>JBBDGP010000671.1:1537500-2737500 GCA_037952835.1 Lithobates septentrionalis | reverse complement strand
ATCTACAACAGAGTATATAGCCTTGTTCATAGACTCCCTCTAATCCATTACCACCCGGTCCCTTCCTTCCTAACCCGATAGGTTCTGAGGATGCTCCTGTCCACTTCTACCCCTAAATATCAGCAGTTAGCCCAATCTCTACCGCCCATGTGTCTAGCCAGTGAGTGAATTTGTCGGATCGGAATCAATCATCCATCAGTAAGGCTCAACAGCGCCCCGTGTCCGAGGGGGGGCATCGCCCCTGATCGCAAGGGGGGAATCCATCAGTAGGTCCCCCACTCCCGGTCCCTCAGCCACGTGTCGCCTCCCAGGTCGACCAGACCTTGTCAAATTTAGCCGGACACTGCCTGCTTTCATACGTGAGTTTGTACAGTGGCAGCACCGAGTTTACCGCTTTCTTCCAGGAGCTGATAGTGGGTGGCTCAGCTGACTTCCAATGTAGCATTATCTCCCTCCTAGCATAGAATAGCAGGAATGTAACAGAGAGTTTGGTGTATCTGTCCCCCTCCACATCTCCCATATAGCTCAGCAGAAGCAGCATAGGGTCAAGTGATATATTGAGGTCCCATATGTCATTAAGCACCCCTGTCACCTCCTCCCAATACGGCCCGAGCTTCGGGCATGCCCATACCATGTGCCAGAATGTCCCCTCTCTGGTCCTGCATCGGGGGCATAGGGGGTCAATGTGGGGATAAATTCTGGCCATCCTGTGTGGGGTGAAATATGCCCTATGGAGAAATTTCAGTTGTATAAATCTGTCCTTAGCTGCTATTACAGTTGGGATGTAGGTTGAGACAATGTCCTCCCATTCGTCATCTCCCAGTGCCGGAATGTCCACCCTCCATTTATCAAATGCCCGAGTGAGCTTGACGTCATGTGCTACCGTCAAATACATGTACAGTGTGGACAGGGGCTTCCCCATCACGCTTGAAGTCAGAAGTCGCTCAACCGAGTCCGGTTCCAGAGTGAGTCTGTCCGGGAACTGTGCCCTCATTGCGTGTTTCAATTGCCAGTATCTGAACTCAAAAGATCGGGGTAGGGAGTACTGCCGTTTAATGTCCTGAAATAACATGAGTTTCCCATTAGCTATGATATGTTTTAGGGTGGTCATTCCCCGTGCAGCCCAGTGGGAGGGATCTGGCATGTCATAAAGATGTGGGAGGGTGGGATTGCACCAAAGCGGTGTATGTGGGGATACCCTATTCGGCTCATCATAAATAACCCTAGCCTCCCTCTATGCTCTAATGGTGGTTTTCATCAGTATTGTCAGAGGGTAGGGTGCTTTAGGACCCCTATACACTAGGTTTGACAAAGCCGCATAGGAGCCAACGATAGCAGCCTCCAGCCTGACTGCAGGGTTCTCTCTGGGCTGGGAGAACCACCAGCGCACCGTGACCAGCACGGCAGCCCAGTAGTATATCAAAAAATTTGGAAGGGCAAGTCCCCCCGAGAGGGGAAGATAGAGTACCCTCTTTGCCACTCTGGGTGTCCTCCCAGCCCAGATGAAAGAGGTCAGAATCCCATCCAGACATCTAAAAAAGGACCTAGGTATATGGGAGGGTGTGTTGCGGAAGAAGTAGAGGAATTTTGGAAGAAACACCATTTTAAGCAGATTTATTCTACCCACAGGGGTAAGTGGAAGGGAACGCCATGCCACACATTTCTCTGTAAGCTGAGAGAGGAGAGGCTGCATGTTTTTTTCATTCATGGGTGGTGTTGCTAATTTTGATGCCCAGATAGGTAAACTCACCCACCCACTGATGTGGGGTGGCCGTATCTACCCTGGGAAGCGAGGGGTGAAGTGGGAATAGGACAGACTTATCCCAGTTAATGCGAACCCCTGAAAACCGAACGAAGTCCTCGAATAAGCCCAGTGCCTTCTGCAGTGATTGGTAAGGGTCAGCGAGGTAAAGCAGTGTGTCATCCGCATATAGGGACACTTTTTCTTCAATTGTGCCTACTGGAATCCCCCTCACCCCGGCCTCCGCCCTCAGGGCAATGGCCAGAGGCTCTATCGCTAGGGCAAAGAGTCCCAGTGACAAGGGGCACCCCTGACGCGTTCCCCTCTC
Source organism: Lithobates septentrionalis (assembly GCA_037952835.1). Taxonomy (NCBI): domain Eukaryota; kingdom Metazoa; phylum Chordata; class Amphibia; order Anura; family Ranidae; genus Lithobates; species Lithobates septentrionalis. The sequence goes on along the minus strand of JBBDGP010000671.1, from coordinate 2,735,431 downwards.
CAGAGGAAAGGTTTCAGAAAGGGCTCCGTTTGTACGGACCCTCGCTTTGGGATTGGCATAGAGCATCCGTATCCATGTCATAAATTTTGGACCAAATCCGAATTTCGATAGAACCCCCCATAAGAACTCCCATTCTACGGAGTCGAAGGCCTTTTCGGCGTCCAGGGATACCACCACTCCTGCCGTGTCTGCCTGGGCCCTATCCATATGGGTGAAAAGCCTAATTTTGATGTCTGTCCCCCTCCCCAGCATAAACCCCGTTTGGTCTGGGTGTACCAGGGCCGCTATTACTGTGTTAAGCCTACTGGCCAACACTTTGGCCAGGAGCTTTGCGTCCACATTAATGAGAGAGATAGGGCGGTAGGAGGAGCACAGAGTCAAGTCTTTACCTGGCTTGGGTATCACAACCACCACCGCCTCGCTTAATGAGCTCGGAAGCGTCTCCAGGCGTTGGGCCTCCATAAACATATTATGTAGTTTCCCCGTCAGCTCCTCTGCGTATTGCTTATAAAACTCGATGGGCATTACGTCCGGGCCTGGAGATTTGCCCGCCTGGAGAGTCTTAAGAGCCTTCAGCAGTTAATCTGTGGTGATAGGGGCGTCAAGACTGTCACGGTATTTTGCAGTGAGAACCGGGAAGTCAAAGGGCTCTAGATAAGTGGTCATCTCCTCCTTGGTGTAGGTGGCCCTGGAACTATAAAGATTTTTATAAAAGGAGGCGAAACAGTCGTTTATCTCGTCTGGGTCATATCTGAGACTTCCGTCAGGTCCCTTTATGTGTGGTATACACAACCCCCCCTGTTGTTCCCTGGACAACCATGCCAGTAGCTTCCCGGACCTCTCGCCCTGCTCGAATATGCGGTGTGTCTGAGCGAGAAGACGTTTCTGGGTGAAAGTAGTGCGGATACGAACAACCTCTCCAGTCAGTCGCTGAAGCTCGTCGTAGTCACCTGAGTTTTTGGTCCTAAGAAAAAGTGCTTCCTGCAGGTCTGCCTTCCTCTTCACTCCCTCCAATTCCGCCCTCCTCTCCCTGCGTACCCTGGCTATAATGGTCTGGTATCTTCCTCTGGTGTATGCCTTGAAAGTGTCCCATACTGTAGCTGCACTGGCTGTACCTGGATTAATATCCCAGTATTCTCCCATTGCCTCTCTAAAATGACCATCAACCGTCTCGTCCGACACCCAGAATCTGGATAGTCTCCACAGGGAAACTCCCGATGTGGATGAGACCCCTAGCGTCAGGAGGATCGGTGCATGATCCGAGATTCCCCGAGGGAGAATCCTGATGTCCCTCACCCTAGATAAGGCCGTGTGATCCACATAGGCCAAATCGATCCTGGAAAAAGATCTATACGAGGCCGAGTGGCAGGTGTAAGCCCTGAGGTGAGGATTTCTCCACCGCCACACGTCCGTCAAGCCGTATAGTTCAGCCCAATCCGCCAAGCCGGGGTGGGAGTGCCCAGCGCTGGACATCCTGTCGACCTCTGGATTAGGGGCTAAATTGAAGTCACCTAAAATGGTTATGTTGTCACTTTGGAAGTCAGCTATTTTGGAGGCCATTTGATGCAGGAGAGGTATTGAGGTCGGGGGGGGGGGGGGGGGGGGGTAGATACACTCCCACTATCACCCATCTCAAAGAGTGTATCTGAGCGTGAACTATTACGTATCTACCCTCAGAGTCCAACACCAGGTCCAGCAGCCTAAAGGGGAGAGATTTATGGACTAGAATGCTTACACCCCGCGCAAAATTGGAATATGTGGAATGATAATGATACCCGATCCAGGGTTTCTTTAGGGCCATAGTTTTACTACCCAGTAAATGGGTTTCCTGCAAGATGCATATATGTGGGCTATGAACTTTGATGTATTGGAACACCAGTGATCTTTTGACCGAAGAGTTCAGACCCCTGGTGTTCCAGGACAAAATGTTAAGGGATGCCATGATTATGTATTAGAATGGATCTTCCTAAATTTAGAGGACTCTCCCCCCCCCGAGGCTGCCCCCCCAGTCCGGAGGAAACAACATTTCAAATGGTACCATACTGACATTTGCAATGCATTCAGAAAACATGTTATCAAAATCAAACTTTTGGAAACCAAAAAGTTAACCCAAAACAAAAAACTTGCCCTTATGGGGCAGCTACCCATCCCCTCCCCCCCTCCCCACCCAACCCCTTAAAACTGAGGCAGGTATCCATCCCAACCGAAATCAGCACGCCGGCTGCAAAAGGGGGGTCCTGTGCAAGAGGCGTTCGGCCCCTCAAAAGTTCCTGAGGGGCTCAAGTGAGCCTAGTCCCTCTCCGCTGGCCTGGGGCTCTGCCGGAGCATCACTAAATCTGTCGGGGGGCCCCGCCATAAGAAGGGTAAAATATTCAAATAATACAACATTGTGCAGAGCCCTTCCCTTCCTTGCATACGGATAAAAGTAAATGGTGAAATAAATGGTAGAAGAAAAAATATAAAAAAGGTAAAAAATGTTTGTGAAGAAGAAAAAACAGAAACAAAATAAAAGGGGAAAAATCCGCCATCAGTGGTGCATGTGGCATTTCAGTTCCCTGTGGTCTCTACTTAAGAGGGGACAGTACTCTGACCAGGGGCTCTGACTTGGTGTTTACGGGATCCTTATATAGGCAGGTAAAACAAGTAAACTGGTGCTGTAATCACAGGCCCGCGCGTCCAGTTCGAGCTCTCCGGGACTCAGGAGGCAGTTCTATCGGGCAACGTCCCAGACCACTTCAGGCCACTGGTTAGGGTGAATTAGAGCCGATGGCTGCGGATTGGAAACTTAGGCCCCGGCAGAGCTCTGTAATGTGCGACTGCTCACGCCGCCATCTTGGACACGCCCCCCAAAGGTGAACTTTAGAGGCATTTTTCTGATAACTCCTGCACTAAAAAAATCATACTGAATTCTCTTTGTTTATGAGGGGGCTGGAGAGCCGTGTCCTGTCAGAGAGGATGTGGCGGTTTTTGTTTTAAGTCGCTGATCGCCACCATTACTAGTATAAAAACGAAATCCAGTGTACAGTATATACCTTAGTTTGTAGATGCTATAACGGTTGCGTAAACCAAACATATGCTTATTGGAATTTTTTTACCAAAAAGATGTAGCAGAGTACATATTGGCCTACATTTATGAAGAATTACTTTTTTTTGGATATGTTTTATAGAAGAAAGTAAAACATATTTTTTTTCTTTAAGATTCGGTTTTTTTTTTATTTATAGCACAAAAAATAAAAAACCCAGTGGTGATCAAATACCACCAAACGAAAGCTCTATTTGTGGGAAAAAATGATATAGATCTTGTTTGTGTACAGCGTTGCATGACGGCGCAATTGTCTGTTAAATTAATATAGTGCCAAAAAATGGCCTGATCAGGAAGGGGGGTAAATCTTCCGCAGGGTAAATCTTCTGCAGGGCAAGTGGTTAAGAAGAGGAAATTCTGCCTGTCCTGTGCCTTTTTATTAGAACAGACTAGCCCTAAAATTGTTCAGAAATGCTTGCAGTCCCTTTCTCCTTACATCTCCTTACATCTCAAAGGTAAGGAGTGTTTTAATAAAACATTTTAGGTATTCTGCAATAGTGGGGTTTTGACTACAAAAGTGCAGATACACTTTTAAATTGGCAAGAACCAAAATGTATAGTGTATACACTTAAGGAATGATGAGAATATATTGCTGATGATTCCTTGTGATGAGATATACTGTAAGACCTATGTAAGGCTGGCTGTATAGGTGTTCTTATAAGCTCCCCAATTATAAGCTCCCCAATGCAACATTCATTTTGGAGTTGAAGTGATTGTAAAGTCTTATTTAAAAAAATAAAAAAATAAATAACAAACATGTTTTACTTACCTCCTCTGTGAGAGCAGAGCACAGAGCAGCCCAGATCCTCCTCTTCTCAGGTCCTTCTTCGGTGCTACTGGCCCCTCCCTCCTGTTGAGTGCTCCCACAGCAAGCAGCTTGCTATGGGGGCACCTGAGCTGAGTCACAGCTCTGTGTATCTATTCAGACACAGAGCCCCGTCCCTGCCCCCAGGGCCGTTTTTAAGGCAGGGCAAAAGGGGCAGCTGCCCAGGGCCCTGTCATTGTTGTGGGGCCCAAAGCAGCTGCCTCATACTTGCCAACTATCCTGGTTTAAATTACCTCATCCCTTGAGGTTTTAGTCCCGTGCTGTGTGCCAATATCTCAGTGTGAAGTGCTGCTACTAATGCTGCCCAGCTCTGCCCTATTGTTGTGTACAGATGACTCACCTGCAGACCCTGTGTTTGCAAGTAAATTACCAGCATTCATATGTAAATAGCAGTGGCATTCATATGTAAATAGCAGCGGCATTCATATGTAAATATGCTGCCTAAGGACCAGAGGTCTTTTTCCAATTTAGCACTGCGTCGCTTTAACTGCTAATTGCGCGGTCATGCAATGCTGTACCCAAATGAAATTTGCGTCCTTTTTTTCCCACAAATAGAGCTTTCTTTTGATGGTATTTGATCACCTCTGCGGTTTTTATTTTTTGCGCTATAAACGGAAAAAGAACGAAAATTTTGAAAAAAAAAATGATATTTTCTAATTTTTGTTATAAAAAAAATCCAATAAACTAAATTTTAGTCATACATTTAGGCCAAAATGTATTCGGCCACATGTCTTTGGTAAAAAAAATGTCAATAAGCGTATATTTATTGGTTTGCGCAAAAGTTATAGCGTCTACAAACTAGGGTACAATTTTTTCTGTAATTTACACAGCTTTTAGTTTATGACTGCCTATGTCATTTCTTGAGGTGCTAAAATGGCAGGGCAGTACAAAACCCCCCCAAATGACCCCATTTTGGAAAGTAGACACCCCAAGGAAATTGCTGAGAGGCATGTTGAACCCATTGAATATTTTTTTTTTTTGTCCCAAGTGATTGAATAATGACAAAAAAAAATATTTACAAAAAGTTGTCACTAAATGATATATTGCTCACACAGGCCATGGGCCTATGTGGAATTGCAACCCAAAATACATTCAGCTGCTTCTTCTGAGTATGGGGATACCACATGTGTGGGACTTTTTGGGAGCCTAGCCGCGTACGGGGCCCCGAAACCAATCACCGCCTTCAGGATTTCTAAGGGTGAAAATTTTTGATATCACTCTTCACTGCCTATCACAGTTTCAGAGGCCATGGAATGCCCAGGTGGCACAAAACCCCCCCAAATGACCCCATTTTGGAAAGTAGACACCCCAAGCTATTTGCTGAGAGGCATGGTGAGTATTTTGCAGCTCTCATTTGTTTTTGAAAATGAAGAAAGACAAGAAAAAACATTTTTTTTTCTTTTTTCAATTTTCAAAACTTTGTGACAAAAAGTGAGGTCTGCAAAATACTCACTATACCTCTCAGCAAAGAGCTTTGGGTGTCTACTTTCCAAAATGGGGTCATTTGGGGGGGGGGGGTTGTGCCACCTGGGCATTCCATGGCCTCCGAAACTGTGATAGGCAGTGAAGAGTGAAATCAAAAATTCACGCCCTTAGAAAGCCTGAAGGCGGTGCTTGGGTTTCGGGGTCCCGTACGTGGCTAGGCTCCCAAAAAGTCTCACACATGTGGTATCCCTGTACTCAGGAGAAGCAGCAGAATGTATTTTGGGGTGTAATTTCACATATTCCCATGGCATGTTTGAGCAATATATCATTTAGTGACAACTTTGTGCAAAAAAAAAAAAAAAAAATTTGTCTCTTTCCCGCAACTTGTGTCGCAATATAAAATATTCCATGGACTCGACATGCCTCTCAGCAAATAGCTTGGGGTGTCTACTTTCCAAAATGGGGTCATTTGGGGGGGTTTTGAACTGTCCTGGCATTTTATGCACAACATTTAGAAGCTTATGTCACACATCACCCACTCTTCTAACCACTTGAAGACAAAGCCCTTTCTGACACTTATTGTTTACATGAAAAAGTTATTTTTTTTTTGCAAGAAAATTACTTTGAACCCCCAAACATTATATATTTTTTTAAAGCAAATGCCCTACAGATTAAAATGGTGGGTGTTTCATTTTTTTTTTTTCACACAGTATTTGCGCAGCGATTTTTCAAACGCATTTTTTGGGGAAAAAACACACTTTTTTAAATTTTAATGCACTAAAACACACTATATTGCCCAAATGTTTATTGAAATAAAAAAGATGATCTTAGGCCGAGTACATGGATACCAAACATGACATGCTTTACAATTGCGCACAAACGTGCAGTGGCAACAAAATAAATACATTTTTAAAAGCCTTTAAAAGCCTTTACAGGTTACCACTTTAGATTTACAGAGGAGGTCTACTGCAAAAATTACTGCCCTCGATCTGACCTTCGCGGTGATACCTCACATGCATGGTGCAATTGCTGTTTACATTTGACGACAGACCGCCGCTTGCGTTCGCCTTAGCGCGAGAGCAGGGGGCGACAGGGGTGCTTTTTTTTTTTTCTTTATTATTTTTTTGCTTTTTTATCTTATTTTTAAACTGTTCCTTTCATTTTTGTTTAATCATTTTTATTGTTATCTCGGGGAATGTAAATATCCCCTATAAATAGGTAGTGACAGGTACTCTTTTTTGAAAAAATTGGGGTCTATTAGACCCTAGATCTCTCCTCTGCCCTCAAAGCATCTGACCACACCAAGATCGGTGTGATAAAATGTTTCCCCAATTTCCCAATGGCGTGATTTACATCCGGCGAAATCTAAGTCATAAAATGCTCGTAGCTTCCGGTTTCTTAGGCCATAGAGATGTTGGGAGCCACTCTGGTCTCTGATCAGCTCTATGGTCAGCTGGCTGAATCACCGGCTGCATTCTCAGGTTCCCTGTTGAGACAGGAGAGCCAGAGAAAAACACGGAAGACGGTGGGGGGGGGGTATTCCCTCCCACTGCTTGTAAAAGCAGTCTAGAGGCTAATTAGCCGCTAGGATTGCTTTTACATGAAAGCCGACCGCTGGCTGAAAAGAATGATACCAAGATGATACCTAAACCTGCAGGCATCATTCTGGTATAACCACTCAAAGTCGTGAATGGTGTACCTGAAGACAAAAAAATGGTTAACAATAAAGCACAGTAAACGGTAAAGTATAAAAAATTGCATACCTGAAAAGCAAACGTGATAAAACATAATAACAATAAAACATTGCAGAATAGAATACAGTAAAAAAGAGTAGAACAATAGAGAGAATAGAGAGAGAGAGAGAGAGAACAATAAAACGACAACTATTTTTTTTTATCTTATATATATATATTTTTTTTTACACTTTTTTTTGTAACTGTAACTTTTATAACTGTAACCGGTTCCAGGTTCGGGTCTCTCAAAATGCGATGGCATCTTGGGAGATCCTGTGAAATGGCGCCTAGTCTGTGCAATGCTGTACCCTACGCTAATACTCAACTAGTCCATGGTAGCGTTCAAAACATTCACCAATGCAAAGACCATGATTGTCAGGACAGGCGGGACAATAATAGCGGGTGTCACGCCTATATCCGCGCTTGCTGCAGACACAACATCTTTTTTGGGGGGGTTCGTTGGGTAGGGGTACTCGGGAGGACATAAAGAAAATGCCTCTCATGCAGCCGACTGCATTTGGTTGGGGATGTGAATGGGGAAAGTACGGGCGCTGCAGAAGTGGTGGGTTCCCAATTAGGATTGGCGAATGCAACAGGAAGGGCACTATGGGCACGACGGGCCTGTGTTTGTCTTTTTGGTGGCAGCGGGACACTACTTGTGCTTGCCACCTCACCAGCTTGAACTGCACTTATGGGACTCGCCACGTCACCAAGTGTTACTGCAGTGCTGGTTTGACTACGACCGGGGTGTACTAGGCCGCTGGTGCTTGCCAGTTCAATAAAAAGCTACCAAAAAAACTGTTAGCGATCGCAGGGATCAGGCCTGACTCTGCGAATGCTGCAGTTATGTGTTTAGTGTTTTGTAAGTGACAGTGATCGATCGATACTGCATTTGGGTGGGCTGAGCTGGGCCGGGCGGAGGGGCAAAACGCAGGTGCTAGCAGGTATCTGGGCTGATCCCACTAACACTGCGTTTTTGGGAACCCTAAACTGCTGGGGACGCTAGTATAGATCTGATCGGATCAGATATTGATCCGTTCAGATACTATACCACTAAGGGAGGTGTACGGTGCGTGCGTGGGTGTTAGCGGTATTGGCGCTTCCCTGACGCTGCCTGGGGCTGGTGTTTGCCAGTTCACCAAAATACTACCAAAAAAACTGTTAGCGATCGCAGGGATCAGGCCTGACTCTGCGAACGCTGCAGTTATGCATTTAGTGTTTTGTAAGTGTCAGTGATCGATCGATACTGCACTTGGGTGGGCTGGGCCGGGCGGAGGGGCAAAACTCAGGTGCTAGCAGGTATCTGGGCTGATCCCGCTACCACTGCGTTTTTGGGAACCCTAAACTGCTGGGGACGCTAGTATAGATCTGATCGGATCAGATATTGATCCGATCAGATACTATACCACTAAGGGAGGTGTACGGTGCGTGCGTGGGTGTTAGCGCTACCGGCGCTAACCTGACGCTGCCTGGGGCTGGTGCTTGCCAGTTCACCAAAATGCTACCAAAAAACTGTTAGCGATCGCAGGGATCAGGCCTGACTCTGCGAACGCTGCAGTTATGCGTTTAGTGTTTTGTAAGTGACAGTGATCGAACGATACTGCACTTGGGTGGGCTGGGCGGAGGGGCAAAACGCAGGTGCTAGCAGGTATCTGGGCTGATCCCGCTAACACTGCGTTTTTGGGAACCCTAAACTGCTGGGGACGCTAGTATAGATCTGATCGGATCAGATATTGATCTGATCAGATACTATACCACTAAGGGAGGCGTATGCTGCGTGCATGGGTGTTAGCGGTACTGGCTCTAATCTGACGCTGCCTGGGGCGACGCATATCACCGCCGGGCAATCAGGGGGCTAAACCTTTATTCGGTAATAAACGGCGGGTGCCCTGACACTAAAAAAAATAAACTTTTATTGGGTAGTATATGGGGGTCCCTGACGCTATAAAACGCTGACGGCGAACCTAAATATTTACCTCCCTAACTAGCGTCACCAGCGACACTAATACAGCGATCAGAAAAATGATCGCTTAGTGACACTGGTGAGGGGGGGTGATCAAGGGGTTAAAACTTTATTAGGGGGGGTTAGGGGGGTACCCTAGACCTAAAGGGGCTAACACTCACTGTCCTAACACTGTAACTGTCACAAACTGACACCAATGCAGTAATCAGAAAAAAAAAACCTGCTTGGTGTCAGTTTGTGACAGGGGGGGGTGATTGGGGGGCGATCGGGGGGGGATCGGGGTGTTTTGTGTGCCTGGCATGTTCTACTGTGTGTGTAGTGTTTGTGCACTCACATTTCAGTCTACTCTCCTCGGCGCCGGAACGGAAAATACCGAGCCGAGGAGAGATGACATCATTTCCTTTGCTGCTGTTTAGCATACAGCAGCAAAGGAATGTTCCCATTGGCCGGCGGCGATCGCGAGGGGGGGGCGGATCGGCTTCCCCCTCACCTCCGATCGCCGGGGGACAAAATAGGACCGCCTCGGGCACCGGGGGGGGGGGGGGGTCCGATCGGACCCCCCCCCCCCCGCGGTAGGCAAATCACGTGCATGTACGTGATTTTGCCTGACCGTGCCGCCTTGCCGACGTACATCGGCGTGAGGCGGTCCTTAAGTGGTTAATATGTATAACATGCCCCCCTGAGGTCAAAGCCACAGTAATCTCTAGCAGCCAATCAACAAGCAGAAATCATGTGCCATAACCTCTAGCAACAAAGTGAGCCGTAATGTGTGCTGTAGCCTCTAGCAACCAGTCACTGAACGGTAATGATAAACTGTAACCTCTGGCAACCAATCGCAATTGCTGCCTAATATGATTCAGTAAACGGATTTTGAGTCCAGCTGCTATTTATTGTATGTCTCAGAGCAGGTGGAGAGCGAAACTGCATGGGGGGGCCCCAAGAAAAGTTTTGCCCAGGGTCCAATCAATATTAAAGACGGCCCTGCCTGCCCCCCTATCTCTTCTGATTGACTGACTTTGATTGACAGCCGGTGCCAGTGGCGCCGCTGCTGTTTCTCAGCCAATAAGGAGGAGAGTCCCAGATGGCTAAGACACTCGTGGACATCGTTGGAGAGAGATGGGCCTCATGTAAGTAATTAGGGGGTGCTGGAGAGGCTGCTACACACACAGAAGGTTTTTTAGAATGCATTAAGATAAAAAAACCTTCTGCCTTTACAACTCCTTTAATCTTTCTCTCTTATGCCCCGTACACACGGTCGGACATTGATCGGACATTCGGACAACAAAATCCTAGGATTTTTTCTGACGGATGTTGGTTCAAACTTGTCTTGCATACACACGGTCACACAAAGTTGTCGGAAAATCCGATCATTCTGAATGCGGTGACGTAAAACACGTACGTCGGGACTATAAATGGGGCAGTACCCAATAGCTTTCATCTCCTTATTTATTCTGAGCATGCGTGGCACTTTGTGCGTCGGATTTGTGTACACACGATTGGAAATTCCGACAATGGATTTTGTTGTCGTAAAATTTTATAGCCTGCTCTCAAACTTTGTGTGTCGGAAAATCCGATGGAAAATGTGTGATGGAGCCTACACACGGTCGGAATTTCCGACAACAAGGTCCTATCACACATTTTCCGTCGGAAAATCCGACCGTGTGTACGGGGCATGACTCTGATATGTCAAGAACACCAGGATTCTCAATTAAAGGGTTAGTCCACCTTAATGTGGTATTTCAGACAGAGCCTCCCTCTGGCTTCTTATATCTCTTGAGTGCTCTGGTGGTGACATCTCTGCTGCTGCCCACTTTGGAGTGCTTTGTGTTGGCATTCACCTTTGGGGTGTTCCCACTGCTCCTTCTTTGGTACCTGCTTTATAAAATAAATGAAAATGCCAATAGGGAGAGAGGGACCTACCTAAAGTTAAGAATGTGCAATGACAGAAAAATTTGGTTTGTTTTATTTGTTAAGTATATAATGAAGTTTAATCATAATCGCTATGCTAAATTTGATATTTCAGGAGAGTGTATATTCCTTGTTTCGAATCGATTCATATTTTCTGAAGTTCTGTTATTCTGTTGTTATTTCGGAAGATAGGCTAAATTAATAACCCTCTTGTAGTTGTTTCTTGTAGTTGGTTACCAGGTTGCACACATCTCAGGAGGGATTTTGATCCACTTTTCTTTACAGATCGTCTCTAAATCCTTAAGGTTTCTTGGCTGTCGCTTGGCAACTCGAAGTTTCAGCTCCCTCCATAAATTTTCAATAGCATTAAGGTCTGGAGAACGGCTAGGCCACTCCATGACCTTAATGTGCTTCTTCTTGAGCCACTCCTTTGTTTTGGGTCATTGTCATGCTGGAAGACCCATCCACGACCCATCTTCAGTGTTCTGCCTGAGGGAAGAAGGTTCTCATCCAAAGTCGGCCTGTACCTTTAGCAGAGAAACAGCCACAAAACATCATGTTTCCACCTCTGTGCTTGACCATAGGGATGGTGTTCTTGAGGTCATAGTCAGCATTTTTCTTCCTCCAAGCACAGCGAGTTGAGAATGCCAAAGAGCTCAATTTTGGCCTCCTCTGACCACAGCACTTTCTCAAAATCCTTCTCTGAATCATTTAGTTGTTCATTGGCATACTTCAGACGGCCTGTACATGTGTCTTCTTGAGAAAGGGGGACCTTGCGGGCGCTGCAGGATTTCAATCCATGGTGGTGTATTGTGTTACCAATGTTTGTTTGGTGACTGTGGTCCCAACTGCCTTGAGATCATTCACAAGCTTCTCATGTATAGTTCTGAGCTGATCCCTTACTTTTCTCATAATCATCCTTACCCCACGAGGTGAAATCTTGCAGGGAGCTCCAGACCAAGGGCAATCGATGGTTATTTTGTATTTCTTTTATTTGCAAATTATTGTTCCAACAGTTGTCTCCTTCTCACCAAGCTTTTTGCTGATGGTCTTGTAGCCCATTCCAGCCTTGTGTAGGTCTACAATATTGTCCCTGTCCTTTTGATAGCTCTTTGGTCTTGCCCACGATGGTGAGGTTTGAATGGAAGAAAGAGCTTCTGTGGACAGGTGTCTTTTATACACATAACGAGCCAGAATTATTGTTGGTTGGTAGGGGATCAAATACTTATTTTACTCACTGAACTACAACTCAATTTAGAACATTCGTATCGTGTTTTTTTTTCTGGATTTTTGGTTGATATTCTTTCTCTATCATTTAAAATATGATAACAATTATGGACCTGTCACCCTTCTCCGCAGGATGTGAAAACCTTGCAAAAAGATCTGAACAAATTAATGGGGTGGGCAACTACATGGCAAATGAGGTTCAATGTAGAAAAATGTAAAATAATGCATTTGGTTGGCAAAAATATGAATGCAATCTATACACTGGGGGGAGAACCTCTGGGGGAATCTAGGATGGAAAAGGACCTGGGGGTCCTAGTAGATGATAGGCTCAGCAATGGCATGCAATGCCAAGCTGCTGCTAACAAAGCAAACAGAATATTGGCATTCGTTAAAAAGGGGATCAACTCCAGAGATAATTCTCCCACTCTACAAGACTCTGGTCCGGCTGCACCTAGAGTATGCTGTCCAGTTCTGGGCACCAGTCCTCAGGAAGGATGTACTAGAAATGAAGCGAGTACAAAGAAGGACAACAAAGCTAATAAGGGTCTGGAGGATATTAGTTATCAGGAAAGGTTGCGAGCACTGAACTTATTCTCTCTGGAGAAGAGACGCTTGAGAGGGGATATGATTTCAATATACAAATACCATACTGGTGACCCCACAATAGGGATAAAACTTTTTTGCAGAAGGGAGTTTAACAAGACTCGTGGCCATTAACATTAGAAGAAAAGGGATTAACCTTAAACTACCTAGAGGGTTCTTTACTGTAAGAGCGGCAAGGATGTGGAATTCCCTTCCACAGGCGGTGGTCTCAGCGGGGGGGGCATTGATAGTTTCAAGAAACTATTAGATAATAGACATGTGCATTTGTTTTCGTCCAAATGCATTTTCGTCCAAATTTCAGGTATTTTCGCTATAGTTTTAACAAACGATAACGAAAGTGCAGAATCCGAAAAAAGGAAAGATCCGACATAAACAAATGCTTTATTTTCATTTTCGTTGCTACAACAGTTTGATATAGATTCAAAATGATGATGACAATAACAATCTGTGTCCATCAAACCTGTGGTCGAATGTGCCTAACCTTAACTCTATTAGTCCAAGACTATTCTACATAGAGAGAAAAGATTTGACGTAGGAGAGAAAAGCTTCGACGTGGGGGAGAAAAGATTTGACGTAGGGGAGAAAAGATTCGACGTAGGAGAGAAAAGATAAATAAAAATAATGATGATGATGAAAGTTATTGGCTGATTGTAATCAAAGAGGAGGAGCAGTGAAAAAGCTAGAATTAAGTACACACGTACTTTGGCTTATGGTGTCAGTTGAAAGTTCTAAGAAGATTCGACGAGTAGGTAAACTATACGGCGTCGTACAGTTTAGCTGCTTCGTCAAATCGTCTTTGAACATTCGACAGACACCATAAGCCTTCAATGACAGATTCGACCTTAATTTGGATTTTCGGACGAATGCAATTTTTAACGAAAAACGAAATAAATAAATAAGAATTTCGGGAGTAACTAAATAAATTTATTTTTCAGACGAAAACGAAATTCCGAAACGAAATATTTCAGTGTGCACGTGTCTATTAGATAAGCACTTGAACAACCGCAACATACAGGGATATACAATGTAATACTGACATATAATCACACACATAGGTTGGACTTGATGGACTTGTGTCTTTTTTCAACCTCACCTACTATGTAACCATGTATGTAACTTTTACTATGTAAGTGGGCAAACTTACAAAAACTGCAGGGGATCAAATAATTATTTTCCCCACTGTATAAAGAAAAAATATTCGGAATTATTCACAACTGGCTTTGTTTGTTGGGCTGCACACATACAAATTAAACAAATGGTCTCTCAACCCCAATATGAAAAGAATCTTAAAATATGCACACAATGCTCACTAGAATAAAAATGAATGGATCCAAATCAATTTTTAGGTCGTTAGGTTATTTCGGATGCTTCAAACATTAACAAAAGGCCCAAACTATCGCATCATGTCATTCAAATTAAACAAATGAATTTGATGTTTTCATTATAATTTATTTCTTTCTAGTTAAGATTAGTTACTATTGCGATTTGGAGATTTGGATACATCCGAATCTCTGAATCACACAAATTTCGTCCGAATTTTGATTCGTAACAAAATGAATTGCACATGCCTACTTAAAATTGCCTTGAAAGATGTGCAAATTTGGCAATGCAAGTACACTAAACTCACGTATATAGTGCCCAAGAGGTATAAGAAACTGACAAGGTCCCTTAAAGCCCGCTTCTAGCCCTGAAAGACCCCAACCCTTAGGAACCCCCTCCCTCAAGCTATGTTTTCAAAATTTTCCTTATACACACCCTTTTCCCTTATGTGTTTGATCCAGTCATGTCTTGGGTCCAGTCTTTTTCCTTTTCTGGCCTCTGGCTGTGGGTAGTTTGAATGCAACAGAATACGATGCTCATAGTTTCAACCCTGCAGGATTCTCTTATGAGACCAGGCTGGCTTGAAGACCCGCAGCCAAGGGGTGTGTCCTTGACACCCCAGGCTCAAGGGTTATAGGGTGAATGATGCTGGGCACCACATAACTTGGAAGAGGACCAATACTGGACCCCTAGAAGAGAAGGCGTAGAGCAGCACTGGAAAATAGAGAGGATAAGTTCTGCTTGGCAAAGTTTTTTGACATTCAGAAAGTAGAGGAGCCCAATAAAAATAAAATAGAAAATGTGTTTTAACTTTCCAGCATCTACCAAAAACAAAGTATGAATTTTTTGGTGGACTGACCCTTTAAAAAAAACCTACCTGTCTGACTTTGCTGTCATGAAAACGGGGCAGGTATGTTTTAATGATGAAAATAAAAACAAAAAAGAATTGGGCTAGGTGCACGTGCTATGAAAACTCAATAAATGTTATAAATAAATTCTACCGTGATGGAGGTCCTGCTGCTGGACACTATAACCCCGATATAAGGGCAAGAAGCAATATGTACATATATATAAAGTGCAGCGCTGGACAAGATGAATAAGTTGTTATCAAAATGAATAAATACAGTGTAAGTGAAGTGATAAAAATTCAACACTTCATACAATAAAAGTGTACTTTAAATTTCCAAACCAAAAATAGTGAAAATAATTCAAAAACATTGAAAAGTCCAAAAAAAGTCCAAAGTTGATCGCATATATGAAGGGCGTATTAAAGGATCCCAATATAATACTCCAACTGAAATAGTGCTGCCCGTCACCAGGTGTAAGAAAAATGGAGGCTTACCAGAAAGCCTGCGACCGCCCTTACTCAGGGGGGTCAATACAGGCTTAGTAGATCACCAAAAGAAATTCATGATCGAACGTAAGCTGATGGTCCTCGACTCTCCTTCCTCCTTCCCAGGAATGTCCTTAGTGACGGCGGGGAACGCTCCAGACAGTGAAGTAACAGGATCCCTTGAAAGCTCAGGCACTCCAGCAAGTGAACCGTGTTAAAGAAAAAAGGAGGATTCCCATAGTGTAGATTGCAAAAATAGGTTTATTTAAAAAAAATGCTGTATACATGGCTCGATTGCAAAGTAAAAATCAGCAAAAATCCAATCAGGAATAAAAAAGGCTAGTTCGCCGTTTAAAATTGAATCGTTGAATGTTTTAATGATGAGTGTTTTAGCTGGATGTAGGATATACTGTATATGTGTACTAATATGTGTGTGGGTGCTTTTATGGTTACAGAAATCTTTTCCTCACATACAAGAATTCATGCAAGAAATACCAGGAGCAGCAGCACAGACTGGAGTCTCAGGTTGCACTGATATCACAGCATCAATGTCAAAAAATACAGAAGCTGATGGAAAACATCCAGAGTCTACAGAGGAAAAAAGCAGAGAGGGATACAGGAGAGACATCATTATAGTAGCAGATCTCACCAGACTTTCAGGGTTTTATATGGTTCTTGAAGAGTTCCTGTGAACATGGTTTGGCCAGTTTTATATGCAGTGAACTGATGTATGGGTAGGATTTACTGGAATATGTGGATAAACAGGGGAAGTCAGAACACATTTACACTGTATTTTTTTGGACATTTATAGGTAAATCAAATAGTAAAACTGACAGGAGGAATAAGATGTGTGAGAGGGGTATATTTTGTTTATTAATGACAGGATACTGGTGTTGATTTACTAAAACTGGAGAGTGCTAAATCTGGCGCAGCTGTGCATGGTAGCCAATCATCTTGTTCAATTAAGCTTTGGCAATAAAACCTGGAAGCTGACTGATTTCTATGCAGAGCTTCACCAGACTTTGCACGCTCCAGTTTTAGTAAATGAACCCCATATTGTCATACCTGTATCCTTACAGGCTCCCATTTCGGGGGTAGTATAGTGCAAAGATAACTACACATAAAGCAGATGGTGTGTGGCCTCCAACAATACAGCCTAGTATGCAGGATTGTAACTATGTATGATGTTTTTCATAGCAAAACCACTAAGGAGCTCCCTATATTCGTATTCTACATCTAAATGACAATTACTCTTGTGTTACTGATTGTTTTTCATAGCAATGTATAAATGTGGAGTGTGCAGTATGTCCTTTATTTCTCTTTGCATAATGCAGCAGGATGATGATTCAAGGAGAGGCTGGCTACAGGACACATTACATGACTGGATTTTGCTTTTTTTTTTTTAACACTTGATTTCTAAAGTCAGTGGAGCGCTATGAAAATGGCATGACTGTCATAAGGCAATACTCCTGCTTTATAAATAAATCTTTATATGTATGATTATTTTATTCAAATGTATTAGCCAAATATATTGCTATCTGCAAATATCATTGTGTACCTAGGCAGCTCTGGGCCCTCTGTATTGTCGGGCCCCATTACAGTTGCATGCTTTGCAATGGCTATAATTACTCCCTTGCTTGTGTACATTTTATCTTCAATAAACCTATGGCCCGGATGCTAACATAATGAGAATAGCCTGGATGAAAAGCATCATCAGTCACAAGAGCCTGGGACAGCATTATCCAAAAACGTATCTTCTAGATTGTAAGCTCTAAAGAGCAGGGCCCTCTAATCCCTCCTGTATTGGATTGGATTGTAACTGTACTGTCTGCCCCATGTTGTAAAGTGTTGCACAAATTGTTGGCTCTATATAAATCCTGTATAATAATAATGTATCCCATATTCACATTCTGTTAGCTCCCTTTTTACATTTAAAAAGTATTACATATGTTATTGAATAGGCAGTCCATACAAAACACATTGGTAGCAGTTTGCTCCCCCCCCCCCCATTTAATGCATCCATCTATACCAGGGGTCTCCAAACCTTATAAAGAAAGGGACAGTTTAATGTCCTTCAGGCTTTGGGGGGACCAGACTGTGCCCATTGGGAGTAAACCATGCCCAATCTTTGGTATTAGGGGAAGAAATAGTTGGTGTCAGTGGGAGGAATAGTGCTCCATTTTTGTTGTCAGTGGAAGGAATTGTGCCCCATTGTTAGTGTCAGTGGAAGGAATAGTGCCCTTTTGTTGGTGTCGTTGGCAGAAATAGTGCCCCATTGTTGGTATCAGTCTCAGGAATATTGCCTCGAGGGATAAAGGCAAGCAAAGGGCCGCAGTTTTAGACACCACTGATCTACACAATTGAAGCTGATATGTGTTTTAGTTTTGTCATACTGGAATTTGTATATTTTTGTAACTTTTTTTGCATTGTGCTTCATACCAATTATGTATCATTATGCAGTATGAGTATGATATTAAAATAAAATCTATTCAAAAACATTTTGGGAGTGGTATTATTCATCCGTGTAGTGTTTAGTAAGTACAGTTAGCACTATAGTCATCACTAGAGTTGTAAAAGGCCTGGGGCACCCCTGGGCACTCAAGAAGGACAATAAAGTGTTGTAAGCTGGGGAAAATGGTGAGTCTGGCCATACTGCGCTGACATAATGAGGACCTTAAACAGGTGCAGTTAAAAATAATGCAAGCCAACTCGCTGTATGAATAGCACACATTTGCCACAGTTCTTATATCTACAAAATACACATTGACCTTTAGCACAATCATTTTTAAAAACTGAAAAAGAGGAAAGGAGGGAGGCGCACCTAAGTGTAGTATTAAATGAATGTTTAATTGCACAAAGTAATGCACTTACACATAAGAAGAGTTCAAAGGCACATCATACCCTCGAGGGGTGCCAGCTATCCAGTTTCCCAGCGTTTCAGAGATGTCAGAGCCTATGCAGGACGCTGAATCCAGGATTCCCGCCCTCCTTTCCTTTTTTGCATTTCTCACAGAGTATTCTGGATACGCTCTGGGGATGGCTGGCAGCTGAACATTTTGTTATATACTTCAGTATGTATGGACTAACACCTACCATATTAAGGACAATATTACCTCTACAAAATTGAACTACTGTGCAGAGTTCTCCACTGTTATGCGCTGGGTATTTTTTTCTTTTTAAAAACTGTAACTCCTCCATTACATATTCTTTTCCATATACATCATATAGATATTAAGCTAACACTTTGTCTGAGCCTACCTTAAAAAATAACTTTATTAACCTCTTGGCGCTGGTCGCATGCAAATATGCAGCTTTTCGGCAGGTGGGCCACCGAGCAGCTGCATATTTGTATGCAGTAGTGCAAATAGCCAAGAGCGCACTCCCCAGCGCTCCTGGTACAATCGCAAGCGGCTAACAGAAAGCTCCTTCAGGGCAGTCACATAATCATAAATCCCAGCATCCTAAATCGTTTAAAGGGAAGTGCCAGCTCCAAGGGGTTAATCTAAGTGCTCTCCGCAAATTCAACTCCAGGATACATTTATTTAAAAATTAATACACTCACATGTTAAGCCATAAACGTAAAGCATAGGATTCAAAAACGGTAAGTGATTACCGCAACTCCGTGGGGGGAGGAGCTACCTTTGCCACTGCGTCACCCACTGCCAACTGCCATCAAAAAGGAATCGTATGCTATACCCAAGAAGAGGAATGATGTTTCAACTGCGCCTGGAGC
The DNA here is from genome assembly GCA_037952835.1 of Lithobates septentrionalis. Taxonomy (NCBI): domain Eukaryota; kingdom Metazoa; phylum Chordata; class Amphibia; order Anura; family Ranidae; genus Lithobates; species Lithobates septentrionalis. Next base: position 2,716,278 of record JBBDGP010000671.1, on the reverse strand, counting down.
AGGGCCTATATCGTTACAGATCGGTGGATTTTTTATATTACACAAGCATAGGGACACATGTTCATATGATACAAAGGGAATAGGAAGATTACAGTATCTCACAAAAGTGAGTACACCCCTCAAATTTTTATAAATATTTTATTATATCTTTTCATGTGACAACACTGAAGAAATGACACTTTGCTATAATGTAAAGTAGTGAGTGTACAGCTTGTATAACAGTGTAAATTTCCTGTCCCCTCAAAATAACTCAACACACAGCCATTAATGTCTAAATCACTGGCAACAAAAGTGAGTACACCCCTATGTGAAAATGCCCAAATTGGGCCCAATTAGCCATTTTCCCTCCCTGGTGTCATGTGACTCGTTAGTGTTGCAAGGTCTCAGGTGTGAATGGGGAGCAGATGTGTTAAATTTGGTGTTATCGCTCTCACTCTCTCATACTGGTCACTGGAAGTTCAACATGGCACCTCATGGCAAAGAACTCTCTGAGGATCTGAAAAAAAGAATTGTTGCTCTACATAGAGATGGCCTAGACTATAAGAAGATTGCCAAAACCCTGAAACTGAGCTGCAGCACAGTGGCCAAGACCATACAGCGGTTTAACAGGACAGGTTCCACTCAGAACAGGCCTCGCCATGGTCGACCAATGAAGTTGAGTGGACATGTTCAGCATCCTGTCCAGAAGTTGTCTTTGGGAAATAGATGTATGAGTGCTACTAGTATTGTTGCAGAGGTTGAAGGGGTGGGGGGTCAGCCTGTCAGTGCTCAGACCATACGCTGTACACTACATCAAATTGGTCTGCATGGCTGTTGTCCCAGAAGGAAGCCTCTTCTAAAGATGATGTACAAGAAAGCCCGCAAACAGTTTGTTGAAGACAAGCAGACTAATGACATGGATTACTGAAACCATGTCTTGTGGTCTGATGAGACCAAGATAAACTTATTTGGCTCAGATGGTGTCAAGCGTGAGTGGCAGCAACCAGGTGAGGAGTACAAAGACAAGTGTGCCTTGCCTACAGTCAAGCATGGTGGTGGGAGTGTCATGGTCTGGGGCTGCATGAATGCTGCCGACACTGGGGAGCTACAGTTCATTGAGGGAACCATGAATGCCAACATGTACTGTGACATACTGAAGCAGAACATGATCCCCTTACTTCGGAGACTGGGCTGCAGGGCAGTATTTCAACATGATAACGACCCCAAACAGACCCCCAGATGACCACTGCCTTGCTAAAGAAGCTGAGGGTAAAGGTGATGAACTGACCAAGCATGTCTCCAGACCTAAATCCTATTGAGCATCTGTGGGGCATCCTCAAACGGAAGGTGGAGGAGCGCAAAGGTCTCTAACATCCACCAGCTCCGTGATGTCATCATGGAGGAGTGGAAGAGGACCCCAGTGGCAACCTGTGAAGCTCTGGTGAACTTCAGGCCCAAGAGGGTTAAGACAGTGCTGGAAAATAATGGTGGCCACACCAGATATTGACACTTTTGGGCCCAATTTGGACATTTTCACTTAGGGGTGTACTCACTTTTGTTGCCAGCAGTTTAGACATTAATGGCTGTGTGTTGAGTTATTTTGAGGGGACAGCAATTTTTTTTTTTTAACAGAAGGAATTTTTATTGAAATATTCAATCAGTTACATGTATGCATATCGAGCGTTACAATATACAGTAGTGTGCATTAGGCAGAGTACGTAATCAAGATAAGTCATATCGTAGAGTATAGGGAAACATCATAGTTTGTTCATATAATGTGCCACTTCATTATTATTTATGAGGGTATTCCAATTTAATATTGAATTTCATCATTTGGTTCTTTATAACCTGAGCCTATGGACAAGGTATATATAGAGACATAGTTTAGCCACTATAGCCAATAGTCCCAGGTCACAGGAGCAGAGAATACACTTGGTGAAAGGAGAAGGGGTCGGGGGAATAAGACGGGGGGGGGGGGGGGGAGGTCAGGGAGATCCCAAGGGGAAGGAAGGAAGAAAGAAAGAAGGGGGGGAAGGGGGGATAACAACCGTATTATCATCTTGAGTGTGGGGGACCAGGAAACCTGGTGAAGAAAAAAAAAGAAAAACCCCACTTGGGCCAGTGGGAGAGTGGTGGATTTGGATTTGTATCCATTTCTACACAGTGAGGTCTCTGGCCTCGACCCAAGCCGACCATATTTTGTGAAATTTTTTGGGGCAGTTACGACCCATGTACGTCAGCTTATAGAGGGGGAGAGCGGCATTCAACAAGTCCCGCCAGGTGGAGATCCGAGGTGGTTCTGCCGCCCTCAATTGAAGCAAAATAGTCTTCCTGGCGTAAAATGCCATATAAAAGATGGATAGTTTTTTGTGGGTGCTAGTGGGTAGGTTATCTCTGATACCTAGCAACAGAATCAAAGGATTTAACCCAACTGATATACCGCTTACCGAGGCGATATCATCAGTTACCTTTTGCCAGAATTCTTGTATTCTTGGGCAAAGCCATACCATATGAATGTAGTTGCCAATATCTTCAGTGCATTTGGGACATTTTTCAGAGGTGTGGTATATTAATGCCAATCTTTGTGGCGTATAGTGTACCCTGTGAAGGAATTTCAACTGTACAAATCTATCTTTTGCCGAGATCATAAGAGGAATGAACTGTTGCAAGCCCTCTGTTCAGTCCTCCTCAGTCAGGGCAGGAAGGTCCTGCTGCCAGGCCAAAAAGGCCCTATTTGCTCCAGAGTCGGCCACACACGTCAGTCTAAGGTAAATAGAAGATAGTATTTTGTCTACGACACGTGACGTGACCAGCCTCTCTACCTGGTGTGGTTCAATCTTGATAGAGCCTGGGAACTGTGCCCTAAGGGCATGTCTTAACTGTAAAAATCTAAAATACATCCAGGGGGAAGCCCAAACTTGGTCCTAAGTCTTCTAAAATGGAGCAAACTACCCTCTGGCATGACATCCCGCAGAGTCCGCACACCAAACCTGGCCCAGATCTGTGGGTCAGGGACCGCCCTCAGGTGGGGTAGTGACGGGTTACCCCAAAAGGGTGTGTGGGGAGAAATCGATTGCGGTTCCTCTATATGCCTCGAGACTTGTTTCCATACCTGCACCATAGTCTTCATAGGGGTAGTAATATGTGTAGTGGATCTAGGCCCTATGTACACTATATTGCTCAACTAAGAGTAAGAACCCAATATAGCAGCCTCGAGATTAACTGAAGGATTAGATTGGTCCTGCGTAAACCACCACCGCACAGATACAAGGACCGCAGCCCAGTTGTATTTTTTAAAATCAGGGAGGGCAAGACCACCCCTCGATAATCCAAGCTGAAGTGTGGACCTCGCCACTCTCTGTACCGATCCCCGCCATATAAATGACGTGACCGTTTGTTCTAATTTAGTGAAGAAAGAGGCGGGTATAATAATGGGGGTATTTCTAAAGACGTAAAGAAATTTAGGGAGGAAGGACATTTTGATTAGAATAACTCGGCCTATTGGGGTGAGTGGCAGATTCCTCCATACAGAGGTCTTCTGTACTAGCTTTTGAAGGACCAGATATACATTGGAGTCTAGATATTTAGATAGATTTCTGTGGATCTGGATTCCTAAATATTTAAAATAATCTACCTACTGCAGGGGTGCCGAAAGGCTCGGGGGACGTCCCCCCTGCTGTACAGGGAAAAGGACCGATTTGTTCCAGTTAATTCTAATACCTGCGAATTTGCCAAACAAGTCTATCAAAACCAGGGCCGCCGATAAAGATTGATGGGGATCATTAAGGTAGAGGAGGGTATCATCAGCATACATAGACACCTTCTCGACAATGGGATGTACTAATATGCCAACTACCGTCTCTGATGATCGCAGGAGGATGACCAGGGGTTCTATGGCAAGTGCAAACAAGGCCGGTCCGAACTCTGGCCGTCGGACTTGAATATAGCATCTGAAGCCAAGAGATAAAGACCGGACCCATGCCAAATCTCCGGAGCACACTCCACAAATATTCCCACTCCACCAAGTCAAAGGCCTTTTCCGCGTCCAGTGATGCTATCACCTCCTCACCCCCCCCTCCCAGCCACCCGGTCAATCACTGTGAACAGCCTCCGTAGATTAATGTCTGTGCCCTTCCCTGGCATGAAACCCGTCTGGTCCCCATGTATCAGAGAAAGTATCACTGCATTAAGGCGATTGGCGAGTACTTTGGTCAGAATTTTTGCATCCACATTCAACAGAGATATTGGTCTATATGATGAGCAGAGCTCAGGGTCCTTCCCCGGTTTGGGAAAGACTACGATCACCGCCCTCATCATGGATGGTGGCAAGGTCCCCGTCTCCAGGGACGTTAAAAGGACCCCTCTAAGTCTGGCAGCCAAGGAGGTACAGTGGGTCTTAAAAAACTCAGCCGGGAGACCATCATCTCCCGGGGTCTTACCAGCCTGCATAGAGAATATTGCCCTTTGAATCTCTTTTAAAGTAATTGGGGCATCCAATTGTGCACGTACATCATCCGAAAGAGCAGGGAACTGTATGTTGTCTAGGAAGGACTGAAGTTCCGCCAAGGTGTGACCGGCTCTGGAGGAATATAGATCTCTATAGTAATCTGCAAAGCAAGCATTAATCTCGCCTGGATCTGATAGCAGTCTTCCTGATTCGTTTTTAATATTAGCAATATGTGTCATATCTGTGGGTTCCCTAGAGAGCCAGGCTAGCATGCGACCCGACCTCTCACCCCGTTCAAATACCCTTTGCCTTTGGTAAAGTATTTGTTTATTAGCTGCATTGAGTCTGATGAGCTGTACTTCTCTGAGGGCTACTAGCAGATCTTTTCTCTGACTCTCCCCTCCACCCTCAGTATAGTCATGTTCCAACCTCTGAGCATTGGCTTCAGCTTGGACGAGTGAGGCTCGGTAGGATGAGCGCGCCGATCCCACGCCCGACTTGTATTGTTGTCTGATGTGGAGTTTAAACCCCTCCCATCTAGTCTGGGTCTCCATGCCCACAGGGTCAGGGGCCCAGTACGCCGTAATAGCTGATTCCACCACAGGCTCGACACGCTCACCCGAGATCCAATATCTGGACAGTCGCCACAAGTGATCGCCCTGAGCCTCCCTCACATGTAATTTCAGGAGAAAAGGTGTGTGGTCAGAAATTCCCCTCGGGAGAGTAGAGATTTCCTGCACCTTGGCCAGAATTGGGTTGCTGACATACATGAGATCTATAATAAATAATAAAGCAAACAGAATATTGGCATGCATTAAAAGGGGGATCAACGCAAAAGATAAAACGATAATTCTCCCACTCTACAAGGCTCTGGTCTGGCTGCATCTGGAGTATGCTGTCCAGTTCTGGGCACCAGTCCTCAGGAAGGATGTACTGGAAATGGAGCGAGTACAAAGAAGGGCAACAAAGCTAATAAAGGGTCTGGAGGATCTTAGTTATGAGGAAAGGTTGCAAGCACTGAACTTATTCTCTCTGGAGAAGAGACGCTTGAGAGGGGATATGATTTCAATTTACAAATACTGTACTGGTGACCCCACAATAGGGATAAAACTTTTTGGCAGAAGAGAGTTTAATAAGACTCGTGGCCACTCATTACAATTAGAAGAAAAGAGGCTTAACCTTAAACTACGTAGAGGGTTCTTTACTGTAAGAGCGGCAAGGATGTGGAATTCCCTTCCACAGGCGGTGGTCTCAGCGGGGATCACCTGAATGACCGCAACATACAGGGATATACAATGTAATACTGACACATAATCACACACATAGGTTGGACTTGATGGACTTGTGTCTTTTTTCAACCTCACCTACTATGTAACTATGTAACTATGTAACTATGTAACTATACGAGACATAGCCATATATGTGGCTGAGTTACAGGTGTAGCTCCTAGTCCCTGGGTACTTCCATCTCCAAACGTCCGTCAGGCCCAGCATCGCCGCCCATCGGGAGAGTTGAGAATCGGTTGCTGGATTGGGAGATAGTCTATCCATGTCTGGGCAGGGCACCATGTTAAAGTCCCCGACTATAATTACAGCGGTAGCTGAGTGTAATGCCAGTATCCGTTCTATTTTATGAAGGAATCCCATGGAGGCCGAAGGTAGGGATGAGCCGAACACCCCCCTGTTCGCGGTTCGCACCAGAACATGCGAACAGGAAAAAAGTTTGTTCGAACATGCGAACACTGTTAAAGTCTATGGGGCACGAACATGAATAATCAAAAGTGCTAATTTTAAAGGCTTATATGCAAGTTATTGTCATAAAAAGTGTTTGGGGACCTGGGTCCTGCCCCAGGGGACATGGATCAATGCAAAAAAAAGTTTTAAAAACGGCCGTTTTTTCAGGAGCAGTGATTTTAATAATGCTTAAGTCAAACATTAAAAGTGTAATATCCCTTTAAATTTCGTAGCTGGGGGGTGTCTATAGTATGCCTGTAAAGGGGCGCATGTTTCCTGTGTTTAGAACAGTCTGACAGCAAAATTACATTTCGAAGGAAAAAAGCCATTTAAAACTACTCGCGGCTATTGCATTGCCGGTCCGACAATACACATAGAAGTTCATTGATAAAAACGGCATGGGAATTCCCCACAGTGGAACCCCGAAACAAAATTTTTTAAAACAATGACGTGGGGGTCCCTCTAAATTCCATACCAGGCCCTTCAAGTCTGGTATGGATATTAAGGGGAACCCCGGCCAAAATTTAAAAAAAAAATGTTGTGGGGGTCCCCCTAAATTCCATACCAGACCCTTCAGGTCTTGTATAGATTTTAAGGGGAACCCCGCGCCAAAAAAAAAAAACGGCGTGGGGTCCCCCCAAAAATCCATACCAGACCCTTATCCGAGCACACAACCTGGCAGGCCGCAGGAAAAGAGGGGGGGAGAGAGAGCAGCCCCCCCCTCCTGAACCGTACCAGGCCACATGCCCTCAACATTGGGAGGGTGCTTTGGGGTAGTCCCTAAAACACCTTGTCCCCATGTTGATGAGGACAAGGGCCTCATCCCCACAACCCTGGCTGGTGGTTGTGGGGGTCTGCGGGCGGGGGGCTTATCGGAATCTGGAAGCCCCCTTTAACAAGGGGACCCCCAGATCCCGGCCCCCCCTGTGTGAGTACCCCTACCATTTCACTAAAAAACTGTCAAAAATGTTAAAAATGACAAGAGACAGTTTTTGATAATTCCTTTATTTAAATGCTTCTTCTTTCTTCTATCTTCCTTCATATTCTTCTTCTTCTTCTGGTTCTTCTGTCTCTTCTGGTTCTTCCTCTGGCGTTCTCGTCCAGCATCTCCTCCGCGGCGTCTTCTATCTTCTTCTCCTCGGGCCGCTTCGCACCCATGGCATGGGGGGAGGCTCCCGCTCTTCTCTTCATCTTCTTCTCTTCTTCATCTTCTTCTTCATCTTCTTCTTTTCTTCTCTTCTTCTCTTCTTCATTTTCTTCTCCGGGCCGCTCCGCATCCATGCTGGCATAGAGGGAGGCTCCCGCTGTGTGACGGCGTCTCCTCATCTGACGGTTCTTAAATAATGGGGGGCGGGGCCACCCGGTGACCCCGCCCCCTTCTGACGCACGGTGACTTGACGGGACTTCCCTGTGACGTCACAGGGAATGCCACAGGGAAGTCACGTCATGTCCCATGCGTCAGAGGGGGCGGGGTCACCGGGTGGCCCCGCCCCCGTTATTTAGGAACCGTCAGACGAGGAGACGCCGTCACACAGCGGGAGCCTCCCTCCATGCCAGCATGGATGCGGAGCGGCCCAGGGAAGAAGATGAAGAAGAGAAGAAGAGAAGATAAGAAGAAGATGAAGAAGAGAAGAAGAAGAGAAGAGCGGGAGCCTCCCCCCATGCCATGGGTGCGGAGCGGCCCGAGGAGAAGAAGATAGAAAACGCCACGGAGGAGATGCTGGACGAGAACACCGGAGGAAGAACCAGAAGAACCAGAAGCAGAAGAAGAAGATGAAGGAAGATAGAAGAAAGAAGAAGCATTTAAATAAAGGAATTGTCAAAAACTGTCTCTTGTCATTTTTAACATTTTTGACAGTTTTTTTTAGTGAAATGGTAGGGGTACTTTTGTACCCCCTTACCATTTCACACAGGGGGGGTGCCGGGATCTGGGGGTCCCCTTGTTAAAGGGGGCTTCCAGATTCCGATAAGCCCCCCGCCCGCAGACCCCCACAACCACCGGCCAGGGTTGTGGGGATGAGGCCCTTGTCCTCATCAACATGGGGACAAGGTGTTTTGGGGGGCTACCCCAAAGCACCCTCCCAATGTTGAGGGCATGTGGCCTGGTACGGTTCAGGAGGGGGGGGCGCTCTCTCATCCCCCCTCTTTTCCTGTGGCCTGCCAGGTTGCGTGCTCGGATAAGGGTCTGGTATGGATCTTTGGGGGACCCCACGCCGTTTTGTTTTTTTGGCGCGGGGTTCCCCTTAAAATCCATACCAGTTTACTTGTAATCCCCTCCCGTATATGGTGAGGGCTCTTTGGTTATCCTTGTTATATCTCATTATGCTAATTAAAACAATGTTTTTTCCTTGTGATCTGCACACATAACGTACTACAATATGTATCCTGCGAATACACTGGATCTATATGTATATGTGAAGTACTTTTTCTTGTAAGCTTTTTTTTTCAATAAAATCAGATTGAATTAAAATCCATACCAGACCTGAAGGGTCTGGTATGGAATTTAGGGGGACCCCCACGTCATTTTAAAAAAAAATTTTGGCAGGTGATCCCCTTAATATCCATACCAGACCTGAAGGGCCTGGTATGGAATTTAGGGGGACCCCCACGTCATTTTTTTTTTATTTTGGTTCGGGGTTCCCCTGTGGGGAATTCCCATGCCATTTTTATCAATGAACTTCTATGTGTATTGTCGGACCGGCAATGCAATAGCCGCGAGTAGTTTTTTGGCTTTTTTCCTTCGAAATGTCATTTTGCTGTTAGACTGTTCTAAACACGGGAAACATGCGCCCCTTTACAGGCATATTATAGACACCCCCCAGCTACGAAATTTAAAGGGATATTACACTTTTATTGTTTGACTTTAAGCATTATTAAAATCACTGCTCCTGAAAAAACGGCCGTTTTTAAAACTTTTTTTTGCATTAATCCATGTCCCCTGGGGCAGGACCCAGGTCCCCAAACATTTTTTATGACAATAAATTGCATATAAGCCTTTAAAATTAGCACTTTTGATTTCTCCCATAGACTTTTAAAGGGTGTTCTGCGGTATTTTCGAATTTGCCGCGAACACCCCAAATTGTTCGCTGTTCGGCGAACCTGCGAACAGCCAATGTTCGAGTCGAACATGAGTTCGACTCAAACTCAAAGCTCATCCCTAGCCGGAGGTGGGTTGTACAGTCCCACCAGCAGCATAGGTAAACCATCTATACTTGCGTGTATAACCACATATTTGCCCTCAGGATCCAGATGCAGGTCAAGAAGCACGAAGGGAAGGGATTTACGTATTAGATTACTGACCCCCCCTGGCATGTGTGGAATGGGTAGCATGGTAGCAGTGGCCGACCCATGGTTTCCTAAGGCTAAGGACCCTGCCACCCACCAAGTGTGTTTCTTGAAGAATACATATATCAGGGGAGTACTGTTTAAGGAATTTAAACACTAAGGCATGTTTGATTTTGGAATTCATCCCCGCACATTCCATGAAATCAATGTCAGGGGGGCCATAAGGGGAGATATTGAAATCGGTGTGTGGACCTCCGTCCCGCATCCGGATCCCTGCAGGCAACCCCCTGGGGGGGTGACCACCACCAGCAACCCATCGGCACCTGCAAGAATAGCTGCAGTATCTGTAAAATACATACATACATCATCCTTCTTTAACCAATATGTAACCAATAAAGAACCATATAAGGCAATAAAAACAACAGAAAAAAAAGCCCCAAGATAGTCCCCAATTCCCCCCCCCCACCCTGTGCATCTATTCCAACTTAAATGCACCTGGATCCCCTTAACAAACATGGTCATTGACCCTATGGGGGCGTGAACATACAACAAGTAGGCGTTAAACCCTCGGGCACCCGGTGTATAGGGAGGTGCAGCAGAGATGCCGCCAACAGAGCGGAACAGAGGGATCACCTGGCCGAGCCAGGGGTACTGAACTTGTACTGGTCCTGTGAATTGACAGTTTACAGGAGTGAATAAACAAGGGGAGGATCCCTCGACGGGTCTTTATCTCTCGTATGTTCGCTGCAGTCCGTGTATGTAGTGCGTTTCAAGAGTCAGTTATACCAGCTTGACCAAAAAAGGGGGAAAAAAGACACGCAGTGTCCCGTCTGGTATAGCAATATGTTGGGGTGTGGAACACAGGGGGCTCATTTTTATGGTTGCAAACAAAAGCTTTATTCCCATACCGCCCTATATAGGGATCCAACACAACAGATGCATGCCTCCAGCAGTCCAACCCCCCCCAAACGAGTGAAGAAGAGGAGAGGGAGTAAGAGTCACTGAAAGCAGGTTGCAAGGAAAATCTCCATCCCAGTGTCAGTATCTGCTAGACGACAGGCAGGCAGGCAAGGATTCAGAATATGCTGCCCTGTATTAAGTCACCCAGTCCCCAGGGGTATTTAAAGGAGACACAAGAGTTCCCTAAGTTGGTATAAACTCACGTGTCCCTACCACGATCCATATTCGTTGAATGCGGGATCTCCGGATCACCCACGCGGGAGTGTGTTCACCCATTGAGCCGCGTCTTCCGGTGTGTTGAAAAATCGGACTGATTCGCCGTCCGCCACCCTCAGGTGTGCAGGGAACATCATGCTATATTTAATATTTCTGGACCGGAGGGATTGTTTGACCGCGTCACGCCCTTCTCTTTTGGGTGTATATGGAGAAATCCGGAAAAAACATGAGGCGGGCTGCCTCATGGCAGATAGTATCCATCTTCCTGGCCTCTCGAAGTATCAGATCCCGGTCTCTGAAGTTCATCAGTTTTGAAGTTCATCAGTTTAAATATGAACGTACGTGGCGGTGTTCCAGGAGGTCCGCGGGTGGGAGGCATTCTGTGCGCCCTCTCCACCACGAAGTGTGGCGAAAATGGCACCCGAGGGAAAAGCGTGTGGAGAAGGCGTTCGGTAAATGCTGGGGTGTCCGGACCCTCAGTCCCTTTAGGGAGGCCGATAATCCGTAAGTTATTGCGCCGATTACGGTTCTCGGCGTCTTCTGATTTGGCCTCCAGGTGTTTCAGGCGGACCTGAACCGTGTGCAAGGTAGCCGTGTGGTCTCTCACTGCCTCCTCCGTATCCCCCACATGGGTCTCCACTTCATCCACCCTCCGGCGAAGCATTTCACTGTCCTTCCGCATTAGACCCATTTCGATTTGTAAGGAGTCAATCTTAGCTGTGAGTGCAGCCTGGCAAACATTAATAGCTTGCATTAGGGCTGAAAATCTATCCTCTCCCATGAGGGCTGGGTCTGCTTCAGATGTCTGTGTCGCCATGTTAGATGTTCCCTCCACGTGTGTGGCCGCACCAGATGAACGGGTCGAGACTCCCTTGTATTGTGAGTTACGGTTGCTGCCCTTGTTTTTCCGAGAGAGGACCATCTACGCTCACCGGTGGGTGTAATTAGAAGGGTCTCGGGCAGATCAGGAGTAGATAACAGGATAATTTCCCCTCCGTTGGCTCAGAGCTCCGCTCCTAGACATCCGACCCGTTCACCATCTTGGCCACGCTCCGGGGACAGGAAATTTACACTGTTATACAAGTTGTACACTCACTACTTTACATTGTAGCAAAGTGTCATTTCTTCAGTGTTGTCACATGAAAAGATATAATAAAATAATTACAAAAATGTGAGGGGTGTACTCACATTTGTGAGATACTGTATATTACAGTGGCTTAACAACCACTTTAAACTTGCTTTCTGGATCTATTGTGTTATTTGGTAAGATAGTGCCAAGTACAGTTGCAATTCCAAATAAAGTTACAAACTGCACTTTGTACATTTTCATTGCATCTGCACTAATGTATTAAGTACACATTAAATTTAGTAATTTAGTGGACATATGCAAAAATGTATTGCATTGGATTGGTATAAGTAACGAAGCAGTGTAAAGCTTTCTTTTTTTAGTGTCTATTAATCATATTGACATAAATAACACACCTTACCAACCGCTCAGTGTCTGCTACCCCTCTCCGCCAATCCCTACACTGCCTTCTGATTGCCCAGCGAATTAAATTCAAAATACTAACTACAACATACAAAGCCATTCACAACTCTGACCAGAGCTACAACACCAATCTTGTCTCCAAATTTCACCCAAATTGTCCTCTCTGCTCTTCTCAAGACCTCCTGCTCTCAAGCTCCCTTGTCTCCTCCTTCCATGCTCGTCTCCAGGACTTATCCAGAGCCTCTCCCATCCTCTGGAACTCTCTACCTCAATCTGTCTAGCTATCTCCTACTCTGCCTGCCTTTAGGCAATCCCTGAAAACTCATCTCTTCAGGGAAGCCTATTACGCCTCAAACTAATCTTTGATCACTTCCCTCTTATGCCCCATACACACATACACACATTCCGACAACAAAATCCATGGATTTTTTCCGATGGATGTTGGCTCAAACTTGTCTTGTATACACACGCTCACACAAAGCTTGTCGGAAATTCCGAACGTCAAGAACGCGGTGACGTACAACATGTACGAGGGCACTAGAAAAGGGAAGTTCAGTAGCCAGTGCGCCACCCTTTGGGCTCCTTCTGCTAATCTCGTGTTAGTAGAAGTTTGGTGAGAGACGATCTGCGCTTTTCAGCCTCGTGCTTTTCCGATCGTTACTGCTCTTCAGTTTGTGCTTGTGGGTTCGTATCTGGTTTTCAGTGCGTGTAGTCAGTTCGCATTTGTTTTTCAGTGCGTATTTTATAGTACGTATTTTGATTTTGCAGTGTGTTCTTATCCGCTCATTTCTGATTTTCAGCTCACTCTTCTCAGGCCTTTCTGTTTTTCAGTGCGTTCTGTTAGTCCGTTCTGACTAGCCAACCGTTTTGAAGCCATGTTGCGGGTACGTACTCATCGTAGAGTTTGTGCTGTGCAGGCACGGGCTTGGTGTTGGGGTTCTTTTTACTTTGACCCAAGCCCAGTCCATGAACAGGGCGGGGAGGAGTTCATGGACCAAGAATTGGTTGCTCCAGCTTGACCAATTCTCGCACATGCATTTGTTGCGGGAAATCCAGGAGAATAATCCTGATGATTTCAGGAATTATCTCTGGATGACGGACCCCATTTTCACCGTATGTTGGCTTTGCTGTCCCCTTATATTACCAAGCAGGACACCTGCATGCGGCAAAGCATCACTCCCGATCAGAGGCTAGTCATCACGTTGCGGTACTTGGCGACAGGGAGAAGTCTGCAGGACATCAAGTTCTCGACAGGTATCTCCCCCCAGGCTCTGGGGATCATTATTCCAGAGACCTGTTCTGCCATCATTCAGGTCCTGCAGAAGGACTATATTAAGGTAAGATTTCTCCTTTAACATCACATTATATGTATTTAATTTTTGCTAATGTATTGTATTTCTTTCAACATTTCCCTAATTACCAAGTTTGTAATATGCTGTGAATGTCCCCTTTGTTCTCATGCATGCTGGAATTTTTTAAAGTTCCTTTTTTGTCCTTCATGCATATTTGCCTTCAGTAACCTCCACAGCATGCTATCCTGGGCCCATACACACCTAGCCTAGTCACTTAACAATGTATTTTGTCTGCTCCATTGTAGTGCTTTACCCTAAACACCCCCTAAAATGTGTACAAATGTTATTTGTGTCCTTAAAGCGGGGTTCCACCCAAATTTTGAACATTATCTCTATGCATTCTCTTCCTTGCCTAGATGCTGACATGCTGTGTAAAAAAATTTAAATCGCAGTAATTACCTTTTTTTTTCTAATCTTCTTAGCACTTCCTGGTTTTCCTCCCATGGGAGTAGGCATGTTTCTAGCCTCTCCCAGACCTCCCACAATCCCCTGGGAGCTAGTCTCAGGCTTCCCAGCATGCATTGTGCAACAGCGTCATCACAACATCTCGGTGAATGCTGGGAGCACAGCATTCACCGCATCCAGGAAATACATGCTTGTGGGCTTCAAATGCCCACAATGAAGATGGAAACCGCCTTCAGTGAATTTTATAAGTTATTCTCTACAACGAAATCGGACACAGGCGGACTTATTACACAGAACATGTGAGTAGATAATCATGAGAAGAAAAGTTTGTGAATGACCTCAAAAAAAAAAAAAACGATAGATAGGTGGACCCCCGCTTTAAATTCATGCAGAGTGCCTGAGGCTTTTTTTGGGGGTCCCAAACTCATTTGGAACCCTCCCTCCCCCCAACCGCTAAGTCAGCTGATACCGATCCTCTATCTGCTGACTTTGCCCAGCCCATACACACTATACCTACCTCTTTTGTGGTCAGATTTATGGATGAATTCACCAAAGCATGTAGTGAAAGGGCCTGCCTGAATACTTTCAAATGGTACTGTTTAAAGTTTTGTTCTCTTATTATCTTGATAGATAATTGCAGAATGAAAAAATGTGCTTCCATTTGTACAGTGTGTATTTATATCTTTTTATTATGACACTTCTTACCTGTCCAGTGGGCTGCCAATAGTGTGTGTAAGGAGGGGCTGGCCAAAGTTAAACACATTATTTATGCATTCAGCTCTCATGGAAGTGGAGAGGGTTACCTGTCCAAAACATCTCCCCCCCTATAATTTTTAGAATGGGCCATCAAAGAGGGTGAGGAATCTGATACATGTACTTTATATATTTGTATTTAAATACTCCTTCAAATAAATGTTATACTGATGTTGGCCAAGAATGTTTGTGTTTAATCTGCTTGCAATGTTTCTGTGCAAAATTACAAATTGTTTTTTGTTTTCTTCTTGTTTGACTCCAGTTTCCTTCAACGTCACGGGAATGGCAGACTGTGACATCCCAGTTTGCCCAGTGGTGGGACTTTCCCAACTACGGAGGGGCAATAGATGGGAAAAACAGGGGCGTGGCCTGGACATGGCTGAGTGAAGACGCTTTCTTTCTGAGCTCCCGGCCTCGTCCAGAAAACCCCGGCTTACAACACCCTACATAAGGCATGCAATCAGCCAAAAGACACAGAACAAGAGCATCTACCCGGGGGACACCCGCTAGCAAAAGTCCCGGTGAGATACGCCGTTATTTCCTGCAACTACAGGGCTCGTACCCCGGGACCACAGTTACGGCGCCACGAGGCTCCCCGCGAGGTGAGAAACAGAAGGCCCCAAGACAGTCTGAGGCCTGCTCCTCTCCGACACCCCAGACCGCACAAGAATACCCTACTGACACTTACAAGGGCACTCATCAACCCACGATGGAGTCTCCACAACCACCGGATCCGGCTCTATTCGAACAAGACATTAGAAGCTTACTCCAGGCTCTCCCCACTAGATCAGACATTGAAGCACTGATCCTCAAATTGGAAGAAACACACAGACGCGACATACAAGAAGTCAGAGGAGAGGTCTCGACTCTGACGGAGCGGGTGTCTTCTGGGGAGACTTCGGTCACTTTACTAACAGACCGGGTAGCAGCTCTGGAGCAGGTCAGAGACCAACAGAGAGATGCCGCCATTACCCTGCAGCTGCACCTGGAAGACATGGAAGACCGCAGCCGTCGGAACAACTTGCGGCTGCGGGGGATCCCAGAGACGACTTCACAGGAGAGCTCTTCCGCACGGTGCTAGGGGAGCCCACACTGGAGATCAAGCTAGACAGAGTTCACAGAGCCCTGGGCCCCAGATCTGAAGACTCGACCAGACCGCGAGACGTAGTGTGCAGGCTGCACTGCTACACCCAAAAAGAGAACATCCTCCGGCGCGCCTGGGAACACGGTGATGTGGAACTGGAAGGCACACGAACAAAGATCCTACCGGATTTATCCAGGGCAACCCTGAAACGAAGAGCCCTCCTACGCCCACTACTGGACCTGGCAAAACAGAAGGGACTCACGTACAGATGGGGCTACCCCCTCTCGGTGCTGTTCCGCGGAGCGACGGGATCCTTCTCTCTCCAACGCCCAGGCGACCTCCCTGCTCTCTTCCGCTTCATGGAAACGGAACCGGTTCCAGACTGGCTTCAGTTTCTCCCTCGCCCATCCGGCAGATCGGGCCTCTTGAGACCACGTGAACCTCTGCCTCCGCGACAGCAAAGGAACAGACGCAGGAGCCGGTCAGCCTCGGGAGGAGAGCCACGTGAGTAGGCCTTTGGCCACCCATCTCTGTCCAGACACAATCCCTTGCAGTTTTGGGGGATACCCCATCCGTTTCAGCAGTTAGTCTATGTTCCCTGATCACTAAGCCCATCGCCATAGAAGTCCGACAAGCGAACTGACGGTTCCCTGGACGTGGAGATACCCATACACCATACGTATCAGACTCATCACCTCCTGACCCGTCCAACGCCAGTACCCCCATATCTATCCCCCTTGAATGTTATAATCAGGCAGAGGGAACTTTTATTCTGCTCTTTGAGGAGTTCCACCCAGTCCCGGGTACTTTCAAACTGACAACATGTGAAGCGATGGGAAGTGTTCTTCCCACAGGAACTCATAATAAACCCATCTTCCCACCCCCCCGAAGAGAGAGACTCCTTACTCCACAGGAAGGAGAACAAGGAATGACATCTTTAACAATAACCACCGTCTTCACAAATGACACTCCAGCTGGAGAACAATTTCTTTTCATACCACTAGGGGGAGGTGTGAGTAATTTCGATGCTCAGTCCCATGGGACGGAAGGAGCTTCACCAAACACAATATGGGGAATTGATAAGTTATGTTACTCAGAGCCTCTGAGCTTTAGCCCCCACGGGACACTTTTTACACAAGGGACAACCTGCCCTCTCCTTAGCTTCGGTTACTTCCCACATGTTTTAATATGTTTTAGTTTATTTCATGTTTAATTTACTCGACCTGGTGGCTTGTCCGTGGCCTACACCCCCGGCGCATACTTCCCTGCGATGTGGCTGGGGATGTGGCCTTGGAGACGTGTGACCCTGGATGGAGATGGGATGACAACCCGTACTGTTGCACTTGTCGACATCACACGGTCAGGGTACCCGCATTGGTGCCTACTGCATGCACAAGTTCAAATGTCTGATAACTTTATTTGTTTTTTCTATGTTTTTACCTAAATGATTGCTAACCTTATTAACAGTAATATATTATATCTAAATGACAACCTTAGTTTGCCGGGGATGGATGGAGAGTCACGGGGACTCTTCGCCCGGCTCTGTCTATTCCTCGCCCCAATTAGGTTCGCGCTCCGTACACGGCATTAGTCCAAGGAGCGTAACAGCCGTTTAGGCTACATTAGATTTTCTTGCTTAGCGGCACTCCTTAGTGCCTGCCTCTTAATCTCCTCAATCTCCTCTGTAACCTACTAGAAACCAGTTTCTTACCTATTCACTAACCTCTCTCCCCCCTTTGCTCACCTCCTTCCCTCACCCCCCCCCTTCCTCTCTCTCCTTATCCCAATTTCCCTCCCCCACTCCCACCAACAACCCACAGAGAGGGACACACTGAATAAAATCTCCTTCAATGTTAAGGGCCTAAACACACCAGAGAAGAGACGAATTTTGTTGCATGATATACGCCGCAGAGGCGCTGACATTGTACTTCTCCAGGAAACCCACCTTAGAGAGGGGTCCCTACCGACACTTCAAAATAAATACTACCCGGTTGTTTATCACTCGAAATATAAAGAAGCTAAATCCAGAGGTGTGTCGATCTTGATCTCGGCAAAAATCCCGTGGACACACACAGATGTAAAACTAGACGGGGAAGGGAGATCCCTTTTCTTGAAGGGCCGTATAGGAGATGTTAAAATTACCTTGGCCAACCTATACGCCCCCAATACACACCAAGATTCATTTATAAAAAAAACAGCTAGACCTACTCCTACAATTCTCAGAGGGTCAACTAATTATAGGCGGGGACCTGAATATCCCACTCACACCCACTGAAGACACTTCCACTGGAACGTCTTCGTCCCCACGGGACCTACGTAAACGACTTAGCGCGACACTTCATTCTCTGCAACTAATCGACGTATGGCGTCTTTTTCACACAGGCGAGAGGGATTACACCTTCTTCTCTAAACCACATCAGTCATACTCTAGGATCGACTATTTCCTAATCCCTCACAGACAGCTACAGGCAATTAAAGAGACAACAATAGGTTCAATCACGTGGTCAGACCACGCCCCGATTACCCTACGCTACGCCCTCTCTGACCCCCTGCGGACTCAGAGACCACCATGGAGAATGAGGGTCTACTGAAAGACCCAGACGTCTTAGCAGAAGTCACCAAAGAAATAGGTCACTATTTCGCCTCGAATGACACCCCTGACTGCGATACTGGTCTAATTTGGGAAGCCCACAAGGCTGTAATTAGGGGGATTCTCATTAAGCATGGCTCACGCATTAAGCAGCAGAGGACTTCACAACTGAACGCACTCCTAAAGACACTGGAAACAATAGAGACACAACACAAACAAACACCCACGAGACAACTAGAAATAGAATTAAATTTAGCCAGAATGCAAGTAACAGACCTCTTACGATTCAAAGCAAAAGCCACATTACAGATTTCTCGAAGGAGAATATATGAATCAGGCAACAAATGCGGAAGATTGCTAGCCCAGACCCTCCGGGAACAGAGGCTTGCCTCATACATACCACACATCAAGTCAGTTACAGGCCAGAAAATTTCCCATACCCCATCAGATTGCCCAGGAATTTTGCTCCTACTACTCGGCTCTATATAACCTTACTGAGACACAACCCTCCTCAGATACAACAACAAAATACATTGCGACTTCCCTCATGCCGTCCCTCCCAGAGGAAGCCCAATCACTTTTGGATGATCCCATTACATTACTGAAACTGCATTAAAAAGTTCTAAAACAGGGAAAGCCCCAGGCCCAGATGGCCTCACCACCACTTACTACAAAACTTTTCTACCCTCATTAGGAGGTCACATGATCAGACTTTATAACGATCTGGGCGGGGGGGTGGATTCCACAGAGCCACACTGCAGGCACAGATTTCAGTTATCCCAAAAGACGGTAAAGATCCAGGCCTATGCGGTTCTTACCGCCCAATTTCCCTCCTGAATACAGACCTAAAACTCTTCACCAAAATCATCGCTACAAGACTCCAACAACACCTCCCCTCGCTTATTCATCTAGACCAGGTAGGCTTTGTCCCGACGAGAGAAGCCAGGGACAACACGACTAAAGTCCTTAACTTACTACATATCGCGAACAGCACTAAAACCCCATGCGTGTTCCTCGGGACAGACGCCGAAAAGGCTTTCGACCGAGTTAGCTGGCAATTTATGTTCGCAACGTTGAGACACATAGGTCTGGGAGACAAAATGTTAAACTGGGTGACTGCGGCCTACCTGAACCCAACAGCGGTAGTGCGGGCTAATGGGGTAATGTCCAAGATTTTCCCAATTACGAACGGAACTCGCCAAGGTTGTCCACTATCGCCCTTGCTTTTCGCACTATCCCTGGAACCCTTCTTATGTCACGTCAGACTTAACCCCGACATCACAGGGGTAGAGACCGGCAGGGAGCAATTCAAAGTTTCCGCATATGCGGATGATTTGATGTTTTCCCTTACAAAACCCACCATCTCACTACCTAGCCTTATGAAAGAATTCCACACTTACGGGCAACTAGCTAATTTGAAGATTAACTTCAGCAAGTCCAAGGCGATGGGTATAGGAATCCCCCAATCTCAAATCCCACACCTCCAATCCAGCTTCCACTTTAAATGGACATCTACAGCCCTAAAGTACTTAGGCACGCAAATACCCCCGAAGCTCTCCCAGCTATACAAGCTCAACTTTCCGCCCCTTTTGAGTAAGGTTAAACAACTTCTGGTCAAGTGGGGTAGCGTTTTACATTCCTGGTTTGGTCGATGTAGCATTCTCAAAATGTCGATCCTACCCAAATTCTTATACATCATGCAAGCCATACCAATACGCATTCCAGTAGACTACTTTAACCAGGTGAGAACAGCCTTCACTCATTTCCTTTGGGCGGGGAAGAAACCGCGTCTACACCGAAGAGTTCTCACATTGCCTAAGCTCAATGGGGGCCTGGCGATGCCAGATCTTCAAACTTATTACAGAGCGACCCATCTGAGTAGACTCATTGATTGGTGCCGCCACACAAACACCAAATTATGGACAAGACTTGAGCAGGCACAAAGTGAGATTCCCTTACACAGGGCTCCGTGGTGTCACGCCTCCCTCCCAACAGAAATCACACGCCACCCGCTAATAGGTAACACATCACGGGTTTGCTCACAATTGATCCATACCACCCCCCACTTCTCACATAACTCACCACTCAGACCCATATTAGGCAATCCCCAGTTCCAACCAGGACTACAAGATAAGAAATTTCTGAAACTAAGAGAAGAGGGTTTGCACCAAGCATCACACTTTAGCACCTTGGGGAGGTGGAAAACACTATCGGAACTCACTGACCCAGAAGGACAGTTCCGTTTAGATTTCCTCAGAGCTTTACAGCTACATCACTTTTTAAATACCCTCCCACCACCACAGGAGACTAATCAAACCCTCACAACCATGGAAGTGCATTGCTCAGAGACAGGAGACCTGCCACGCGTTCTCTCACTTACCTACAAACTGCTTATTACACCGCCGGGGGATTACAAGGCTCATAGTATCACCAGATGGGAAAAAGAACTAAATTGCACCTTAACAACCAATAAAAGACAACAAATCTTAATTTTCACTCACAAGTCTTCTATTTGCTCCAAAATCCAGGAAACGAATTACAAAATTCTCACACATTGGTACAGAACACCTACACTACTTAAATCAATTTTCCCCTCCACGACAGACGTCTGCTGGAGATGCCAGGAAGAAAGGGGTACACTCATCCATATTTTATGGTCCTGCTCTCGGATCCAGGTCTTCTGGAGAGAAGTACGCCAAATAATCCAAAAATTCACTGACCGCGTAATACCTGAGGGCCCAGCTTACTTCCTTTTGCACGCCACCGATATACCCGCCCGATCCTATAAGAAATCAATTATAAGGCATCTACTGGACGCAGCAAAAGCATGTATCCCTTCATTCTGGAAATCCACTCAAACACCACCCATAGCCTTTTGGCTTCAAAAAGTTAAAGAAATAAACCAGATGGAGGATTTAATCCTCACCAGCCTAAACAGGCAAGAGAAATACTCCAAAACCTGGCAGCTCTGAAACATTTTCAAATTTTCGGAAGAGGGGAAAACTCTTCTTGGCGAATGACTCCATTTCACACCGGATGGTTAGAAACGGAGATCCACTGACGCCAGCCCAACTCCATCTCTGTGGGCTGTCACCCTGATTCCCCCCCTACCACTCCTTATCCCCCAACTCCCCCCCCTCCCTTACCTCTCCCACTTAGCCACCCCCCCCACCACCCCCTTCCCTCCCTCCTACCTCACTCACCTGTTTCTACTCTGACTTTTCTCAGCTGATACTCTTCTTTTTCTATCTCTCTATAATATAAAAAAGGCAGAGAACCGTTCACGAAAGGAATATTATTTCTAGAAATAGCCTTATTCTAAAACAGGGTATACAACTAGATAGAGACCAAGGACAAACAGCTCCCATACCTATGATCTCTGAATATAATATATAAGTTACTCACACTAATACTCTGTTACATATCATATGAGGTTTATAGTAAGATTGAACAGATGACTTCGCTCAACACCTTCGCATTACATAACTGTATGTGAATAACTGCTGTCAATGTTGTTAATACAGATATACCATGTTATGCATATCCCGGTGAACCGGTTTTCTGACACAAATAAATAATTTTGAAAAAAAAAAAGATGGGAAAAACATCCACATCGTACCACCCCCCAACTCGGGTCATACTATTATAATTACAAGGGGTTTAATAGTATAGTGTTGTTGGCAGTGGTGTCGGCGACTTACAAGTTTCTGTATGTGGACGTGGGGAGAAATTGCTGGATGTCGGATGGTGGAGTCATCGCCCAGACGGAGTTTTACAAATGGCTCCAGAATGCCAGCTTGGGCTTGCCACCTCTGGAATACAATGTGGCCGGACTCCCATTCGTCTTCGTCGCGGATGAAGCATTTGTGCTGGGGGACCATCTTCTGCGGCCATTCCCAATGAGTACCCTCACCCCGGACCAGAGGGTTTTTAATTACCGGCTGGCCAGAGCCAGAAGAGTGGTTGAAAATGCCTTTGGAAAAATGGCCAGCCGGTTCCGCATATTTCTGACAGCAATCCATATGGCGGAATATAAACTGAATCATATTGTCCTTGCCTGTTGCATTCTCCACAATTTCCTACGGAAAAATGCTATAAACTATGTGGCCTCAGTTGGGACTGAGGCCGATGTTACAAATCCAAATACCTTGACTACACTTGAACTTAGCAGTCCTGGCTTGCCCCCTGCAAAGCGCCCGCAAAGTTAGACAGAAGTATCTCGAGTAATTTGCGGGTAGGGGGGCCATTGATATGCCAGACAATGTGTGAAACTTTTCTCCAAAAAATATTTTTGGTATAAACTGAACTCATATTTCATTTGATTTACAGCTTGTTTTTCTTTTAGCTGTCTCCTAGGTTCTCCAATGGCCTATTTTTATGGGCATTTTCTTCAATAGTGCAAATGTAATTTATTTGATACATGAGGTGACAATCTCTTCTTCAGCGAAATATTATGTTGTGGGTCTGCTACACACTGCTACCTTGTTTTTGTTGTTAATGTATGTAATTCATTAATGATAAAAAAGATTCATCATTCTCAGCACTAGCGATGAGCTTCGAGTTCCAGTCGAACGCATGTTTGACTCGAACATTGTGTGTTCGGTCGTTCGACGGATTACGAACGATATGGGCCGTTCGCGCCAAATTCGAGTGGTGGGTCACGGCCCATAATTCACTGCGGCATCGCAGTGCACTGCTGGCTGATGATTGGCCAAGCATGCACTATGACCCGCATGCTTGGCCAATCACAGCGCTGTGTGTACAGAGAGCCGTAATTGGCCAAAGCCAAGGAGGCTTTGGACAATTATGGCTCAGGGGGTTTAGTACACGCCCCACACTATATAAGGCCGCCTCCGTGGCGGCCTTGTGTAGTGTGTTGCGGTGGAGACTGGAGAGAGATAGGTAGACATAGAGACAGTGTCATCTGATTTAAGTTAGATAGATAGGCAGGTCGAGTCAGTTAGCTGCACTTACAGTGTATTGTGTATATATATGCATCCCAGGTTTTGTATATATATATATATATATATATATATATATATATATATACACTGTATTCAGTTTAGCTAGATCCTGTTCTTCTCTAATATTCTGACAGGCAGGCAGGTGTTTTTACAGTATTTCCAGTTAGTGTACTGTGTACCCTGCACAGTTGCACCTACAGTATATCTACCTGAAGCCAGGTGCTTGTGTAGGCTCTTGACGTATTTCCAGTTACTGTACTGTGTACCCTGCATAGTTGCACCTACAGTATAGCTACCTGAAGCCAGGTGCTTGTGTAGGCTCTTGACGTATTTCCAGTTACTGTACTGTGTACCCTGCACAGTTGCACCTAACGTATAGCTACCTGACGCCAGGTGCTTGTGTAGGCTCTTGAAGTATTTCCAGTTAGTGTACTGTGTACCCTGCACAGTTGCACCTACAGTATAGCTACCTGAAGCCAGGTGCTTGTGTAGGCTCTTGACGTATTTCCAGTTACTGTACTGTGTACCCTGCACAGTTGCACCTAAAGTATAGCTACCTGAAGCCAGGTGCTTGTGTAGGCTCTTGAAGTATTTCCAGTTACTGTACTGTGTACCCTGCACAGTTGCACCTACAGTATAGCTACCTGAAGCCAGGTGCTTGTGTAGGCTCTTGACGTATCTCCAGTTACTGTACTGTGTACCCTGCACAGTTGCACCTACAGTATAGTTACCTGAAGCCAGGTGCTTGTGTAGGCTCTTGGCATATTTCCAGTTACTGTAATGTGTACCCTCCACAGTTGCACCTACAGTATAGCTACCTGAAGCCAGGTGATTGTGTAGGATCTTGACGTATTTCCAGTTACTGTACTGTGTACCCTGCACAGTTGCACCTACAGTATAGCTACCTGAAGACAAGTGCAGGTGTTCTCATACTAATAATACTACAGGCAGGCAGTTGATTCTGCTAGCTGCAGTATAATAGGTATATATATACATCCCAGTTTTGTGCAGCTACATCTCACTGCAGGCCAACAAGGAGAGGCAGACAGTCACAAGCCAATAAAAGAGGGCAAGCAGGCTCTGTGTCTAGAGGCAACAGTGCTGGTTGTGGACACAGTGCATCCTCATCAGCACGTGGCCGTGGGACACGCTTGGCCTTTTTTTTGGCAGCTGGCCGTGTTGAGCCGCAACATGCAGAAGACTTGGTCGAGTGGATGACCAAGCCGTCCTCATCCTCCTCATCCTCTCTCACCCAGGCTCAGGGTACTTTGTCTGGCAAAGCAGCTGCCAACGCGGCCTTTTCCCTCGGCTCAATGGCATCAGTGACTTCTTCCCTAGCCCCACCATGTCCTCCTGAGGAGTCCCCTGAACTGTTTGACCACAGTGTTGGGTACATGCCAAGGAGGATGCCCAGCATTTTGAAGGCTCCGATGATGGCACTCAGCTAGAGGAAGGCAGTAACGTGAGCCCAGACAGAGGGGGTGCCCAAGAAGGACAGAAATCTGGCAGTCATGTTCCCCCTGCTGCAGCATACTGCCAGGTTTGCTCCAGTGATGAGGAGGGAGGGGATGATGAGGTCACTGACTCCACGTGGGTGCCTGATAGGAGAGAGGAGTAGGAGGAGGAGGAGGCACATCACCAATGAGGCAGGATGCCCTCCAGGGGCCAGCCTAAGGGCAGCACACTGACTGCATCACAGCGCAGAGCTCCGCATGTGCAGGGCGCTGCTGTCTCTGCGTGTTATTCCAAAAGTTCTTTGGTGTGGGCCTTTTTTGAGACGAGTGCATCAGATCGCACCGCTGCTGTTTGCAACATATGTCTCAAGCGTATCTCGCATGGCCAAAACATCTCCCGCTTGGGCACCACATGCTTGACCAGACATATGTTGACCTGCCATGCAGTTCGTTGGCAGGCATACCTAAAAGACCCACACCAAAGAACAAAGAGGACCTCTCCTTGCTCCTCATCAGCTAGGATCTCCAACCCCACTATACCTTCAGTCCTCTCCAAGACCTGCACTGAGAGGAATGAAGGTGTAGAATTAGGTGTGTCAAAGCCAAGTACTTGCGGCAATCTGCTATCTGCCCCAGCTGCTGCACCACAGAAAGATTTTCGCTCCCAGCCATCCACATGCCCAGGGGTTGAATGCTAGCTTGGCAAAATTGCTAGCACTTCAACTGCTACCTTTTCAGTTGATAGACTCTTCCCCCTTACGTGAGTTTGTGGAATGTGCGGTTCCTCGGTGGCAGGTTCCCAAACGCCACTTTTTCTCACAGAAGGCGATTCCAGCTCTCTACTGGCATGTGGAAGGCAATGTCTTGGCCTCGCTGGACAGGGCGATCAGCGGTAAGGTGCATATTACCGCTGACTCATGGTCCAGCAGGCATGGACAGGGACTTTACCTAAGTTTCACAGCGCATTGGGTGACTCTGCTGGCAGCTGGGAAAGATGCAGGACAAGGTGCAGT
This sequence comes from Lithobates septentrionalis, assembly GCA_037952835.1. Classification (NCBI taxonomy): domain Eukaryota; kingdom Metazoa; phylum Chordata; class Amphibia; order Anura; family Ranidae; genus Lithobates; species Lithobates septentrionalis. The sequence continues at coordinate 2,690,554 of JBBDGP010000671.1, read as the reverse complement.
AGTGTTGGAGGTTGTTCCGCCACCACGCCTCCAAAATGCCACTACTGGTGATTCTGACACACCTCTCTCCTCCACCCCCTCCTCTTCTTCTTCCTCCATGGCCTCTTCCTGTGCTTTGTCCTCGGAACCAGCGGTGCTCCGTAGGCATTCAAGGGGCTACGCAAGTACGCAGGCCAAAAGATGCCATGCAGTGCTTGAGCTGGTGTGCTTGGGGGACAGGAGCCACACTGGGGCAGAGATTCTGTCAGCTCTGCAGGGGCAGGTTCAGAGGTGGTTGACGCCACGCCAACTTAAGCCAGGAATGGTGGTTTGTGACAATGGCACCAACCTCCTCTCCGCCCTCCGACAGGGACAACTGACCCATGTGCCCTGTTTGGCTCACGCCCTTAACTTGGTGACCCAGAGGACTCCAGACCGAATGCCTCAGCAAACCTACGCTGCATGGCCTCCCTGATCCTGCAAAGCCTAGGGAAGGATCCTCGTATTTGTGGTATCAAGGAGAGGGATCGTTACTGGCTGGCAACCCTCCTTGATCCACATTACAAGAGTAAGGTTGCAGACCTTATCTTGCTGTCGCAGAGGGAGCAGAGGATGAAACATCTTCAGGAGGCCTTGCAGAAAGGTCTGTGCAACGCATTCCCAGAGACTGGGAGGTTACAAACTCCTGTTCCTGGACAACGTGTTGCCGAGGCTTCGGTCAGTCAAAGAAGGAGCGGTGGAGAAGGTGGCTGTCTGACCGATGCGTTCAGACAATTTTTTAGTCCGCAGCCCCAAGGTATGCTCTGTTCCAGCAACCATCGCCAGCGTCTGTTTTACATGGTGCAGGAATACCTAGGGGCAAGATCAGACTTGGACACCTTTCCCACCGAAAATCCTCTGGGTTACTGGGTCTTGAGGATGGATCACTGGCCAGAGCTTGCACAGTATGCAATTGAGCTACTGGCCTGTCCTGCATCCAGCGTTCTTTCGGAACGCACATTCAGTGCTGCTGAAGGCTTTGTAACCGATCACAGGGTGCGCCTGTCCACCGACTCGGTCAATTGACTGACCTTCATAAAAATGAATCAGTCTTGGATCACTACCAGATACCAAGCACCTGATGCTGATGTAACCGAATAAATTTTTTTGAAATGTCAGATCCCTTCAAGACTGCCTATGCTGATGCTGAGTGACTATCCTGTTATGCCGAGTGACTATCCTCTTCCTCATGCTGATAGCTTGTAAGAATATTTTTGTTTCTGGGCGCCGCCACCAGTGGCTAAAGCCCAATTTTTCAGCCCCTCTTTAACAGGGGCGTGTAATTACAATTTTTGATGCAATTCTTTGCAGCAAGGCTCATTCCTGCGCTCCAACTAGAGTATCTGTGAGGGGTTGCAGTGTTGTGGCACCAGCACCAGTGCCTAAGGCCCAATTTTTCTGTCTCTGTTCAACAGGGGCGTGTAATTACAATTCTTGATCTAATATTTCACAGCAGGGCCCGTTCCAGCGCCCACCAAGAGTAAATGTGAGTACAAGTACCGATACTTTTTTCAAGTACTCGCCAATACCGATTACCGATACTTTTTTTTAATGTCACGTGACAGTGTTTTTTTTTTTTTTAAACAGTGTTTTCTTTTTTTGGGGGGGGGGGGGGTGAACGGTGTATGTGTGTGTGTGTTTTTTTTTTATTTACAATTTTTATTTTTTACAATAATATTTTTTTTATTCTTTATTGCAATATGTGGTTTTTTTTTGTTTTGTTTTTTAATCAGCCCTGTTGGGGGGCTTTGGTGAGATATCAGGGGTCTTAACAGACCTCTGAAATCTCCCCCTTGAGACAGAGAAAGAGACGGAGGATAGAGATTCCCCAGTCCCTTTCTCTGCAGCCTCAGCTGCACTGAGAATGAATGGAGAGAAGACAGCGGCTCCTCTCCATTCATAAACTGACACATCGTAATCACAGGAGATTACAATGTTTCAGTTATGTGAATGGACAGAGTCAGCTGACTCTGTCTATTCACAAAGGAAGGAGGAGGAGGACGGCGGAACGGAGGGGGAGAATGGAGGGGGACAGAGAAGGAGAGGGGAACGGAGGGGACAGCGGAGAGGCTCAGCAGAACGGAGGGGACAGCGGAGGGGGACAGAAAAGGAGAGAGGAACGGAGGGGACAGCGGAGGGGGACAGAAAAGGAGAGAGGAACAGAGGGGACAGCGGAGAGGCACAGAGGAGAGAGGAATGGAGGGGGACAGCGGAGGGGGACAGAGGAACGGAGGGGGCATGGAGGAGGATGCAGTGACATACAGCCGTGACCGATCACCGCTGTATGTCACCAAAGCTGCTGAAAGCCGCTGGGGGAGAATCTTGTAACTCCCCCACGCGCCGATCACAGCTGTCTTCCAGGTATCGGGGGAAACATCGGGAGCATTTGCCCGAGTACAAGTACTTGGGCAAATGCTCGGTATCGGTACCGATACCGATACTAGTATCGGGACATCCCTAGTTCTAATAGGAGCGACGCAAGTCACTCCGACTTAGAAAAAGGTTCCTGTACTACTTTGGGGGCGACTTGAGGCGACTTGCATAGACTTCTATACAGAAGTCGTTTTGCAAGTCGCCGTGGAAGTCGTGTGCAGGTCGCCTCGGTGAGGCGACCTGCAAGTCGTGCCACCCCTGTGTGAACCGGGGCTTATGGACTGGTCACATTGTTATATATATATTTCACTTTTGTAGCGCTGCATTTTCCTTTTTTTTGTATTTTATTGTTTGTCACAATGTATGCGGCTGCTGTCTTATTTTTGTTTTCACTTTAGAGCGCAGTGTTTTTTATATATTTTTTCTTGCCTTTTTAGGATAATACCATGCAAATTAGCCTTTAAAATTAGCACTTTTGATTTCGAACGTTCGAGTCTCATAGACTTCAATGGGGTTCTAACGTTCGTGCAAATTTTCGGTCTGTTCGCAGGTTCTGGTGCGAACCAAACTGGGGGGTGTTCGGCTCATCCCTACTCAGCACCATGAATGAATTTTGGGGAGTCACGAAAATGGCATGATTGTGGCAAATTATAAAGCACTGTGGGAGTTATTTCCTACAGGAAAATCCACTTTGCACTCCAAGTGCACTGCAAAAGTGCACTTGAAAGTGCACTTGTAGTGCAAAGTGAATTTGCCTTTAGGAAATAACCCCCATTGTCACTGTAAACAACAACTTACTCCAAAAACTGCTATTGAGCATGGAAAGAAGAAGCCACACATTGTTGAGTCTTAAAATTTTTACTCTGTGCACATTCACATGTGTGTTAGAAAAGGGTTTTTGAACAAACCAACATATTTTAGGAATAACATTTTAGGTATAGACAGTACAAATCCCCTTTTTTGTGTTAAATAGGCATGTTTAAAACCATAAAACAATACCCAACTCAGAAACTTACAAAGTTCAACTTTGAAAAAATAAAGGCAAGATCAGACATTAGTATGTCCAAACTGTGTTGATCTTGCCTTCATCAGATGGGGTGATGTCAACCCTGTGAAAGCCAAATTTTGAAGATGCACACAAACTGAGAGTCAAAATGGGGATTTCCCTCCTGATCCCATGACTAATGTCAACATGTGCTAGCTCCCATTATGGTGGATCAATGGACGTGTTTCAGGGGTGCAAACCCTTCCTCTCAGCTACTTTAGTTGCGAGGAAGGGGTTGCACCCACCAAACGCGTACATTGATATTCCATGATGGCAGATAGCACATGTTGACACACTGTGTGCATCTTCAAAATTTGGCTTTCAAGATACTTAAAAAATTGGTGAAAAAAAAAATGAAGACTTTCAGTGTTTTTTAGATTCGGCCTAAAACATCAATGATGTTTTTGAGTCTTTTTTCAATATCATTGATGTCTTCCTTGATCTTTTGTAAATCACGATTGGACACCATGATCTCCCCGATGACGACGTGTGCACTTGAAATGCGAATCTTCTTCCACAACATCCACATCACCTTAAATAAAAAAAACACACCAGGTATTATAAATATGCAGGCATCCATCTATTACCTGAAACTGTGGTCTCAGACACTCACCTGTTGGGGTCACTATTTCGCCCACTTCATAAACCTCTCTGTGCTTCCCCAACAGGGCATAGAATTTATATATATTGTTTTTCTAACCATTTTTCTATAGACTTTTATGTTTAGTTTACATGCTGCCATCAAGTGACCCTTTGTGGTAATTCACTTGTCTCTCAAGTTTATTTTTCCCTCATGTTATGAATGTAATGCTCCACCCTTCTTCCTGTGTTTGTACTTCCTGTGTCATCTATGCAGTTAACAAGCCCCATGTAGCAGGGCACATGTATTCTCCATTGTAATGGGGCGTACACACGGTCGGACTTTTCAGCTACAAAAGTCCGACAGCCTGTCCGACAGACTTTCGACTGACTTTTGGCGGACTTTCGACGGACTTGCGGCGGACTTTCTAACGAACAGACTTGCCTACACACGATCACACAAAAGTCCGTCGAATTCTTACGTGATGACGTACACTGGACTAAAATAAGGAAGTTCATAGCCAGTAGCCAATAGCTGCCCTAGCGTGGGTTTTTGTCCGTCGGACTAGCATACAGACGAGCGGATTTTTCGACCGGACTCGAGTCCGTCGGAAAGATTTGAAGCATGTTTCAAATCTAAAGTCCGTCGGATTTGAGGCTAAAAAAGTCTGTTGAAAGTCCGGAGAAGCCCACACACGATCGGATTACCAGCCAGCTTTAGTCCGTCAGCGTCCGTTGGACTTTTGTAGACGAAAAGTCCGACCGTGTGTACGCGGCATAAGCTACAGACAATATCATCTTTTGACCGCACAATACCACAACCTGTTCATCTGTTTGTATCCTGTCATCTGCTGTAATCTGATGTTCAGAATAAAGCATCTGTGGATGGAAATCGGTATTGGTGAGTTCAAGTTATCTGATGAGGATTGTCCTCAGTGATTATATCTGCTTATACAGGCCAGGCATAGAGGTCTCACAAGGGATAAATCATTTCACAACAATCGGAGTCAGAATGCTCTCCTTCCTCCACATCTTCTGGTTGTGGTGTGGGGATTTGCTTTTCTTTCGGAGGTGGGGGGTCCCTGGTGTCCTCAGATGTCCCGAGTCTTTTCTCCCCTATGTGAATAAAAAAAAAAGGTATACTTAGCACACAGATATTTGAGGGCAGAAATAGTAATATGAAACATTGCTTGGAAGTGTCGTACAATTGTCTTTTTTGGCAGAGTTCCAAGCTAAAGACATTATTTTTTTCCCTTTCTAAAGCTGGAATACTTACCTTTTTTGTACAATTTTCACACATGGAGACACCCCTAGTATCCACTGGAGCACCTGTGTGGGACACCATAAAAAGTTTGAAAGAAGGTCGGGGGCGGGCGGAGTTTCACACATGCGCAGTGTATATAAAGCGTAACACGCGTGCGTCGTACGTACAATCTGTGAGTGGAGGAAGGAGTATCGGAAGCGCCGATCGTTAGAACGAAGGTACACTTTGAACTTGGGGCATCAGTGGTCTATACTACTTATAGATTGAGGCCTATATTGGGACAAGGTTAGGAGAGTTTAGCCTGACATTAGGGTTTGTCTTGTGTTGTGTCTTGCAAAGAAAATGGATGGCTTCAATGACCACAACTTCCTCCCCATATTCATAGACAAGTACAGGGAGCTGCCCTGTCTGTGGCAGGTGAAACATCTGCATTATAATCATAAACAAAAGAGGCATGCAGTGCTGGAGAAACTGCTGGAGTTGGTGAAGCTGCAGATCCCCACGGCAACCATCCCCTATTTGAAGGCAAAAATTGGTGGGCTGAGGAGAACTTATAATAGGGAACACAATAAGGTCCAGGATTCCATGAGATCAGGAGCAGCAGCAGATGGCATTTATGTCCCCAGGCTGTGGTACTATGACAGACTGCGTTTTCTGTCAGACCCGACCGAAGTCAGGCAATCCCTCTCAACCCTTCCTTCCACTCTTCCTTCCACCCCAGCTGAGGCTTCCGACGTCCAACCTGGGCCTTCCAGCCAGGAAGAAGAAGTGGAGGAGCCCGGCTTGAGTCAGGTATAGCATTGTTCAACATATTTCTGGTCGTAAAATTAATGATGTTAACGAGATGTTATTATTGATCACTAATTGCTGATTTAATAAAGTGTTTTACATATCAATAGACAGTAGTGGCCAAAAACGTTTGGGACAAGAAGGAAAAATGCTGGGCTCAGAATGATAGTCTTTTCCATTTGTTAACATTCAATTTGCAACAGCCATGAGCTGAAAACTGTGTGTGATTGATGAACAAAAAACTAAAACTATGTTCTTTTTTCATACACAGGAAAGCCTCAGCCAGGAGGAGGGCATGGAATGTGGCAGCCAGGAGGAGGGCATGGAATGTGGCAGCCAGGAGGAAGCTGTAGAATGTGGCAACCAGGAGGTGGCGGGGGTAAGTGGCAGCCAGGAGGTGGCCATGCCCAGTAGCCTGACAGAATCCCAGGTCCCTCGCCTCCGCCTTCCAACCAAAAGGCCCAGGAAGGGGAGTAATGTGCAGGAGGCAGCACTTGGGCTGATTCAGGAGGCTAAGGCGGCCCTCAGAGCCACCCCCACTCTTCAAGAGGTCTTTGCCTGCATGACTGCCAGCAAAATGCAGGAAATGGAGGAGGGCCAATGCCTCTTTTGTAAGGAAATTATGTATACAACCCTAAATAAGGGATTGAGGGGCCAAATCATAACCAAAACACACCTGTGTGAGTTGGACCGTCCTCCTTCTCCTCCTCCACCTCCTGCCACACCTCCAACGCCACAGCCTGGAAGCAAGCAGGGAAGGATGAGTGGAAGTAAGACAAGAAAGTGATGGCCTGAGTTCAGTCTGGTCTGACAAAAGACGCAGGCTGTTGTATGACCACAGCCTGGGGACATATATGTCATCTGCTGCTGTTCCTGATCTCTTGTCTTCCGGGACCAGATTGTGCTCACTATTATATGGACTGCTCAGGCTACCAATTTGGTGTGTAAAATAGTTGATGTGTGCCCTGGGGTACAAAGGCTTTGCCAACTTCACCAGTTTCTCCAGCGTTGCCTTCCTCTTTATTTTGTTATGACCCATAATAAATGGCTATTTTGTATTCACAAATACTTGCCTATATGTGTTTTAGTTCAAAAAGGACAGTTTGTTTGTGAGTAGGCAGGTACATTTCCAAAATACAATGTCAAATTAACAAGGGACACCAACACAAACCAACCTCCTTGAGGTTAAAAAAATACAAGATAATAGTGGTGTTGTGATAACTTGACACACAAAACGAAAAACAATATTATGGAGAGCAATAGAAAAAAAAAAACAAGAAGATCTTGATAAAAAAAAAATATATATATATATATATATAAACAAAAATTAAAATACATTATTATGGAGATCTGACGAAAACCAAAAAATAAAATATTCAGGAGATCACGAGAAATAATAAAGAAATCATTTTTTTCAGAACTCTGTGTGAATATCAGCAGCAAAACAACTTCATTATTCTAGCATTCTAGCATTATTCTAGAGAATGCGCTGCATTAAAAGATTTAAAAAATTGCAGCGTGACGAATGTGCTATCTCCATTACGAACGCTAGTTTTACCAGGCCGAGCGCTTCCGTCTTGTACTTGATTCTGAGCATGCGTGGAACTTTGTGCGTCGGAATTGTGTACACATGATCGGAATTTATGAGAACGGATTCAGATCTCAAATTTTGTGTGATGGGAATTCCGATGGAAAATGTCCGATGGAGCCTACACACGGTCAGAATTTCCGACAACAAGCTCCCATCGAACATTTTCCTTCTGAAAATCCGACCGTGTGTACGGGGCACTAGATTGTAAGCTCTTATGAGCAGGGCTCTCTTAACTCTCTTGTATTTTATTGTATTTTAACTGTACTGTCTCCCTTTTATATTGTAAAGCTCTGCTTATACTGTTGGCGCTATATAAATCCTGTATAATAATAACAACATGTTTCAGGCCATATAATTTCAAACATATTTGGCTAAATAAATATGAACCATTGAAAAACATGGGGGCTGTCTGCTGATCTTTTAAAATCCTAGTTGTGAGGCTACTGTTCTGGTTTACTGGCTTAAATACTTTTTGAGTCACTGACCTGGAATCAGTATGCAGATCAGGAAAGTTAAAGTCATAAGTCATTATCTGCATGTTTTTTTCAGGTGTATGACAAACATTATTGAAGCAAGATGATCCGTATCTTGCCAACCAGAAACTAGAATTTGCACGAGAAGTCAGAAATGGCAGCATCTATTTTTACCTTAGCAAAGCTTTCCTTTAAAACAGAGGTTCATAAGAATTCCAGATTACTACCCTTTAGCAACGCATATTAGGCTGCAATGTGTACTTAAACCCTAAGGGGGAGCTCTAGCACTACTTTACTGTATATCCCCCTCAATGGTGTAAGAAAATATTTTGGAGCTAATATATGGCACTGAATGAAGGTTAAATAAACCATAATGGAGTAAAACTCCAAGCAGACATAAGAAAACATCATGTATGGGATTGCACACCCCATAACCACTCACAATACCACAATTACGTACCCTAATAACAAATAAAAACAAACAAAAATAGTTTATCGTAGAACTTATGACCGTGACCTTGTTGGGTTTAAATAAACCGTGAATTTAACTTTAACTTAGGCTTTAATACCAACCTAAACAACTTTTAAATGTCCAAAACGCTTAAGCTGGCCATATAGAAGTAGATTTTCAAACAAACCTTCATACGAACATTCTCAGTACATTCAATGATTTGATGAATGTCATTTGAAAATGCTTTAACCTCTTCAGATCCGCGCTATTGCCAAATGATGGCAACAGCGCGGACCTACATTGCCGGGACATTGACGTCGTCCCGTGCACGAGCGGCCTGCACGCCCCCTGCAGGGCGCACGCGGCCTGCAGGGGTGCCCATCAGTGCCGCCCATCACTGCCACCCATCAGTGCCCCCCATCAGTGCCGCCCATCAGTGCCCCCCATCAGTGGTACCTATCAGTGCCCATCAGTGCCACCTATCCGTGCCACCCATCAGTGTCACCCATCAGCGCCCATCAGTGGCCATCAGTGCCGCCTTATCTGTGCCTATCAGTACCGCTTTATCTGTCCCCATCAGTGCTGCCTTAACTGTGCCTATCAGTGCCGCCTTAACTGTGCCTATCCGTGCCCATCAGTGCAGCCTATCAGTGCCCACCAGTGCCGCCTCATCAGCGCATATCAATGAAGGAGAAAAATTACCTGTTTATAACAAACTATGAAACATGATTTTTTTTTTTTCAGAATTTTCCATCTTTTTTTGTTTGTTTAGCAAAAAATAAAAATTCCGGCTGTGATTAAATACCACCAAAAGAAAGCTCTATTTGTGGGAAAAAAATGATAAAAATTTCATTTGGGTACAGTGTTGTATGACCGCGCAATTGTCATTCAAAGTGTGACAGCACTGAAAGCTGAAAATTGGTCTGGGCAGGAGGGGGGTTTAAGTGCCCAGTAAGCAAGTGGTTAAAATGTGTTTGTTTTTAACTACTTCCAGCCTAGAGGCTATATATATATATATATATATATATATATATATATATATATATATATATATATATATATATAGTATCTCACAGAAGTGAGTACACCCCTCACATTTTGTAAATATTTTATTATATCTTTTCATGTGACAACACTGAAGAAATTACACTTTGCTATAATGTAAAGTAGTACAGCTTGTATAACAGTGTAAATTTGCTGTCCCCTCAAAATAACTCAACACACAGCCATTAATGTCTAAACCGCTGGCAACAAAAGTGAGTACACCCCAAAGTGAAAATGTCCAAATTGGGCCCAAAGTGTCAATATTTTGTGTGGCCACCATTATTTTCCAGCACTGCCTTAACCCTCTTGGGCATGGAGTTCACCAGAGCTTCACAGGTTGCCACTGGAGTCCTCTTCCGCTCTTCCATGACGACATCATGGAGCTGGTGGATGTTAGAGGCCTTGCGCTCCTACACCTTCCGTTTGAGGATGCCCCACAGATGCTCAATAGGATTTAGGTCTGGAGACATGCTTGGCCAATCAATCACCATTACCTTCAGCTTCTTTAGCAAGGCAGTGGTCATCTTTGAGATGTGTTTGGGGTCGTTATGTTGGAATACTGCCCTGCGTCCCAGTCTCCGAAGGGAGGGGATCATGCTCTGCTTCAGTATGTCACAGTACATGTATGCATTCATGGTTCCTTCAATGAACTGTAGCTCCCCAGTGCCAGCAGCACTCATGCAGCCCCAGAACATGACACTCTCACCACCATCTTTGACTATAGGCAAGACGACACACTTGCCTTTGTACTCCTCACCTGGTTGCTGCCACACACGCTTGACACCATCTGAGCCAAATAAGTTTATCTTGGTCTCATCAGACCACAGGCCATGGTTCCAGTAATCCATGTCCTTAGTCTGCTTGTCTTCAGCAATCTGTTTGCGGGCTTTCTTGTGCATCATCTTTGGAAGAGGCTTGCTTCTGGGACGACAGCCATGCAGACCAATTTGATGCAGTGTGTGGCGTATGGTCTGAGCACTGACAGCACCCTCCACCCCTTCAACCTCTGCAGCCATACTGGCAGCACTCAAACGTCTATTTCCCAAAGACAACCTCCGGGATATGACGCTGAACACAGGCACTCAACTGACCATGGCGAGGCCTGTTCTGAGTGTAACCTGTCCTGTTAAACCACTGTACAGTGTTTACCACCATGCTGCAGCTCAGTTTTAGGGTCTTGGCAATCTTCTTATAGCCTAGGCCATCTTTATGTAGAGCAAAAATTATTTTTTCAGATCCTCAGAGAGTTCTTTGCCATGAGATGCCATATTGAACTTCCAGTGACCAGCATGAGAGAGTGAGAGTCATAACTCCAAATTTAACACACCTGCTCCCCATTCACATCTGAGAACTTGTAACGCATCAAGAGTCACATGGCACATGAGGGTAAATGGCTAATTGGGCCCAATTTGGGCATTTTCACTTAGGGGTGTACTCACTTTTGTTGCCCCAGCGGTTTAGACATTAATGGCTGTGAGTTGAGTTATTTTGGGGGGACAGCAAATTTACACTGTAATACAAGCTGTATAATCACTACTTTACATTGTAGCAAAGTATCACTTCTTCAGTGCTGTCACATGAAAAGATATAATAAAATATTTACAAAAATGTGAGGGGTGTACTCACTTTTGTGAGATACTGTATATATATATATATATATATATATATATATATATATATATATATATATATATACACATACACAGTATGTATGAGCTGCAACATGGTGGCCAAGACCATACAGTGGTTAACAGGATAGGTTCCACTCAGAACAGGCCTCGCCATGGTCGACCAAAGAAGTTGAGTGCACATGCTCAGCGTCATATCCAGAGGTTGTCTTTGGGAAAAAGACATATGAGTGCTGCCAGCATTGCTGCAGAGGTTGAAGGAGTAGGGGGTCAGCTTGTCAGTGCTCAGACTATACGCATCACATTGGTCTGAATGGCTGTCGCCCGAGAAGGAAGCCTCTTCTAAAGATGATGCACAAGAGAGCTTGCAAACAGTTTGCTGAAGATAAGCAGACTAAGGACATGGATTACTGGAACCATGTCCTGTGGTCGGATGAGACCAAGAAAAAACGTATTTTGTTCAGATGGTGTACAGTGTGTGTTTCGGCAACCAGGTGAGGAGTACAAAGACAAGTGTGTCTTGCCTACAGTCAAGCATGGTGGTGGGAGTGTCATGGTCTGGGACTATATGAGCGCTGCCGGCACTGGGGAGCTACAGTTCATTGAAGGAACCATGAATACCAACATGTACAGTGACATAGTGAAACAGAGCATGATCCCCTCCCTTTGGAGACTGGGCCACAGGGCAGTATTCCAACATGAGAACGTCCCCAAACACAACTCCAAGATGACCACTGCCTTGCTAAAGAAGCTGAAGGTAAAGGTGATGGACTGGCCAAACCCTATTAAGCATCTGTGGGGCATCCTCAAACGGAAGGTGGAGGAGTGCAACTTGGTCTCTAACATCCACCAGATCCGTGATGTCGTCATGCAGGAGTGGAAGAGGACTCCAGTGGCAACCTGTGAAGGTCTGGTGAACATGCCCGAGAAGGTTAAGGCAGTGCCGGAAAATAATGGTGGCCACACAAAATATTGACACTTTTGGGCCCAATTTGGACAGATTCACTTAGGGGTGTTTTGTTGCCAGCGGTTTAGACATTAATGGCTGTGTGTTGAGTTATTTTGAGGGGACGGAAAATTTACACTGTTATACAAGCTGTACATTCACTACTTTACCTTGTAGAAAAGTATCATTTCTTCAGTGTTGTCATATGAAAAGATATAATAAAAGATTTATAAAAATATAAGGGGTGTACCGTTGTGAGCTACTGTGTGTGTGTGTATGTATATATATATATATATATATATATATATATATATATATATATATATATATATATATATATATATATATATATATATATATATATATATATATATATATATAGAATAATGCCCCAAAATGGAACCAGTTTGTGGTCAGCAAAGGTGCCCATTCAATAAAAAGGTGCTTCCAAGTGGATTCTTCAGGAAGGTCAGTATTCATTAATCATGTAAACAGGTTAAAACACCAACAGCACGATTTGTGGCTCTTTAGTGGCCACTTCATCTGGGTGTACAGTACACTGGATGAAATACATAAAATATGACAAAAACATTTTCAATATGGATCCAAGGGGTGGAGGATATATATATATATATATATATATATATATATATATATATATATATATATATATATATATATATATATATATATATATATATACAGTAAAAAATATATATGATTTATGAAGTGGTAAAAAAGGCCCTTTAATTGTGGTGATTGTAGGTAAAACTTACAAAAAGCAAAGGTAAAAAGTGTAATGGATATATGTATTATAAATTATGCATAAAGTTTTAGTTTTTACTGTAAAATTTAGTGGTGATGGTTAAATGGGTATAATCTAACATAAAGCATCCCAGTAATTGGCAGAGTGATCATTTGTGCTCTGCCCTGAGATGCACTGACTGGGAATGGGGGGGTTGGGTCTTGAGATGTATTGACTGGGGGGCTTGAGCCCCAAGATGTGCTAACTGAGGGACTGGGCCCTGAGATTTAGTGACTGGGGGACTGGGCCATGTGATGTACTTACTGGAGAGCTGAGCTCTGAGATAAACTGAATGGACGGCTGGGTCTTATGATGTGGTGCTGGCTCTTAGATATATTGACTGGGGGCTTGGCCCCTGAAACATACTACTGGTCTCTGCAGTCTGGGTTGCATACTAGTGACCTCTGCACTCTGTTACATACTTTCAAACTCTGTGTTACCCCTGACTCCTGCATTGCATACTCCTGAATCCTGCATTCTGCATTACTCTTGAGGTCTGCACTGTGTGTTACATACTACTGACTTCTAAGAAACTCCTGTCCCCTGCTGTGTTGCTTATTCCTCACCCCTGCACTGTGTGTTACATACTACTGAGCTGTGATCATTGCACAACTTACTCCTGATTTGTGTTATCTATGTAGCAATAACTCTCGGTGGAGCTGCTGGTTTAAGCGGGCTTGTTACCTTCACTCTCGATACCTCTGTTTCCGTTGAGTTTACCTCTGGGCGATATAAGCACCAAACACTTGAGTAGGTTTGCCAATGCTTTAATAGAATAAACCAGGGAAGTAGCAGGAAAGAGGTAGCAGGAAAGCTGCAGGGAAGCTCAAATACCTTTCTGTTGTATTTCTTTAGAAATATTCTTTGTAATTGAACACTTCCAATCGAATGGTCCCCCCTTTTTGTAGGATTCAATGTTTGCCCATCTGGATAGACATCTCTCACTTGCCTAGCAGTCAGCACGTAGCACGAACAAAAGTCTCTGCCACAGACTTATCTAGCCGTAGACTTATCTACCCGTACGATCCTCTGCCACAGGATGTATTGGTTTGTGGTGAATGTCAGATACAGTACTTGAACCTTTAAGCCAACCCGGCAGTACTATACTGTAAGATTACTTCGGAATGCGTCCTCGAACCGAGTCCCCAGGCCCCTCTCCAGACCAGCACTCTGCATGATCCTTCCATGACGGGTCCTCCCCTGGGATCTTCTCAGTTGTCCAGCTTCTTTACTCAGGAAAGACAGCTCAGGACCATTTCTCCGCTGCTGTGGTAGGCCCCAGACAGGCTACTGGGCCCACCCACACGCCGCAGCGACGTGGGCCTCCGGAACGGAGGACCACGAGGTGGTATTCCTAGTGCATACCTGTCGGGCAGGAAGGCCAGCAGGTGGCTGAAAATGAACCGTAAAACATGGCGTCTGTCCCATAAATACCCTCTCCCAGAATGCAACTCGGAGGACCACCTCCACCGAGTTATCTCCGGGACAGAGGAGCACTCATTCGCTTCAACACGTTGCTTTTCCAACACCTGCCAATGGTGACAACGACACCCACCGGCACAATGTGGAACTACATGCAACGTCAGCCAAGCTGGAACAGAGGCAAATCTAACTTCCTATAATAAGCGACCCACTAAATTTACTTATCAGCGGTAGATAAAAATCCACCAGCGCTACACCTACTTAGTGTTCAAACCTTCCTCACTTTTTAATGGGGCCTTACTTTATCCTTAAATTAACTAGCAGGTGATTTTTGATCTATCTCTTCCATGTTGTTCAGGTAGATCTCCACCTTTCCAGGGTTTGACTACCCCTCAACTACATTGTAGTTCCTACACTGTGTGCTGTAGCTGGAAACACACACAGACTGCCTGCCATCTACAGACGTGGCTGTTTCAAAGGGAGCCATAAGGAGATGGGGAGGTTTATTAAACAAAGGTAATTTTCAGGGTTCCCATACAGTAACTGCACTCTGTGTACATTGCTGGCATTTTTTTTAACCCCACAAAGGTGGATATGGGCTTTAAATTAAAGGGAGGTGAGAGAGGTACCAATTCCTTGGGGCCACCTTTCTAGTTTATTAGTGGCCCCACCATTATTGAATTAGTGAATACACAATAAAAAGGATCAGCAGAAGGATGATATCATCTGTATGACACTGTTTAAAAATAGGGTGGGCATATGTTTTAACTGAAGATTTTTGGCAAAGGTGTGATGCTAATGCAGAGAATCAGAGGATCAGGCTGATTTTTCAGACAGGGATTGCTGGATAACATTTCCTCAAAACTATCTTGGCAATACATATACGGTCAGATGTAATAGCTTTTCATATGACTCTGCTTTTTGGTGACAGAACATGAGTTTGCCCAGTGTTACTTGCCAATAAGTGTCCCGGGCATGCACCTACACTAAAGTAAAGCCTGGATATGTTTAAAGATATTAGGGTTCATGTAAATTGGCTTTGTTTCAAATGCTCTTTCTATGCATGTGAACACAGGTCTACTCACAGCTCTGATCACCATAGAGCAGAGCGTCATAGTGACACTGTACTGCTTGGCGGGGGTGGTTATCGGTGTTTTTTTTAAAAAAAATTTACACTCTGATCGCTTATTACAGTCCCAATGACTGTAGTAAGCAGTCGGTTTCTTCTCACGGCCGATCGCTGTGACAGGAAATGGCCCAAAGGCTGCAGGCATAGAGCTGTGATTGGTCACAGTGATCACATGACACAGGGTCAATTTCCACTGTATCCTAATCTGTGGTCTGCTGTGTTTGGGTGACACAGTGAGCACACAGTGCGCCGCTGCACACTTTAGTAGCCAGGTTGGATTGGCCGATGCGGGAGGCTGTATATACATATGCCCTATTATATCTAAGTTTGTCCTATCTGGCAGTTTAAATAAAGTGGCCAGATGGGAAGTACTTAAAGAAGAATTCCAGGGTAAAGCTAACTAATTCTAAAAACACACGACTGGATTTTCCGACAGGAAATGTTGGCTGTCAGGCCGTCGGCGGAAAATCCGACCGTGTGTATGCTCCATTGAACATATGGACTTTCCGCCAACAAATGTTGGCTAGCATGTCTTCAAATTTTCTGCCAACAAATATAGGTTGTCGGATTTTCCGATCGTGTGTACAAAAGTCCATCGGACAAAAGTCCAAAGTACAAACACGCATGCTTGGAAGCAAGGAAGTGCTCTGTCTTGTAAAACTAGCGTTTGTAATGGAGATATCAGATTTGTGACGCGGCAAATTATGAAATCTCAAAATGCAGCGCATTTTCTTCTACTTTATAATGGTATAATAACGAAGCTGCTTTGCTGGTGATATTCACTGAGTTCTGACAAACATATTTATTATTTTATTTTTGTTCTAGTGATCTCCAGAATAATTTTTTTTGGTTTTTCTAGTGGTCCCCAGAATAATAAATTCATTTTAAGTTTTTTCTAGTGATCTCCATAATCATTTTTTTTGTTTTTCTAGTGATCTCCAGAATCCTTTTTTTCTTTTTTTTTTGTGTCAAGTTACCACAACACCATTTTTTAACCTCAAAGATACAGCTATGTTGGTGTCCCTTGTTAATTTGACATTGTATTTTTGAAATGTACCTGCCTACTCACAAACAAACTGTCCTTTAAGTAAAACACATAGCCAAGTATTTTGGTAAAATCAAAAATTTTATTTCAATAGGGAGCACAAGGTCATATCAAAATCAAGAGGAAGGCAACGATGGAGAAACAGTTGGAATTGGTGAAGCGTTTGTACCCCAGGGCAGACATCAATTATTTGACTGTCAAAATTGGTAACCTGAGGAGTTCATTTAATAGGGAGCACAATACGGTCCTGGACCCCGAGAGATCGGGAGCAGCAGCAGATGACATATATGTCCCGAGGCTGTGGTCTTACAACAGCCTGCATTTTTTTGCCAGACCACACCGAACCCAGGCCATCGCTCTCAACACTTCCTTCCACACAAATGAAAGAAATTAAATAAAAAATGCATTCTCTGCACCCAAAAAAAAAAATTAAACAAAAAGAAAATTATAAATGATATTGGGGATAATCCCCAGCCCAGTGGCCTTGTTGGGGATGTTGCTGCATTGGCCAAGGTCCGTCATGCTGCTGTGGTGGGTGGGGTGGCTGTGTTGTTGGTGGAGGTGGTGGAGGAGGATGATCAAATTCGCAGAGGTGTGTTTTAGGGGTGATTATGCCCTTCTTCCCCTTGTTCAGGGCCTTGAGGATGATTTCCTCGCAAATAATGCGCTGGTCCTCCTCCATTTATTTTAATTTATTTGCCTTCATGCAGCCAAAAGACTCCTGGGAATCAGGGGCCGAGCTAATGGCAATAGTTGCATGGAAGAGAAATGTAGCCGGGGCATCATCCAGGTTTTTGTTTTTCCTGGCCCTTTATGTTGGAGGGCGGAGGGGAGGATCCTGGCATTCCGTCAGGCTGCTTGGCACAGCCTCCTCTTGGCTTTGGCTGAGGCTGAGACTTTACTGTGTATGAAAATGCTACATAGTTTTAGGTTTTTGTTCCTTAATCACACACAATTTTGAGCTCATGACTATTGCAAATTGAATGTTAACAAATAGAAAAGACTCATTCTGAGCCCAGCATTTTTCATTCTTGTCCCAATCATTTTTGACCACTACTGTCTATCGATATGTAAACCACTTTGTTAAATCAGAAATTTGGGATCAATAACATCTAGTTAACATAATTCAATTTTTGCGAACAAATATGTTCAACAATGTTATACCTGGGTCAAGCTGGGCTCCTCCACATCTTCTTCCTGGGTGGAAGGCCCAGGGTGGACCTCAGTAGCCTCAGCTGATGTGGAAGGAAGTGTTGAGAGTGATGGCCTGGGTTCGGTCTGATCTGACAAAAAACGCAGGCTGTGGTAGTACCACAGCCTGGGTATATATATGTCATCTGCTGATACTCCAGATCTCTGGGAATCCTGGACCTTCTTGCGCTCCCTATTATATGTGCTCCGCAGGCTACCAATTTTGGCCTTCAAATAATTGATGTCTGCCGTGGGATACACAGGCTTCACCAATTCCAACAGTTTCTCCATCGCTGCCTTCCTCTTGATTTTATTGGAGTAAACCTTGCATTTTATTTGCCGTTGACATGGCAGCTTCCGGTATTGCAGGACAAACTCAGGGAGGAAGTCAGGGGCAGTAAATGTATCCTCCATTTTCTCTGCAAGACACAACACAACACAAACCCTAATGTCAGGCTAAACTCTTATAATCTTGTCCCAATATAGGCCTCAATCTATAAGCAGTATAGGCCACTAACCACTGATGCCCCAATTTACAATTGTACCTTAGTTTCAACATCCCTTTGCGCGAAAACGATCTTCCATCCTTCACTCACAGATCGTACCTACGTCCGTTACAGCGACCGCTCATTATGCTTTATATACACTGCACATGCATCAAACTCTGCCCCTGTCCTTCTCTCTAGTGTATTCCCCGCCTCTTCTCTTTCGGGCAGTGGGAGAGCAAATGGCGGAGAGACAGCAGGTGCGTGCTAATAGCAGCAACGAGGAATGCCGGGAACATGGCAGTTCCCGATCCAGGAGGAGATATAAGGCCTCAAATATGTCCTTTAAAGAGATGGTGGACATCTTGAAGAGGACAGACTATGATGGGAATCATGGGCCGTACAGAAACCCAAATGTCAGAAAGGCCAAGATCATGGCTAAAGTTGTGAGAAGTCTGCACAGGACTTTTGGGGTACAGCGATCCAAAGATCAATTGAGGAAACGCTGGTCAGACCTGAAATTGTGGGAGCAAGATCAGTTTAGAAAGATCGGGAAAGTGCTGCAAAAAAAGTATTTGTTGTGTGCTTTATTATTACTTTTGTGCTGGTCCATGTGCTTTTCTTTACTGTTGTACAGTTTAAAATGCCAAGTTTGAGGTTCGTGGACACAGGAATCATTTGTATTAAACATCGTTCGTTCGACCACTAATACATCGTTTTTGGGAGATGCAGGTTAACTACATTTGTTCAGGCCTATTTTGATTAAAATAAGTTCTTTACTGTAAGAGCGGCAAGGATGTGGAATTCCCTTCCACAAGCGGTGGTCTCAGCTGGCAGCATTGATAGTTTCAAGAAACTATTAGATAAGCACCTGAACGACCTTAACATACAGGGATATACAAGGTAATACTGACATATAATCACACACATAGGTTGGACTTGATGGACTTGTGTCTTTTTTCAACCTCACCCACTATGTAACTATGTAACTGTGTAGTTTATTACATTGTTGTCTAGATGTGTTTGAAACTATAATGAAATGACAACTTTATTCCGTGTCAGGAGAGGACACTCAGCAGCTGTTTACGCATCTGGATGCAGGAGCACTAGTGTGGGACACCATAACACCCTTGTTATGGTGTCCCACGCAGGTGCTCCAGTGGATACTAGGGGTCTCTCCGTGTGTGAAACGTGCACAAAACAGGTAAGTATTCCAGCTTTTGCAAGGGAAAAAATCATGTATTCAGCTTGGAACGCTGCCAAAACAGACAATTGGAAGACACTTCCAAGCAATGTTTCATATTACTAATTCTAGCCTATCATATCTGTCTGCTAAGTATACCTTTTTTTAATTACATAGGGGAGAAAAGAATAGGGACATCTGAGGACACCAGTAACCCCACACCCAATGAAGAAAGGCAACTCACCACACACCCTGAAGATGTGGATGCTGATGTTCAGGAAGTGCTGGGTTAAGTGGTAGAAATTGTGTCAACCACAGGTCAGTGTCTGAGACCACAGCTTCAGGCAATAGATGGATGTTTGCATATTTTTAATACATAGTGTGTTTTTTTTATTTTTAGGTGATGTGGATGTTGTTGAAGAAGAAATTCAGTTTAGCAGTGCAACTGCACAATTCCTGATCAGGGAAATCATGGTTTGTAATCGTGATTTGGAAGAAATGAAAAAAAAATATCCATGATGTTCAAAAAAGACTGAGCAACATCACTGATATTTTAGGGAAAATCTAAACATTTTATAGTTGTTATGTTGTACGTGTTTTTACAGTTTTTAAAGAATCGCAAAGTCAAATTTTGAAGATGCACACAGTGGGGGTTATTTACTAAAGGCAAATCCACTTTGCACTACAAGTGCACATGAAAGTGCACTTGGAAGTAAAGTCGCTGTAGATCCGAGGGGAACATTTATGGAAAATAAAAAACAGCATTTTAGCTTGCACATGATTGGATGATAAATTCAGCAGAGCTTCCCCTCATTTCAGATCTACCCCTTAGATTTAGAGTGACTGCACTTCCAAGTGCACTTTCAAGTGAACTTGCAGTGCACTTGTAATGCAAAGTGGATTTGCCTTTTGTAAATAACCCCCAGTGTGTCAACATGTGCTATCTCCCATCATGGGATATCAATGTACGCGTTTTGTGGGTGCAACCCCTTTCTCCAAACTAAATTAGCCCCAAAAATGGCAAATGAATGTCAAACATACATATTATACACCAAGATGTTGTTTTTTTCAAAAAACGTTTGTAACGCACATGTGAATGTGCTTGGAGTAAAATGTTTAAGGCCCCTTTCACACGGCGGCTGTTCTGCCGCTGTTAAAAGCATGTTTTGATATTTTGAAATTCAGAGAGTCCTGGCACAGCATTCACTTGCAGTTGTACATTGCGATTAGCTGCGTCTATGTGCGTTTACATGCGCCTGCGTTTTACGTTGGAACATTCTTGCCATTTCTGATGCGCTTCCTGTTGTTTTTCTTTCCTTGTTGCCGCTGCTATCTGCAGGAGAAATAGTACACTACGATTACCTGCAGTTATGTGCAGATAGCTGCAGATAGCTTGCGCTAAATCATTCCTGGACGCAGTCAACTTTATTTTTTCTATCTGCACAAAACCTTATGTAACAAATACCACCGCTAAACACAGTGTGTGAATGGGGCCATAGGAAAGCATTGTGTGCATTTAGCTGCAGTAGATAACTTCATCTGTCTGCAGCTAAAAGCACAATTCTATCCGCCCGAGTGAAAGGGGCCTAATACTCAACAATGTGTGACTTCTTATTTCAATGCTCAATACCAGTGTATTTGTGAAGTTGGTGTAGTTAGAGTGACAATGTGTTGTAAAATGTGCCAAAATCAGGCCATTTTAGAGACTCCGGACTCCAAGCAATTAATTCAAGGAGTTGAAAAGGATGAATATTTTTTATCATTAATGCATTACATACATTAACAACAATAACATTGTGTGTGTGTAGCAGACTCACGGCACAACATAATAGTTAGCTGAAGAAGAGATTGTCACTACATGTATCAAATAAGTTACGTTTGCACTATTGAAGAAAATGAACAAAATGAAAAGGCCATTTGAGAACCTAGGAGACAGATAAGAAACACAAACAATAATTCAAATGAAATAGGAGTTTAGTTTTTTTAACAAACTTTTATTGGTCATCTGCCACATTTTGCTGTAAAGTAATTGCCCCTCTACCCATGAAGTACTCAGCATATTCTCTGACTTCACAGGCGCTTTGAGGGGGTAAGCCACTTCAAGAGCTGTCATCGATGATGTTTATGATGTAAAGTCGGACGTCAGGAAGATACGGAACTGGCTTGTCATTATGCCAAAGTCATTCTCCACCACTCTTCTGGCACGTGACAGCCGGTAATTAAAAACCCTCTGCTCTGGGGGTCATGTTCCTCATGGGAAACGGCCTCATGAGATGTTCCCCCAGAGCAAAGGCCTCATCTGCGACAAAAACGAAATTGAGGCCCTCCACATTCTCCTCCGGAGGTGGCAACTGCTATGTGCCATTTTGTAGCCGCCTGTAGAACTCGGTCTGGGCGATCACTACTCCGTCAGAGTCAGGGGCGGGCTGGACCGGGGGGCAGGGATGCAATTGCCCCCTGGGCTGCTCTTATATGCTGTGCAAAGGCTGCTCTGTCATCAGCTCAAAACCGCACATGCGTAGTTCTTGAGCTGGCCGAGTCTAGTACTGTGAGCCAGCAATGTCTCAGGGCTGACAGTCTGTTACAGAGCACAGCACAGCCCTGCCCAGCCCCTCCCTCCTCCACACGAATGGCTGGTAGAGGCTGTACCTGCTCTCTCTTTCCCCGCCCACACTCCCGGCAGCCCCGCCCACACTCCGGGCAGCCCGTGTGCTGTCTGTGAAGAGGATGTGTGGGCGGGAAAGTTACATCTGAGCAGTCGGCTCGAATTCAGTGAGTCTTCTCAGGCTGGGACCATCCAAGTAAGTGAGCTCCTCCCTCCCTCTCTCTGCAGCCAAAAAGTTTTTTCTCTAGCAGCCTGTGACAGTACCTCGCCCTCCTAGGTGTTATGATGTAGCCTCACACTGGCATGCTGCAGTTTGGCTGCAATGCTAGCAGTCTTCCTGCATGTTGCACCTGGTCCCATATAGGGTGCACATTTACTGCATGTTCTGAAAGTGCACAAAACGTCCCGCATGCTGCATATTTGGTGCACTTTCAGAAAATGCAGCAAAATGAAAAGTGCAACCTAAAAGAAGTCTGAAGGGCTGCGGCTAAGGAAACCCGCCAGTACACCCGCACTGCAGCCAAACCGCAGCACACCAGTGTGAGCCCAAATGCTTGTATTCACTTGCAGCAGGCACTGCCACTCCTCTGAAAAGTGATCCATGCTCAGGTCACTTTTCAGAGGCATTTGACAGACAGTGTCGAGTTGATATTACATTTCATCCCTGCCTGTTTTAACCCCCTAAATGCCAATCCCTGTAGGTAATTGCACAGTTCACTTTGAACTCCACCTTATTTGCATTACTCTCTGTAGGTATTAGATGGGCTCTCGCCTTATTGTTTGCACATCTAATACCTAAGGGTACTTCCACACTGGAGTGGTGTGGGCGGTAGTGGTAAAGCGCTGCTCGTTTTAGTGGCGCTTTTACCGTTGTTTTAGTTTTAACCCCAGCTAGCGGCCGAAGAAAGGGTTAAAACCGCCCGTGTTGCATTCATTTCAATGGGCAGGGCACCTCTCCCAAACCGCCCCAATAATGCCGCTTGCAGGATTTTTCAGAATGTCCCACAAGCGCACCGCCCCAGTATGAGAGCACTCGGGGCTTTCACACTGGGGTGGCATGAGAGGCAGTTCACAGGCGCTATTTTTAGCACTAAAATGCCTGTAAAGCGCCTTCAGTGTGAAAGTACCCTAAAGAGAGTTCTGGAAATAAGGTAGAGTTCAAAGTGAATTTCTACACCTAAGTGGAGCCCCCCTTTTAGAAGATTTGAGGATATTATTAAACCCAGAGACTGGTGGACTTAGGCCACCATAGACAGATTGAAATTCTGCCGGTTCAGCAGAAATTTCAATCTATCTATGTGCAGACTGGTTGTACAGAATTCGATCTTCTGACTTCAGTACAACCAGCATGTCTTTATTTATTTTTTTGGCGATCACCGCTGGCTGCTATAGAACACGCACCGACACATGGCTCTTACGGAAGCTTGGTAAATCAAGTGCCAGGCTTCCCTAGCATTACACATGTGGGGCTGTGACCAAGTCTGGGCACAGGCTCCTGGAAATACAGGAGGGTGGCCAATAAGAGGAGAGCTGGGATATGACGTTACTTCATATCCCTGCCACTCCTAAACCTGCTCCACTGCAGCACCAGGCCCACCATGCCCTTAATCTGGCTGGTGCTCCGGCGTGCGCCTGCATGTGCTTCTCTCACTGTACGGTCTCTCTCTCTCTCTGTGCAGGCAGTGTGAAGCGGTCTCTCCCTCTGTGCAGGCAGTGTGAAGCGGTCTCTCTCTCTTTCTGTGCAGGCAGTGTGAATTGGTCTCTCTCTCTTTCTGTGCAGGCAGTGTGAAGCGGTCTCTCTTTCTGTGCAGGCAGTGTGAAGCGGTCTCTCTCTCTTTCTGTGCAGGCAGTGTGAAGCGGTCTCTCTCTCTGTGCAGGCAGTGTATAGCGGTCTCTCTCTCTGTGCAGGCAGTGTGAAGCGGTCTCTCTCTCTGTGCAGGCAGTGTGAAGCGGTCTCTCTCTCTCTATGGGGCAGTGTGAAGCGGTCTCTCTCTGTGCAGGCAGTGTGAAGCGGTCTCTCTCTCTATGGGGCAGTGTGAAGCGGTCTCTCTCTCTGTGGGGCAGTGTGAAGCGGTCTCTCTCTCTGGGGCAATGTTGAGCAGTCTCCCGCCCTCTCTCTGTACAGGGAATGTGGTGTAGATGGATGGTGAGCTGATTCGGTGGTTCAATGGGCCACTTGACTGGACTTGCCCCCCAGGCCTAAGGCTGCCAGCCCTCCCTTGGTCAGAGTTTCTGACATTCTTCCCAACATCCAGGTAGAGAAACTCATAATTGGCCGACACCACCGCCAACATCACAATGCTACAAAACCCCTTGTAATTGTAGTAATATGACCCCGAGTTGGGTGGTGGTACGATCCTTACATGCTTCCCATCGATAGCACCACCACAATTGGGAAAATCTCACTGGTGGTGAAACTGGGAAGCCACAGTCTGCCATTCCTGTGGGTTTGAAGGAAACTGTGGAGTCAAACAAGAAAAAAAATGAGTACTTTTGCACATAACATTGTAAGCAGATTAGACACAAACATTCTTGGCCAACATAAGTATAACATTTATTGAAATTAGTATTTAAAGTCAAAAGTATAAGGTCAACTTATCAGATCCATCACCCCCTCTGGTGGCCCATTGTAAAAATGTTATGGTGGTGGGGGAATGGCTAGGTGTTTGGGACAGGTAACCCTCTCCACCTCATTGAGAGCTGAATGCATAAATAATGGGTGTTACTTTGGCCAGCCCTCCTTAATTACACTATTGACAGCCCACTGGACAGTTAAGAAGTGTCATGATACGAAAATATTGATACACAATATCCAAATTGAAGCACATTTTTACATTCTGAAATTACCTATCAAGATAATAGGAGACCAAAACTTTCAACAGTACAATTTGAAAGTATTCAGGCAGGCCCTTGCACTACATGCTTTGGTGAATTCATCCATAAATATGACCACAAAAGAGGTAGGTATAGTGTGTATGGGTTTGGCAAAGTCAGCAGATCGAGTATTGGTATTGGTTGACTTAGCGGTTGGGAGGGAGGATTCCAAATGATTTTGGGCCCAAAAAAATAGCCTCTTGCACTCTGCCTGAATTTAAGGACAACAATAACATTTGTACACATTTTAGGGGGTGTTTAGGGTAAGCACTAAAATGTAGCTGACAAAATACACTGTTAAGTTACTAGGCTAGGTGTTTATGGGCCCAGGATAGCATGCTGGGGAGGTTAGTGAAGGCAAATATGCATGAAGGACAAAAAAGGCGCATTAAAAGCTTACAGCATGCATGAGGACAAAGAGGACATTCACACCATATTACAATAATGGTAATTATGGAAAGAAGAAATGAATACAATACATTAGCAAACATTAAATACATAGAATGTGATGTAAAAAGATAAAACTTACCCGAATATAGTCCTTCTGCAGGACTTAATTGATGGCAGAACAGGTCTCTGGAATAATGATTCCCAGAGCCTGGGGGGAGATCCCAGTCGTGAAGTTGATGTCCAGGAGACTTCTCTCCATCGCCAAGTACCCCAAGGTGGCGATGAGCCTTTGCTCGGGAGAGATTGCTTGTCGCATGCAGGTGTCCTGCTTAGTAACATAGGGGCACAGCAAAGCCAATAGACGGTAAAAGACGGGGTCCGTCATCCGATAATTTCTGAAAACATCAGGATTATTCTCCTGGAGCTCCCGCAGCAAAGACATATGAGAGAATTGGTAACGATTAAGCAACCAATTCTTGGTCCAAGAACTCCTCCTCCCCCTGTTCCTGGACCGGACTTGGGTCAAAACAATAACTCCAAGCCCAACAATAGTAGCACGATCTTTCGGACGAGAATGCCACGTGGCTTGTTTATGAACGCCTGTTCAGAACGAATTGACAGAACGCAGTGAAAATCAGAAAGGACCTGACAAGCACGACCTGAACATCAGAAACGACCAGACAAGCACACACTGAAAATCAGAAGCAAATTATAAATAGAACGCACTGAAAAACAGAAATGACCTGACAAGCATGCACTGAAAAACAGATATGAACCGACAAGCACAACCTGAAAAGCAGAAACGAACGGAAAAACATGAGGCTGAAAAGCGCGAATCGTCACTCATCTAACTTCTACTAACACGAGATTAGCAGAAGGAGCCCAAAGGGTGATGCAATGACTATTGAACTTCCTTTTTATCGGCTCGTCGTACCTCTAGTACGTCACTACGTTCGTAATTGTCGTAAAATTCCACGGTTTTGTTGGTGGAAAGTCCAATCGTGTGTACGAGGCATTACAGTATTCTGACTAACCTGCATAAGAAAGATTTGTATACTTAGCTTTTTTCAGACCACTCCGGTCCAGTCACGTGATCCGTATCCCCTATGTCAGCCAGTGGCAGCTGCAGGGGAGAAGAGGGAGAGCCGACAATGGGTGGGCAATAATAAGCCTATCGGTGACATCACCGCATTGCCCACTGCATTGAGCGCTCTTGCCTCTTTCCTGCAGTTGGTGCTGGCTGACACGGTGGAGATCACTTGGCTAAACCGGAGCAGCCTGAAAATAGGTAAGTATACAGGTTTTTTTACACAGGCTAGTCGGAATAGATGTTAGGAAGAGGGAGAAAGCATTTTTGAAATTAGTTAGATTTATCCTGGAATTCTACTTTAAATATGTTGGCTACATTCATTTTGTTATTTTTTTTTTCATTTTTTCCCCCTTTATTGTCATGTAATTATCTGGCCAGTAACACACCTCTTGTCTTAGGGTATCCCGACTCTGGATGGAGGTGCAGTGGAGACACCCTTGGACAGCAGTATTGTCAGTCTGGGGAGAGGGTAGTGTTAGATACACTAGATTTAGATTGATTGACTAAAAAATTCAAGCCAAACTCCAGCTAACACTTTCTAGGCAGATACAGCAAACAGTTTTCTTTTCCTTTTGTGATAAAGGTTTTTACATAAATAACAAAAAAAGCTGATCACTGTAAGCACCCCTGTCAGTGTTAAATGGTTTGTCTCAACCCTCTGACACTTTTACTGGACAGCTTGGTCTGTTAAAAAAAGTTGAAAAAAAAAGACTTGATGGTCCAGGACAACCCAGGAAAAACAGCCAAGCCTGCACAAATCTACCTACACTAAACACACACACACATAAAAAAAACACTATCTACACTTCTAGCACTAGAGGTTGCTACATGTGCATCAGATTCATGTAGTTCTTATTTGCAACAATTTTACAAAGTGTCGTTATGGCTGTAAAATAATTACTGGCAGTTTATACATAAGGAAACTGGAAGTAATTAAAGCGGACCTTCAGTCATTTTTTCAACTTCCCATCTTTTAAATCTCCTGCCCTTGTTGTTTTAACTTTGGATAGTACAACATTTTTTTATGCCAGTAAGTACCTTATACAGCCCACTTCCTGTTTCTTGTCTGGTAAAAAGCCTATGCTTATGATATAATGAGCAATCTGATGATATCTCGTGAGAGTTTGCCAGAAAGGGAGGGGGGATGAGTCATAAGAGGGCCAATGAAAGCTGCAGGGTTGCAAAGGTGGAGGTGTGCCTCTGTGTGTCTGTGTAAATCCAGGAAGTGGACAGGCAGCAGCTTCACCCGCCCTCAATAAAAATGGATGCAGCCAGACTTAGTGGAGGGAGATTTCTGCAGCATATTTGGCAAGTACAGAATCTCAGTATATATAAAATAATATGCAAAGTGGTTTGAGGGAAGTTTCAGAATGGCAAAGATGTTTTTATTACAAATTATGTGAGCAGATCTCTTTAAGACCAACTCCACATTGATGTAGAGTAACACTCCATCAGTTATCAGATTGGGGCTGTTGTGTATTAAACTTTATAATTAGGTTGTGTTTGTATTTTAGTTTCTAGCAACCAATGAGGGTTAAGGGTTAAGGACTGAAAGTGAGTGGAGCCTAATAGGGTTCTTAAAGTCTGTGATAGAGAACAAACACCAGTGGGTGGTTTCATAGCTGCCACAGAGCCTACTAGTGGCTATAGAAACCAACCACTGCCATCCACTGTAAATCACAAGGTAGTCTTTCAGAATTCTCCATCAGGTCCACCTTCCCTGTAAAACTGTGGGTAGATTTTATAGCGACTATTGCAACGTCTAGTGACCATGGATCAGAAGGGAGACAGACCTGATGAAAAATTAGTCTCTCAGCATCCTCATTGGGCTCTGCTCACCCAACAACTCAAATCCTTGACCACCTGTCTCTGTGACGGGGCAGTGGCTGGGCAGGGAGCAATGCTGAGCCAGCATTCCTGAGCTGCAGTAAGGACACAGCGCAAGCCCCCACCATGCCTCCTGTGGCAAATATGTGTACTGGTTTCCAACAAATATGTGAATCTGTCACAATCACCAACATTTGTTATGTGGAGGGGCAACAGAATTCTACAGTGAGTCTTCAACACTCTTTTTTTAAGTATAGAGTTTATTGTCTTCTGCCATCTACAGTAACTCACAAGTACTACAGTCCACCAGGCTTACTATGCTTGTGTTGTGTTTCAGTAAACTTATTGTTGTTACACTATTCTGAGCCTCATGAAATATTTTTGGGTAATCCATTTGGTGCCATCTTTGTGCAGCCCTGGGTCTGGTCTTAAAATGTTACTAAACCTATAACCCTGCATTCACTATATCTGTTCTCCCACAGTACACAGAACGTGGAAATGCAATTATTTTAGTAAATATAAACTGCGAAATACCTTTTCTGATCAGCAGCATATAGCAGTCTTGTGACTTCTATTAGTGTCAGCTGAGCACTGGTTAAAGCTTGTAGGAGGAGTTTTCATACTGCACTGAGCTGTCCTATTAGGATGCAGGACTCCTGACCCTCTGTTTGGACAGTGCTCATTGGCCCTGTGCTGATCACATGCACTCTTCACAGAAAAGTATCAATACACACCAAACTGAGCATGTACAGCCTGACTCCAAAGGCAAATGTTTAATATATTTCAGTTTATCAGCCCTTAGATGAGGTGGCTACATCCGATTTCTTTTTCAGGCTTTATTTTCCCTTTATTGTTATCTGTGATACAGCCAGTAACAAACTTCTAGTCTTAGGATGGCAACTTTCACTCCTTTATTGCATCTATAAAGAAGAGCAGTGTAGCCACCCAGCATCATCAACCTATGGAGAGGGTAGTGTTAGATGGCTTAGTAGATTTGGATAGATTTTACATTGGCGACTAACAAATTAAAGCTTAAGGCCAGCTAACTCAACTTTTTAAACAGTTACAAAAAAAAAATCAGAGGAATTGCCCTTTAAAAATGTTCACATTGCTAGATGTAGGGATTAGACATATGCATGATGAAAAAATTTGTTTTGTTTTGATTTGTTAATCTAGTTATTTTGTTTAGTTCAATTCGGTTGATTCAAATTTGAAATTTTTCCTAATTTTCTTCAAATTTACAGAATTTTTCGATTTGAATCGTTCAAATCGATACATTTTCCAATCGGTTGAAACTAAATGTTATATTGTTTTCAATTTGAATGCAGCAAAGTGAACAAACAAAAGAAAAATCTTCATCAAATGATTACAATACCTCTTTAAAGCACCTTTGGCTTAACAAAAATGAGCATTATTTCGAAATGGTACTCTATTAACACACACAGTCTTTGGTTTCATCGATATGTGTAGTTAGAATTCGACTGGAGTTCAATGTAAAATTTGATTTAAATTTCAGTCCGAACTTCCGAAAACATGTCGGTAACAACCCATGCAATCCATTTTAATAAAATGGAATGACACAGGAAAAAAGTATTGAACACGCCAACTGAAATGTATTTACTACTTCGTACAAAATCATTAGTTGGTAACAACAGCTTCAAGACGCCTCTTGTATGAAGAAACTAGTCACATGCATTGCTCAAGTGTGATTTTGGCCCATTCTTCTACACAATCTTCAAATCTTGAAGGTTCTGTGGGCCTCTTCTATGAACTCTGATCTTTAGTTCTTTCCATAGATTCTCTATTGGATTCAACTCAAGGGATTGGCTGGGCCATTCTAGCAGCTTTATTTTCTTTCTTTGAAACCAATTGAGAGTTTCCTTGGCTCTGTGTTTGGGATCATTGTCTTGGCAAAATGTCCACCCTCATTTCATCTTCATCATCCTGGTAGATGGCTGCAGATTTTTATCAAGAATGTCTTGGTACTCCGGGGCGTGGCCAACGACCGGGATGTGAGGACGTGCAAAGCCTGAGCTCCGTCCGTCTCACTCAGATCCTTAAACCATCCTGCTAGCCCGGCCGCCATCCAAAACCATCCTCACGCTCACTAACCTCCCAGGACTCCAGAGCACCTCTGGCCATGGTGAAATACGGTCCGGCCATGGAGGAAACCCCAGGATTCGGTCCGCCATCGCAGCCATGCCCGCCGCAGCAAAATGGCGCCGGCCGGCTCCACGCTCAGAAGCAAGGTCAGCCATCCACCTCCCAGACAATCCAGCAGCATCGAGGGAAGGGTGAGTCACAATATATCCCTGGCAGCAGCCCTGAAGACCCCCTTCTATCCTCCTCCCCGGATGACATAGACTCAGTATCTGATCCTAATGCTGATGTGGCTGCAGGCCCTGCAGAGCCCTCTCTCTCCCAAATCATGGAGGCCATACAGCACAGCCATGCTTCCCTCACCACACAGATGGATTCAATTAAAACTGATCTATCATTCCTGAAGCATGATGTACAAAACCTGAGACATAGAGTACAAAATGCGGAACAGCGCATAGGAGATTTAGAGGATGACACGCGCCCTTTGCAGGGAACTGTAAGGGAGCTGCGCCAGGCCCAAGATTATATGGCTGATAAGCTTACAGATATGGAAGACCGTCTAAGGCGTAACAATCTCCGCTTTCTAGGCTTCCCGGAAGGGGCAGAGGGCAAGGCCCCAGAAAAATTTATGGAACAATGGCTGATGTCAGTATTTGGCGCCAATGTTTTTTCCACCATGTTTGCCATCGAGAGAGCCCACAGGGTTCCGCTACGGCCCCTGCCCCCTGGGGCTCCCCCACGTGCTATGCGTATTAAGATGCTGCATTTCAGGGACAGAGAAGCCATCATTAGAGCAGC
This sequence comes from Lithobates septentrionalis, assembly GCA_037952835.1. Classification (NCBI taxonomy): domain Eukaryota; kingdom Metazoa; phylum Chordata; class Amphibia; order Anura; family Ranidae; genus Lithobates; species Lithobates septentrionalis. Next base: position 2,659,409 of record JBBDGP010000671.1, on the reverse strand, counting down.
CAGGGAGAAAGGGAACATACTCTTCAACGGTAATGGTATTACTATCTTCCCTGACTTCTCAGTAGCCACACAGAAACAGTGTGCCACTTTCCTGGCGGTCAAGAGGCGGTTGCGTGATCTACAATTACCATACAGCATGCTATATCCTGCACGCCTTCGGGTCATTCATCAGGGTAAAGCCCATTTCTTCACTGATCCGAAAGAAGCGGCTCACTGGGCAGACACACTGGGGCCTTTGGAGCAAAGGAACATGCCACGGAGATCACCCCCCCGATGACCAATACATCTCCTTATTGTTCAATTATAAGCAAAGCTCTTTGTTCATTGATCATTGATCTTTTTGAGCTATTGATCTTTAATGATCCACAATGAAGATTGCAAATAAGCCCCAGGACATTGACATTTCCATATTAGCACCCATGGAACTGTAGGAAGACAGAGATGTCCAATGCCGTGCGTCCCATGATGGAACTGTTAATATCCTTTTACAGGCTGACCAATCTGGTTACAGCTAGGCGGGCCGGAACTGAAACTTTTCTATCATCATCCAGCAGAACATTTCGTTAAGGCCGGGCTGAGGAATACTTTGCCTGGAGAAATACACACGGGTGGTAGCTTGTGTTCACAATCTCCATCTACTTAGTGTTATCTCAGGTTGTTGACTACGAGACTGTTCTAAACACCCCCTGCTACGCAGGTTCAATTTAGGGGACAAAGCTCTCATGAGTTGGGGTATGGGAGCCGGGAGGGTTAGGGTGGGTTGGGAAGGTGGGAATACCTTTTGGGTGTTGGCATTGTTTATGCCATGGTTACATGTTTATTACTACTCTATGATACATGTTTGCAGGTTCATGGACCAGACCGGTCATCAAGGTGCTCAGGTATATGCACTAAATGGCATATCAATTTCTCAGACAAGCATCCGCAATTGCGCCCCCGCCTCTCGAGGAGCCCGGAGACCCACAAGATGGTTGGCTCTGGGGTGCCTCGGAAGGTGGTCGTGCAACCTTCTGCATTACACCCAGAAATGAATAATTTACGTCTGATATCATGGAATGTTAGGGGGCTTAATTCTAAGATAAAGCGTTCAGTGATGTTTGATTATTTAGCACGCCACCAGCCGCATGTGATCCTCCTCCAGGAGACCCATCTCCAGGGCTCCAGAGTTATGGCCCTTAAAAGAGCTAAAATAGCTTATGCTCTACACTCCACCTATTCTTCCTTTGCCAGGGGGACATCTATTCTCATTGCCAAATCAGCACCAATCTCAATTAAACACATTAAACTTGACCCAAATGGCTGTTTTGTCATCTTGGTAATGGAACTTCTAGGTAAACCGTATACGGTGGTAAATATTTACGTCCCACCACCCTTTACAAAGAAGTTCTTTGAGAAGGTGATGGGAACAATACTCGAAATCGCTGAAGGCCCATTAATCATAGCAGGGGATTACAATACGGTGCTAGACAACTCTATGGACAGATTCCGCTGTTCTACAATGCCCCCAACGCCCTTAGGATCCTATCTAACTCAATTTGACCTGGTGGAGGCCTGGAGGTGGAGACATGCGGGTGTAAAGGAGTATTCGTGTCAATCTGACTCCCATAATACTCTATCAAGAATTGATCTCTGTTTGGTCTCTTCTAATATACTTCATTCAATAACAAGAATTAAGTATCTGCCCAGGGCACTGTCGGATCACTCACCTCTGATGATGGATATGGCCCTTGGCGCGCCTTCCTCGTACAGAGTGTGGAGGCTGAGCCCGCTCTGGTTAGAGGATCAGGCCGTGGTGGACCAGAGTTCTGCTGACATGAAGATTTACTGGATAAATAACAAACATAGTGCAGACACCCTGACGGTCTGGGATGCCTTTAAGGCCACCACTCGTGGCTCCTTTGCAGCTGCGATTGGGCAGGCCCGCAAGGCATCACAGTCCAGGCTACTGGACGCGGAGGGTGAGCTCAGAGACGCGGAGATTGCGTATTCTGATAACCCTACCTCTGCGACACACGCCACCTGGCGACATAGGGCAAGAGAGCTGGACTTGGTACTAGTGGAACGTACACAAAAAAAACTCCTATACCAGAGCCAGCGGATATTTGAATTTGGAGATAAAAATAGTCGGTTATTAGCATATCTAGCCAGGCCAGAATACCAACCATGCAATATTCCCAGAATTAAAAACTCAGCGGGCATAGTGGTGGAACAGAGCAATGATATTATGGAAGCGTTTGTCGAGTTTTATTCCACCCTATACACAACCAGAGCTCACTATACGATAGTGGAACTAGACGACTACCTCTCCGAAATTTCACTCCCCAAACTAACAGAGCTTCAGACAATCACACTTGATGCCCCATTGACGGAAGACGAAATAGGAGACGCAATAAAATCTTTTGCTAGACACAAAACTCCAGGCCTTGATGGATTTCCTATTGAATGGTACATGCACTTTAGGGGCCTACTAATACCTCATTTATTAAAGATGTATAACTTTGCCATTAAAACAGGTCGGTTGCCACCCTCCATGTCAGAAGCATTGATAGTGTTAATCCCCAAGCCTCATAAAGACCACCTCTTATGCGAGTCATACCGACCAATCTCACTTATTAACACTGATGTAAAGATTTTAGCTAAAATACTTGCCAAACGACTGAATGCGGTGATTACGACCATTGTGGGGGCGGATCAAACAGGGTTTATACCTGGAAGGTCAACCTCTATCAATTTACGTAGGCTGTATACTAATATGCAGGCAATCCATGATAAAACTGGCACCCGTGCTGTCCTGGCTTTAGATGCTCACAAGGCCTTTGACTCAGTCGAATGGCCATATCTGTTTGAAGTTCTAGCCAAATTTGGGTTTGGCTCTAATTTTATACAATGGGTACGCCTCCTTTACTCCAATCCTACTGCTAGACTGAGAGTAAATGCATCCGTATCAAAAGCCTTCCAGATAAAGAGAGGTACAAGGCAAGGGTGTCCATTGTCACCACTCCTGTTTGCAATAGCAATAGAACCCCTGGCAGCATTGGTGAGAGCCAGTGGGGAAGTTAAGGGACTGACGACTGGGGGTCTAGAAGAAAAGGTGTCCTTATATGCGGACGACATGTTGATATATTTGGAGGACCCCCAGTCGTCACTCCCAACCCTGCTGGAGATCATCCGACAGTTTGGCCATTTCTCAGGCTTTCAGGTCAACTGGGATAAATCTTTATTGTTCCAGATCGACCGAGAGACTCAAGTAGAATTACCTCAAGATTGCCCACTACAAATAGTACACAGCTTTAGATACCTGGGGGTATTAATTGAACAACCTATCTCTTCCTATGCCAAGATTAATTTAGACCCCCTCATTGGTAGATTAAAAACTACATTGAAAACCTGGAAAAATCTCCCACTTACGCTTCTAGGAAGAATAAATATCTTTAAAATGATTTACCTCCCGAGATTCCTTTACGTCCTGGGCAACTCACCAATCTATGTAACAAAAGCCAAATTTAAGGAAATATATACGATAATCACCCAATTTATATGGAGGGGTGGTGTGGTGAGGATTGCCAAACATACCTTACAACTGCCCACCCTAGAGGGGGGACTGGCGCTACCATGCCTTCAAACGTATTATATTGCTTCACAATTGGCACATGCCCATTGGTGGTTCTTCCCAGAGGCCAACAATGCAGCTACTGCCCTTGAGGCAGCCATCCTCACCTCATACGAATCCCTCCAAAACCTAATACATCGCATGTCACTAAGGGGGAGAGAGGGAGTAAAAGTTTTAGCCATGACACTGCAGATCTTTAAAATATCTAAACTGCTACCCCCTAGCTCTAGAGCTGTCTTGTCTCCTAATGCTCCATTATGGGGAAATCCAAATTTACCTGAATTTAACCAGAGAACTGACGGGGGTTATTGGGCAAAGAAAGGGGTTAAAACTATAGCACACCTGTTTTTAGACAATACATTCCGATCTTTTATGGAATTTCAGAGGGATTTTGGGCTTCCACACACGGCATACTTCCAGTATTTACAGATAAGACATACTGCAGCGGCACAATTTGGGCTTCGCAATACAGAGATGCAACCTTCCCAACTTGAGCTTCTACTGACCGACCCCTCCCACGACAAACTTATATCGTTCTATTATAAGAATTTGCTACACTCTACTACTTCTAGGCTCACTGATATTCAACATAAATGGAAATTGGACATACCCGAGCTGACGGAGGAGATTTGGGGGGAAATTTTACCCGTACAGGTCCCCTCTGTCATCTCTTCTAGAGATAAAGTGATCCAGACCAAGTTATTGTACAGAGCATATTTCACACCACGACTACTATTTAAACTAAAGCGAGCACCCGACTCTTTGTGTCCTCGATGCGGGACGGCTGAGGGCACGTTCTTCCATTTACTATGGGAGTGCACGCCGATACGGCAATTTTGGTCAGAAGTTACGGCCTTTATCAGCAATGTAGCTAATATACCAAATATCTGTAATCCTCTTAGATGTCTGCTGGGATATATTGATGATGAAGAGTTATCCAAGAACGTTCAATCATTCATACGTATAGTGATGTTTTACGCCAAAAAAACAATAACCATGCATTGGAAATCTAGTACAACCCCGACCGTGAAACTCTGGCTGGCTATTGTCAACCAAGCTATACCATTATATAAGCTGACATATGAGGCAAGGGGATGCCCCAAAAAATTCACCAAAATCTGGAACTCATGGGTGAGTTCAGAGAGTACCATACCCCCTGCTTAGGGAGTGAACACAGCACTGGTTTAGATATTGTAACTCCCTATACCTACCTCCTGATAGCGACACTGTAATATACTGTGAGATGTACTGTATGTATTGATGTATAAGGTCAATCTGTATACCTGTCCACTATACCGAACCTTGAATAATGCAATATTTGATGTACCTTGCAAACCTGCTTAACAATTATTGTTACTGCTTATAAAACAATAAAAAAGTTACCTTTAAAAAAAAAAAGAATGTCTTGGTACATTTTTCCATTCATCATTCCTTCATCCTCCGTCGTCACCCGATCCGATCCGTAAATGGATGGAAAAGTAGTTTTTTCCTCCATTACACTTTTTCGGATCGGAGTGGGTCGGATGTCAGCGGACATGTCACCGCTGACATCCGACGCTCCATAGAGGTCTATGGAGGGTCTGTTCAGGTCTGCCTAAAAAACTGACAGGCAGACCTGAACGGATCGTTCGTGTGAAAGAGCCCTAAGAGAGATAACTATACTACATAAATCATTAAACTATAATAATTTCAATAATGGCAAAGCAAACTTGATAGGGCAGACTGAGGTTATTCAGCTTGATGCAAAGCAAAAGAAACATTTCACTTAGATGGTGTGCATGACCACTATTTACAATATACTGTAGTTTGCCTTTTCACAGCATTGATGACCACCTGGACTGCTCGAGGAAGGTACACTAGATACCTGTCCTTGGTAACAGCGTTTACTATTGTTTAAAGTGTTCATATAAGAACACCTAAAACAAATTATAAGTGAACAGCGGCGCTTAAGTGTATAAACAAATACACAAGTGGAAAAAATATTAAATTCTTATCTCCTGTAAATAAGTGTGTCCTAATATCATAAATTAATCAAGACATATAAGTGTGTAATCACCCTGTGTGAGATAATTAAAATACACATTAAAAAAAGCCAATGTCCAAAAAAGTCCATATGTAAACAAAAAGTGCGGTACACAGAAGCACTCCTTTCAACAAGATGAGATCTTCACACCCCAGCGTTAGTGCGCCACTCACCTCTCCCAGTTAGGTGTAAACTTACCGGAGTTATTTGTCTTACACTCTCGTGTTCAGCAGTAAAGCGGTTTACCCACACAGGGTTAATGGATCAACCATGTGAACGCTGCCTGTGCCGTTTCAAGTGTGGACGAAAGGTGGATAGGACTAATTGGATGGGAAAAACGAGGTTCAGGTCCACATCCCTTGTACAACATGTAAAAGAAAAGTTGAGGAACTTTTCTTTTACTGTTTCAAATGTGATCAGCTTTTGGATGTTTCTCAGATGAAGGTTTTTTTTAGCTGACTTTCCTTACATAACAAAGGTGGCTAGATGTTTTTTCCTCAGAACCCTCTAAAATCATTACTTTTATCTGCCCAAAGAATAGAGAGAGTGCTAATTTTATGACAGCAAACAAAAGGTATATGCTCGTTCCCCACCAGCTGTTACTAGTTGCCAGTCTATAAGGAGTTAATATTGTAGCAGCAGGTGTGTTAAATAAATGCAGCATCTTATAAAGCATATATGGTATATGTAGTTGACAGCGAGGCATATAGGTCTTTTTAAAGGGAGATAATTCTGAATCTAGTTTTCACAGGGAGCTAGCATGTCAGTGTTCTGATGGTTGTATCATTGAAAGTGAAAGTAAAAGCGAAAATCCTGAATTTTGGTTTGTCCCCAGAAAAATAATAGAGTGGAAAACTTTGAATGGGGACACTAGTTCTGGTGACCTGGGGGTCCCCAATGAATTCCCTTAATTTGCAGGGATTTCCTCGCACTTCCTGTTTGGCTATGGGACTGGAAATGAAAGGAAGTCTCCGCAAAGAGACACAAATGGCAAAAACAAATCTTACAGGGGTTATAACCCTCCCTTTTTCTATCCAAAATGAAAAAAAAAGTTTTGCCTATAATTCTACTTTATTTACCAGAAATGCAGGGAGCGCTTCTGCTTGTAGGCTCACAAATCTTATTGGCCTAAGTTTTTGCATTAGCTGTGCAGGTGGAAAATATGAATTACCTTTGCTAGGAATACCCAATGCGCAGACACCTGTGGGCATGTTCTAATGATCGAGTAATGCTGCGTACACACAATCAGATTTTCCGACAACAAAACCGTGGATTTTTGTTCAAAGGATGTTGGCTCAAACTTGTCTTGCATACACACGGTCACACAAATGTTGGCCAAAACTTCCGAACGTGAGAACGCGATGACGTACAACACGTACGACGAGCCGAGAAAAAGGAAGTTCAATAGCCAGTGCGGCTCCTTCTGCTTGATTCAGAGCATGCGTGAACTTTTGTGCGTTGTACTTGTGTACACACGATCGGACTTTCCGACAACAAGTTTTGCTCTCAAACATTTGTTGGCAGAAATTCCGACAGCAAATGTCCGATGGAGCATACACTCGGTCGGACTTTCCGACAACAAGCTCACATCGAATATTTCCCGTCAGAAAATCCGACCGCGTGTACGCGGCTTAAGTGTGTAAAGAAAATATCAAGTAATGCAACTAGATGATGTGATACACTCATATTGTTTGATGATATAGCAAAATTCTATGAATAAGGTCATTGCAAGTAAAACACATTAGAGGGAGGTGGGTTGCCCAACATCTCTGAACTAAAATAAATTAATTGCAGTGGAAAGTTTTTCAGATTGCTATTTCCATTCCTTTATTTGAATAATGTGTTGTAAGTGGAAGCAAGCCATGTAAGGAGCCAACACTCATTATTGGGTGTGCAGGGCTACAGACTTTGGAACAGAAGAGTGGGAAATTTTTGTATCTACCTGGCGAGGTCTTGGATAGTCTTCTACATGCTATGTATTGTACTGCATATACCAATTTTTATAAATCTGATGTGGGGTTTGTGTGGCCTGCTAGAAGCAGGTCACATGGCAATTTAAACCAAAATGGATGGTTATGTATCAGCGTTAGTAGAGATATATCTAGCAGCATTACATGAAAAAACAATAAGCTTCTGTTGAGGCAATACAATTATCAAGGGAGTGGTGCTTCAGGACATGACACAGGAATAATGCTTTTCAGAGTCCCCCAAGCTTACATTTGTATTAAATGAATTGCATCTTTCTACTGATGCAGTTTAATTCAGCTATTTCCAAACAATATCTATCAGGAAGGGTATTCTTAGGTCAAGTGTTAAAATCTTAAGGTCAATGAACAGCTGACCAAGGTCGCAGACCTGTCACCGGGGCAATGTGAGCCTCAGCTGTTAAAAAGAGGTGACTTGTGACAGCTAGCAGGGAGCCTTTGTGCTGCCTATTGAACAGTTCAGATTTATCTAGAGAGGGTTGCTCCAGCTGATCAGGGTTCAGAGCATCTGCAAGTTTGCAAACTGGAGCTGTGCTGCCAAGTGCATTGCCAGAGGGGAGGAGTATGTGCCACTGCAGACATGATTCAAGTAATTAGTGGTCCATGAAGATAGCATGAACAGCAGAGCTAAAATGCTATAAAGTAAACAAATTAATAGGCCTTCCCTCAGTGTAGTTCGGCATACAAAATATTGTATTTAAATGGTGACATGCTATAATTTAAACAGAACCTAAAATGACTTAAAAGAAAAATGATCCTAAATAAAAACTTCAGCATAAAACCAAAGATAAACTAATCTCGTGCCACAGATGAAAACAGGTGTAGCAGCAGTTGCTACAACGCTTTTTAGAACAGCAATGGAAAACAATCGGGCAACCGTGCTTCACTAATTTAGACCCTATTTTATGTTACTCAGCTAAATAAAAAGGTGAAAAAAATGATTATACAAATCCAAACAACCCTCACCAAATTTCATCAACAGATGTATCAATACAAATGGTCAAACATTCCCACAGACACACTTCTAAACCTTGTGGACAGCCTTCCCAGAAGAGTTGAAGCTGTTATAGCTGCAAAGGGTGGACCAACTCAATATTGAACCCTACGGTATAAGACTGGGATACCATTAAAGTTCATGTGGGTGTAAAGGCAGGCTCCAATACTTTTGACAATATAGTGTATGTGAATGTAGATTGGGACCAATTCCATCAGATTTTGATTGGGCTGTGTAAAGTTTTCAATTACCTTTTTTGGGTGAGTACACCGTTTCCTGTGAGGGTGGAGGACACTGGGTGCAAAACCTTGCTATTCTTTTTTGCATACGCTGATTGCACTATAGGATTCAAGCACTTTTTTGCACTTTTTATATGGTAATTATGAGCTAGAGGAGAAAAGAAAACAACTTTTTGCAGGTTTATGAACTTTCTTTATTGATGAACTTTTTCTGTTGATGAACTTGGACTAATACACATATTTTATTGTTTGAGCACTTGCATCTTATAAGGTTCATATATTTAAAAACAATTTTTGGACTTTCTTTGTGAATGTTTGCACTTTCTGAAAATATTCACTTGTATTGATACACTTGTTGATGCAATTTGGTGAGGAGATTTTATTGGATTTGTATAATTAATTTTTCCACGTTTTATTTAGGTAATAGGGTCTAAATTTAGGCAAGCGCAGTCGCCCAATCGTTTAGCAAAAATTTTGGCATACCTCCCAACTATCTAAGATACGAAAAAAGAATACCATTAGGCACAAAAAGCTCAATTCACAAAACTAAAGCTTTGTCAGCTAGTCACCATTATTGAGTCAACTACAATAAAACCTTGGTTTGAGAGCGTTTTGCAAGACAAGCAAAATTTTTAAATACATTTTGACTTACAAGCGATGTCTTGATATACAAGTAGTGTCATGTCACAACCGAGTATAAAACAGAAGAGAGGAGCCTCTAAGTGTAGCAATATGGTTACATTTAATGAAGGTACAACATTTAGCAACTCATATGGTTGATGATTAAAACAGGCAAATCTAAGTAATCAGGAATCCGGGGTAAAGCTGTCCACATAGACCATACTCCGCACCGCCATCAACGTCATCCCTTCCACGCTACGCTCCATGATCAGGGTAGTCTTTTCGGTCACGATTGCAGACTGACATCGGTGAGAGCCGGTGGTGCAGAGGACGGCCTATGTGGACATCTTTACCCCAGATGCCTGCATACTTAGATGTGCCTCTTTTAATCATCAACCATGTGAGTTGCTGAATGTTGTACCTTTATTAAATGTAACCATATTGCTACACTTAGAAGCATTTATCTTCTTTTTTATACTCTGTAGCTCCTGCTGGATTTGGCTTCTAATCTCCTTGTGGAGGCTGCCATTTGTGGATGGACTTTTTATAATTACACAACCTATCACATTGCTATAATATTTTTATATGGACTATAAATTGAAAGACCTAGGAATAAATGGTTGTGGAAGATTCCATTATTCTTATGGGGAAATTTGCTTTGACATACAAGTGCTTTGGATTACAAGCATGTTCCTGGAATGAATTATGCTCACAACCCAAGGTTTTACTGTAATTTTGTTCAAAAGCTTTCTAAAATTCATTGAATTTAACATTACATCGAATGTAATCTAGACTTATTAAACAGGTTCCATTAGAATATGTACAAGTTTTTGTTCTAAATGAATACCACATTCACAATTAATAATTTATTTGTTTAAGAAATATTTTCCATCCTGCTCCTTTGAGTTTTCCCTTCACTATAGTTAAAAACAATTTGACTCCACTAACCATTAGAAAATCAATTGGACATTCTAAAAAACATTTTTGAATGAAATTCTTCTAGTGTATGCCCAGCTTATCACAGCAGGATAAGTATCCTTATTTTAAAAAAAGTGAGTTATTTTCAATACAGTCCAATGAAATTTGCAAATTACAGTCACATGGCAAAGTGCCTAAGGAGGATGTTGTAGATTAGGGAATTGAGCCTATTGCATGTGGGCAGAGGACACACCCTTGTCATTCACCTACTACACTGTGACTATTAAGAATGAAAACACAAAAAAACAACTGGCTACACCCACAAGTGCTTTTTGTCACTGCCTCTTTCCATAATACTGGCTTTTCAAAAAAAAAAAAAAGCAATAATATAGAGGTTGGATGAAAAGTTTAGTGTAGTGTAATGCGTACACACGATCGGACTTTCTGGCATACTTTGTCCGCTAGGTGCGCCGGACTTTAAAACAGACGGACTTGCCCACACACGAACGGACTTTCCGGCGGCTAAGTCCGCCCGTCTTTCCGACGGACTTTCGCCGGAGTTACGGTGGACTTTCGGAATGAACGGACTTGCCCACACATGGACAAGTCCGTTCATTTTGAACGTGACTCAGGTGCGACGGGACTAGAAAAGGAAGTCAATCTTGCCGCTTTTATCGGCGAGATTGACACCTTGTGAGCCCCGCCGCGGGTCATACCAGGCCCTTAGGTCTAGTATGGATTTTAAAGGGAAGCCCCCCTACGCCGATCCGAGCACGCAGCCCGGCCGGTCAGGAAAGGGGGTGGGGACGAGCGAGCGCCCCCCCTCCTGAACCGTACCAGGCTGCATGCCCTCAACATGGGGGGTGGGTGCTTTGGGGAGGGGGCACCCTGCGGGCCCCCCCACCCCAAAACACCTTGTCCCCATGTTGATGAGGATAAGGGCCTCTTCCCGACAACCCTGGCCATTGGTTGTCGGGGTCTGCGGGCAGGGGGCTTATCGGAATCCGGGAGCCCCCTATAATAAGAGGGCCCCCAGATCCCGGCCCCCCACCCTATGTGAATGAGTATGGGGTACATGGTACCCCTACCCATTCACCTAAGGAAAAAGTGTCAATAATAAAACACACTACACAGGTTTTTAAAATAATTTATTAAACAGCTCCGGGGGGTCTTCTTCTGGCTTCGGGGCTCCCTCCAGTTCCTCTTCTGCCGGTGTTCCAGTTCTTCGGCCGGCTCCTCCGCTGTCTTCAGGCCGCTCTGTTGCCAGCGGAGGTCTGGACTTCTTGGCTTCTTGTCTTCTTGTCTTCTTCCCTCTTCTCTTCTCCAGATGTTGACACAACGCTCTCTCCGGCTGGACTGCTCTCTGAGGGCTCCGTTGTGACTTATATAGGCGGAGACCCCGCCCCCTTATGATGTCACAGTCCCTGGGCATGCTGGGACTGTGACGTTTTAGGGGGCGTGGTCAACATCACCCGGTGACCACGCCCCCTAAAACGTCACAGTCCCAGCATGCCCAGGGACTGTGACATCATAAGGGGGCGGGGTCTCCGCCTATATAAGTCACAACGGAACCCTCAGAGAGCAGTCCAGTCGGAGAGAGCGTCGTGTCAACATCTGGAGAAGAGAAGAGGGAAGAAGACAAGAAGCCAAGAAGTCCGGACCTCCGCTGGCAACAGAGCGGCCTGAAGACAGCGGAGGAGCCGGCCGAAGAACTGGAACACCGGCAGAAGAGGAACTGGAGGGACCCCCGAAGCCGGAAGAAGACCCCCCGGAGCTGTTTAATAAATTATTTTAAAAACCTGTGTAGTGTGTTTTATTATTGACACTTTTTCCCTAGGTGAATGGGTAGGGGTACCATGTACCCCATACTCATTCACATAGGGTGGGGGCCGGGATCTGGGGGCCCTCTTATTATAGGGGGCTCCCGGATTCCGATAAGCCCCCCGCCCGCAGACCCCGACAACCAACGGCCAGGGTTGTCGGGAAGATGCCCTTGTCCTCATCAACATGGGGACAGGGTGCTTTGGGGTGGGGGGGCCCCGCACCCACCCCCCCATGTTGAGGGCATGCGGCCTGGTATGGTTCAGGAGGGGGGGCCGCTCGCTCGTACCCACCCCCTTTCCTGACCGGCCGGGCTGCGTGCTCGTATCGGGGTTTGGTATGTATTTTAGGGGGGACCCCACGCCGTTTTTTCGGCGTAGGGGCTTCCCTTTATAATCCATACCAGACCTAAGGGCCTGGTATGCCCCACGCTCGCCGCAATAGGAAAATTTGTTATTCCTATTGCAGCGAGCGCGAAATGCAATACCCTGCCCTCGTGTCGTATCTGGTCCATTGGACCAGCATACACACGAGCGGGCTTTCCGTTGGACCAGCACACAGACGAGCGGACTTTCCGTCAGAAACTGAGTCCGACGGAAAGATTTAAAACTTGTTTCAAATCTAGGTCCAGCGGGCTTTTGGGAAAAAGTCCGCCGGAAAAGTCCGCCGGAGCCTACACACGGTCGGATTGTTCGGCGGACTCTGGTCCGCCGGACCAAGTATGCCGGAAAGTCCGACCGTGTGTACGCGGCATAACACTTTTATTGGCTAAAAAAATATATTTTTTATAGCGATCTGCTGGGCGCTGTCTTCATTGGCCAACTCGGGATGACGTCACTCCTATGCATGTCTAGCTCAATTTACATAGCGGGATGACAGCAACAGTGCATGTTTCTTCTGCAATAAATTTCCTGCATGATTGCAGTTTGTCACAAAGGAACTTTGGTCCCCCTTTAACCCCTTCCTGCCTCCGCCACCCGAACCCTTTAAGAGGTTCTAAATACAGGGAGGTGGGCATTCCGATCATGTCACAGCATTCAAAAGAGCGGAAAACTCCTGATCGCAATTATGCATCAGGAGCCTTCAGGTACCCGCCGGTAACTGTGCTGGGAGCGTGCTGGGAGCATGCAGGGCGTGCACTCTCAGCACAGAAATAGGTTTACATAGGGCCGCATATATGCAGCCTCTCAGTGTTAAAGTCCACTCACCAAAAGGCTGCAGGAAGAGATTAAGAAAGACGTTTTACATGCCAAAGGATTTTATGTCTGTCCATCATCCTGTGGGATATTGACAGTGTAGCATCCTTGTCCTAAACAGGGCTAGTAAATTTAGTTGAGCTAGGTGGTAACTGGTAACTAAGCCTGCCTAATTTGTAGTCTTTGATCAAATGGGTTTCTCCTAAGCTTTGGTTTAATTGTGATTTCTCTCTTCTGTCAACGGTGGCACTGCTGCCTTTGGCATTAGAATGATAGATTGCAGTGGTGAATTTAGGTTATGAGTGAATATGCTTTTTTCAGCTAATCAGCAGGAATTTCTTTGGCCGCTGAGGGTGCTGGGATAGTCTCAGGGGCGTAACTAGAAATCACAGGGCCCCATAGCAAAATGTTGTATGGGCCCCCCCCCCCCTGCAAACCGCCCCCCCCCCCCCTGCAAACCACCCCCTCCACAAAAAAAAAGAACTAATGCCATTGAACAACAGATTACCGCACCCATGTGGCACAGTACCCAGGCAACAGCTTATATTAATTATGAACAACAAAGTATGCAGTATACTGTATGCAGCCCCTAAAGGACACACATTGCTGACCTCCATGCCTTCTAACCAATTTCTGTTCTGTTATATAAAATGAACTAGTTCAACTCACCATAATGCTGAATCAGTGGGAGCCCTGAGCGTGTCACTTGACACCGTCGCCTGCCACCAGATGCAACTTGTCACGGAATGTCACTTGTCACATCACCCGCCACACATTGCGGATTGTCCACTTGCCACGTCGCCTGCCACCAGATGTAGATTGTCACTTGTCACACGTTGCAGAATGTCACCTGCCACATGTTGCCGATTGTCCACTTGCCACGTCCCGGATTGTCACTTGCCACGTCACCTGCCACACATTACTGATTGTCACTTGCCACATCCCAGATTGTCACTTGCCACACATTAGATTGTCACTTGCCACGTCACCTGCCACACATTACGGATTGTCACTTGCCACTTTCTGGATTGTCACTTGCTACACATTACGGATTGTCACTTGCCACGTCCCGGATTGTCACTTGCCACGTCACCTGCCACACATTACTGATTGTCACTTGCCACGTCCCAGATTGTCACTTGCCACACATTAGATTGTCACTTGCCACGTCACCTGCCACACATTACGGATTGTCACTTGCCACTTTCTGGATTGTCACTTGCTACACATTACGGATTGTCACTTGCCACGTCGCCTGCCACATGTTATGGATTGTCACTTGCCACGTCACCTGCCACACATTACGGATTGTCACTTGCCACGTCCCGGATTGTCACTTGCCACACATTACGGATTGTCACTTGCTACGTCACCTGCCACACATTACGGATTGTCACTTGCCACGTCCCGGATTGTCACTTGCCACACATTACGGATTGTCACTTGCCACGTCGCCTGCCACATGTTACAGGTTGTCACTTGCCACGTCACCTGCCATACATTACAGATTGTCACTTGCCACCTCACCTGCCACACATTACGGATAGTCACTTGCCACGTCACCTGCCACACATTACGGATAGTCACTTGCCACGTCACCTGCCACACATTACGGATAGTCACTTGCCACGTCACCTGCCACACATTACGGATAGTCACTTGCCACGTCACCTGCCACACATTACGGATAGTCACTTGCCACGTCACCTGCCACACATTACGGATTGTCACTTGCCACGTCCCGGATTGTCACTTGCCACACATTACGGATTGTCACTTGCTGCCACGTCTCGGATGGTCACTTGCCACACATTACGGATTGTCACTTGCTGCCACGTCCCGGATTGTCACTTGCCACTTCACCTTGTCACTTGCTGCCTGTGTCACTTTCATGCTGTGTCCCAGAGTCAGGCAGCAGAGAGATAAGGTCATCTCTCTGCTTCCCGAGGCTGCCTGCACAGTGAGGGGGGAAAACTGCACTGCACTGCAGGGATGCAGGGAGGGCGCCGGGCGGTGAGAGATGATGTCATCTCTATGCACCCCCGGCTGCCAGCTCCCTGATTGGCCAGCCTGCTCATACACGAGCCGAGCCGCCCAGCTGACTCACCGCCTGACAGCCCTCGGAGCCGCCCACGCTCTCACCGCGGACCCGCAGAGCCGCCCACTCTCACCCGGGGGCCCGCAAAGCCGCCCGCTGTCACCCGCGGGCCCGCAAAGCCGCCCGCTGTCACCCGCGGAGCCGCCCGCTGTCACCCGCGGGCCCGCAAAGCCACCCGCTGTCACCCGCGGAGCCGCCTGTCACCGGTCCGGGGGGCCCCTAACAGCTGCGGGCCCCATAGCGGCCGCGTGTGTCGCTATGGCGGTAGTTCCGCCACTGGATAGTCTATTTATTTGGAGAGAGTCAGGTGATCAGGGTTCTTTCCACCCAGGCTGAGGCCTGGGTGGGTGTGTGTGGAGCAGCAGCAGAGGTGTAGGCCTGAAGCCTGAGGCCTAACTATGTATAAAGAGGCTCAGCCTGAGGGGAGCCTGATCATTGCCTGGAGTTGCCAGAGGGTCAACCACTCTTGTTGCCGGAGGCAAGTGTAAAAGATGTGGAGTTCTGAAGGAGTACCAGTGGGGATTCTTCATCAGCCGGGGACTGTTAAGTAGGAAATTCATCAACGAAGTACAGCGGGTAGCTGTGAGTAAAGCTTGAAGGAGTACAGCAGGTAGCTGTGAGTAAAGCTTGAAGATAAGTACAGCGGGTAGCTGTGGGTGAAGCTTGAAGAATACAGCGGGTAGCTATGAGGAAAGCTTGAGGAAACCAGCAGGTAGCTGTGAGCTAAGCTTGAGGATCTACAGTGGGACACTGTGAGTAAAGTTGTTGTTATAGGAGACAGCAGTTTCTATGAAATACAGATTGCTGCATTCAGCTTAAAGGCCCTTTTTCTGTATTCCTGTCTGCCTAGTTCTATTTTGTCCAAGGAGTCTGCCAATTTTCTATTGCATTTGCCTAAGGGTGTCCTGTGCCCTACCCCTCTCTCCCCCTGTTCATGTTAAGAGAAATAAAACTCCCTTTGTTCATTATTAAAAGTGACTGGCACCCATCTTTTCATCTTTTCACCTTGCACTACACCAACCATGCCTAGTAACCTGAACTCTGAGGAGGAATTTCAGCCCTCCCTGACTCTGGGGGGTCACCACCAGGCCTCTGGAGGTCAGGGAGAGCGCTACAACAGTGTAAGGAAACATGATCTTTCTCTTCTGCAGTTTCACTTATAGGTCTCCTCCATACCCACACTCTGTGACTGGACAGTGAAAGGAGAAGCAGCAAACTGATGAGCTCATCTTTTTGTCACTCTATCTCCTCCTCTCAGCATGCTCCTTGTACTACAACACAGGTAATTGACCTTTTGTGCTGCTTATATCTCCCCATCTCTAAGCTCTACAATACAGTAGGCTGAAAAAAGCTGATACCAAGTCAGATTTAAGTACTTACAGTGCTTGCATTTAAAAAAAGTACAATAATAATGTATTAATAATTACAGAGCTGCCTTAATGTGAGCCCTCTTTATCTGCCTGGAGCTAAGCTTTAAAATTAAACCCCCAGGCAGATGTATAAGGCACACATTTATGCAGCTCTTTATGCAGTACCGTAATACATCCTTCAATGGATTTTTAAATGCAAGCACCTGAATATCAACTGGTATCAGCCTTTGCTTCATAGTTACATAGTTAGTAAGGTTGAATAAAGACACCAGTCCATCCAAAGTGAGTGTGGGTGCATATCTACAATTCTCTCTTTCTATGTACATTGTGTCCATTAAGATGCTCATCTATTATATTATTATTTATTTATTCAAGCTACCCATATAGCGCCGTCAATTTACGCGGCGCTCCACACATACATCACACACTCACATCGGTCCCTAGCCCACAATCCAAGGTCCCCAACTCACATTCATATACTAGGGCCAATTTTGGACAGAGGCCAATTAACCTACCAGCATGTCTTTGGAGTGTGGGAGGAAACTGGAGTACCCGGAGGAAACCCACGCAGGCACAGCGAAAACATGCAAACTCCAGGCAGGTAGTGTTGTGGTTGGGTTTCGAACCAGCGACCCTTTTTACTGCTAGGCGAGAGTGCTACCCACCACACTACTGTGCCGCCCTTTGCTGTTCTGTACAGCAGAGCTCGGATTGGAAGATGAAGAAGCAACATAAAAAGCCAGTCAACTGTGCTGCGGTGCTTTTCATTACATATTATTTTCTATGTTCTTTCATATGGTCCGGTTTGCAGAGGTGCTGTTCCACTGGATCCTCTAGCACAACTAGCAGATGTCATAATGTCATCCTGTTTGAAGATGTCCTGACTAGGCCATTTAGAGCAATGTCACATTTCTACAGGTGCATTCAGCACAGTGTCACAGCAATTTTCATTTAGTTCAGTCACCTGGGAAATTTCTGTTCTTTTTCCCAATGCAGATTTCTTTAAAATAGAATTTTAGACACAATATACTATAAAAGATATTTAATGCTACACAAGAGAACTAATATGAGATTTAATAGTACTGTTGTGCATTTGATATTCATATGTCATCTGTGTACAAGATGTATAGACCCACGTCTCTTTTCATATTATGTAAGGATGTCTACAGAAGAGCTGAAACAGATTTGGAAGTATTATTATTCCTTTATTACTGTATAAGGACTTATTTGTCCTTAATTATTCTTATTCAGAAAGCTAGTTTTTTTTTAGGGCAAAAGTGCTTTTACTGTCTGAAAACAAAACTTTGACCCAATGGGTTCCAAGAATAGCACTGTCTGAAAGATTCAGTTGCAAATTGCTTCTAAAAAGGTATTTACACCTACAATATATCCTAATTAACCTTTTTACATTAACAGATCCCCAGTGAATTGTCTAATACGTCATACTGTCTTCACCAGACTGTCAAAAGCATCATCTTCACTTGTTCTTTTTAAAGAAGATCAAAGGGATTTTTATTTGTTTAATTATTTTATTTACATAAAATGGTGAATCACAAATAAACAAGTCAAATATAACTAGTGAGCCTTTTGCTATATATTGGTGCCCTAAAAAAAAAAAAATAATAATAATACTGTAAATGACCATTGTGAGTGCGTACATGAATTATTATAGCTGAAGTTTAATCTGTTAATATTTTGCCTTCCCTGGTTCCTCATCCCCCCATCAACACGCAAATTCATTTTTCAAATAAAAGGTTTCATTTTTCGTGAAATATCTTATTCTAAATCCAGTGACATCATGACTGGGTCCCTGTACTTTTCTAGGCAATACAGGTAGGTCATGGCTGGTGGGAGGAGCCAGCAGGGTGCTGTAAATTAGCTTCCTAAAAACATCACAGCACCGTGCCTCAGTACTCCTCCCAAGAGCTATCAGTCATCATGCAAGCAGTGGGCTGGCTCTTGGAAGGAATTATGCAAATGTTAAAATGTCTTGTTGGGTGGATTTCTGTGTGGAGCCGTGGTCATTTTTAGGCAGGCTGCATTTCACACAGTCCCTAAGTAGCACATATGATGCTGAGCCTCCATTTTTTTTAAAAAACTGAATTTTAATGAATGAATGGGGCAGACCAGGGACTGTGAGGAAACGCTTAGATGATGCTAGGTGTCCTCCAGCTAGGAAATGAGGCAGGCTCTATCTCTATCTATCTGACTTGCTGCAACTTTTAATGCATGCTGTCAGAAGCTCAGAGTGTGCAGTGAAATCAGTGTAAGCTATTTCAGTACAGGAGAGAAGCCTGGAGGTAACGCTGGAGTTTATTTTTAGGAGCTCCAAACAAAAAAATGAAAAAAAAAATAAGCCAATCAATATAAAATAAGGAAGAAGCCACCCTGGCGGTATGATTATGTCAGATTTTTGTGTCTCAGAGAGGTACGTTGTTTTGCATAGAAATTTGGCGTTTTATATTGTAGGCCTGGAATTCTTAGTAATAACACACTTAAATCTGTCCAAACAAGAGTCTAGTAGACATCCCGGGTATGATAAAGTTTGAAACACTAAATCATAAATTATAATATAATAAACTATAAATAATTATTAAAAAATATATATAATAATAATAAAGTTAATTTCCTCACGAGTCACTATCGCTCAATTCTGCAAGTGTTCTAATTTACCATCGCTGTTTTTTAGCTGGTCTAAAACCACTTTTGATGTAAAGGGACACTTTTTGGTTGCTATGGACAATCTCAAGTTTCCAGGCAGAAAGAACAGTATTTATGTAGCAAAAACCCCCGAAGGAGCTGCTGATTTAAATTGGGCCTGTACTCTGCTTTGTTACCCTTTCACTTTCTCTCTGTCCCCCTGACACAGCTGAGGTGTAATAGTGTGCAGTAAAGACTCTAAAGACAATTTCACCATATATAATGTAATATACCTTTCTTTATCTTTTACCTTTTTGTTTCCAGTCTGCACTTGGCTGATAATGCAAAGAAAAACAACTCTCATGCACAATTACTTAAACAAGAACTTTGTTTACTGTATTTGCTTACTTGAAATAGAACACTACAAAAGTTGTACTGTCAAGCCAACATAACGAGACAGTCAACAGACTTCAACTTAATAAAGATTTTATACAGATGTAAAATGGTTGAATTCACTTCTTGAGTGGTGTGCTAAGGAAAATAGGATAAATGGCAGAGTGAACTGATTTCACTATGAGCACTATCCTATCCTTTGCACGCTTTGTAACTATAATTGAATCAAAGACTGATTTGATAAAGTATAATACAATATTTAGGGAGCTCCCATTACTTGGTATCACAGTAATTTCAATATGACAGTGAAACACAAATCCTTGTGATTTATTAGATAGTCCTTCTTTTCTTCTTTCTTCGGCTAGCTATTAATAAAGTGAATTTGTAATCCAAGGGGTAATGGCTCCTGATCAGAACAAGCTGAATATTGAATCAAAGTTATGGCACAGCAGCACTGCAATTATCTCTGATGCCAATGATACAGTACCAGATCCTCACTGAAATACAGGCCCGGGGCCTATTTTGAGCTCAGTCTAATCCTTTGACTTTGCTTGTGGGACTATGGATCCCAGCAACTCTGTATTATACAGGTGGACGTGTATAAGTGCACCAAGGAAACTTTTGGGCAACAGCCCTCTCACCCCATGTCAGCGTTGTCAGAAAGTTCCGCTCTGGTGTAATGGCACCTCCGCACTGCTCCGCTCCACACAATGAAACGTTCCGGAACTCCCAGATGGCTCTGACATGCTCCTCTGGCTTCTTCCCAGTCTTACCCCGCCATCAGCCCAGCTCACTGGTGTGTCGCAGTATTGCTGCTCGGATCGCTCTTCCGTGGAGGTAGGCCGCACTGCACTGGAGACCTCACACAGATCCTCCCAGGCTGGCCATGCGTGTCCAAGAGACCTAAGATGGCCGCGCCGAGCCCTTTTTATAACCTTCCCACAACGCAGTTCTGTTCTCCTGATGTTCATGGGAATTAGTGGGCATTATGGGTAGGTCAAGTTAATATTCAATGTAAACAAACAATCACTTCCAGGTTAACTCCTTGAACGATGAAAAAGATCCAGTCCTTTCTTATTTTGGCCACTAGATGGCACCAGTTGCTAAGATATAACATACATTAAGTTATATATCAAAAATGTGACCGCTACATATATAATATAAAACTGCATACAGGGCATTGGACAAAGCACTAGGGACAAAAGTGATGTAAAATGATTTTATACAGTAATGTAATCTGTAAGATTAAAGTGTATTGTGTGTGTTATGTTTTGTGTACTTTTTAAATATGCTACCGGGCTCCGCCCCCATGTGTCGGAACACTCGCAGGGAACGGAGCCCGGCACACAGGACATCGGGCGGAGGACAGAGCCCACAGACACAGCGGGGGGGACATCGCAGGATCCTGGTGACAAGGATCACCAGGATCCTGAGATGCAATCCCGAGTGTGGCTCGGGGTTACCGCTATAGGTACTGAAATTTAACCCCGAGCCACACTCGGGATTACCGCCAGGGAGGTTAAACAATATTATTTTTACTCACATGCATAGCTTTTGCAGTTAATCCATAGTCATTGGACAGTCTTGTACTCAATTGCCTTCTCTTTCCTCACAAGTTTTCTGTGCTTCACTAGCACTCCAGGAGTTTGTAAAGACTAACCTACTGAGTTGGTTTCTAATTATTTGTTTTGGCTAATTTTAGCTATTAGACTCTGTCAGTAGCCATATTGCCAATTAGCATGACTGCTGCATGTTGGTGACCACCTGGCCTTTGCACGTCTGCCTCTTCATGCACTTAGTACTAAGACATAGTACTTTCTGCTGGATGCATTTTAGGCAATACAATAATTTGTCTGGTGGTTGCTGACTTTTCTTTCCCTTTCCCCACTTACATTAGAGTCTACAGCATTGTCCTTTACATCAGAGTTCTCTTTTACATCGGGGTCCCCAGAGTTCCCCCTTGCACTGTAAGGGGGAATCCTGCAGACTCTGATGTAAGAGGAACTCTGAGGACACTGATTTAAGGGGGAATGATGGGAACTCTGATGTGCGGGAGACTGTGAAAGGTGGTCTGTGGTTACCAGAGTGAATACACTAAGGTAAGGGGGGGGGGCTACTGATCAGTGTCCCTTCTTACCACACTGTATTCAATCCCCCTTACATCAGTGACCCCCCAGACTGGCCCGGTGGTGCTGTCACTGACCTCCTCTCAAGTGCACCGTTCAGAGCTCAGTCAGATGGTCCTCTTCAGCTTGGCTCTGGTTTCGTACTATATTCTCCTCTACACAGTCCACACACATCTGACTCCTCCCGTGACCCCCATCTTAGCAGCACTCCAGCTCTTGACTCTTCTCCAGGCTCCCCCTCAGAGACTTCAGACAGGATACAAGACGAGAGATGGTCAGAGGTTGTGGACACCATACAAGAGATGGTCAGAGATTGTGGACATAATGCAGGAGATTGTCAGAGATTGCATACATGATACAAGAGGTGGTCAGAGACTGCAGACATGATACAAGAGATAGCCAAATATTGTGAACATGATACAAGAGATGGTTAGAGACTGCGGACACAACACAAGAGATGGTCAGAAACTGATACAGACACAATACAAAAGATGATCAGAGTCTGTGGACATGATATGGGAAATGGTCAGACACTGATACAGGAGATGGTCAGAGAGTGCAGAAATGATAGAGGAGATGGTTAGGGGCTGCGGATATGATATAAGAGATGGTCAGAGAATGCAGACATGATACAAGAGATAGCCTGAGATTGTGGACATGATTGTTATTATTATACAGGATTTATATAGACTGTTTGCACAGCGCTTTAGGTGAGGGCAGACAGTACAGTTACAATAAAACTCAAATCAGGAGGAATCAGAGGGCCCTGCTCGTTAGAGCTTACAATCTAAAAGATGGTACAAGAGATGGTTAGAGGCTGTAGACATGATGCAAGTGATAGTTAGCCCGCCATTCGGCTGAGCGAATGACAGAAGAAAGCCCTGTGTAGGTAAATAACACAGGTCACCCGAGGCCAGGTGACAGATGCACACCGCTGGGGTTAGGAGCGCATCGCTAAGGTTGTGGACCCTTCGGCTGACTGCTGCAGATGGAGCTCTGGGTGGTTCAGGGAAGCAGCTTCACCTGGACACGGACCAAACAGGGAGCTAGAGCGTACGATTCTCCAGGGCGTGGAATCTAAGAGCCAGCAGGTTTTCACCAGAGCCTCTGGTGGTGAGGATAGATTTGGCTGCAGCTGACTTCAGGTCAGAATAAAGTGAAGGTTCTGGAGTGGCCATCTCAGTCTCCTGGCATCAATATCATTGAGCCACTCTGGGGATATCTCAAACGTGCAGTTCATACAAGACAACCCAAGAATTTACAGGAACTGGAGGCTTTTTGCCAAGAGGAATGGGCAGCTTTACCATCTGAGAAGATAAAGAGCCTCATCCACAAATGCCACAAAAGACTTCAAGCTGTCATTGATGTTAAAGGGGGCAAAACACGGTATTAAGAACTGGGGTATGTAAACTTTTGATCGGGGTCATTTGGGTAGTTTCTGTTGCCATTATGATTTTAAAAAAGTAAACACAGTTGATAATAAATGGCTTCAGCCAAAAACTAACCATGAGTAAAAAAAGTTTATGTCATCATTCATATTCTCTGAAAAATGGGCAAGAAACCTAATTCTGCCAGGGTATGCAAACTCATGTTTGCATAACTGTGTTTATATATATATATATATATATATATATATATATATATATATATATACACACACCTTTGTTTTACGGTTTATTGTGTGAACACAAGTTTATGTTTGCAGCCACAATTTATTTATGTAATTATTGATTACATTTCATTTGGATTCATATTTACTGATATATAAGAACATTTGTTAGAGGGAAGCGCAGGATTGTCACTACTTATACACTAGTAGAATTTAGTTCTAAATTTGTATTATCTTACAGATCGTCTTTCTATTAGTGGGGTTAAATCAATGTTTGTTTTTGATCTAAATGACTAGAAAATTTGAATCAGCAGGATATAACATTTTTCTCTACAATGTATGTGGTTTTCCTTTTGGGAAATACCGCTCTTCCCAAAATTAAATGTTAAAGGTGAGAGATTTTGTGCAAACGTTCATCTGAAAATCTACTAGTGTACAGCCAGCTTTAGATAGCATCTGAGCAGTAAGGTCTTTATCAAGCTGTCATTGTAGCTTCAGAAATTTTAATAAGGATGAACTTCTGCAACCAGGAAGAGTCTTGCAACAAAACCCAAATTCTGAATTTGAACACATCCATAAACATAATATCTGCAATAGCATGTTAGTTTACAATGTTAAGCATTCCACATGGCAAGCTGTTACAGGTTCAACATGCAAATAACCTGTGCTGCATATACTGTAAATACTGGGGTCATTTATAGTTCTCTCACATAGAAATACAGCGCTAAATAGAAGAATAGTCAGATTAAGCCCAGGTTCACATTGAGCTGTGGGAATGAAGTCGTGCGAGTTTAGCTGAACTTGCAGGATTTCACTCCCGCATGTCAGTCCCGATTTCGGCCGCAATTTCAGAGACATCTGTGCAGATGTCAATGTAAATCAATCCGAAATTGGAAAAAGTAGTAAAGAAACGACTTTTTAAAATCAGTGCGGCGCAGCAAATGCAGCGTCGCACCGATTAGGACGGTGCCATTGCCGGCACACGTCAAATCGCCATTCAAATCATACCAATGTGAACCAGGGCTCAAGACCCCATACAAACTATTATGCCGCGTACACACGGTCTGACTTTTTGTCTACAAAAGTCCGATGGACGCCGACGGACTAAAGCTGGCTGACAATCCGATCTTGTGTGGGCTTCCCCGGACTTTCAGTGGACTTTCAGCGGACTTTTCCAGCTGACGGAACAAATCTGACGGACTTTAAATTTGAAACATGCTTCAAACCTTTACGTCGTAACTACGCCGGACCCAGAAATCCGCTCGTTTGTGTGCTAGTCCGACGGACAAAAACCCACACTAGGGAAGCTATTGGCTACTGGCTTTCAACTTCCTTATTTTAGTCCGGTGTACGTCATCACGTACGAATCCGTCGGACTTTTGTGTGATCGTATGTAGGCAAGTCCGTTCGTAAGAAAGTCTGCCGCAAGTCCGCCAAAAGTCCGCCAAAAGTCTGACAAAAGTCAGTTGAAAGTCTGTCGGACAGGCTGTCGGACTTTTGTAGCCGAAAAGTCCGACCGTGTGTACGCGGCATTAGATTTTCTGCAGATTTTTGTCTTCAGATTTACCAAAACCAAATAATATGAGGTCAAACCTCTATGCCCTGTACACATGATCGGACTTTCCGACAACAAAACCGTGGATTTTTGTTCGAAGGTCTTTGGCTCCAATTTGTCTTGCATACACACGGTCACACAAATGTTGGCCAACAATTATTTGAACGTAGTGACGTACAAGACGTACGTGATATCTCCATTACGAACGCTAGTTTTACAAGACCGAGTGCTTCCGGCTCGTACTTGATTCCGAGCATGCGTGGACTTTTGTGCAACGGACTTGTATACACAGGATCGTAAATTCCAATAACAAAAAATTGTTGGCAGAAAATTTGAGAACCTGATAGCCGACATTTGTTGGCGGAAAGTCCGACAAATGTTCGATGGAGCATACACACGGTCGGACTTTCCGCCAACAAGCTCACATCCAACATTTGTTGTCGGAAAATCCGGTTATGTGTACGGGGCATACGAGTTTCAATTTGTATGCAATCAGGCAGGTGCACTACATGGTTTTGGTAAATCTGAAGACAAAAATCTGCAGAAAATCTAATAGTGTCTATGGGCCCTAAGAGACAGTTCTACTATAAAGATTCATTAAAAAAATTCCCTGTCTGTTGCTCTAAACTAGCACTGTTACAGAATAAAACCTGCCCCTGACTATTTTTTGTGCATGTGTTTGGAGCAGCCTTTCTTAACCTTTTTACCCCAGAGGAACCCTTAAAATATATTTCAGATCTCAGGGTACCCTTGGTAAGCTTACTATTGAGGGTCATCGGGATAATGCTCCTTACGTTGGTGGTAAGTGGGAGGAATGCCCCCCTTACAGCGGTGGCAAGAATGACACCCTTGCAGTCATGTCGCTGGCTCTGCCAAGTGGTGCTGGACATGAAATCGTGCAGGCACCATCAGATGGGAGGTCAGTTAGACACAGCTCAAGGAACCCCTAACCAATTCTGAAGGAACCTTGGTTGAGAATGGCTGATTTAGAGTGAAAATCTGTCATCTTTTGTGTTAAAATTGTCTCAGAGCTTTGCAAATCTGTCTCAGTTGGCTGCTCAGGATTGCAGTTGTTGGGGTCACAAATACAGTTTATACTAAATGAAAGGCAGCCTGATTTAGGCCCCTTTCACACAGATGGACTAATCTGGTCTGCCAGTCATTTTTTCGAGCGGACCTGATTGGACCCTCTAATGTCCCCTATGGACCAGGGGATGTAAAGGGACATGTGTCCATTTATACCCACCGACATCCAGTCTGATCCGATCCGCTAAAAACGGAGGGATGGGGATCCGTTCTGCTTCTGTCTAGTAGACTGGATCGGATGGCATTCTGGTGTAAACGGACAGGTGGTCCGTTTACATCCGTCTGCCCTTAGAGGAGAGCGGGTTGTGTCTGCTCTGCATAGGTGGGGCGGACACGTACCAGCCATCTACCTGCTCAGCGGGGATCAGCGGACTTATTCTCCGCTGAGCAAGCAGAGTCCGCTTCGTGTGAAAGGGGCCTTACATGTAATTTTGTTGCAGCTTATGTTTATAATGCCATTGCTTTGATATTTTTGAATGAGTTACCATGTACCTCTAGAGATAAACTTAACCACTTCAATACCAGGCACTTTCACCCCCTTCCTGCCCAGGCCAATTTTCAGCTTTCAGTGCTGTCGCACTTTGAATTAAAATGCGCGGTCATGTAACACTGTACCCAAATTTAATTTTTATCATTTTCTTCCCATAAATAGAGCTTTCTTTTGGTGGTATTTGATCACCTCTGGGGTTCTTATTTTTTGCTACACAAACTTAAAAAGACCGAAATTTTTGAAAAAAAACAAAAACGTTTTTTTTTCTGCTATAAAATTTTGTTTTCTACTTCACTGATGGGCACTAATGAGGCGGCACTGATGGGCACAGATGAGGCGGCACTGATGGACACTGATGAGGTGGCACTGATGGGCACTGATATGCAGCACTGATGGGCACCAATAGGCGGCACTGATATGCAGCACTGATAGGTCTCACCAATGGGCACTGACAGGCGGCACTGATGGACTTTAATGGATGGCACTGATGGGCAGCACTGATGATGAGGTACTGACAGATTTTATTGATGGGCAATGATTGGCACTGTAATAGACACTAATTGGCACTGTTGTGGGCACTGACAAGCGTTTCTGATGGGGAACTGACTGGCATAGTTTGTGGCACATCTGATGGTGCTGTGCTAATAATCAATGTGCTGATTATCGGCATAGACCCCCCTCTGACAGGGAGAGCCGCCGATCAGGTCTGCCTGTCAGTGCGAACCGAGGAAAGACTTTTACAAGCACTTCCTGGTTCACGTTGTGATCAGCTGTGATTGGTCACAGCTGATCACATGGTAAGGAGCCTCCGTCAGAGGCTCCTTACTATGATCTGAGATGCAGTGTGTCAGACTGACACACAACACCTCTGATCGACACGCTGCGCACCCTCACGTGTTATCCTGCTGGATATCATATGACATCCAGTCAGGATAACAGAACCACCACCTGACCATCATTCTGCTATAGGCTGGGCGGGAAGTGGTTAAATATTGCCTAGAGTAACCTGGGGGTAGCTCTGTAATAACCACCAGCCAGTTTGATGAAAGCAAACAGTTCTTTTATTTTAATCACGGCTAAACAAAATGACAGCTTACTTCAGCAAAAGTAAATAAACAGTCCAAATCCTGGTAGTGGGAATTAAACAGCAGGCTCACCGCTAGTCTTTGGTCCCATGCAGGGGCTAGGTTCTTCCATAGTAGGGGTGCAAGGCAGGCCACACAGGGGGTTAGCAGCCCGTGTCTCTGTTTGGCTGAGCAAACAAGATATTTGGGGGGCACACCCTAAAAGATGCACTAAATATGGTGCAGCCATAAGACCATACAACAGAACAAAATATTACAGCGCACACATGCAAAAAAGACATTTACCTCCAGCAAGGCACCTAGACATTTTCAAAAAACATTATCAAAAAATATGGGGATTTGGTCACACCATATTGCTATATGGTGCTAAGCCCACTTACTGCGACAAAGTACCCCATGATTAGTGGGTCCTACACTATCCGTAGATTGGGAGATCCTGCTTCTCTGAACCATGAGAGCAATACACTCTTCTATATGGGAGAACTTGAGGTCTCCACCCATGACACAAGTGGACACTAATGAGAGGTACCTAATGAGGGAGTGGGGTGCTCCTCACCCAAAAGGATTTGGTCAGAATCCATACAATGCATTAAAGATGTGCAGCCATAAGACCATACAACAAAACAAAATCTATGGATAGTGTAGGACCCACTAATCATGGGGTACTTTGTCGCAGTAAGTGGGCTTAGCACCATATAGCAATAAGGTGTGACCAAATCCCCATATTTTTTTATAATGTTTTTTGAAAATGTCTAGGTTTTTTAAATTAGCCTTGCTGGAGGTAAATGTATTTTTTGCATGTGTGCGCTGTAATATTTTATTTTGTTTGGCTGAGAGCTCACACTTGTTGCCATAGGCGTGCGCACAGGGTGTGCCGGGTGTGCCCAGGCACACCCTAATCACCCCTTGCGCATTAGTATTATCGCTTTGTGTAGCAGCAGAAACATGTGAAAGATCTACCTCTTACCGGCTCTGCCATAAGAGAAGTGTCTATGCTCTTCTCTTTCACTGTGCCGGCAGAGAGATCGATTTGCTGGGGTCATATATATGTAGACACACACACATGCATGTGTGTTTGAGCTTTAGGGTGCACACCCTAATGCAATAGGCTGCACACACCTATGCTTGTTGCACAGCTTCTGAGTCTCTCTCTGTCTCTCTCTGTCTGTCTGTCTCTCTCTCTCTCTCTCTCTCTCCTGGGACTTAACCTCTTCGGGACCAAAGTCCTGGTAGTCAGGGTTTGAAGGCTCTTCCCCCCAAGTCTCTTTGAACCTTCGAAATCCCTGGTCCCTAATATAAATGTAGTAATCCCGAGAGTCCTGGAAGTCAGTCCTCTCCAGCCAAACTTAAAAAGAACAGATTCCTCCATCCACATAAGCCAGGTGGATAGAGGAAGTCCCCCACCTGGACATTGTATTCTGACAGCTAGACACCTCTGCTTTTAGAGTACAATGATCCTCAACACATCAACAGGAAATTTTGATCTATCTGTGGCCAGTGCTAAAATGTAGACACAGTATTGCACTGTATAAAAAACAAAATAGGGAATGGCGCTGTTCTATGTGAGAAAAATTATATGTGTATAAACCATGATATATATATATATAGTGAAAAAACGTATATGTCCAGCAGGGACAAATCCTTCCTATCATGTAATGATATAAAGTGACATGTGCTAGAGAATGATATGTGCAGATAAAATGAAATAAAAAAAAAAATAAATAAATAAATAAAAATGCTCAAGTAGAAATGCAAACAATAAATAAAATTATCAAATTATCAAATACTAGTACTCATCAATCATCACTAGCAAGCTGTGTAGTATGTATATAAACATATATAAAATTGATGTACAGTGAGGACGGAAAGTATTCAGACCCCCTTAAATTTTTCACTCTTTGTTATATTGCAGCCATTTGCTAAAATCATTTCAGTTATTTTTTCCCCTCATTAATGTACACACAGCACCCCATATTGAAAGAAAAACACAGAATTGTTGACATTTTTGCAGATTTATTAAAAAAGAAAAACTGAAATATCACATGGTCCTAAGTATTCAGACCCTTTGCTGTGACACTCGTATATTTAACTCAGGTGCTGTCCATTTCTTCTGATCATCCTTGAGATGGTTCTACGCCTTCATTTAAGTCCAGCTGTGTTTGATTATACTGATTGGACTTGATTAGGAAAGCCACACACCTGTCTATATAAGACCTTACAGCTCACAGTGCATGTCAGAGCAAATGAGAATCATGAGGTCAAAGGAACTGCCTGAAGAGCTCAGAGACAGAATTGTGGCAAGGCACAGATCTGGCCAAGGTTACAAAAAATTTCTGCTGCACTTAAGGTTCCTAAGTGCACAGTGGCCTCCATAATCCTTAAATGGAAGACGTTTGGGATGACCAAAATCCTTCCTAGAGCTGGCCGTCCGGCCAAACTGAGCTATCGGGGGAGAAGAGCCTTGGTGAAAGAGGTATAGAAGAACCCAAAGATCACTGTGGCTGAGCTCCAGAGATGCAGTCAGGAGATGGGAGAAAGTTGTAGAAAGTCAACCATCACTGCAGCCCTCCACCAGTCGGGGCTTTATGGTAGAGTGGCCCGACGGAAGCCTCTCCTCAGTGCAAGACACAAGAAAGCCCGCATGGAGTTTGCTAAAAAACACCTGAAGGACTCCAAGATGGTCAGAAATAAGTTTCTCTGGTCTGATGAGACCAAGATAGAACTTTTTGGCCTTAATTCTAAGCGGTATATGTGGAGAAAACCAGGCACTGCTCATCACCTGTCCAATACAGTCCCAACAGTAAAGCATGGTGGTGGCAGCATAATGCTGTGGGGTCCTGGTTGCAATCAAGGGAAAGATGAATGCTGCCAAGTACAGGGATATCCTGGATGAAAACCTTCTCCAGAGTGCTCAGGACTTCAGACTGGGCCGAAAGTTTACCTTCCAACAAGACAATGACCATAAGCACGCAGCTAAAATAACGAAGGAGTGGCTTCACAACAACTCCGTGACTGTTCTTGAATGGCCCAGCCAGAGCCCTGACTTAAACCCAATTGAGCATCTCTGGCGAGACCTAAAAATGTCTGTCCACCAACGTTTACCATCCAGCCTGACAGAACTGGAGAGGATCTGCAAGGAGGAATGGCAGAGGATCCCCAAATCCAGCTGTGAAAAACTTGTTGCATCTTTCCCAAAAAGACTCATGGCTGTATTAGATCAAAAGGGTGCTTCTACTAAATACTGAGCAAAGGGTCTTAATACTTAGGACCATGTGATATTTCAGTTTTTCTTTTTTAATAAATCTTCAAAAATGTCAAGAATTCTGTGTTTTTCTGTCAATATGGGGTGCTGTGTGTACATTAATGAGGGAAAAAAAAAGTTAAATGATTTTAGCAAATGGCTGCAATATAACAAAGAGTGAAACATTTAAGAGGGTCTGAATACTTTCCGTCCCCACTGTAAAAAGTGACTAGTAAAACTGCTGTTGGTGATATCTGATAGTAAACCAAAAAATCAAAAAATCAAAAATAAGTGTCCATAAAAAGTAACATAGTGCTTCATCCAATTAGTGAAAGTTTTCTTAAAAAGTAGATATGAACAAAGAACGTGCTGGCAATGGTGACTGTGCTCCCCTTTTGTGTTTTCACTCACCAGAGCGCTTCACCCCTGCAGGGGTACAAGCGTGAAGTATATGATCCTGATCACAGAGTTACGATATCCCCCTAGTTCCCAGCTTCAGGGCAAAGGACCATCCACGGGCGAAAAGAAAGGAGACTCCGCTGTCTCCCCTCTGCAGCGTAATTCCCGGCCAGATATCCACATATATATGTTATAAAAAAAGAAGAAAAGACCCGCATAGCGTGACTCCGTATTGCATCTTTTTTTAAAAGTTAAATGTAGACAAATACAAGGAAATTAAAAAGGGAGAGGGAGCTCACATGCTCACACACTCTCCGAACATCGCGAGGAAGCAACGCTTTCCTGACTCGGAGCTTTGCGTTCCACCGATCGTGTACCAGAAACCAGAGCTCCCGGATATGACGTAATGCGTATCAAGTAAGTCCCATTTTACGCGTTTCGTCACACGGACGTCATCTGAGGCGCTGCCATCTTGATACACCACACGTCTTATATTCCGGGTATAGCTGTCACTGCGGCCAATCATCTTGTGTGTCCCTGAAAAGCAGTGATCAGACCGAATCAAAATTTCACATATTCACCACCAGAGAAATCCAATCCATAATAGCAATACTCATCTGGCGCCGCCTGTTGGTGTGAAGAAAAACTCCCCACACATTACAGGTCTATTTTAAACCCTCCTTAGGTGCCTCCTGGTGGCAAGGGAAAAAAAAGGGGAATGTGCACACACAGAGTAGCAATGACAGAAACAACCCGGTACAATCCAGATATTACATGGTAAAACTAAATTAACAGAAACAAATTTAATTCTTAAAACAACTAATGCCCATAAGTTTTTAAATCTGTAATATACATAAAAACAGAACGGGCACGGCATGAAGAAACCTAATGTTAAAATGAAGTGAAAAACATACAAAAAATGAAAAATAATATTAATAAAAATAAATAAAAATTAAAATGATATATATTAGTTAAAAAAAGAGGAACGGAAGAGAGAGAGGGTATATCATTTATTAACCCATATCTTAATAAAAATAGATCTAAAAACCGATCTAGATACTCGTAGTTAGAAATATGTATATATATATATATATATGTATATATATATATATATGTATATATATATATATATGTATATATATATATATATATATATATATATATATATATATATATATATATATATATATGTGTGTGTGTGTGTATTAGGAGATAGTAGGTTGTGAAGAGAATAAAGTTCTAAATTAGAGTTCTATATTAGGAACTCACTATGTGTATTGGAGATTATGGGTTGTGAAGAGAATAGAGTTCTATACAAGAAACTTACTAGTTAAACCTACACGAAAAATACCTACATCAATTAAAAATTGTATAAAAAACAATTAAGATCAATGTCCACATTCAGCCCTCTAGGTACTAAACTCCCTAGGCGGTATATCACTTGGTCTCGTTCTGGGACACTTTTATTCTTTTATTTCCACCTCTCCAGTGATCACTAATCAAATCGATACCATAGAAGATTAATCCTGTGGGATCCCTGTTATGAAACTCATCAAAATGTTTAGAAAGGTTATGTTTCGGAAAACCCTTCTTGATATTATTTATATGTTCTCTAATTCTAACAAAAAGAAGCCTAGTAGTTCCTCCCACATATTGTAAGCGGCAGGGACATTCGATCACATATGTGACATGGGTACTGTCACATGTGATCAATTCCCTAATTTGATATTCTTTTCCAGTTCTAGATTTAAAAGATACCCTTTTCTTTGGTTGTTTCTTACTCACACGACAGGGTAAGCATTTTTGACATCTATAGAAACCTTTCATTTGAGGGAACAGTTTTATTGTCTTAGGTGGATCAACTATATTATGTACCAGCTGGTTTCTCAAATTGGGGGCCTTATTATAGATAAATCTTGGCTTCTTTGAGAGTATTTTCGCCAAGATTCTGTCAGATTTCAGGATCGGCCAATATTTCCTGATAATATGTTCAACCGATCGATATTGATTGTTGAATCCAGTGATGAAACCAAAGAGTTTTTTAAGGGAAAGAAGTGGAATGTTATGCAATGGCCAAGTCAATCACCTGACCTGAAGACCTGAATCCGATTTGAGCATGCATTTCACTTGCTGAAGACAAAACTGAAGGGAAAATGCCCCAAGAACAAGCAGGAACTGAAGACAGTTGCAGTAGAGGCCTGGCAGAGCATCAACAGGGATGAAACCCAGCTTCTGGTGATGTCTATGCTTTCCAGACTTCAGGCTGTAATTGACTGCAAAGAATATGCAACCAAGTATTAAAAAGTGAAATTTTGATGGATGATTGTTAATCTGTCCCATTACTTTTGGTCCCTTAAAAAGTGGGAGGTACATATACAAGCTGTTGTAATTCCTACACCGTTCACCTGATTTGGATGTAAATACCCTCAAATTAAAGCTGAAAGTCTGCAGTTAAAGCAAATCTTGTTTGTTTCATTTCAAATTCATTGTGGTGGTGTATAGAGCCAAAAAGATTAGAATTGTGTCGCTGTCCCAATATTTATGGACCTGACTGTATATACAGGCTCGTATTGGGGTGATTATACAACCATGATCTCGTTGCAGTTTTGTTCAGGCAGCAAATCTCTTTCTAGTAAAAGTTATTTGAGCGGCTGTACAACTACTCAATCTCATTTTACAGGCAGCGGGGGGGGGGCACCGGAAAGCCCAGGACCGATGCAACCGGCAGCATCCAGTTCACTGAAAGGAAAGGAAGGAACAGAAGTTCCTTCCCCCCTTCTGTGATGTGAGAAATGGAAAGCGACAAGGCTTGTAAAGCAGCTAATCATACCAATCTCAGTTTGATCGGCTGCTTTGGAGGCTGAGGAGAAAAATGGGGTTCCATAGACCCCAGATCTTTCGATAAAGGGGACCTGTCACAGCCCATGTTATCACCAGGCATGTTCTTCATCCCTTGTGATAGTAATAAAGTTGGTAAAAAAAAGTGCAAAAAACATTACATTTAAATAACATAAATAATAAAAAAAATGTTTTTAAAGTGCCCCGTCTGCCCCGTGTTCATGCGTAAGGCTGGGTTCACATTGGATACCGATGAGGCTCCCAGCAGGGGTCCTGTGCGTCCTGGTTCACTGTTTCAGGTCTGATTTCAGCCCTAATTTTGGGCTGAATTCGGACCTGAAATGGACCAAAAGATGCACAGGGCTCCTATGCAAATTCGTACCGGAGCGGAATCGGAGATATGTGAACCTGCTCCATAGAGAGCCGGTCACATTCTCCTGCTATTGCGAATTGGAAGCGGGGATCCCACATCCAATTCGCAATAGTGTATATTGGATTATACAATATTTTTTTTTTTTATTTTTTTTTTTTTTTTTTTGGTTGAACTGGATGGACTTGTGTCTTTTTTCAACCTGACTAACTATGTAACTATGTAACTCACTATTAGGAGAGGAAGATTTACTTATTTTACTGTTAGAGAGGTACAAGGGCTTGGGTACAATAACTCCTTCTGGGAGTGTGGATTCACATTAGCTTTATTTTGTCCTGAAGACTGATAATGGTACCTGAGGAACAGTGCAGCCCCACTCTACAAGCCAATAATGAAACCAGCAAGAGGAGTTACGGGACTATCAGTAGTGGGGGAATTTTGTACCTGCGTAGAAGTGATCTAGGGACTGTGTAGCCACTCAGATCACTTCTATATTAGGTAAAAAGCCAGTGGATTAAAATTTAAACAGCTTCATGGCTGTTTTGACCCTTTAAAGTGGAAATCCACATAGAACTAAGTTTAAAATGATTCCCAGCACCCTTTTAACACCTACAGTGCCTTGCAAAAGTATTCACCCCCTTGGATTTTTACCTATTTTGTTACATTATAGCCTTTAGTTCAATCTCTTTTTTCATCTGAATCATATGTGATGGATCAGAACACAATAGGCTAAGTTGGTGAAGTAAAATTAGAAAAATATATACATAAAACAATTTTTCAGAAATAAATAACTGATAATTGGCATGTGCGTATGTATTCACCCCCTTTGTTATGAAGCCCATAAACAGCTCTGATGCAACCAATTACCTTCAGAAGTCACATAATTAGTGAAATGATGTCCACCTGTGTGCAATCTAAGTGTCACATGATCTGTCATTACATATACACACCTGTTTGAAAGGTCCCAGAGGCTGCAACACCTAAGCAAGAGGCACCACTAACCAAACACTGCCATGAAGACCAAGGAACTCTCCACACAAGTAAGGGATAATGTTATTGAGAAGTACAAGTCAGGGTTAGGTTATAAAAAAATATCCAAATCTTTGACGATCCCTAGGAGCACCATCAAATCTATCATAACCAAATGCAAAGACCATGGCACAACAGCAAACCTGCCAAGAGACGGCTGCACACCAAAACTCACAGAACGGGCAAGGAGGGTATTAATCAGAGAGGCAGCACAGAGACCTAAGGTAACACTGGAGGAGCTGCAGAGTTCCACAGCAGAAACTGGAGCATCTGTACATAAGACAACAATAAGCCCTATGCTTCATAGAGTTGGGCTTTATGGCAGAGTGACCAGAAGAAAGCCATTACTATTAGCAAAAAACAAAATGGCACGTTTTGAGTTTGCGAAAAGGCATGTGGGAGATTGCCAAAATGTATGGAGGAAGGTGCTCTAGTCTGATGAGACTAAAATTGAACTTTTTGGCCATCAAAGAAAACGCTATG
Organism: Lithobates septentrionalis; assembly: GCA_037952835.1. Classification (NCBI taxonomy): domain Eukaryota; kingdom Metazoa; phylum Chordata; class Amphibia; order Anura; family Ranidae; genus Lithobates; species Lithobates septentrionalis. The sequence goes on along the minus strand of JBBDGP010000671.1, from coordinate 2,623,190 downwards.
TCTGGCGCAAACACATCACATCACCCAAAGAACACCATCGCCACAGTGAAACATGGTGGTGGCAGCATGATGCTGTGGGAATGTTTTTCAGCAGTCGATGGATGGATGTTGCTAAATACAGGGTTATTCTTGAGCAAAACCTGTACCACTCTGTGTGTGATTTGAGGCTAGGACGGAGGATCACGGATGATCACCTTCCAGCAGGACAATGACCCCAAACACACTGCTTAAGCAACACTTGAGCGGTTTAAGAAGAAACAGTCAAAGCCCAGACCTCAATCCAATAGAAAATCTGTGGTCAGACTTAAAGATTGCTGTTCATCCAACTTGATGGAGCTGGAGCAGGTTTGCAAGGAGGAATGGGCAAAAATCCCAGTGGTAAGATGTGGCAAACTCATAGAGACTTTTCCAAAGCGACTTGGAGCTATGATAGCCGCAAAAGGTGGCTCTACAAAGTATTTACTTTAGGGGGGTGAATAGTTATGCACATTGACTTTTTCTGTTATTTTGTCCTATTTGTTGTTTGCTTCACAATAAAAAAAAAAATAAAAAAATCTTTAAAGTTGTGGGCATTTTCTGTAAATAAATTATGCAAATCCTCAAACAATCCATGTTAATTCCAGGTTGTGAGGAAACAAAACACGAAAAATGCCAAGGGGGTGAATACTTTTGCAAGGCACTGTATACCAACTACCCTGTAGAAGAAAGATGCCTATTCTCAGGCTGCTCTAGTCTGGGCATGTGATGGGTTCCCAGTGGTAGCTTCCGGGGGAGGAGGAGCTCTTTCCCCTCCCCTGAAGCCAGACACTGGGGAGATCAGGTGACTGGACAATTCTGAGAATAGGTAAGCAAATGCAGCTTCCTTTTTAAGGGGAGTTAGTATAGAAGTTAGAAGGTGGGTGGGTACTGTTTTAAAATCAAAGGAGAAGTACAGCCAAAGCTTGTCAGGAGTGCAGTTCATTCTGTACTCCTGTGACCTGTTTTTATCAGACAGCGGGCTGAAGTCCGCTGTCTGATGTCACAGAGCCAGTCCAGGCTCGGGCAAGATCACAACACTGGAGTCAGGATCCGCCCACATGCCTGGACTGGCACCTGGCTCAGCCTCTCAGCGAGCCGCTGACAGCCTGTGCTGGCCGCTTCCAGCCCCTCCAAAACCCAGCTCCCAAATCCTATTGGTTTCTTCAAACCATTGCGATGTGGTTACGTTGCATTTTGAAAAGTCCTGCATCTTTGGTGCGTTTTTCAAAAACGTACCAAAAACCCAGGTCCCCATTGAAATGAATGGGGGGGGTGGGACTCTGATGGGGACACGCTGCAAAAACGCATGAAAAACAAACCTATGTTGCGCTTTTGGTGCGTTCTTTCAGTCACATGTCCATGTTTCACAGGTGCATGCAGGGAGTCAGGCACCCAGAAAATGCACTGCGAGCGAAACGAGTATATGCGTTTTTGATGCATTTTTTTCAATGGAGCAGTATGAAAGCAGCTTAACTGCTTGCTGCCCGCCCCGCCGTCAAATGGCTCTCGTGCGCAGGGCGGCGATCGTGGCCACACTCTGTTGCTAGGACATCGTGCGACCCCGATCTGTGTAAAGAGCCGCGTCCGTGGCTCTTTAACCATGTGATCAGCTGTGTCCAATCACAGCCGGACACATGTAAACAAGGAGATGCCGGTAATTGTCTCTCCTCGCCTCACACTGACAGAGTGTGAGGAGAGGAGAGCCAATCAGCAGCATCTCCTCACAGGGGGAGATCTAGGGATGTAATCAGGGCACTGATTACAATAAATAAATGCAGTGTCACAAACAGTGCCCACCAATGCCAGCAAATAGTGCCCACCAGTGGCAGCAATGAGTGCCCACCACTGCCCACAAGTGACCAGTGCCCATTAGCGATGCCAGTCAGTGCTGGAAATCAGTGCTGCCTATTAGTGCTGCCCATCAATGCCCATCACTGCTGTTGATCAATGCCCATCAGTGTCGCCCATCAGTGCCACCCATCAATGCCCATCAGTGCCCATCTGTACCACCTATCCGTACCCACCAGTGCCGCCTATTAGTGCCCTTCAGTGCCACCCAACAGTGCCCATCAGTGCCGTCTATCATTGCTCATCAGTGCAACATATCAGTGCCACCTATCAGTGCCCATAAGTGCGGCATATTAGTGCCTCCTCATCAGTGCCGCCTCATCATAAGTGCCTGGTAGGCAAGTGGTCAAAGAGCTGTTTGAACTGATTACATTTCTTGAAAAATGATGAGCAACAGAGAATGATTTTCCAGCAAATAGAAAAATAATTTTAAACTGACTTTTCTCCTTTCTATTGGTTTTTAGTGTTTGTTGTTGTACCTAGAAAGTTGCATTCACCAATTAGCTCATTGCATTTTCATCAAACCCCTATGTAAAATCTTTTCATGGCCATTCTTAATTTCTCCTATTTTTTTAATGCCAAAAAGGCTTTTTGGTAATCCTTATATTATACATAGTGAAGGCTAAGGAGAATATTTAAATAAAAAATAAACATAGGAACAGGTAGCAACGATGTGATCAACAGGTAGCGAAGAAACTGTATTTTTCATTAACAATGGTGATAGCAGGGTGAAACCAGGGTAAAGATGTTCCCAGGCTGGTAATAGAATGGCAGATGTTCTAGCAACTCAAATTTTCTCAGAAAGCCATGTTCCCATTTTCTGTTCTCTGTCCCGCCTTGCCAGCTGAGAAGGAGGTCACAGGTTAACACCAGCACAGGGAGGGGATGGAGAAGGGTTAGTGGGAGAGGGCAGAGGTTAGAGTGCTGCAGGAGGGGGGGAATGTCTGAATGCTGTGTCTAGCACTAGACAAAATTGGAGGTGAAATTTCTGCCTCAATACTCTTTCTTTTTTAGAAGATAAAGTAATTTTTGTAGGTATTTCATTCCCATAAAAACAAACCATATCGTTTACTGTGTAGTGTATTCTTGGCGAGATGTGGGGTTTCCCTGATTCTGATTTCCCATGGCACTTTGGACGTGATCCATGATATTTATGACCTTCTAATCTTTTTACCCCTAATATGAATGCTGAGATCATTCTGTGCTTTGTGCCCAGCTGCCCTGAGAACTCTGTCACTGTGACAGCAGGATATTTACATTTATAAAAAGGTCCACATTTATGGAGCGTGCAGATGACAGCTTCTGTATGTCTGTAGATGTCATATGTCACAAATAGGTCTCTTATGCTCTGACATATATTGCTACAACGCAGCGTATATGCATGTATATTGTTTCTTTTTTAAATATATAGATATATACTTTATTTCAGTTACCAAGATGGGCACATTTTAGAATAATTCAAGGTTAAATGTTTTTAATTACACAAGGATATGTAAAAAAAATTCACTTAGGCAGATTTATCCTGCTATATGAACTTATTAGACCTGAAAGTCGATCAGATTTGTATGATTTGGGCATAGCACTTTTGAGTATATTTAGCAGAGAGCTATATGTGGCCAATCAGCAATTATGTTTTATTGTTTGACACGACAGACATCATCATTAGTCTTTGCTCTACTTTATTAAATACATCTATAGCTCTAGGTAAACCACAGGAGACAAACTAAATATACTGTGGAGATTTCCCCTCATGTTCTCTCTGGTGACACCTTGTGTGCCAAGGTACAACAGAGTCACAAAGGCAGGAAGTGATGGGAATACAAATAAGGACACAGACAGCAGCAAAAACCTAACCCTGTTTAGCTAAGACCTTTTAAATACATTTCGCCATAGGTAATAATGCTCTTTCGTTCTGTAATATGCTCCTCAGGCACAAATTCAGAATATAGAGCCGGCAACACCAATAGTCCTTAATCCCTTTTATTGACGCATGAAATTTTTATTAAGAGATACAAGATTTTTTAAGAGATTTTTTCAGAGATACAAGCAGGCTCACACATATCGGCTGATAAGATTTGTTCACAGCACACATTGCAAGTAAAAAAGCAGGACATATACAGTGCCTTGCAAAAGTATTCACCCCCCTAGGCATTTTTCGTGTTTTGTTGCCTCACAACCTGGAATTAACATGGATTGTTTGAGGATTTGCATCATTTAATTTACAGAACATGCCCACAACTTTGAAGATTTTTTATTATTATTTTGAAGCAAACAACAAATAGGACAAAATAACAGAAAAAGTGCATAACTATTCACCTCCCTAAAGTCAATACTTTGTAGAGCCACCTTTTGCAGCTATCACAGCTCCAAGTCGCTTTGGATAAGTCTCTATGAGCTTGCCACATCTTACCACTGGGATTGTTGCCCATTCCTCCTTGCAAAACTGCTCCAGCTACTTCAAGTTGGATGGTTTGCGCTTGTGAACAGCAATCTTTAAGTCTGACCACAGATTTTCTATCGGATTGAGGTCTGGGCTTTCACTAGGCCATTCTAACACATTTACATGTTTCCCCTTAAACCACTCAAGTGTTGCTTTAGCAGTGTGTTTGGGGTCATTGTCCTGCTGTAAGGTGATCCTCCGTCCTAGCCTCAAATCACACACAGAGTGGTACAGGTTTTGCTCAAGAATATCCCTGTATTTAGCAACATCCATCTTTCCCTCAACTCTGACCAGTTTCCCAGTCCCGACTGTTGAAAAACATCCACACAGCATGATGCTGCCACCACCACATTTCACTGTGGGGATGGTGTTCTTTCGGTGATGTAATGTGTTGGGTTTGCGCCAGACATAGCGTTTTCTTTGATGGCCAAAAAGTTCAATTTTAGTCTCATCACACCAGAGCAACTTCCTTCATATATTTTGGGAGTCTCCCACATGCCTTTTCGCAAACTCAAAACGTGCCATTTTGTTTTTTGCTGAAAGTAATGGTTTTCTTCTAGGTACTCTGCCATAAAGCCCAACTCTATAGAGCGTACGACTTATTGTCGTCCTATGTGCAGATGCTCTAGTCTCTGCTGTGGAACTCTGCAGCTCCTCCAGGGTTACCTTAGGTCTCTGTGCTGCCTCTCTGATTAATGCCCTCCTTGCTCAGTCCGTGAGTTTTGGTGTGCGGCTGTCTCTTGGCAGGTTTGCTGTTGTGCCATGTTCTTTCCATTTGGTTACGATATATTTGATGGTGCTCCCAGGGTTCCTCAAAGATTTGGATTTTTTTTATAACCTAATCCTGACTTTTCTTTCTCAACAACATTGTTCCTTACTTGTTTGGAGAGTTCCTTGGTCTTCATGGCAGTGTTTGGTTAGTGGTGCCTCTTGCTTAGGTGTTTCAGCCTCTGGGGCCTTTCAAAAAGATGTGTATATGTAATGACAGATCATGTGACACTTAGATTGCACACAGGTGGACATCATTTCACTAATTATGTGACTTCTTAAGGTAATTGGTTGCACCAGAGCTTTTTATGGACTTCATAACAAAGGGGGTGAATACATACGCACATGCCAATTATCAGTTTTTTATTTCTGAAAAATAGTTTTATGTATATATTTTTCTAATTTTACTTCACCAACTTAGACTATTGTGTTCTGATCCATCACATATAATTCAGATTAAAAAAAACATTGAACTAAAGGCTGTAATGTAACAAAATAGGTAAAAAGCCAAGAGGGGTGAATACTTTTGCAAGGCACTGTATAGTGCAAGTCAAGCACCACCCTCCAATTGATACCTCACATGAGACATCACAATTGAGTGTGATCAGCTGGTCAGGTGTGGCAAGAAACATAGTACAACAACAACAACAAAAAAACTGTGTTAGTTACAATGAATATATGTATAGATAGCATTAGCATCTATACAACTGTTATAATATATTGGAAAGTAGCAAAAAAGTAAAAGAAAGAAGCACAGAGAATACGGAAAGCAGTTAGTTTAAAAATAGATCAACATCATACCGTGAGTTTAAGCCTATGGGCATCCTAGTTTCTAAACTGAAAATCCACCAAACTTCTCTTTCCAGAAGCTTAAGGTGGAGATCCCCTCCTCTTGGCGATTTTTTTGACTCTCTCCAGGCCACAAAATACAAACAAACAATCTCATGCTCCTGCTGCTGCCAAAAGCCAATCAGGAGTGTAATTTCCCTGAGAAGCAAGGCTCTAGTGGACATCGCTGGATCGAGAGGGGGCTCGGGTAAGTATTGGGGGTGGGGGGGGGGTGCTGCACACAAAAGGTTTTTTACCCTCATGCATAGAATGTATGAAGGTAAAAAACCTTGTGCCTTTACAACCACTTTAATCCAAACCTTACTCGATGACTGTGTATCATAAACAACTGACTTTTTTTTCCACCATAAAATATGTCCTCCAGCCTCTTTCAGACACGTCCTGTCTACATACATAATCCAGTGTCGATTGTACACCATTGCTCTGAACTGACTTCCTGATAGTGACAATGGTGAACCATGCCTGCACAATAGTGGCATGTTCCCTTGTGGTCTCCATCAGGGGTGCATGTGACAGGGTGACAATGCAGGACACTTTTAATTTTAAACTGATAACAGGAAGTACCTGAAAACCTTCATGGTAGGATCACCAATATTGTCTTCATTAGGACTGCAGATTTGAAAAAAAGATTGAAAACAACTTATGAAATTACATGTTCAAACTTAATAATTGGATTGATATATACTGTAAGATTTTCAGTATCATCTGGTGCACTTTTTTCATTAATTTCGTTAAAGAAGAAAGTATTAACCCAAATGGGAAAATGAAAAGCTAAAAAATATGGAAAGAAAGGGCAGCAGAAACAAAAATGGTGAAACTAAAACAATAATGGTAAAGGGCAGGAGGGAAAAAAATGGTGCTAGTTAGCTGCAAGATGGCAGGGAGGGTGTGCTGCCAGTCTACAATGTTAATTTTGTCAACTAAAATATTTTTCTCAACTAAATTAACACTATTTTAGTCAACTAAAATATGACTAAAACTGAAATATTTCAGATGACTAAAATACGACTAAAACTAAAATGGCATTTTAGTTAAAAGACTATGACTAAAACAAAATCGAAATTTGATGTCAAAATTAACACCGCACCACCATATTAGAATAAGTAGGGGGCATTTACTTTGCTGCTGAAGAAAAAAAATTAAGAAAAAGGTTTTTATTTTTTTTCTTAGTATTTAATGTTGGTAATATATTCAGGCAATATGTGCTATGTCATTACAGACAGTAGAGTTTACATTTTTTTCTATTTTTTTAGGTTTAATCAAGTTTTATTAGCAAAATGTTTACAATATATGCCTACAAAACAAGGACAGATCATATTAAGACAAGTATGCTCACAGTTTGACAGCTCCGAATTATGACACACGACGTCTGATGCAAACTGAAAGATAATGTTACATACCAGTAGTGAAGCATATATAGAAGGTATATTATCAAAACCTTTTCAGGTGGTTCATAGCAAATAAACAATGTCATATACCCTGTCAACTGAACAGGAAAGGGTATTTGAAAAAATTAGGGGCCTACCGGCCCAACCTACATGACTTATGGTCTTGTAGGTAATACATAATATGGTCAAGCCTTTAGTGAGGCTTGACCATATTATGTATTACCTACATAATATGGTCAAGCCTTTAGTGAGGACATAAGGAGAAAATTAGGAAGGAGACTATAGGAAAGGAAAGTGAGAGAGTAGAAAGGAGAGAAGAAGAGAGAAAAAAAAAGAAAAAGGAGGGAAGCCAGTGGGAGGTTAACTGGAGCTAATAAGATTTCACACTTGCGAAGAGATGAATGGGTCAAACTCCGAAGAGTATCTGAAATGGGACCACACTGTCCACATAAGCTTGTAGGATTCGGTCTTATCCTCCTCCCACGCAATCATACGTTCCAAATGGTCAATTTTATTCATTTCACGAGCCCATTTGGCTAGAGATGGTGCTACGACCTGTCGCCAGTGTCTTGCTATTACAGAGCGAGCAGCGGTGATAAAATGCCTAACCAAGCGTTTCTTAATTTGTTTACCGGAGCTTGGCAACATGGATAATACTGTGATCTGTGGTATGTTGGGAATTTTAACTCCAACGACTCGATCAAACAGGTGTAAATTTTATCCCAGAATGAGAACATTTTCGGGTATGTACCCCAGATGTGGGTTATGGTGCCAGGAGCCTGTAAATACCGCCAACAAGTGTCAAGAACAGAGGAGTCAATTTTATAGGGGAGGAGCGTAGGGCAGTGGTACCACCTCGCTAAAATATAGTAGTTTTGCTCTTGCGTTTGGGAAGATATAAGGAGGTAGTGAATACTTTGTTCCATTCCATGTCTTCTGGTCAGATTAATAATTCCTGTTCCCACTTCGAAAGGAATAGAAGTGGTTCTGAGTATCACTCTTTTAGCTACCATATAGGGATGGAGACATGTGTTCCCGCATGTTTCACTCAAAGTCCCAAATTTTTCCTCTTATATAAATCAAATTAGGGATGGAGATGGAGACAAGGCTTGTCCTTGTCTGTTTGCCTCTGAATGTAGGCTTCGACACATTTTGTTCAAAGTCTATGCATGACAATCCCCAGTCAGAGATGGAGCCTGTTCAGTTTGCTGTGATCCGGATCTGTGGGGTTGTGTTTTGTTGTCATTACCCGGGAGTTGCGATGCCAGTGAGAGCGCCCCCCCCCTTTCCCTGCCGACTCATCAGCATCTGCTGTTGCGGGGGACTGGGCAGGCTAGTCTCTCCTGGTATCGGCTCCACATCATGCGCATGATGTCATTTGGTGTCCCGGCACTGATGTTTGTGTTTTCCCATCAGTGTCAACATGGATGGGAATATGCCTAGCTTGATGGGCGGTGGCCGCCCCTCTGGCAGGTATGCTCCCTTTCCCTAATTGTTGCACCTGTGTGATGCTGGAAGGAGCCTGCTGATCACTCTGTGCACATATAGTGTTCCCATTCACTATCAGCCTTTCTACCAGGCAACACGTCCTGTCTCTCACTGCACTTCCATGGACCACATACAAATATATTTTTTACTTATTATTTGCTCACCTTTTCGACACCTATGTCCCCTTAGTATTTACTTGTTATTTTTCACACTTTTTTTTTTATTTTTTCCCCCATTTCCTTTCATGATGGTTTTTTTTTTAACCCACATTTTTACTCAGGCTATAGTCCCCCTGACCCATTTATTATATCACATTCATATCTTTATTTGAATTGTGGTGTTGGGTTTCTATTATATTACATTTCATTAGTGGTACACTATAATACATATTTACAATGCACCTATTGTAATTAATTTCTGGAATTTGAACCCACACCTACCACCATTTGGTTATGTTTTTCTCATCTTTGTTAGGATCATGGTATGTGCTCAGTCTTTTCAATGCCGGGTTCCGACCTCAGCTCCCGGGAATGATACCCGGCAGCCCTCCCTGTCTGGATGCACATACTTCTCCCACATATGGTTTCAACCATGGTACATATTGACTTATTCATGTTTTTTTGTAGACCCAAGTGCACCTGCCTCTTATTGGATGCACCTATTCTGTAGATGATTCATTGATTCTAATATACTGTGTGTACTAGATTTCTGTGATCTTATTTTGTTTCCATATGGAAGATCTTACCATTTACCATACTATGGGCCTGCCATGCTGCATTACTGTTTTAAACATAAATGGTTTTTAACATGTGATTGCATATTTACTCATTGCATTTATGTTATGCTGGGATGCTGTTTGACAATAAAGGTATTCTTTTCAAAACCGACTTATCATTTAGCCACTCCCACCCACCTCATTCAAAGTCCCGATATCCCCCCTCTTTGCTACAATATAGGGATGGGGACATGTTTTCCCACATGTTTCACTCAAAGTCCCACATTTTTCCTTTTTTCCCACTCTTTTAGCAAAATCTGGTATAGCTGTGAAAGGACATGGTCAGGCTTAGAAGATTGAGATAACAAAGATTCCATATCAGTATGTGGTCTCGTCAGAGTACCGTGTGCCCAAATAATGTTGTAATTAATATACTCTAACCATGCACTTGATGAATTGTGACATATTGGGAGAATCCTGGGAACGGGGGCCAGTGCCACAAAGGGTATGACTCAGAAGAAGGTAATCCTGCCTTTGCCAACTTAGAAATTTTGAGCTCGTCATAGTCGGAGGGAAGGAGGCAAGTCCAAACAATGGAGTCAGGGGGCTCGGTCTGGAGGAAAGTAGGCCTTTACGTAAATATGTATCCCACATCTGTAACAACATCTGAACCGTAAGAGGCAGTATGGCTTTAGGCCGTTTTTTAGGATCTAACCAAGGTAAGGAGGTAATAACCGGGCCAACGTTTTTTTTTATATTTTAAAGTTGCACTTCTGTTTGTCAAAATGCAATTTTTTTATTTTATTTATGAAACTTGGTTTTAATTATAAAGACGTTATTTATCACAACGCCTAAATCTGTGTCTGTAAGTGTATTATGAGGCGTTCCAGACTGGGATTTTACCTGTATCTGTGAATGAGACGATAATCATGGTATTACTAAAACCAGGGAAGGATGCCCATTTGCCCGATTCGTACAGACCTATTTCCTTCCTTACAACCAATGTCAAGTTATTGGCATGGGTGCTGGGAAACAGATTAGCCAAAGTGGTGCACAAATTGGTACACAGGGACCAATCAGGATTTATTCCCACTAGATCCACTGCCCAGAATCTTCTGTTAGTAGAGCCATTTTTTCCTATAGCTGCAGCTAAGGCCTTCAACAGCATTGAATGGCCATATCTTTGGGCGGTTCTTGAGCGTATGGGCCTTGGCGCCAACTTTAGTAAGTGGTTCAGGGTGTTATACGCTAACCCCTCAGCTAGGATTAGGGTGAATGGGGAGTTATAGGAGCCTTTTACACTCTATAGGGGCACCAGACCAGGATGCCCTTTGTCACCCCTGCTGTTTGCTCTGGCTCTAGAACCCCTGGCATCACGGATGCTTACAGAGGACAAAATACCAGTAGTTGGATTCAGACAAAGTCCAGAATGAAATTGTCTCACTGTATGCTGATGATATCCTGCTATGCTTAGGGGATACCTAGGGCACTTTACAGGCTGTTATGTCGCTTATCAAGGCTTTTGGTGCCATTTTAGGCTTTTCCATTAATTGGAACAAATCGGTCCACATGGCCCTAGATGACCTGCCTGCTCCCATTCCTGAATGTGTTAGGGCAGTGCAAGTAGTCTCCTCTTTTCGCTATTTGGGTATTCAGGTCACCCCCAACCCATCCTAATTTATTGAGCTAAATCTTATTCCGTTACTCTGTAAATTTCGCTAAAAAATGTGCCACCTGGTGTAAGCTGCCGCTGTCGGTGGTCGGGAGAATTAATCTTATTCTTAAAAATGGTATGGGCACCTCAACTGTTGTACAATATTCAATAATTCCCCAGTTTGGATACCACGGCAGTGGTTTCTTCGGATAGATTCCCAATTTAGATATGGCGAAAAAAAATAGCCCGCATCAGCCTATCAACTCTGCAATATAGCAAAGATCAAGGAGGCCTGGCGGTTCCCCACTCTAGGGCCTATTACCTTGCCTCTCAGTTACAGCAGCTGGGGAGCTGGGGTACCACAGACCCGTTGGATCCTATAAGTAGAATTTTAATTTCCCAGGGGGCTGATGATTCTGCCATTACTCATTTGGAGGCAGGATTTTTGCATTTGGAACCCACAGCTCCGACAGTGGTTTTGTTGAAAACTTTATGGTCTTACGTTAAAAAGATCCTAGTGATACAGGGCTTTTTTTATTACTCATACCCCATGACTAAAACTAAAACAGCATTTTAGTCAAAAGACTATGACTAAAACAAAATTGAAATTTGACGGGGAAGCACCTCCATGGTTAACAGAGGACAGAATTAAAATTAGACTTGGGAAACTTAACATTAATAAATCTCCCGGGACCAGATGGCTTGCACCCGAGGGTACTTGGGGAACTCAGTCAAGTAATTGCCAGGCCATTGTTCCTAATTTTTACTGACAGTCTACTGACTGGAATGGTACCAGCTGATTGGAGAAAAGCCAATGTAGCACCAATATTTAAAAAGGACCCAAAATACATCCCTGGGAATTACAGACCAGTTAGCCTAACGTCAATAGTATGTAAACTCTTGGAGGGGATGATAAGGGACTATATACAAGATTTTAGTAATGAGAACGGTATCATTAGCAGTAATCAGCATGGATTCATGAAGAATCATTCTTGCCTATTAACCTTCTATGAGGAGGTGAGTTGCCATCTAGCTAATGGAAGGCCCGTAGACGTGGTGTATCTGGATTTTACAAAAGCATTTGACACAGTTCCCCATAAACGTTTACTGTACAAAATAAGGTTTGTTGGCATGGACCATAGGTTGAGTAAATGGATTGAAAACTGGCTACAAGGGTGAGTTCAAAGGGTGGTGATAAATGGGGAGTACTCAGAATGGTCAGGAATGGGTAGTGGGGTCCCCCAGGGTTCTGTGCTGGGACCAGGGGTGGGTAGTGGGGTCCCCTAGCTTTCTGTGATGGGACCAATCCTGTTTAATTTGTTCATAAACGACCCGGAGGATGGGGTAAACAGTTCAATCTCCGTATTTGCAGATGATACTAAGTTAAGCAGGGCAATAACTTCTCCGCAGGATGTGGAAACCTTGAAAAAATATCTGAACAAATTAATGGGGTGGGCAACTACATGGCAAATGAGGTTCAATCTAGAAAAATGTAAAATAATGCATTTGGGTGGCAAAAATATGAATGTAATCTATACAATGAGGAGAACCTCTGGGGGAATCTAGGATGGAAAAGGACCTGGGGGTCCTAGTAGATAGGCTCAGCAATGGCATGCAATGCCAAGATGCTGCTAACAAAGCAAACAGAATATTGGCATGCATTAAAAAAGGGATTAATTCCAGAGATAAAACGGTAATTCTCCCGCTCTACAAGACTCTGGTCCGGCCGCACCTAGAGTATGCTGTCCAGTTCTGGGCACCAGTCCCCAGGAAGGATGTACTGGAAATGGAGCGAGTACAAAGAAGGGCAACAAAGCTAATAAAGGGTCTGGAGGATATTAGTTATGAGGAAAGGTTGCGAGCACTGAACTTTTTCTCTTTGGAGAAGAGTCGCTTGAAAATGGATATGATTTCAATATACAAATACCATACTGGTGACCCCACAATAGGGATAAAACTTTTTTGCAGAAGGGAGTTAACAAGACTCGTGGCCACTCATTAAAATTAGAAAAAAAAAGGTTTAACCTTAAACTACGTAGAGGGTTCTTTACTGTAAGAGCGGCAAGGATGTGGAATTCCCTTCCACATGCGGTGGTCTCAGCGGGGGGGGCATTGATAGTTTCAAGAAACTATTAGATAAGCATCTGAATGACTGCAACATACAGGGATATACAATGTAATACTGACATATAATCACACACATAGGTTGGACTTGATGGACTTGTGTCTTTTTTCAACCTCACCTACTATGTAACTATGTGAAGTCAAAATTAACACTGCTAGTCTAGAACTGGCAAGGGGTTAAACACTGGCCACACCTTGTTCCCCACCTGGGGCATAATTTGTCTTCCCTGGGTTAATCATAGTTGTTGCTGAGAAAGGAGACAGGTTGTGAGGTAATATGTCTACAGGACTGGAGCAGATCCAGTGAGGTCTATTTACTAACCAGGTGGCTAAACCTCTGCTTTGGACTGTTTCTTACCCTTGCGTGGGAATCCTTTTGTTTGCTGCACACGCTGACTAATAAACATGGGCAGGAAGCCCTTTAAGGCCAGCCATACGTGGAGCAAATTTTTTTGCAGGAAAGAAATTAACACAGTCTGTGTTGATGGGGGAACCAAGCAGCACAGTGGTGTAGTGGTTAGCACTCTCGCCTAGCAGTAAAAAGGGTCGCTGGTTCGAATCCCAACCACGACACTACCTGCCTGGAGTTTGCATGTTCTCCCTGTGCCTGCATGGGTTTCCTCTGGGTACTCCGGTTTCCTCCCACACTCCAAAGACATGCTGGTAGGTTAATTGGCTTCTGTTCAAAACTGGCCCTAGTATATGATTGTGGGCTCCTTGAGGGTAGGGACCGATGTGGGTGTTTACCATGTATGTGCGGAGTGCTGCATGAATTGGCAGCGCTATATGGGTACCTTAAAATAAAAATAGGGATGATTGTAGACACGCACCCACACTCACTCAGGATGGACTGGTGTCTTTATTCAACCTTACTATGTAACTATGTAATGTGGGAATCCCTCCTGCTGGGCCAAAGCTGGCAGCTCCTAAATAACTAAGAGGCGGGGCCGGGTGGCACTGCCCCCTTGTGATGTCATTGACTGAGGGCATGCTGGGTCAGTGATGTCGCAAGGGGGCGGTGCCACATGGCAAAGTCACTGGTGGCCCCGTCCCTTAGTTATTTAGGAACTGTCAGACATCGGGAGCCTTCATTGGGACAGGAGGTTTTTTTTTTTGTTTTTTTCGGGCCGATGGTGGCGGCGGGCCGTCTTGATAGACGATGGATCTGCACCAGGGGAAATTTTTTACATTTTTTAAATAAAGGAATTGTCAAAAACTGCCTACTGTAATTTTTTACACTACACTTTTTTTTTTGGTGAATGAGTAGGGGTATGTACCCCATACTCCTTCACATAAGGGAGGGGACAGGATCTGGGGTCCCCCCTTGTTAAAGGGGACTTCCAAATTCCAATAAGCCCCCCGCCCGCAGACCCCCACAACACTGGCCGGGACAATCAACCCCCATGTTGAGGATGCATGTATATTATGTAGGCGCAACTTTCATGCAACTTTTGAGGGTTTACATAGAAGTCTATGTCCCTGACGTCGCATGAAAGTCAGACCAAATAGTGCAGAAACTACTTTAAAGTTGCTGCAATTTGAAGTCACAGATATGAATGGTACTCATTGGGAAACATGGGGTGCGACTGGTAATGCGATCTACGTTCGCTTTACAGTGGATTTTGCTGCTTTGTAGATATTGACCTTCCTAATCAACATAAATATTTAGGGGTTTATCTTTTTGGCTGTTTTTAAAGTGATTATAAAACGGAAAATTCCTATCATAATACTTACCGTAATTTTCCTTTCCTGATGGACTCCATGGCAGCAACGTGTGGGTTAAGTCCCGCCTCTACTACCCTATAGGACACTACTCCCATAAATCTTTGCTCCCTGCGCCCGGCCGTGTTCGGTAACTAGCCTACTTCAGCCATTCGGGAGGGAACTCCTGCTGCCATGGAGTCCATCAGGAAAGGAAAATTACAGTAAGTATTATGATAGGAATTTTCCGTTTTCCTGACAGACTCCATGGCAGCAACGTGTGGGAAAAAACTCGCCGTACACACCCGGGTGGGCTAAATGCTGAACAGAAGATTTATTTAACACTGTCGGCCGACAGCACTTTCAAACCAAAATTAACAGAAGATAAGGTTGCTGGTTCAACACAATAATGGGTCATGAAGGTATGAATCGAAGACCAAGAAGCTGCTCTGCAGATCACTTCAGGTGCAACATGGCGTGAGGCCGCCCAGGACGTTGAAAGACTTCTAGTAGAGTGCGCTGTAACCGCCTCAGGAGGAGCCAAGCCCTTCTCTCTGTAAGCCCATTGGATGGCTTGAACCACCCAAGCCGCGATGGATCTGACAGAAGCCCTAGAGCCCCTTTTTTTCCCATGGAATAGAACAAAGAGAGATTCAGATTGACGAAAAGAGGCCGTAACTTCCAGGTATTGTTTGAGAGTAGCTCCCACATCAAGAGGGTGTGGATCTGGACTTCCAGCAGAATTGAAGGTAGGGAGTGTGATATCCTGGTTCTCGTGAAAGACCGAGGTAACTTTGGGATTTGTCCCAAGCATTGGTATTAGGACCACTCTGTCCGGGAAAAAGGTGATGAACGGTTCCTTGGACCCCAGAGATTGAATTTCCGAGACCCTCTTCGCCGAAGTTATGGCTATCAGGAATGAAGTCTTGAGGGTTAATTCTCTGACTGAGAGTGAATTATTAAGTTGTGAAAAGAAATCCAGAACTAACGGAAGATCCCATTTGGGGAATCTGGGTTTCCTCTGTGGCCTAAGCCTGACTGCTCCTTTAAAAAACTGCTGGACCAGAGGGTGCTTGGCCCATGCGACTCCGGAGAAGGCTGAGATTGCGGAAACCTGGACACGAAGAGAACTGACAGACAGTGAGATATCCAGACCCGTCTGCAGAAAACTTAGAACGTCCTGAATCGCCAGATTATTACAGGAGTTGGACCTGGAAGACATATGGCTGGTAAATTTCGACCAAATCCTCTCATATAGTCGGTTGGTACTATTCCTTCTCGCACTAAGGGGAGTGGGAATTACTTCATCCGGGCAGCCTAGTGCCTCCAACCTTCCCCTTTCAAAAGCCAAGCCCTTAGGCGCAGGTGATCCGGGCAAGGG
This sequence comes from Lithobates septentrionalis, assembly GCA_037952835.1. Classification (NCBI taxonomy): domain Eukaryota; kingdom Metazoa; phylum Chordata; class Amphibia; order Anura; family Ranidae; genus Lithobates; species Lithobates septentrionalis. Next base: position 2,606,816 of record JBBDGP010000671.1, on the reverse strand, counting down.
TGTAGTCTCGATCCCCGAGACAGAAGGTCTGGTCTGGATGGCAGAGGGATCGGATCTCGGACACTGAGGAGTGTTAGGAGAGGAAACCAGGGCCTGTTGGGCCAGTAAGGAATTATCGCTAACACTTCTGCTGTTTCTGCTCTGAGCCTCTTCAGGAATTGAAGAATGATCGGAGTTGGCGGAAAGGCATAGGCTCTGTTGAACCACCATTTCTCCGTCAGGGCGTCCACCCCATACGCTTGAGGGTCCCTGTACCTCGAATAGTATCTTGCCATTTTCTTGTTGCAGGGGGAGGCGAACAGGTCCACTTCCGGAGAGAACCCCAACGATAGAATCCACTTGAATACCTCTTCGTGGAGAGACCACTCGTTGTTGTCTAGGAGCCTCCGAGAAAGGAAGTCTGCCTGAACGTTCTGAACCCCTGGCACATATGTCGCTGTCAGATCCTTCAGGTTTTTCTGGGCCCAGGACATAATTGGCTCTACCTCTTGCAGTAAGGAAAGACTTCGAGTCCCCCCTTGCCTTCTTATGTATGCCACTGCTGTGGTATTGTCCAATCTGAGTAGGACCGAGGAGCCCTGAATGAGATGCCGAAACGCCAGAAGTGCCTGGAAGGCTGCTCTCAGCTCCAGGATGTTTGACACTATCCTTCTGGAGGGAAATTCCCAAGTGCCCTGAGCTACTTCCGCCAGACAGTGGGCACCCCAGCCCCTGTTGCTGGCATCCGTTGTTATAGTTACCCAAGAAATGGGAAGGATGGAATGGCAGTTGGAGAGGTTCTCCCGCTGGAGCCACCACAGGAGAGAGTTCCTCATGGACGCAGTAATCCGAATCAGCTGGGCCTTGTTGCCCTTCCACTGGTGAAGGAAACCCTTCTGAAAAGGCCTCATTCTCCATTGGGCCCATCTCACCATCGGAATCGTCGCCACCATAGTGCCAATGATTCTCAGGCATTGGAGAGCGTGAAGATGAGGAATAGAAAGAGCCGGGTGGATCCTGTCTCTGATTGTCGAGATCTTCTCTTCTGGTAACGAAATGGTGCCTCTGACCGTGTCGAAGAGGGCTCCTGAAAACACCAGAGACTGAGATGGGTCTAACTGACTCTTCTCCTGGTTCAGAATCCATCCGAATTCCTGTAACGTGGAAATCACTTGCCCTCTGTGTGATATGAGTTGCACCCTGTCCTGCGCCAAGAGAAGCAGATCGTCCAGGTAGTGATGTAGACGAATCCCCCTGGTTCTCAGGAGAGCTACTACTGCCAACAGCACCTTTGAGAAAACACGAGGAGAAGTTGATAGCCCGAAGGGAAGGCATGTAAATTGTAAGTGAAGCTTGCCCACGGAGAAGCGGAGAAACTGTTGAAAGTTTTCTGCGATGGGGACATGAAAATAGGCGTCCTTGAGGTCTATGGACACCATCCAGTCCCCTGGTTGCACCGACTGTTGAATTGTGGAGAGTGTTTCCATTTTGAACCTCTCCTTTTTGATGAAGCGATTTAGATGGGTTAGGTCTATGACAGGCCTCCAGGCCCCACTCTTCTTCTGAACCAGAAAGAGGGGAGAATACATTCCCATGCCTTGCTGGCTGACTGGAACTGGGCTGACAGCGCCTTGAGCCAACAAAGATTCTATGTAGGCTAAAAGTATTGTCCTTTTTTCTTCCGATGCCGGAAGAGTAGTGGGTACCCACCTGAGTCTGGGAGGGTCGATAAAGGTCCAGGCATGACCGGAGGAGACTGTCTTGATTGTCCAGAAGTCGTGAATCGAAGTCGCCCAGACATGCCGAAAATGGAAATGACGGGCCCCCACACAGTCTGTCTGAGCGGGCCCAATTTCAAAAAGATTTGGAAGGTTGCCTCTCCCCTTTCGACTCACTACCTGCAGCCTTCTTAAAGGACGATTGCCTTGACTTCCAGGACCTGGAGAATTCCCGGCCTGGCTTGTAAGTACGAGCCTCTCTGGATCGGTCTTGATATTGCCTCTTCGGGAAGGCTCTTCTTTGGCCTTGCAGACGCCTGTCCTGAGGTAGGAACCCCGTCTCCCGCCAGTAGCCCGCGTAATGGCCTCATCTAATTTGTTGCCGAAAAGAGAAGACCCCCCATAGGGAATTCGGCACCATACCTGTTTAGAGGCTGGGTCAGCCAGCCAGGGACGGAGCCAAAGAGCCCGCTTGGCGGTGACTGACGAGAGCATTACTCGGGCCGCAAGATGAATGATATCAATCGAGGCCTCCCCCAGAAAGGCTGATGCTAGCCTCAACTCCTGAATAGGTGAGTTCTTCGCCGTGTCATCTGAGATATTCCTTAGCGTATCCTGAACATTATCCGTCCATACTTCCATAGCTTTGGACAGGGCTGCCAAAGCTAAGGCTGGCTTGCAAGCCATGCCCGCTGTAAGGTACACTCTCCTCAGATGAGCATCAATCCGTCTGTCCAGAACGTCTTTAAAGGACACTGTGTCCTCCAAGGGGAGTGTCACGTGTTTAACCAGCCTCATCACGGCTGCATCCACCAATGGAGCTGATTCCAAATGCTTCACTTCTTCCTCCCTAAAGGGATAAAGCTTTGAAACTTTAGTAAGCATGGAGTTTTTCTTCTCCACCTTGCTCCATTCATCTGTGATGATCTCGCCCAATTCCGAAAAGAATGCAAAGTTAACCCGTTCCTTCTTTAGCTGTTTAAAGAATTTTCTCTGTTTGGGAGGAACAGCCACCGGATCCTCCCAATTTAAAGTTTCTCTAATAGCCTTGACCAAGGGAGGTAGCAGAGCGAAGTCAAAACCCACACAGGTATTATCTTCATCCGAGTCACTGTCAGAGATGACAACTGAAGGGTGGCTAGGTACAGAGGACTCCCATGTGTCCTGCAACTGAGTTTCCCTCACTGGGGAACATGGTGGCTCTGCCTGAGGAGTAACAGGTCGGACTGCCTCAATACCTTTAAGTGATTCCTTCACAACCCTCTCAACTAGGGCTTTAAGTTGTTGGTCCGAATCACCTCTTTCCTTGGAAGCTTTTGCGAAGCAGGGATCGCACAGCAATTTTCCCACAGGTACTTGCATTCTGCATCCCCAGCAGACACTGGATGAGTGGCTGGAGTGAGCCACTGAGGAGTGCGAGCGCTCCTCACTACGGTGTCCTGATTTTGAGGAGGAGCCGTAATGCTTAGATTTGGAAGAGGATTGCCGGTGATGCGATTTTGACGAATCACTTCCTTTGTGCAAGCTGCGACGCTGTTCTGACCTGGAAGGGCTAAAGCAAAAGACAGAGAATCACAGAAAAACAGAGCAGTTAGAAAAGAAAAAACAATCACCTGTGGAAATACCCCCCACCCGCCCAACGGACCCTCGGCGATGGAACCTGCCCCTGTACCTTGTGAGAGGAGGCTGGCCACAGGCAGGCGGTGGGGAACTCATGTCTTCGGAAATATCCATCCGACTGCAAAGTTATTAAAAGAAAATTAACTTAGCCATGAAGCCAGGGAGCGTCTGCCCTCCTGTATGTAGAGCTACTTACCAGTAGCTTACTTCACTGGAGCGTGGGGAAGACCCTAAAACAGCCTGCAGGCATTCCCAGGGTCTACAGGCTATTTTCCCTGTTTAAATAGGGCGCCCCAGTGACGTCACCACCCGTGACGAGCGAACGCCAGTGCGCATGCGTGATTAGCGGCGATTTGCCGCTATCGCGCATGCGCGAAAACCAAGCCTCGGTTTCGTGCCATCCGTGACATGCGCAGTACGGCCGAACTCAAAGTGAAAGTAAAAAACGGCGGCTGGAACGCAGGAGGAACCAGCCGCCATGCCTGCACCCACACAACAATAAGAAACGAAGGAGAAGACACACAAGAGGAAGGAAAGGGAGAAAACAACAAAGGCATTTAAACAGAAACTGCTGCCATGATAGCAAGGAAACATCTCACCACTCCCACCACGATCATCAGGGCCGAAGGTAAGCACCGGACTTTCCAGGGGCAATAAGGGGTCACCTGCTAATAGCTGGCTATCCGACCCATGCGCGGCCTTGCCTGCCAGTGGCCAGGGAAACGGCTTCTTCCTGCGCCTCTTCCAACGCCCCACTCCATACCCTGCTAATAGCTAGGGCTTTGCGGAGTAATGCGACTCTCCTTTTCCAAGTCGCAGCTCGGCCAACCTTGATCGTGGGGATAAATATCTTCAGGTAGGAAGACCAACACTAGGCCTTGCGAGGAGGACAAAAAAAGAACACGGCCGGGGCAGGGAGTAAAGATTTATGGGAGTAGTGTCCTATAGGGTAGTAGAGGCGGGACTTAACCCACACGTTGCTGCCATGGAGTCTGTCAGGAAATGTATTTTTTTTTTAAATAACAAACATGTAGGCCGGTTAGAAATAGATGCAGTTTAGTTATCCAGCAGCCTGAGGGATTAGGCTAGGAGGGGGTGCCTGTACTGAGAGGTGTCTGTATTGGGGATGCCTGTACTGATTGGGTCTGTACTGAGTGCTTAGGATGAGAGGGGGCTGTACTAATGGGTTAAGCTGGAAGGGGATCTATACTGTGGATTTAGACTGGGAGGAACTGTACTGGGGGGGCTGTACTGAGAGTTTGGGCTGGAAGAGGGTTCTGTACCAGACATCTCAACTCTCCCACGAGTCGCGGGAGTCTCCCGCATTTGGGTACGGGCTCCCGGCCCCCCGCGAGCGCCGGGCGATCTCCCGGTTGAGCCTATCAATCAGCCACAGACAGAGCATCCCGAGCAGTCGAATGGAGTACGGCTGCCCAGTCTGTGGCTGAGTGACAGGAGGCAGGACCGAACTGGCCTACCGGGACATTTCCCGGTAGGCTGCCTGCCCTGGGGCCGCTTTGGGCTAAGCTGTGGCTGTCTGTAGTGCTCCCCTCCCTCCTCCTCCCCCCTCCTCCCCCTCCTCCTCCACTACATGTCACACACAGCAGTCGGAGCTGAGTGTAAAAAACTTCAGAACACTGCGCCTATCACACGAGCTGGTCTAGGAGGAGGGCGGGACTTTTGTCACAGCGCGGCCAAAGTTTTCACACTGAATTCCGAGAGACAGCGGGGGATGCCTGCTGTGTGTATTCCAGGCACTGATCATAGTGAGGCTGCGATTATGGGCATGGTAAGGCTGCGATTATGGGCATGGTGAGGCTGCAATTATGGGCACGGTAAGGCTGAGATTATGGGCGTGGTGAGGCTGCGGTTATGGGCGCGGTGAGGCTGCGATTAGAGGCATGGTGAGACTGCAATTATGGGTACTGTAAGGCTGTGATTATGGGCACTGTAAGGCTGCAATTATGGGCTCTGTAATGCTGCAATTATTGGCACAGTGAGGTTGCAATTTTGGGCATGGTGAGGCTGCCATTATGGGCACTGTAAGGCTGTGATTATGGGCACGGTGAGGCTGGGATTATGGGCATGGTAAGGCTGCAATTATGGGCACGGTGAGGCTGCGATTATGGGCGCGGTAAGGCTGTGATTATGGGCAGGGTGAGGCTGCAATTATGGGCATGTTAAGGCTGCAATTATGGGCACAGTGAGGCTGCGATGATGGGCACGGTAAGGCTACAATGATGCAATGATGGGCACGGTAAGGCTGCAATGATGGGCACGGTAAGGCTGAAATGATGGGCTGCATCCCTGAAATGAGTTTGCACCTCCCTGAAATTAGTTTTTGCAGGTTGGGATGTCTGCTGTACTGATGTTATGGGAGGGGAGATTCAGGGCAGTGGGGGAAAATATGTACTGGGTAGATTGGGGCTATTGGTTGAAATTTGTACTCTGAGGAAAGTGGACTTGGGGGGGTTGATATATACCGGCAGGAGTGGATTCTGCATAGTGGGCCTGTGTGCATAGCACACAGATTGCAGAGTATGGGTAGGAGTGCTGTGGCGTATGTGTGCTGTGTATACAGTGAGATTCTCAGGCTCTTTAAGCCCCTCCTACTGTTAACACCATTTGGCCACACCCACAATCTGGCTTTCTTCCTTTCATTTTGTGTGTGTGTGTGTGTGTGTGTGTGGAGGGGGGGGGGGGGGCGCTGGGTGCTAGATATAGCTAGGTACACTACTGCACTGTGGTAAAATGCTACTTCTGAATATTACCACAGCTCACCAAACCACACTTCCCAGCTGCATTGCAGTGTGACCAGGGCGCATAGAAATTAATTGTTGTGCCCTAGTGTGACTGTGTTAACAGAAGATCAAATGCACCGTCAATGAACTATAAGCTATCTCAAAGGAGTCTCGAACTGATGTCAAATGCAAGTGCACCTGAAAGCAAGCTGCATTTGCAGGTGGACACATGTCTAAAATTGGGCACATACAATTTAAAGGCTAAGTTTGCCTTTGTTTACCTTTCATTTTTTTTTCTAAATTTCAGCTCCCCTATGTACCAATATAGCATTAATGTACTTTTGCAAAAATAAAACAGCTTTCCATTTATTCTACACACGCTTAGCTCAATGTCTTTATGGATGTTTAAAAACACTGCTCGATTACTTCTGCCTTACTTCCTGGACAGACTTTAGGTCATGACACAGGAAGGAGTTGACCAGCTGATCTCATTAAGTGCTCTGGTCAGGAAGGGGGTAAATCCATCTGGGGCAGAAGTGGTTAATGGCCAGGCCATTTTTTGCGACACGGCACTACGTCAATTTAACTGACAATTGTGCGGTTGTGCGACGCTGTACCCAAACAAAATGTATGTCCTTTTTTTTCCCACAAAAAGAGGTTTCTTTTGGTGGTATTTGATCACTTCTGCGTTTTTTATCATTTGCGCTATAAACAAAAAAGAGCCGACAATTTTGAAATAAAAAACTACATTTTACTTTTTTGCTATAATAAATATCCCCCAAAAAATGTAAAAAAAAACTATTTCTTCATCAGTTTAGGCCAATATGTATTCTACTAGATATTTTTGGTAAAAAAAAATCACAATAAGCGTATATTGATTGGTTTAGCGTCTACAAAATAGGGGATAGATTTATGGCATTTTTATTATTTTTTTTACTAGTAATAGCGGTGATCAGCGATTTTTAGACAGATAGACAGATAGGACACATTTGACACTTTTTTGCGACCAGTGACATTTATACAGCGATCAGTGCTATAAAAATGCACTGATTACTGTATAAATGACACTGGCAGGGAAGGGGTTAACACTAGGGGGCGATCAGGGGGTTAAGTGTGTCCTAGGAACAACTGAGGGGGGTGTGAACTGACAGGGAGTACAGAGAGATCACTGTTCCTGATCACTAGGAACAGACAATCACACTGTACTCCCTTGACAGAAAGGGGATCTGTTTGTTTACATTGACAGATCCCCGTTCTGCCTCTCTGTGGAGCAATCGTGGGTGCCCGGCAGACATCACGGACACCGGCCACGCGCATTGAATCCGGGGCCGCCGGAGTGTGCGCCCGCTATATCTCTTAAATAAACCGCTGTATCGGTACGGCGATTCGAGCAATAGAGCTTTGGTCGGCAAGTGGTTAAATGTCATTTCATGCATTTTTTTTTCTTTAGAAATGTAATTTTTGCTGCAGCATGTTCTATACATGCTACAGATATGCCACTTTACAGGCAGACTAAGGGGACTCCCCGGGCACTATATTTAAAGGAATATTTCATTTTTATTGTTGCACTTTAAGCATCATTAAAATCACTGTTCATGTAAAAACGAAAAAAATTTGCATTGATACATGTCACCCAGGGCAGTTGATACGGCCCCCATACACTTTTTTTGGCCAATTACCATAAGACTCCCATAGACTTCAATGGGGTTCGCTGTTCGGGTTAGAACTTTTTCTCTGTTCTGGAGTTCTGGTGCGAACCGAACAGGGGGGTGTTCGGCTCATCTCTAGCACCTAACAATATATATGGCTACTGGTGCAGAATGAGATAGAAGTGGAATAGGCCACCTTCATACCTTTTTGTTTATTTTAATATTTTTTTTGACAGAGCTGTAGAAAATACACCCTTTTTTCAAATCTGTGGGCACATCCACACTCACCGCAACCACCCCCTCCCCCTCCCGCTTGTGGTTCCATTTCTGCCTCCCCATAGCCTAGGAGGGTGTGACGATGGGAAAATTGTAAAAAAAAACAGTTTGTGGAATATGTTCTTTTACAATGAAAAATAATATATCTATGACATGGTATTCAAACTATATAACACGAAGACCCTAACCACTTAGTGCAAATCTGCATCATTGTACGTCGGTAATTTGACGCTAAATAGCGTTGTTATGGCAGCAGCTAGCTGCCATAACCCCAATATTTTCTGAAACGGCGGGCGGTGCTCTTTAGGATAAAAGTGGTCTCCACCATGGATTCACCGCAAGATCACTTTTTTGGGGGCGGGAGAGGGCCCCCCTCCTGCCGCGTTCCGGAGCCGTCGGTAGGGGCGGAGACGATCGCGTCCTCTCCCCTGACAGGCCTGGAGCCGAGTGAGGGAAAGGTGGCCCCCCGCTTGGCTCCATAACATTGAATGGCGGAAGTGGTCTTAAAGGGAAAATTTTTGTTTTTGGCAAAAAAATTAATTAAATTTTTTTGTTGTTGCATTTAAGTGTAAATGTTGCATCTGAGGTCTTTTTGACCCCAGATCTCACATTTAAGAGGTCCTGTCATGCTTTTTTTCTATTACAAGGGATTTTTACATTCCCTGTAATAGGAATAAAAGTGACCCAAAACATTTTTTTTAAAAGGACAGTGTAAAAATAAATAAAAAGTAAAAAAAAAAAATTTTTTTTTAAAGTGCTCCGTCCCACCAAGCTCATGTGCAGAAGCGAATGCATACGTAAGTCGCGCCCGCATATGAAAACGGTGTTTAAATCACACATATGAGGTATCCCCGCGATCGTTAGAGCGAGAGCAATAATTTTAGCACTAGACCACCTCTGTAACTCAAAACTGGTAACCTGTAGAAATTTTTAAAGGTTGCCTATGGAGATTTTTAAGGGTCAAAGTGTGTTTTTTTCCAAAAAAATTGCGCTTGTAAGGACGCTGCGCAAATACGGTGTGACATAAAGTATTGTAACGACCACCATTTTTTCTTCTCTAGGTTGTCTGAAAAAAATATATATGTTTGGGGGTTCTAAGTAATTTTCTAGCAAAAAGGTGTCAAAAAGAGGTTCGGTCCTTAAAGTGGAGGGCCACCCTGAAAAAAAAAATTGCACCAAAAATCCTAAAAAAATAAAAAAAATTTGAAAAAAAATTTTTTTAAAACTTTCCTGAACCCTTGTTGCTAGGCAATCTTCCTAATCTGCCTCTTCCTATTCCGCGACGTGTCCTGTTACTCGGTGAGTGGCCCGTTGCCTTCTGGGAACGGTGTGTGTTCCCAAAAAACTACAAGGCCATTGAAAGAGTGCCGCAAGGCTCCACTGTCTGTTTCCCTTAGTTAGGATGGCGGGGACCTGAGAGCCAAGGGATGGGTCGACCTCGGGTGGCCGACATCGCGGGCATCCAGGACAGGTAAGTGTACTTATTTAAAGTCAGCAGCTACAGTGTTTGTAGCTGCTGACTTTAAAAAAAAAAAATTTGCTGGCTGGAATCCCGCTTTAAGTGGTTAATAAAAGATTTCTGAGACTTTACAGTGGCTTGCGAAAGTATTCGGCCCCCTTGAACTTTTCAACCTTTTGCCACATTTCAGGCTTCAAACATAAAGATATAAAATTTTAATTTTTTGTGAAGAATCACCAACAAGTGGGACACAATTGTGAAGTGGAACGAAATCTATTGGATATTTTAAACTTTTTTAGCAATTAAAAAACTGAAAAGTGGTGCGTGCAAAATTATTCGGCCCCTTTCAGTGCAGAAAACTCACTCCAGAAGTTCAGCGAGGATCTCTGAATGATCCAATGTTGTCCTAAATGACTGATGGTGATAAATAGAATCCACCTGTGTGTAATCAAGTCTCTGTATAAATGCACCTGCTCTGTGATAGTCTCAGGGTTCTGTTGAAAGCGCAGAGAGCATCATGAAGACCAAGGAACACACCAGGCAGGTCCGTAATACTGTTGTGGAGAAGTTTAAAGCCGGATTTGGATACAAAAAGATTTCCCAAGCTTTAAACATCCCAAGGAGCACTGTGCAAGCGATCATTTTGAAATGGAAGGAGTATCAGACCACTGCAAATCTACCAAGACCTGGCTGTCCCTCTAAACTTTCAGCTCAGACAAGGAGAAGACTGATCAGAGATGAAGCCAAGAGGCCCATGATCACTCTGGATGAACTGCAGAGAACTACAGCTGAGGTGGGAGAGTCTGTCCATAGGACAACAATCAGTCGTACACTGCACAAATCTGGCCTTTATGGAAGAGTGGCAAGAAGAAAGCCATTTCTCAAAGATAGCCATAAAAAGTCTTGTCTAAAGTTTGCCACAAGCCACCTGGGAGACACACCAAACATGTGGAAGAAGGTGCTCTGGTCCGAGGAAACCAAAATCCAACTTTTTGGCCACAATGCAAAACGATATGTTTGGCGTAAAAGCAACACAGCTCATCACCCTCAACACACCATCCCCACTGTCAAACATGGTGGTGGCAGCATCATGGTTTGGGCCTGCTTTTCTTCAGCAGGGACAGGGAAGATGGTTAAAATTAAGGGGAAGATGGATGCAGCCAAATACAGGACCATTCTGGATGAAAACCTCTTGGAGTCTGCAAAAGACCTGAAACTGGGACGGAGATTTATCTTCCAACAAGACAATGATCCCAAACATACATCAAAATCTACAAAGGAATGGTTCACAAATAAACGTATCCAGGTGTTAGAATGGCCAAGTCAAAGTCCAGACCTGAATCCAATCGAGAATCTGTGGAAAGAGCTGAAAACTGCTGTTCACAAACGCTCTCCATCCAACCTCACTGAGCTCGAGCTGTTTTGCAAGGAAGAATGGGCAAGAATTTCAGTCTCTCGATGTGCAAAACTGATAGAGACATACCCCAAGCGACTTGCAGCTGTAATCGCAGCAAAGGTGGCTCTACAAAGTATTAACACAAGGGGGCCGAATAATTTTGCACGCCCAACTTTTCATTTTTTTATTAGTTAAAAAAGTTTCAAAAATCCAAAAGATTTCGTTCCACTTCACAATTGTGTCCCACTTGTTGGTGATTCTTCACAAAAAATAAAAATTTTATATCTTTATGTTTGAAGCCTGAAATGTGGCAAAAGGTTGAAAAGTTCAAGGGGGCCGAATACTTTCGCAAGCCACTGTATGTAAAGTCCTAAGTCCTGGAATAGAGTACAGTTCAAGTAACAATACTTCTCAATGCAGTTCTCAAAGAAGAGAAATATGCATATCGGCCACTAGGGGGCACTTCAGGGGAAAGGCTCCAGTTTAGTTTCTTTGTGGGCTCAATCTTGTTTACCTATAGTCTGGTCAGTAAATTGTTTTTTCTTTTCCTTCACTCAGTAAAATGGTGAGACCAACATCTAAAATGCGGAAACATTTCCAGAATGCAATTTCTGCTGAGAGCAAAGCTGCAATTTGATAATATTGTGAGAAGAAATATTAATTTTCCAAATGGTACAAGGATGGCAAAACACATCCTGGCATGCCAAAAGTGCCCTAAAGACATTAAAAATACTTTATGGAATGAAATAAGGACCAGAGTGAAAGTACATGTAGCTTTTCCCTCCAGAGTTCCCATTCCAGAAACACTCATTCTGCTGCTTCTGGATCATCATAAAGTGTTTCTTCACCAACGGCTGCTGGAAATGAGGAAGTGTAACAAACCACGGCCTCCCAAAAATACACAATCCTTTAATTTATAGAGAAAATGACACCTGAAAATCAAAACATTGATCAAGCTCCTGCAAGAGTAATATATGCTTTTGGATCAGCATTGTCAATACCTGAAAATGCATAATGGCAGGAAGCTTTTAAAATATTATCTCGTTTTAGAAGCTGGATCTCAAGTTATTCACCAAAATTTGGGCATCTCGCCTCCAACACCACTTGCAACACTAAATTCATTTGCACCAAGTAGGATTTATTCCCACTTGAGAAGCTCGTGATAACACGGTTAAAGTCCCTTAATTTGATCCATGCGGCCAATGCGTCTCACACTCCATGTGTTTTTGTAGGTACCAATGCAGAAAAAGCATTCAACCTTGTCAACTGGAATTTCATATTCTTGGTCTTGCTTCACGTAGGCTTTGGAGAGACCATGGTTAAGTGGATCGGTAAAATATATGCTGGCCCATCTGCTCAGGTTAAAGCTAATAGGGTTCTTTCCGACCCCTTTTCTATTACTAACGGGACGAGGCAGAGATGCCCCCGATCACCCCTTCTTTTTGCGTTATCTCTTGAACCATTCTTATGTAAAATCCATTTAAACTCGGACATTATGGGACTGACCATTAATGGAATCCAACACAAAGTCTCAGCTTACACAGATGACTTGCTCTTCTCTCTAACCAACCCCTCGATTTCTCTCCCAAATCTCCATCAGGAATTGATACATATGGAATGTTGTCCAATCTGAAATTCAATTTCAACAAAACAGAGGCAATGGGGGTTGGGATTCCGCCTCCTCTCCTTCAAACTATGAAACACAATTTGAAGTTCAAGTGGACAGACTCGGCCCTGAAATACTTAGGCACATATAACCCACCTAAGTTAATCTGTACTTTCAAACTTCTCCCTGCTCTTACACAGGACTCGCGTCTTATTGGAGTCATGGAACTACAGACTGCATTCATGGTTTGGGCATTGCAATCTTCTCAAAATGAGTATTTTACCAAAGTTTCTGTACTTGTTCCAAACCTTAACGATAGCGATACCTTCCAGTTACTTTAAACAAATACACTCACTTTTTATTAACCTGTTCCCGACCGGCTCATGTCTTTTTAATGCGGCACAATGGCACCACTGCGTGAAGTCCCGTACCCGTATGGGGCACGCTCTTGCCGGCAGGGGGGCGCGACCATTGAATTTACTCCAGAACCGATCAATCTTCAGGTCCAGGCCAATGATTTCTGGCCTGGACCTGCTGATCAGTTCTGGCGAGTGAAATGCTTCCCCCGCCTGTAAGTGTAAACACAGGCAGGGGAAGTGATGTCATCTCCCCTCGTTTTTGTTCCATTCCAGAGAGAGGAGAGGAAACATCTAACTGTAAGTTGCACCAACACTACACTAACACCAGTACTCGTAGGCACACTTGTCACCCTGGATCACCCCCTGATCGCCCCCAAGTTAACCACTTTCACTCCCTGTTACAGTGTCAGTGTCACCAAGTGCAGTTGTCAGATTTTTCACTGAGCACTGTACTGGTGTTATTTGTGACACTAATCAGCATTAGGGCAGTTAGTAGTAGGCCCAGGTAGGTCTAGGGTACCCCCCTAATATAGGTTTAACCCCTTGATCGCCCCCCAGTTAACCCTTTCACCCCCTGTCACCAGTGTCACTAGTAGATCTATTTTCTGATTGTCGTATTAGTGTTACGGGTGACTCTGGTTAGTTAGTTATTTTTTATAGTGCCAGGGTACCCACTGTATATTACCCAAAAAGGTTTAACCCCCGGATCACCCAGTGGGTTTAAGCATCAGTTAGGGTCAGCGTCAGATTAGTGCCAGTAGCGCTAACACCCACGCACGAACCATACACCTCCCTTAGTAGTATTGTGTCTGAATGGATCAATATCTTTGATCAGAACAGATCTATACTAGCGTCCCCAATAGTTTAGGGTTCCCAAAAATGTGGCATTAGCGGGATCAGCCCAGATACCTGCTAGCACCTGCGTTTAGCCCCTCCGCCCAGCCCACCCAAGTGCAGTATCAATCGATTACTGTCACTTACAAAACACAAAACACATAACTGCAGCTTTCTCAGAGTCAGGCCTGATCCCTGCGAATGCTAACAGTTTTTTTGGTAGCGATTGAAGCAGGCTCTGACAATCAGGTGCTCTTTTTGCCTGTGAGTGTCAATAGTTGTACCAGTAAATTTAGAGGCGAAAATGTCCAATCGGCGGTACACTATTGAAGAGGCCTACACATTTCTGAGCATAACAGATGAGAGTGAAGAAAAAGTCACCCATCTGTCAGATTCAGGCTCAGAATACGATCCTGTAGACAGCAGCGGCACAGATAGCTCTGACGACGGTGTAGTGGTCCCTGCTAAGGTCAGGCGTACCCGACCCTGTTCTTCTGTTGTTGAGGTGCAAGAACCGCAGGGCTCTTGTATGGAGCAGAGAGCCAGTACTAGTGCCGCTCATCCTTCTGGTGAATTGGCAAGCACCAGTGACCTAGTACATCCTGGTTGTACATCCAGCACTGCAGTAACACTTGGTGACGTGGTCCGAGTCGACGAGTCCCATAAGTGCAGTTCCAGCTGGCGTTGTGGCTAGCACAAGTAGTGTCCCGCAGCTACCAAGAAGACAAACACAGACCTGTCAAGCCCATAGTGCCCTCCCTGCTGCATTTGCCAATCTGAATTGGGAGCCCACCACTTCTGCAGCACCCGTATTTCCCCCATTCACTGGCCAACCCGGAATTCAGGTGGAAACAGTTGATTTTACGTCACTTGATTTTTATTCGCTGTTTTTCACGGAAGATCTTTATAGATCTATTGTGGACCAAAGCAATTTGTATGCTGGTCAATTCATCACCGCTAATCCCCAGTTGACCCTTGCCAGAGATTGGAGACCTATTACGGTTTCCGAATTTAAGACCTTCCTGGGTCTATCCCTCCTCATGGGCGTAACTAAAAAAGTGAGTTGCGGTCATATTGGCCCACTGACTCAATTCACCATATGCCCGTGTTCTCTGCCTCCATGACCAGGACACGATACGAGCAGATCCTGCGGTTCATGCATTTTAACCACCTCCCATCCCGCCCATTATCATATGACGTCTGCAGGAGGGATCTCCCATCCTGGGAGGGTGTCATATGACATCCTGGGCTTCCCGGCCGTCCGCCCCGCAGCGTCACTCGGGAGCCGATGCACGCGCCTGGCGGCTGCAATGTCCGCCAGGCACCCGCGATTGCCCATTAACAGAGCAGGACTGTGGATCTGTGTGTGTAAACACACAGATCCACGTCCTGTCAGGTGAGAGGAGACCGATCATGTGTTCCCAGGTACAATAGACTCCCTTGTCAGCGACAGGGAGTCACTCGAGCGGGTTGCCTCTCAGGGCCAGTGAACGGACATCACAGCTCTGCGAACCTTCTGGGTCAAACTCTGCGCGGATCTCCCGGGGCCGCCAGGTGGGTCCTCCCAAAGGATGGCCAAGGTGCAGATCAGAGGGAACAGTGCGTCACGTACAAAAACTGGAGTAAAGGCTGGTTGAATCTCTCAGTGGATATGTGGAGAAAAAATAAACAGGCTCCACATAGTGTAGATGAGCAAAAAAGGGATTTTTATTGCTAAAAACGCCAGGTAACAATAAAATGTGATCACAGGGTATAAAATCGAAAAATGGGCAACAAGAAGGATGCTGGAAGCGCCCGACGCGTTTCGATCAATGGATCGTCTACTGGGGCATACAGCATCCCCTCCAAGTTGCCTAATATTTATAAGAAAACATTCCAAAGAGCAAATTGTATGTGCTGTCAAACAACCTTCCCCATTGGATGAATGGGGTCACATGGTCGCACCTGGCTAAACCAAGCAGGTGTGAAACATCATGCATTTGCATACATAGTGTGTGATTAACTTGTTATATATCACCAAACAGACCTCACATAGAAAAATAATTGAATAATACAACATCGGAATGTTCAAACATTTGGTAATGAAATGAAATGAAGCAAACAGGAAACGGACTATCAGGCACAATACTCCCATTGCTGACACTTCTGTGTCTGCTCCAAAGCAACAGGGAGTCAGTGCCAATCAGAGACTGCGTCTCAGGGGGCGGGCGGAGCCGACCGCCAATAGCTGTAGAGACAGGAAGTCACCGTCGGCGCCGCCCAACCTCCATGAGACAAACACAGGGAAGTGACGTCAGAGCGCAGGGCCTGCTCGACGTCCATCCCCTGTCATGTGATGCCTCTCTCTAAATGTCAAGGAGAGGAAGAGGGAGGGGGGACAAGCGTCAGGTAGGACGTTCTCAACGCCGGTTCCCACGCTCCTCCCCCGTGTCCCCGGAAGTAACATAAAACACAGATGACAGCCAGAAATCCCACCTGAATGATGGAAAACTGGCAAAAAATCACCTGGAAAGTAGGGAAAGAGACGCACCACTCAACATATGGCAAGGCACAAAAGCGAGGGCCATGCAGTTAGGTGGCGCGCCTCAAAGAAAGGGCAGTGCTCGGCTAACTTCTGACAGTTGAAAACCAAGGGACCTAAAAGCCAGCATTAAATACATCAATGTTGGCGAGAGCCCCCGAAATGTATTAATAATCCCTTCCTGTCAAAACAACAGACAAAATAAATGAATAAAATACAATGTATTCCAAAAACATACAGTGGAGTGGGTTCATGAACACTGCATCTACAAAGTAAGAGCCATCCTAAAAGTGTTAACCATGCACATGCCAGTGCAAAAAACCAACAAAAGAGAGGTATAGCTCACCCCTGAGCATAATGGGAGCGCACCCCCCAAAAAATTGCGCCAACTCAGGGGAGAATGAAATTGTATGGAAATGAACATGGGTGATGGTATTAAAGGGGAACACCCGAAAAAGCATACACAGATGTGATTGGATAAATGCAAAAAAGGGGGTTAGGATGAGTTGATAAACGAGTTGAGGTCCCACTCAACGTTCAACCCAAACGGGAAGAAGGACCTCAACTTGTGGATCCAGTATGTCTCGAGACGTGAAACCCCACGAACACGTGACTCTCCCCTCCAGTGCGGGACAAACCTATCGATAGCCTGGAACAGAGTTCCTGTGGGGTCCCTGTCATGGTGTTCCAGGTAGTGACGTGGCACAGTGTGCTTGTCCTTACCTTTTTTAATTGCAGCCACGTGTTCGTTAACACGAACAGAAAAAGTTCTGATCGTGCGACCCACATATTTCTTGTGGCAGGGACAGGTTATCAGATATACGATGTATTGCGAGGAACACGTGGTGAAGTGCTTCATGGAGTAGATGCGGGAAGTGACAGTGGACTTAAAAGTGACACTCTTGCGTCTTCCCCCAATATTATGTAGACAGACCCGACACTTACGACAGGGGTAGTAACCTTTACACTCCTGAAAGAACGACACTTTTTTGGGGGGGTCTATTATATTTGGGGCGATCTGTCCCTGAATGGACCTAGCGCCTCTGAAGACTACCGAGGCCTGTTTGGGTAAAGCAGGACCAAGTAGTCTATCGTTCTGTAATATTCCCCAATGTTTTTTAATGATACCTTTAATCTGTTTAGATTGAATAGAATGGGTGGTAAAAAAGGATAGCTTGGCATTAAATGTGGTGTTGTCTTTAGAGCGTTCTGTAAGCGTAGCCTGCCTCTCAGTGAGCAATGCTCTATTGATTTCACTGTCTAGCAGGTGAGGGTCATAACCCTTATCCAGGAATCTGCTTCTGAGGACTTGAGATTGGGATAAAAAATCTGAAGTCTGGGTACAGTTGCGCCTCAATCTTAAAAACTGGCTGCGGGGGACTGACCGAAGCCATTGTTCACGATGGCAGCTGTCGATCGGAATGTACCCATTCCGATCTGTGGGTTTGAAGTAGGTACGAAACTCCAGGTGTTGGTGCACAACTGAAATTTCAAGATCAAGAAAATGCACCTTGGTTGTGCTAGCTTCAAAGCTCAACGAAATCCCCCTGTCGTTGGCATTAAGAGTATTCATGAAGCCCTCGAGTGATGGCCGGTCTCCTTCCCAAAGGAGGAGGATGTCGTCTATGTATCTGGCCCAAAGAACCAATTCAGGTCTCCGGGCAGCATAGACGACATCCTCCTCCCACTGGGCCATGAAGAGGTTAGCGAGACTGGGGGCAAATTTGGCCCCCATAGCCATGCCCCTCTGTTGTAGCTTGGTTTAGCCAGGTGCGACCATGTGACCCCATTCATCCAATGGGGAAGGTTGTTTGACAGCACATACAATTTGCTCTTTGGAATGTTTTCTTATAAATATTAGGCAACTTGGAGGGGATGCTGTATGCCCCAGTAGACGATCCATTGATCGAAACGCGTCGGGCGCTTCCAGCATCCTTCTTGTTGCCCATTTTTCGATTTTATACCCTGTGATCACATTTTATTGTTACCTGGCGTTTTTAGCAATAAAAATCCCTTTTTTGCTCATCTACACTATGTGGAGCCTGTTTATTTTTTCTCCACATATCCACTGAGAGATTCAACCAGCCTTTACTCCAGTTTTTGTACGTGACGCACTGTTCCCTCTGATCTGCACCTTGGCCATCCTTTGGGAGGACCCACCTGGCGGCCCCGGGAGATCCGCGCAGAGTTTGACCCAGAAGGTTCGCAGAGCTGTGATGTCCGTTCACTGGCCCTGAGAGGCAACCCGCTCGAGTGACTCCCTGTCGCTGACAAGGGAGTCCATTGTATCTGGTAAGAGTTTCTTACACACCATCTTTACCAAATCGCATGTTGTTGTGAGATACAGCTTGGGGATGATCTGTTGATTTACCCGTGTTATAACATCTGCATCCTCATATCCACTCATGGTTTTCAGTGGGACATTCCATGTTATTTGTTTCCCATTCACCTACAGGACTTTATTCACCTATATTGAGAGACTTATAAGTTTTATCACTGTTAGGTTTATCATTTGTGGACATTTGTTTTTTTTCAGTTATTTTCTTGATTGAAGATTTTTGGCACAATCTATGTGCTACTTTTTATTTTCACGTTTCTTTGGTTGTTGTCACCTTGTAAGTAGCTGCTCCGCACCATATACTTTTTCAATTTAGCGCAGTGTACACTTTTATTATTATTTTGCATGTGTTCCCAGGACAGAGGAGCACCGATCGGTCTCCTCCCCTTTGTGAGTCCCCTCCCCCTCCATGTTAGAATCACTCCCTAGATAACACAATTAACCCCTTGATCGCCCCCTAGAGTTAACCCCTTTCCTGCCAGTGACATTTATACAGTAATCAATGCATTTATATAGCACTGTACGCTGTATAAATGTGAATGGTCCCAAAATGGTGTCAAAAGTGTCCGAAATGTCTGCCGCAATGTCGCAGTCACAATAAAAATCGCAGATCGCCGCCATTACTAGTAAAAAAAAAAATAATAAAAATGCCATAAAACTATTCCCTATTTTGTAGATACTATAACTTTTGCGCAAACAAATCAATATACGCTTATTGCGATTTTTCGGCCTAAACTGAGGAAGAACTTTGTTGTTTTTTTTTAAATTGGGGTATTTATTATAGCAAAAAGTAAAAAATATTGTATTTTTTTTTCAAACTTGTTGCTATTCTTTTGTTTATAGCGCACAAAATAAAAACAGCAGAGATGATCAAATACCATTAAAAGAAAGCTCTATTTGTGGGGAAAAAATGATAAAAATTTCATTTGGATACAGTGTTGCATGTCCGTGCAATTGTCATTCAAATTGCGACAGCTCTGAAAACTGAAAATTGGCTTGGGCTGGAAGGGGGTGAAAATGCCCTGTATTGAAGTGGTTAATGACAATGAATTCTATCGTCCTCGGGGTGACCCTGGATACGATCGGCTGTACAAAATTCAGCTCCTTGTAAACCACTTTAACCAACAGTTTGCAGCCTTGTTTACTCCCGAACAAGTTGTCAGCGTTGATGAGTCCCTGATTAAGTTTTCTGGCTGCTTGTAATTCAAACAGTATCTTCCAAGCAAGCGTGCCAGATATGGGGTCAAGATGTATAAGCTCTGTGACAGGGCAACAGGCTATACACATAGTTTTATGGTTTATGAGGGAAAAAATAGGCATGTGGAGCCCGAGAACTGCCCAAACTACATAGGGAGTGCTGGTAAGATTGTGTGGGACTTGGTGTCACCCTTATTCGGAAAGGGGTACCACTTGTACGTGGACAGTTATTACAACAAGTGTGCCACTTTTTAGTTACTTGTTTGATCATATAATTGGCGCATGTGGCACCGTACAATCTAATCGCCGGGGCTTACCCCAGCGGCTTGTAGATTCCCGTCTTAGGCTGGGGAGAGAGCATGCTTGAGAAGTAATAATTTGCTCACAGTGAAGTGGAGGGATAATCGGAATGTTTTCATTCTGTCCTCCCTTCACGCAGACACGACGCAGATTTTGATGGCGACTGGTGTTGTGGAGAAACCCCTCTGTGTCGACAAATACAACCTTAATATGGGAGGGGTGGACCTCAACGACCAGTTGATGGAGCCGTACTTAATTGCCCGTAAGGCCAGATGCTGGTACAAAAAAGTGTCTGTATATTTTTTCCGATTGGCACTGCTGAACGCTTAAAGTATGTGCTATACAAAGCGTCAGGATGAACTGGATCCTTCCTTAAATTTCCAGGAAGAGATCATCACAGCCCTTCTGTTTCCAGGCGGTGCTGTGGCCCAACTTCGCCAATCCCAATGCAATGGGAGGCATTTTCGGTATGCCCGCCCTAGTACCCCTACCAATCGATCACCCGAAAAAAGATGTTGTGTCTGTAGCAACCGTGACACCCGCTATTGTTGTCCCTCCTGTCCTGGCCAACTTGGTCTTTGGATCAGTGAATGTTTTGAACACTACCACACACTAGTGGAGTATTAGCGTAGGGTACAGCACTGTACAGTCTAGGGCACACTTTCACAGGGTCTCCAAAGATGCCATCGCATTTTGAGAGACCCAAACCTGGAACCGTTACAAATAAAAGTGTAAAAAAAAAATATTTTTTTATACATATACATATATATATATATATATATATATATATATATATATATATATATATACATATATAAAATAAAAAAGCCAAAAATAGTTGTCGTTTTATTCTCTCTCTATTCTCTCTATTGTTCTCTCTCTATGGTTCTGCTCTGTTTTACTGTATTTTTTAACTGCAATGTTTTATTGTTACTATGTTTTATCATGTTTGCTTTTCAGGTATGTAATTCTTTTATACTTTACTGTTTACTGTGTTTTATTGTTAACCATTATTTTCTTTTCAGGTACGCCATTCAGCTGCAGCGCTTTTTTTTCCTATCTTGACAGCAACAGTGTTTGCTCTCACGATGCGTAAATCAGTGACTCCAGCACTGTAGGAGGTGATTTCACCACTACAGTTAAAAAAAAGAAGAGCATATATGCCGAAGCATGGGGTCATGGGAGGAGGGTCGCTTTGCACCTAACATTAGGGGCGGATTGACCCCATGCTTCGGCATATATTTTTTACTCTTTTTTTGCCACAGATTGTTGTTGTTTTTATTGAGTTAATGTTTTATTATTACTATTGTTTGCTTTTTAGGTACGCCATTCAGCTGCAGCACTGATTTATTTATCTTGACAGCAACAGCGTGTGCTCTCACGATACGTAAATCAGCGACTCCAGCGCTGTAGGAGGTGATTTCACCACCACAGTTAAATAAAATAAAAAGGTGCCCATCATTAGAAGTGGGTGGATGCAGGGGGGTATTCTAATGGTGGGCATACCCAACGATTAATATCTTTTTTTGTTCAGCCCACAGGCTGCATGAAAAAAAGAACATTACAATTTATGCCCAACAAGGACCCGCAACGTCCTGGTATGTTGCTGGACTTTGAGTGGTTATACCAGAATTATGCCTGCAGGTTTAGGTATCATCTTGTTATCCTTCTTTTCAGCCAGCGGGCAGCTTTCATGTTAAAGCAATCCTAGTGGCTAATTAGCCGCTAGACTGCTTTTACAAGCAGTGGGAGGGAACGCCCCCCCCCCGCCATCTTCCATGTTTTTTTTCGGGCTCTCCTGTCCCACTGGGGAACCTGAGAATGTAGCCGGTGGTTCCGCTAGCTGACCATAGAGCTCATTGCAGACCAGAACAGCTCCAATCATCTCTATGGCCTAAGAAACCAGAAGCTACGAGCATTTCATGACTTCGGTTTCGACGGATATAAACAGCGCCATTGGGAAATAGGGAAAGCATCTTATCACATCGATCTTGGCATGGTCAGATGCTTTGAGGGCAGAGGAGAGATAGATCCCATTTTTTTTTAAAAAAAGTACCTGTCATTACCTATTGTTATCATAGGGGATATTTACATTCCCTGATAAAAATGATAAAAAAAAAAAATAAATAAAAGGAACAGTGTAAAAATAAAATAAAAAAGCAAAATAAATTATAAAAAAAAAGCACCCTTGCCTCCCCCCTGCTTGCACGCAATGGCGAACACAAGCGTCTGTCTCGTGTCATATGTAAACAGCAATTGCACCATGCATGTGAGGTATCACTGCGAACGTCAGATCCAGGGCCGTAATTTTAGCAGTAGACCTCTGTAAATCTAAAGTGGTAACCTGTAAAGGCTTTTACAAATGTATGTAGTTTGTCACCGCTGCACGGTTGTGCCCATCAATACCACCCATCAATGCCCATCAGCGCCCATCAGTGCCGCCTATCCGTGTCACCTATCTGTGCTCATCAGTGCCACCCATCAGTGCCCACCAGTGCCACCTATCAGTGCCCATAAGTGTGGCATATTCGTGCCTCCTCATCCGTGCCACCTAATCAGTGCCCATAAGTGCCCATAAGTGCCGGCTTATCAGTGCCCTATAAGTGCCATCTCATCAGTGCCCATCAGTGCAGCCTATCAGTGCCGCCTCATCAGCGCCCATCAGTGAAGGAGAAAAATTCCATATTTACAAAATTTACTGACAGAAACTAAGAAAAACTTTTATTTTTTTTCAAAATTTTTAGTCTTTTTTTTTTTGGAAAAAATAAAAAAACCCAGAAGTGATTAAATACCACCAAAAGAAAGCTCTATTTGTGTGAAGAAAATGAAAAAAAGTTCACATGGTTACAGTTTAGCATGACTGCACAATTGTCATTCAAAGTGTGACAGCACTGAAAGCTGAAAAATGGCTTGGGCAGGAAGGGGGTGTAAATGTCCTGTATTGAAGTAGTTAAAGCATGTCATGTTTGGTATCTATGTACTCGGCATAAGATCATCTTTTATATTTTACCAAACATTTGGGCAATATAGTGTGTTTTAGTGCATTAAAATTCAAGAAAGTGTTTTTTGACAAAAAAATTGCGTTTGAAAAATTGCTACGCAAACACCCACCATTTTAATTTGTAGGGCCTTTGCTTTAAAAAATATATATAATGTTTGGGGGTTCAAAGTAATTTTCTAGCAAAAGAAAAAATATTTTTTCATGTAAACAAAAAGTGGCAGAAAGGGCTTTGTCTTCAAGCGGTTAGAAGAGTGGGTTATGTGTGGCATAAGCTTCTAATGTGGTGTATAAAATACCAGGATAGGTCAAACCCCCCCCCCCCCCCCAAATTACCCCTTTTTGGAAAGTAGACACCCCAAGCTATTTGCTGATAGACATGTTGAGTCCAGGGAATATTTTATATTTTGCCACAAGTTTTGGGAAAAAGACAACACTTTTTTTTTTTTCACAAAGTTGTCACTAAATGATATATTGCTAAACATGCCATAGGCATATGTGAAATTACACCCCAAAATACATTCTGCTGCTTCTCCTGAGTACAGGGATAGACTTTTTGGGAGCCTAGCTGCGTACAGGACCCCAAAATCGATTACCGCGTTCAGGCTTTCTAAGGGCGTAAAATGGTGATTTCACTTCTCACTATCTATGACAGTTTTGGAAGCCCTGAAATGCCAAGATAGCACAAACCCCCCCGAAATGAGCCCCTTTTTGGAAAGTAGACACCCCAAGGCATCCCAGGCATTTGCTAAGTGGCATGGTGAGTATTTTGCAGCTCTCATTTGTTTTTGAAAATGCGGAAAGAAAAGGAAATTTTTTTTTTCCTTTTTTCTATTTTTTAAACTTTGTGACAAAAAGCAAGATTTGCAAAATACTCAACATGCCTCTCAGCAAATAGCTTGGGGTGTCTACTTTCCAAAATGGGGGGGGGGGTTGTTTGTGCTGACTGGGCATTTCATGACCTCCGAAACTCTGATAGGTTGTGAGGAGTGAAAATTTATGCCCTTAGAAATCCTGAAGGTTGTGCTTGGTTTTCAGGGTCCTGTACGCAGCCAGACTGCCAAAAAGTCCCACATGTGTGGTATCCCCGTAACCAGGAGAAGCAGCAGAATGTATTTTGCAACATTCTCTTTGCAAAGTGAACAGCCTTTATTCCTTACATAAATCAACCCTAATATGTATGATTATACCGTTGATTTATTAAATAGAAGAGGGCAAAATCCGGTACATGGTAGCCAATCAGCTTCTAACTTCAGCTTGTTCATTTAAGCTTTGACAGTAAAACCTGAAAGCTGATTGGTTTCTATGCAGAGCTGCACCAGATTTTTCAATCTCCAGTTTTAGTAAATCACCCCCAAGTCTTATTATTATTATTAATAATAATGTATTAGGTATTAAAATTATCATTATATGCTAAAATGAAAAAAAAAACAAACACTTCAGCCCCGGAAGATTTGGCTGCTGAATGACTGGGCCATTTTTTGCGATTCGGCACTGCGTCGTTTTAACTGACAATTGTGCGGTTGAAAATTGATGTCCTTTTTTTCCCACAAATAGAGCTTTCTTTTGGTGGTATTTGATCGCCTCTGCGGTTTTTATTTTTTGCGCTAAAAACAAAAAAAAAGAGCCACAATTTTGAAAAAAACACAGTATTTTGTACTTTTTGCTATAATAAATATCCCCATGTTTTTTTTAAAAAAAGCTATTTGTTTCTCAGTTTAGGCCTATATGTATTCTTCTACATATTTTTGGTAAACAAAATCACAATAAGCGTATATTGATTGGTTTGCGCAAAAGTTATAGCGTCTACAAAATAGGGGATAGATTTATAGCATTTTTATTATTATTTTTTTTCTGCAATTTTTATCGGGACTGCGACATTATCGTGGACACATCGGACACTTTTAACACATTATTGGGACCATTGGCATTTATACAGTGATCAGTGCTATAAAAATGCACTGATTACTGTTATGCCCTGTACACACGGTCGGATTTTCCGACGGAAAATGTGTGATAGGACCGTGTTGTCGGAAATTCAGACCGTGTGTGGGCTCCATCACACATTTTCAGCTCTCAATCTTTGTGTGTCGGAAATTCCGATGGAAAATGTGTGATAGGACCGTGTTGTCGGAAATTCCGACCGTGTGTGGGCTCCATCACACATTTTCCATCGGAATTTCCGACACACAAAGATTGAGAGCTTGCTATAAAATTTGCCGACAACAAAAGTTGTCGGAAATTCCGATCGTGTGTACACAAATCCGACGCACAAAGTGCCACGCATGCTCAGAATAAATTAAGAGACGAAAGCTATTGGCTACTGCCCCGTTTATAGTCCCGACGTACGTGTTTTACCTCACCGCATTTAGAACGATCGGATTTTCCGACAACTTTGTGTGACCGTGTGTATGCAAGACAAGTTTGAGCCAACATCCGTCGGAAAAAATCCATGGATTTTGTTATCGGAATGTCCGATCAATGTCCGACCGTGTGTACAGGGCATAAAAATGTCTAGAGCCTCTGCTTTAAAATATATATACCGTTTGGGGGTTCTAACCAATTTTCTAGCCAAATTTTTACATGTAAACAAAAGTGTCAGAAAAAGGCCTGGAGATCAAGTGGTTCAAATCCCCAAAACAGTATATGTTTTCTGAAAGCAGAGACCCTGGAGAATAAAATGGTGATGGTTCCAATCTTTTATCACATTTTAGTAGAAATTACACTAAAGTTAATTTTACGGCACGCAAACACAATATATTACCTAATTTTGGTAAAGTATAAAAGGTGAGGTTGCACAGAATAAATAGATACCCAACAGGTCAAGCTTTCATTTTGTGCTCGCTTGCAAAGCGACACCGAACTTGGGTACCATATATTTTTCATAGGTGACATTTTAAAAGCATTACAGGTCATCAGTTTAGCATTAACTGTGAATAGTGGCCCTAGAATTGTTGCTCTCACTTCAGCGTGCAAGATGATATGTAATATGTGTATCGCAAGCAACACTGTCTTTTAGAGTCCTGATGTTTCACCTGCCCTCCATTGAAGCTCATAAACCCCATTTGCTACCTCCCTGACCCTTGGGGGAGTGACACTAGAAACAGGAAGTGATGTTTTACACATTGCTTCCGGGTTCGTTCTACATAGGGGAGAATCTTGCTACCCTACACCCAGCGACACTTGCCATGTGGGATCGTGCCCTCAGGTGGGACAGTGGAGCCCAGGAAGCATGGCAGGGGAGGTTGCGTCAGGGGGGACACCTCGGGGGGCACAGAATACCAATAGTCAACTTGTGAAATGTACACACATTTCGGCGACTGCAGCCTCAGGGAATGTGGTTAAGCTCTCCCCGCTGCAACCGCTAGCTACAGGCATCATCCAGATATAATTTTTTTCGGCTGGCGATTCCCTGCAAGAACCATCATAGCGGCAGTTCAGCCGCTTTATCATTCTTACAGGCCGTCCCCTCCCACCGCCCTCCGGTGGCCGTGCCATCGGCGAACCAGAGAAGGAATCCACCGGCACCGGAAGTTGAGCATGGATATTTCCAAGGGACAGATGCTCCCCGGCAATCTCTATAACCTTCGGAGGCCAGGGCGAGACGTTATGACGTCACATCGGTCTAGCAGAGGTAAACATTGCCCGGGACTTTTTTTTCTTTTAATCTTGGTCTTTCCTGCCTGGAGGAGAGGTGTGGGGTCTTATAGACCCCACATCTCTCCATAAAGAGGACCTATCACACACTATTCCTATTACAAGGGATGTTTACATTCCTTGTAATAGGAATAAAAGGAAAAAAATGTTAAAGGGAAAGTGTAAAAAGAAAAAAATTCAAATAAAATAAACAATTAAAAATTTTTTTTTTCAAAGCCCTCCCCGTCCCCGCATGCTCGCACACAGAAGCGAACGCATACGTACGTCATGCCCACATATGTAAATGGCATTCAAACCACACAAGTGAGGTATCGCCGTGAACGTTAGAGTGGGAGTAACGATTCTAGCCCAAGACCTCCTCTGTAACTCTAAACGGATAACCTGTAAAAAAATTTTAAAGTGTCGCCTATGGAGATTTTTAAGTACCAAACTTTGGCGCCATTCCACGAGTGTGCGCAATTTTAAAGCGCAACACGTTAGGTATCTATTTACTCAGCGTAACATCTTTCACATTTCTACAAAAAAATTGGGCTAACTTTACTGTTTTTTTTTTTGTTTAATTTATGAAACAGTTTTTTTTTTTAAACGTGTTTGAAAAATCGTTGCGCAAATACCATGTGACATAAAAAGTTGCAACACCCGCCATTTTATTCCCTAGGGTCTCTGCTAAAAAAACATAGAATGTTTGGGGGTTTTGAGTAATTTCTAGAAAAAAACGTATGATTTTGACATGTAGGAGCGAAGTACCAGAATTGGTCCAGATGGGAAGTTGTTAAAAACATATAATGAGCTGCATCATTTGTGTAATTATTACATTTGTTGTGCTGGCAGTGTCAGATGAAGACTTTCACTGTCCACTAGGACAATTGCATTGTTGCTGGTCAAGGTAGTCTGGTGGGCTGATATGGCGAGGATGAATCCATCAATTGAGCGCAGAGTCCACTTTACCAGATGGCTTGTGCGCTCATGAGCAAAATTCAGAGGTCCAAAATTATTCTGCAGAATGGCAACCAGGTCCATATATGCCACATTTTTAGCCTATTACAAACCATTTCTAGCCTATCACAACTGATCAAGAAACTGTGACAATGGAGGAGCTTGGCTTCAGTTCTGGATCTAATGATATGTTGATTAAAATACTTCAGCTTTACCTTCCCTTGTGTTTGGGGTGTCACATACTATACATGTTTTTTTTTTGTCATGCTTGTGTCAGGACAATGGAAAACTGTATACTTACCTTACAGTATTTTTCCTTTCCTGACGCATAAGCATGACAGCATACAGGCCCATCCCTGGGCTTCGCAATGAGTATGAGAATGCTGCCTTGTGGGAAGTGGCTAATTTACAGTCAGGTCCATAAATATTGGGACATCGACACAATTCTAATCTTTTTTTTGGCTCTATACACCACCACACTGGATTTGAAATGAAACGAACAAGATGTGCTTTAACTGCAGACTTTCAGCTTTAATTTGAGGGTATTTACATCCAAATCAGGTGAACTGTGTAGGAATTACAACAGTTTGTATATGTGCCTCCCACTTTTTAAGGGACCAAAAGTAATGGGACAGATTAACAATCATCCATCAAACTTTCACTTTTTAATACTTGGTTGCAAATCCTTTGCAGTCAATTACAGCCTGAAGTATGGAATGCATAGACATCACCAGACGCTGGGTTTTATCCCTGGTGATGCTCTACCAGGCCTCTACTGCAACTGTCCTCAGTTCCTGCTTGTTCTTGGGGCATTTTCCCTTCAGTTTTGTCTTCAGCAAGTGAAATGCATACTCAGTCGGATTCAGGTCAGGTGATTGACTTCGCCATTGCATAACATTCCACTTCTTTCCCTTAAAAAACTCTTTGGTTGCTTTCGCAGTATGCTTCGGGTCATTGTCCATCTGCACTGTGAAGCGCCGTCCAATGAGTTCTGAAGAATTTTGCTGAATATGAGTTGATAATATTGCCCGAAACACTTCAGAATTCATCCTGCTGCTTTTGTCAGCAGTCACATCATCAATAAATACAAGAGAACCAGTTCTATTGGCAGCCATACATGCCCACGCCATGACTCTACCACCACCATGCTTCACTGATGAGGTGGTATGCTTTGGATCATGAGCAGTTCCTTTCCTTCTCAATACTCTTCTCTTCCCATCACTCTGGTACAACTTGATCTTGGTCTCATCTGTCCATAGGATGTTGTTCCAGAACTGTGAAGGCTTTTTTAGATGTTGTTTGGCAAACTCTAACCTGGCCTTCCTGTTCTTGAGGCTCACTAATGGTTTACATCTTGTGGTGAACCCTCTGTATTCACTCTGGTGAAGTCTTCTCTTGATTGTTGGCTTTGACACACATACACCTACCTCCTGGAGAGTGTTCTTGATCTGGCCAACTGTTGTGAAGGGTGTTTTCTTCACTAGGGAAAGAATTCTTCGGTCATCCACCACAGTTGTTTTCCGTGGTCTTCCGGGTCTTTTGGTGTTGCTGAGCTCACCGATGCGTTCTTTCTTTTTAAGGATGTTCCAAACAGTTGATTTGGCAACACCTAATGTTTTTGCTATCTTTCTGATGGGTTTGTTTTGTTTTTTCAGCCTAATGATGGCTTGCTTCACTGATAGTGACAGCTCTTTGGATCTCATATTGAGAGTTGACAGCAACAGATTCCAAATGCAAATAGCACACTTGAAATTAACTCTGGACCTTTTATCTGCTCCTTGTAAATGGGATAATGAGGGAATAACACACACCTGACCATGGGACAGCTGAGCAGCCAATTGTCCCATTACCTTTGGTCCCTTAAAAAGTGGGAGGCACATATACAAACTGTTGTAATTCCTACACCGTTCACCTGATTTGGATGTAAATACCTTCAAATTAAAGCTGAAAGTCTGCAGTTAAAGCACATCTTGTTCGTTTTATTTCAAATCTGTTGTGGTGGTATATAGAGCCAAAAAGATTAGAATTGTGTCGATGTCCCAATATTTATGGCCCTGACTGTATATAGTATAACCGGGTCTTGTGGTCTTTGTGGGCAGGGGGTGGAGCCTGTACCCACACGTGTTTGCTGCTGTCAATCAAATGCTGTGAGGAGGAAGTTGGGGGCAGGGCCAAGCCATTCTGTGTATGTCTAAAGAGCACACAGCTCAGGAGCGAGCACGCACATGTGCCCTAATAGGAAACCGCTTGCTATGTGGACACACGGAGAAGAAGAAGAGCGAAGATTGCCAGCGGGAGACCCTAGAACAGGAGTCTCTGTGCAAAACCATTGTACAGCGCTGGTAAGTATAACATGTTTATAATTTCAATAAAAAAACAAAGAGAAATGCCTTTAGTAAAACTTTGAACACATGCCGACCAGACACGTACCTGGTACATCAACACTCTTCAAGTGGTTGTACCGGGATGATGCTTGCAGCTGCAGGCATCATCCCGTTACCGTTTTTTTAGCGGCTTTCGGCTCTCTTGTAATAGCAATTGGAGCAGCTAACTAGCAGCTTCATATCTATTACAAGCAGTGGGAGGACACTCCCTCTCCCCTCCTGCCGCCTCCCGTACCACCAGAGAGACCCAAAACAACCAGCCAGCAAAAACTTCACTTCCAGGTTACCCGGATGTAAACAGCACCATTTTTAAAAACTCGAAAGATTTCGAAAACACCAATCTTGGTTTTTTGAATGCTTTTAACCAGTTGCCGACCGCCCCACATATATGTACTGTGGGGTGGCGGCCTCTCTGCTCTAAATCACGTACCTGTACTTGATTCTCACGCGCGTGCCAGCCTGGAAATGTTCTGATTTGATTCAGATCCAATCAATCATCATGTCCAGGCCAATGATTTATGGCCTGGACCTGCTGATTGGTTCTGGCAAATGACAGACCCTCCTGTGCCTGTGTAATGTAAACACAGGCACAAGAAATTTTGTAATCTTCTCTCCTGGAGTCCTTTCTGTATTCAGCCTGAAAGAAGATACCATCTACTGTGAGTACAAGCACAACACTGACACCAGATGAAATAGTTAGGCACATTTAACCCCTTGATCGCCCCCCCCCCCATTTAACCCTTTCACTCCCTGTCACAGTGTCATTAGGTACAGTACCAATATATTTAAAGAATATTATAGGGATACAACGGCGCTACCTCAAAAACCTGTATGGCTAAGCATGTACAGGAAACATTAAGTAGAAAATGTTTTTTGTGTGCTTATATGTGAACACTTTTTTCTATATGTAGGGGAATTGTGATGTTGTCACGGATTAGTAGAAGCTGGCTAAAACACATAGATGTGAGTCAGCAGGGCTTACATGCAGCCTACTAGGAGATATATAAAACCTATCACCAAGCAACTGTCTAACAGCCCATATATTCCTTGATAGGTCAGTATACTATCTCTAGATCAGGAACTCCAGACAACATATTCTGTGCATAAAAATAGATAGATAGATAGATAGATAGATAGATAGATAGATAGATAGATAGATAGATAGATAGATAGATAGATAGATAGTCTTATAAAAAACGGCAGACCTTTACCTTAGCAGGGTACTGCACTGTAGGTGGAGACAAAGAGCACAGCACTGTGCTTTCACTTTAGGTTAATGTGACAAGCTCCCTGCACAGTGCCGCCGATTATACTTTGCCTGACAGTCGGGGAGCTCGTCTCAGCCGCCCCTGCCGCTCCTCCTATCGAAGAGCACGGGCGGCCCTCAAGGGCCCCCCTGCAGCAAGGGGCCCGGTCGCCATGGCGGTCTCAGCGACCCCTATAGTTCCGCCACTGTGAAGAGGCCTACAGGATGCTGAGCATGACAGATGAGAGTGATGGGGAGTCCTCATTGTCAGAATCAGGCTCAGTATTCAAACCTGTAGATAGCAGTGGCACCCTGATAGGCAACTCTGACGATGGAGTAGAGGTCCCTGCTAAGGTCAGATGTACCTGACCCCGTTCCCAGGTTGCTGAGGTGCTACAATCACATGATTCCCATATGCAACTGAGTGCCAGTACTAGTGCCGCTCTACCTTCTGGTGAACTGGCAAGCACCAGCGGCCTAGTACATCCTGGACGTAGAGAAACCAGCACTGCAGTAACACTTGGTGATGTGGCGAGTCCCATAAGTGCAGTTTAAGCTGGTGCGGTTACTAGCACAAGTAGTTTCCCGCAGCCACCAAGAATTCAAAGACAGGCCTGTAGAGCCCATAGTGCCCTTCCTGCTGCGTTTGCAAATCCTGATTGGGAGCCCACAAACTCTGCAGCGCCTGTACTTCATATGACGGCGTCCCAGAATGAGAGCCGCACCGCCGGTGGGCAGGCGGCAACTAGGTGATATGAAAATTTTAATAAAAAAATAAATTAAAAAGTAGCACAGTGCCAAATTGCAAAACATGCTCTGGTTGGGAAGGGGGTGAAACCTTCCGGAGGTCAAGTGGTTAAGTGAAGGAGCGATTTTGGGTCTTATAGACCCCAGATCACTCCATAAAGAGTACCTGTCACATACCTATTGCTGTCACAAGGATGTTCACATAAAAAAAAAAAAAAATAACAACAATAAAGTGCCCTCGTCCCCTTGCATAAAGGTGAATGTCCCACAAATATGAGGTATCCCTGCGAATGTCAGATCATGGGCAGTAAGGGCACTTTCACACTGGGGCAGGCGGGCGTCGGCGGTAAAGCTCCGCTATTTTTAGCGGCGCTTTACCGTCCTTTTTGCATCGCTTTTCGGCTGCTAGCGGGGCGCTTTTAACCGAAAAAGACAGAAAAAGGGTTAAAAGCGCCCGCAAAGCGCCGTTTTGCTGGCGCTTTGGCAGCACTGCCCATTGATTTTAATGGGCAGGGGCGCTTTAAGAGCGGTGTATGTACCCTCCTGCAGCGCCTCAAAGATGCTGCTTGCAGGATCTTTTTTATCGTCCAGCCAGTGCACCACTCCAGTGTGAAAGCACTCGGGCTTTCACACTGGAGTGAGAGGAAAGGCACTTTGCTAGCGCTAAAACTAGCGTCTGCAATAGTGCCTGTAAAGCGCCTCAGTGTGAAAGTAGCCTAATTCTAGCACCAGACCACCTGTGTAAATTTAACCAGTTGCCGACCGCCGATGTACATCGGCACAATGCCACGGGCAGGCATAAGGGCTTACCTGTACCTTACCGATCAGACCCCCCCCCGGTGCCTGCGGTGGTCGGATTAGCGTCAGGAGCGATCCGAGCTGAGGGGAAGGTCACTGATTCATGGCCACCCCCTCGCGATTGCTCCTGGCGAATGACAGGCTTCCTCGGCTTCTGTAATGTGAACAGAAGCGGAGGAAGTGATGTCATCGCTCCTCGTGAAGCCTTTTCGATCCGGCTTCCGAGGAGAGAAGACATCAAGTAAGTTTGCACCAACACTACACTTCCAGTAGAACACGCAGGCACACTTTCCACCCCCAATCACCCCCCCCCCCCCCCGATCACCCCCCTGTACCCCCTGTCACAGTGACACCAATAGCATTTTTGGTTTTTTTTCTGATTATTGCATTGGTGTCATTTCTAACAGTTATAAGTGGTAGGGCAGTTAGTGGTAGGCCCCTTTAGGTCTAGGGTACCCCCCTAACCCCCCCTAATAAAGTTTTAACCCCTTGATCACCCCCCATTGCCAGTGTCACTAAGCGATCGTTTATCTGATCGCTGTATTAGTGTCACAGGTGATGCTAGTTAGGCAGGTAAGTATTTAGGTTCGCCGTCAGGTGTTTATAGCGTCAGGTACCCCCATATACTACCTAGTAAAGGTTTTAACCCCCTGATTGCCCCCTAGTTAGTCCTTTCACCAGTGATCACCGTATAACTGTTACGGGTGACACTGATTAGTTAGTTAGTTCGTTTTTTATAGTGTCAGGGCACCCGCCATTTATTACCTAATAAAGGTTTAACACCCTAATCGCCCGGCGGGTGATATAAGTTAGGTTTTAGGATCAGATAGGGTCTGCATCGCCCTAGGCAGCGTCAAGTTAGTGCCAGTACCGCTAACACCCACGCATGCAGAATACACCTCCCTTAGTGGTATAGTATCTGAACGGATCAATATCTGATCCGATAAGATCTATACTAGCGTCCCCAGCAGTTTAGGGTTCCCAAAAACGCAGTGTTAGCGGGATCAGCCCAGATACCTGCTAGCACCTGCGTTTTGGCCCTCTGCCCAGCCCAGCCCACCCAAGTGCAGTATCGATCGATCACTGTCACTTACAAAACACTAAACACATAACTGCAGCGTTTGCAGAGTCAGACCTGATCCCTGCGATCGCTAACAGTTTTTTGGTAGTGTTTTGATACAGTCGCTAACAGTCAGGAGCTTTTTTACCTGTGAGTCTCACTACTGTACCACTAAATTTAGAGCCCAAAATGGCAAACTGAAGGTACAGTAGTGAAGAGGCCTACACATTTCTGAGCATGACAGATAGTGAAGAGGAAGTCACTCATCTGTCAGATTCAGGCTCAGAATACGAACCTGTAGACAGCAGCAGCTCCATGACAGATAGCTCTGACAACGGAGTTGTGGTCCCTGCCAAGGTCAGGCGTACCAGACCCCAATCTTCTTCTTCTGCTATTGAGGTGCAAGAACCGCAGGGCTCTCATATGGAGCAGAGAAGTCTAGCGCCGCTATTCCTTCTGGTGAACTGGCAAGCACCAGCGGCCTAGTACACCCTGGTCGTACATCCAGCACTGCAGTAACACTTGGTGACGTGGTGAGTCCCATAAGTGCAGTTCAAGCTGGTGGGGTAGCAAGCACAAGTAGTGTCCCGCTGCCACCAAGAAGACGAACACAGGCCCGTTGTGCCCATAGTTCCCTTCCTGCTGCATTCGCCAATCCTAATTGGGAACCCACCACTTCTGCAGCACCTGTACTTCCCCCATTCACTGGCCAACCCGGCATTCATGTGGAAACAGTAGATTTTACGTCACTTGATTTTTATTCGCTGTTTTTCACCGAAGATCTCTATAGATCTATTGTGGACCAAAACAATTTGTACGCTGGTCAACACATCGCCACTATTCCCCAGGCCTCCCTTGCCAGAGATTGGAAACCAATTACGGTTTCCAAATTTAAGATCTTTCTGGGCCTATCCCTCCTCATGGGCATAACCAAAAAGAGTGAGTTGCGGTCATACTGGTCCACTGACCCAATTCACCGTGTTCTCTGCTTCCATGGAGAGGGCACGATACGAGCAGATTTTGCGGTTCATGCACTTCAACAACAATGAACTCTGTCGTCCTCGTGGAGACCCTGGATACGATCGGCTCTACAAAATTCGGCCTCTCGTAAACCACTTCAACCAACGTTTTGCAGACTTGTTTACTCCCCATCAAGTTGTCTGCGTTGATGAGTCCCTGATTACGTTTTCTGGCCACTTGTCATTATAACAGTACCTTCCCAGCAAGCGGCCAGATACGGGGTCAAGATGTATAAGCTCTGTGACAGGGCCACAGGCTATACATGAAGTGTTATGGTTTACGAGGGAAGAGATAGTCACATAGAGCCGACAAACTGCCCTGACTACATAGGAAGCGCTGGCAAGATTGTGTGAGACTTGGTGTCACCCTTATTGGGGTACCACTTGTACGTGGACAATTATTACATGAGCGTGACACGTTTTAGTCACTTGTTTGATCATCAGATTGGAGCGTGTGGCACCGTGCGATCTAATCGCCGGGGCTTTCCCCTTGTAGATTCCCGTCTTAGGCTGGGGGAGAGAGCCTGCTTGAAGTGTAATAACTTGCTTGCTATGAAGTGGAGGGATAATAAGAATGTTTTTGTTCTTACCTCCCTTCATGCAGACACGACTGTCCAAATTACTACGGCGACTGGTGTTGTGGAGAAACCCCTCTGTGTTCACGAATATAAGCAAAATATGGGAGGGATGGACCTCAACGACCAGTTGATGGTGCCGTACCTAGTTGCTCGTAAGGCCAGACGCTGGTATAAAAAAGTGTCTGTATACTTATTTCAATTGGCTCTGCTGAACGCTCATGTGCTATACAGAGCTTCCGGACGGACTAGATCCTTCCTTAAATTCCAGGAAGAGATCGTCAGAGCCCTTCTGTCTCCAGACGGTGCTCCACCTCACCTTCCCCAACCAAATGCAGTAAGCCGGCTGCATGAGAGGCATTTTCCTTATGTCCTTACTGAGTACCCCTACCCAAGGAGCCCCCCCAAAGAAAATGTTGTTTCTGTAGAAAGCGCTGATATAGGCGTGACACCCGCTATTATTGTCCCTCCTGTCCTGGCAATCCTGGTCTTTGCATTGGTGAATGTTTTGAGCGCTACCATACACTAGTTGAGTTTTAGCGTAGGGTACAGCATTGCACAGACTAGGCACACTTTCACAGGGTCTCCCAAGATGCCATCGCATTTTAAGAGACCCGAACCTGGAACCGGTTACAGTTACAAAAGTTACAGTTATAAAAAAAAAAAATGTAAAAAAAAAAATTAAAAAAATAAAAATACACAAAAAAAAATTGTTGTCGTTTTATTGTTCTCTCTCTCTCTATTGTTCTGCTCTATTTTACTGTATTCTATTCTGCAGTGTTTTATTGTTATTATGTTTTATCATGTTTGCTTTTCAGGTATGTAATTTTTTTATACTTTACTGTTTACTGTGTTTTATTCTTAACCATTTTTTGGTTTTCAGGTACGCCATTCAGCTGCAGCGCAGATTTATTTATCTTGACAGCAACAGCGTTTGCTCCCACGATACATAAGGCCGTGACTCCAGCGCTGTCAGAGGTGATTTCCCCACCACAGTTAAAAAAAGAGCATATATGCCGAAGCATGGGGGCAGCAGGGGCGGAGGAGCGATTTGCTCCTACCTTTTGCGGGTGGATGCCCCCATGCTTCGGCATATATATATTTTAGGCACAGGTTGTGTTAAAAAATGTTTTATTTTTTACTGTGTTTTTTTTGTATTTGCTTTGCAGGTATGGTATGTCTTATGCCCTGTACACACGATCGGACATTGATCGGTTATTCCGAAAAACAAAATCCATCGGATTTTTTCCGACGGATGTTGGCTCAAACTTGTCTTGCATACACACGGTCGCACAAAGTTGTCGGAATTTCCGAACATCAACAACGCAGTGACATACAACGCGTACGACGAGACTATAAAAGGCCAGTTCAATACCAAGCGTGCCACCCTTTGGGCTCCTTTTGCTAATCTCGTGTTAGTAAAAGTTTGGTGAGAGACGATTCACGCTTTTTCAGACTCGTGGTTTTCAGTTCGTTTTTCTGCTGTTCAGTTTGTGCTTGTGGGTTTGTATCTGGTCTTCAGTGCGTGTAGTGAGTTCCCATTGGTTTATAATTGTGTTCTTGTCCGCTCGTTGCTGATTTTCAGGTCGCTCTTCACAGGCCTTGCTGTTCTTCAGTGCGTTCTGTTACTTCGTCCTGACCAGCCGACCGTTTTGAAGCCATGTTGCGTGTACGTACTCATCGTAGAGTTTATGCTGTGCAGGGGCTTGGTGTTGGGGTTCTTACTTTGACACAAGTCCAGTCCATAAACAGGGTGGGGAGGATTTCATGGACCAAGAATTGGTTGCTCCAGCGTGACCAATTCTGTCACATGCCTTTGCTCCGTGAGATCAGTGAGAATAATCCTGACAATTTCAGGAACTTTCTCAGGATGACGGACCCCGTTTTTCACTGTTTGTTGGCTTTGCTGATCCCTTATATCAGCAGGCAGGATACCTGCATAAGGCAAGCCATCACTCCGGAGCAGAGGCTAGTTGCCACGTTGCGGTACTTGGCGACGGGGAGAAGTCTACAGGACCTCAAGTTCTCGACAGGCATCTCCCCCCAGGCTCTGGGGATCATTATCTCAAAGACCTGTTCTGCCATCATTCAGGTCCTGCAGAAGAACTATATTAAGGTAAGATTTTTATCCTTTAACATCACATTTTATTGCATTTAATGTTTGATAATATATTGTATTTCTTTCCTCATTCCCTAATTACCATGATTGTAATATGCTGTGAATGTCCCCTTTCTCCTCTCGCATGCTGGAATGTTTTAACGTTTTTTTTTGTCCTTCATACATATTTGCTTTCACTTACCTGCCCAGCATACTCTCCTGGGCTCGTCTAGTCACTTCACAATGTATTTTGTCAGCTCCATAGTAGTGCTTTACCCTAAACACCCCCTAAAATGTGTACAAATGTTATTTGTGTCCTTAAATTCAGGCAGAGTGTCAGAGGCTTTTTTCTTGGGTCCCAAACACATTTGGAACCCTCCCTCCCCCCAACTGCTAAGTCAACCCCTAACAATTCTCTATCTGCTGACTTTGTCAAACCCATACACACTATATACCTACCTCTTTTGTGGTCAGATTTCTGTATGAATTACCCAAAGCATGTAGTGCAAGGGCCTGCCTGAATACTTTCAAATGGTACTGTTTAAAGTTTTTGGATCCTATTATTATTTTGATAGGTAATTGCAGAATGTTAAAATTGTGCTCCTACAGTGTGTATTTATATTTTTTTATTATGACACTGATTACCTGTCCAGTGGGCTGCCAA
The DNA here is from genome assembly GCA_037952835.1 of Lithobates septentrionalis. Classification (NCBI taxonomy): domain Eukaryota; kingdom Metazoa; phylum Chordata; class Amphibia; order Anura; family Ranidae; genus Lithobates; species Lithobates septentrionalis. The sequence goes on along the minus strand of JBBDGP010000671.1, from coordinate 2,568,641 downwards.
TAGTGTAAGTAAGGAGGGGGTGGCCAAAGTAATACACGTTATTTAGGCATTCATCTCTCAATGAAGTGAAGAGGGTTACCTGTCCAAAACATCTCTCCTCCCTAAAAATTTAACAATAGGCCATCAGAGGGGGTGAGGAATCTGATAGGTGGACCTTATACTTTTGTCTTTAAATACTCCCTAAAATAAATGTTATACTGATGTTGGGCAAGAATGTTTGTGTCTAATCTGCTTTCAATGTTTATGTGCAAAATGACTAATTTTTTTTTAAATTAATTTTTCTTGTTTGACTCCACAGTTTCCTTCCAACCCACAGGAATGGCAGACTGTGGCATCCCACTTTGCCGAGCGGTGGGACTTTCCTAACTGCGGAGGGGCAATTGATGGGAAACACGTCCACATAGTCCCACCCCCCAACTCAGGGTCATACTATTACAACTACAAGGGGTTCAATAGTATTGTGCTGTTAGCGGTGGTGTCGGGTACTTACGAGTTCCTGTATGTGGACATGGGGAAGAATGGCCGGATGGTGGAGTCATCGCCCAAACCGAGTTCTACAGGCATCTCCAGAATGGCAGTTTGGGCTTGCCACCTTCAGAAGACAATGCGGAAGGACTCCCATTCGTCTTCGTTGCAGATGAAGCATTTGCGCAGGAGGACCATCTTATGCGGCCATTCCCTATGAGGACCCTCACCCCGGACCAGAGGGTTTTTAATTACCGGCTGGCCAGCGCCAGAAGAGTGGTGGAGAATACGTTTGGAATAATGGCCAGCCGGTTCCGCCTATTTCTTACACCGATACACATGGCGGAATATAAACTCAATCACATCATCCTGTGTTGCTGTGTTCTCCACAACTTTTTAAGGAGAAATTCTTTCAACTATGCTGCCTCAGTTGGGCCTGAGGCCGGAATTCATATTAATGAACCAACCCTGACGACGCTTGAAACTGGCTGTCCTGGCTTGCCCTCCCCAGAGTGCCCGCGAGGTCCGTATAAGATACATGGAATACTTTGCAGGTAGGGGGGCCATCGATATGCCAGACAATGTCTGAGACATTTTTAAAATAAAAATATATTTGAAACTGAACAAATATTTGCTTTGATTTACTACTTGGCTTTCTTTTAGCTGTCTCCTCGGTTATGTTTTATTAATGTTCGAATTTTTTGGCCTTTTTGTTCAACAGTGCAAACGAAATTTCGTTGACACATGAGGTGACAATCTCTTCTTCGGCTAACTATTATTATTATGTTGTGTGTCTGCTACACACACACACACACACCTTTCTTTTTTTGTTAATGTATGTAATGCATTACTAACAAAAATATTAATAATTTTAAACACCATGACCGAAATTTGGGGAGTCCTGAAAATGACGTGATTGTGTAAAATTATAAAGCACTGTTGGGTGTTATTTACTAAAGGAAAATACACTTTGCACTACAAGTGCAGTTGAGACTGCACTTGTAGTGCAAAGTGGATTTGCCTTTAGTAAATAACCCACATTGTCACTGAAACCAACAACTTTACTACAAAAAATGTTGTTTTTGAACATTAAAAGAAGAAGCCACACATTGTTGATTATCAATCTTTTTAATCAAAGCACAATCACATGTACGTTTATAAAAGGGTTTTTGAACAAACCAACATGTTTGTTGTATAACATTTTTTATTAAGATCACATTAAGTAGAAATTGCCTTTTAAGGTAAAACAGGCATGTTTAAACCCATAAAACAATACACAACTCTGGAACTTACAAAGTTCAACTTTTATAAAGTGAAGGCAATATCAGACAACATGAGTATGTACAAACTGTGTTTGATATTGCGTTCAGCAGATGGGGTGATGTCACCCCCGTAAAAGCCAAATTTAGAAGATGCACACAAATTGCCTAATGTCAAGCTAGCTGCCATCATGGGGGATCAATGGATGTGTTTTGCGGGTGCAACCCCTTCCTCTCAGCTACTTTATTATTAAGGAAGGGGTTGCACCCACAAAATGCGTACATTGATCTCCCGTGATGGCAGATAGCACATGTTGACACACTGTGTGCATCTTCTAAATTTGGCTTTTAACATACGTAAAAAAAATTTGTCACAAAAAAACAGAAGAAATTTAGGGATTTCTGGGTGTTTTAGATTCTCCCTAAAACATCAATGATGTTCTTCATTTTGTTTTGAACATCATTGATGTTTTGCTTTATGTTTTCTAAATCTCGATTACACCCCATTATCTCCCCGATGAGGATCTGGGCACTTTCACTGGTGAAATGACATTCCTCTTCAACAACATCCAGATCACCTACAAAAAAAACAAAAAAACACACCATGGGGGTTATTTACTAAAGGCAAATTCACTTTGCACTACAAGTGCAAACTACAAGTGCAATGTGCACTTGAAATTGTACTGAAAGTGCACTTGGAAGTGCAGTCGCTGTAAACCTGAGGGGTAGATCTGAAATGAGGGAAGCTCTGGTGATTTTATCATCCAATCACGTGCAAGCTAAAATGCTGTTTTTTATTTTCCTTGCATATCCCCCTCGGATCTACAGCGACTGCACTTCCAAGTGCACTTTCAGTGCAATTTCAAGTGATTTGCACTTGTAGTTTGCACTTGTAGTGCAAAGTGGATTTGCATTTCGTAAATAACCCCCCATGTATTATAAATATGCAGGCATCCATCTCTTACCTGAGGCTGTGGTCGCAGACACTCACCTGTTGTGGTGACATTTTCTACAACGTCTCCCTCCTCCTCCTCTGGTTGGGTTTGGGGGATTTCCCCTTCTTCCTGAGGTGGGGGGTCCCTGGTCTCCTCTGATGAGTGGTGTCCTCCAAGTCTTTTCTCCCCTATGTGAACAAAAATAGGTATACTTAGCACACAGATATTTGATGGCAGAAATGGGAATATGAAACATTGCTTGGAAGTGGGGTACAATTGTCTGTTTTGGCCGAGTTCCAAGCCGAAAAATTTTTGTTTGTCTTTTGTAAAGCTTGAATACTTACCTGTTTTGTGTAAGCTTCACAGATGGAGACACCCCTTTTGTCCCACACTAGTGCTCCAGCGTCCAGATGTGTAAACAGCTGCTGAGTGTCCTCTCCTTACACAGAATCTAGTTAGCATTTCATTCTAGTTACAAACCCATTTGGACAACAAACTTTTCTTAATAGAAGTAGGCCCGAAAAACCGTATTGAACTGCATCTGGCCAAAACATCCTATTTTAGTGGCCGAACGAACAATGTTTCCTACGAACGATTAATGTGCCCATGAGCACCATTTTAAAATGTACAACAGTAAAGAAAAGCACATGGAGCAGCAACGTCATAAAAACATCCTAAAAAGAAAGAATAGGAACACAGGACAACTACGTACTTTTTTGCAGCACTTTCCTGATCCTTCTATACTGATCGTGCTCCCTTAATTTGAGGTCTGACCACCGATTCCTCAGTTGATCCTTGGATCGCCGTAACCCAAAATTCCTGTACAGACTCTTCACAACTTTAGCCATGATCTTGGCCTTTCTGACATTACTTCCCATACTTCCTGTCATAGTCGCCCCTTTTCAATATGTCCACCATCTCCACCATCTCTACAAAGGCCATATTTGAGGCCTTAAATCTCCTCCGGGATCGTGACGTTTCTATCTCCGGGCTTTCCTCCTCGTTGCTGCTATTATCATGCACCTGTTGTCTCTCCGCCATGTGCTCTTCCCCACTGCGCCAAAAGAGAAGGGGCGGGGAATAGACTAGAAAGAATGTCAGGGGCGGGTGGAGTTTCACGCATGTGCAGTGTATATAACACGCGTGTGTCGTATGTGTGATCTGTGAGCGGAGGAAGGAGTCTTGGAAGCGCTGATCGTGATAACGAAGGTAAAAGTTTAACTTGGTCTATACTGCTTATAGATTGAGGCCTATGTTGGGACAAGATTAGGAGAGTTTATCCTGACATTAGGGTTTGTCTTGTGTTGTGTCTTGCAGAGAAAATGAATGGCTTCAATGATCACAACTTCCTCCCCCTGTTCATAGACAAATACAGGGAGCTGCCCTGTCTGTGGCAGGTGAAACATCTGCATTATAATCATAAACAAAAGAGGCAGGCAGCGCTGGAGAAACTGCTGGAGTTGGTGAAGCCGGTGGTCCCCACGGCAACCATCCCCTATTTAAAAGCCAAAATTGGTGGCCTGAGGAGCACATATCTTAGGGAGCGCAAGAAGGTTCTGGATTCCCAGAGATCAGGAGCTGCAGCAGATGACGTTTATGTCCCCAGGCTGTGGTACTATGAGAGACTGCGATTTCTGTCAGACCAGACTGAAGTCAGGGAATCCCTCTCAACCCTTCCTTCCACTCTTCCTTCCACCCATCTTCCACCCCAGCTGAGGCTTCCGATGTCCAACCTGGGACTTCCAGCCAGGAAGAAGTGGAGGAGCCCAGCTGGAGCCAGGTATAGCATTGTTCTACAGATTTCTTGGCAAAACATAAATGATGTTTACTAGATGTTATTATTGATCACTAATTGCTGATTAAATAAAGGCGTTTACATATCAATAGACAGTAGTGGGCAAAAAATAATTGGGACAAGAATGAAAAATGCTGGGCTCGGAATGATAGTGTTTTCTATTTATTAACATTCAATTTGCAACAGTCATGAGATCAAAAATGTGTGTGATTGATGAAGAAAAAACTAAAACTATGTCCCTTTTTCATACACAGGAAGACCTCAGCCAGGAGAAGGCTGTGGAATGTGGCACACAGGAGGAGGCTGTGGAATGTGGCAGCCAGGAGGAGGCGGGGGTTAGTGGCAGCCAGGAGGAGGCGGGGGTTAGTGGCAGCCAGGAGGTGGCGGGGTAAGTGGCAGCCAGGAGGTGGCAGGGCCCAGTAGGAGCCTCACACAATCACAGGTTCCTCCCCTCCGCCTTCCAAACAAAAGAACCAGGAAAGGGAGTAAGGTGGAGGAGTCAGCGCTCAGGCTGATTCGTAAGGCTTTTGCGTCCCTCAGAGCCACCCCCACTCGTGAAGAGGCCTTTGCCTCCATGGCTGCCACAAAACTGCAGGACATGCAGGAGGGGCAATGCCTCATGTGTGAGGAAATCATTTTTAAAACAATAAATAAGGGGTTGAGGGGCGAAATCACACCCAATACCCACCTGTGTGAGTTGCATCATCCTCCTCCTCCTGCCAAACCTCCAACACCACAGACACAGCCTGGAAGGAAGAGTGGAAGGAAGACAAGAAAGTGATGGCCTGGGTTCAGTCTGGTCTGACAAAAGATGCAGGCTCTTGTATTAACACAGCCTGGGGACATAGATGTCATCTGCTGCTGTTCATGATCTCTTGGACTTCTGGACCAGATTGTACTCCCTTATATAAGGACTCCTCAGGCCACCAATTTTGCCAGAAAATAGTTGATGTGTGCCCTGGGGGCCAAAGGCTTGGCCAATTTCTGCTTTTTCTCCAGCATTGCCTCCCTCTTTATTTGGTTAGGACCCCTTAATAAAGGTATTTTTGTGAAGTAATACTTGCCTATGTGTGTTTTCCTTCAAAAAGGACAGTTTGTTTGTGAGGAGGCAGGTACATTTCAAAAATACAATGTGAAATTAACAAGGGACACCAACCAACCTCCTTGAGATTAAAAAAGACAAGATAATAATGGTGTTGTGGTAACTTGACACACAAAACACACCCAAAACTATTCTGGAGATCACCAAAAAACAAACAAAAAAAAAACAAAAAAACAGGAGATCTGTATTTAAAAAAAATGCAACAAATAATACCAAAAAATAAATGAAAAAAAAATAAAGACATTTTCGGTAGATGTGACAAATCAAAATATTATATTCATGAAATCAAGACAAATAATAAAGAAATACGTTTGTGAGAAGTCTGTGTGAATATGAGCAGCAAAACAACTTCACTCTTCTAGCATTATAGAGAAGAAGAGAGTGCGCTGCATTCAACAATTTAAAACATTGCAGCGTGACGAAAGTGCTATATCCATTACGAACGCTAATTTTACCAGACCGAGCAGTTCCGTCTCGGAATTTATTCTGAGCATGCGTTGCACTTTGTGCGTCAGAATTGGCCACACACGGTTGGAATTTACGTGAACGGATTTTGTTGTCGGAAAATTTTATAGCCTGCTCTCAAACTTTGTGTGTCGGAGATTCCGATGGAAAAAGTCCGATGGAGCCCACACACGGTCGGAATTTCCTGTTATACTGTAATGTTACTTTGTTTTATTGTTAACCATCATTTGCTTAGCAGGTACGCCATTCAGTTGCAGCGCGGATTTATTTATCTTGACAGCAACAGGGTTTGCTCCCACGATACATAAAGCCGTGACTCCAGCGCTGTCGGAGGTGATTTCACCACCACAGTTAAAAAAAAAGAGCATATATGCCGAAGCATGGGGGCAGCAGGGGCGGAGGAGCGATTTGCTCCTAGCTTTTGCGGGTGGATGCCCCCATGCTTCGGCATATATATATTTTAGGCATAGATTGCGTTAAAAAATGTTTTATTTTTTACTATTTTTTTGTATTTGCTTTGCAGGTATGGTATGTCTTACTGTTATACTGTAATGTTACTTTGTTTTATTGTTAACCATCATTTGATTAGCAGGTACGCCATTCAGTTGCAGCGCAGATTCATCTATCTTGACAGCAGCAGCGTTTGTTCCCACGATACATAAAGCCATGACTCCAGCGCTGTAGGGGGTGATTTCACCACCACAGTTAAAAAAAATAGCATATATGCCAAAGCATGGGGGCAGCAGGGGCAGAGGAGCGATTTGCTCCTAAATTTTGGGGCGGATGTCCCCATGCTTCGGCATATATAAATGGTGCATATATGCCCATCATTAGACGTGGGTGGATGAAGGGAGGTATTCTAATGGTGGGCATACCAACTGATCAATCTCTTTTTTTCATGCAGCCTACAGGCTGCATAAAAGAAAAAAAAAAAGATTACAATATATGCCCAACAAGGACCAGCAACGTACTGGTATGTTGCTGGACTTTGAGTGGTTATACCAGAATGATGCCTGCAGGTTTAGGTATAATCTTGGTATCATTCTTTTCAGCCAGCGGTCGGCTTTCATGTAAAAGCAATCCTAGTGGCTAATTAGCCTCTAGACTGCTTTTACAAGCAGTGGGAGGGAATACCCCCCGCTCCCACCCTCTTTCATGGATTTCTCTTGCTCTCCTGTCCCTACAGGGAACCCGAGAATGCAGCCGGTGATTCGGCCAGCTGACCAAAAAGCTGATCAGAGACCAGAATGGCTCCAATCATCTCTATGGCCTAAGAAACCGGAAGCTAGGAGCATTTCATGACTTAGATTTTGCCGGATGTAAACAGCGCCATTGGGAAATTGGGAAAGCATTTTATCACACTGATCTTGGTGTGGTCAGATGCTTTGAGGGCAGAGGAGAGATCTAGGGTCTAATAGACCCCAATTTTTTCAAAAAAGAGTACCTGTCACTACCTATTGCTAGCATAGGGGATATTAACATTCCCTGAGATAACAATAAAAATGATTAAAAAAAAAGAAGAAAGGAACAGTTTAAAAATAAGATAAAAAAGCAAAAAAAATAATAAAGAAAAAAAAAACAAAACACCCCTGTCCCCCTCTGCTCTCGCGCAAAGGCGAACGCAAGCGTCGGTCTGGCGTCAAATGTAAACAGCAATTGCACCATGCAGGTGAGGTATCACCGCAAAGGTCAGATCGAGGGCAGTAATTTTAGCAGTAGACCTCCTCTGTAAATATAAAGTGGTAACCTGTAAAGGCTTTTAAAAATGTATGTAGTTTGTCGCCACTGCACGTTTGTGCACAATTTTAAAGCATGTCGTGTTTGGTATCCATGTACTCGGCCTAAGATCATCTTTTTTATTTCATCAAACATTTGGGCAATATAGTGTGTTTTAGTGCATTAAAATTAAAAAAAGTGTGTTTTTCCCCAAAAAAATGCATTTGAAAAATCGCTGCACAAATACTGTGTGAAAAAAATGAAACACCCACCATTTTAATCTGTAGGGCATTTGCTTTAAAAAATATATCATGTTTGGGGGTTCAAAGTAATTTTCTTGCAAAAAAAAAATATTTTTCATGTAAACAAAAAGTGTCAGAAAGGGCTTTGTCTTCAAGTGGTTAGAAGAGTGGGTGATGGATGACGTGAGACGTCAGAGGGAAAGGGAGGGGCTAGAGGTGTGTCAGTGAGCCGGCACTCTGGCGGTCTCTCTCCGATTGCGTGACAGGTGTACGGCAGGTGTACATGACGGACAGCGAGGAGAAGCGAGGAGAGCTGTGTGCCGTGCGTGAACGCTGCCGCCAAGAAGCTTGCTGCCTGGAGCCTAGCGAGAGCAGAGCGGGTCTAACAGGGACTTAAATGACTTAATTGACGAGGTGACGACCCTGCCCTCCCCACGGGGACCCCCCGCGCTCTTTCCCCCCCCTCCCCTTCACTGAGTTCCAGCGGCGGGACGGCTGGGAACTGTCAGAAGACGCACGATACATTGAAATTTACCAAACCCGCGGTGCCTTACTCAGCTAAAGACCACACACAGCTGATACTGGATTGACATCTTTGAAGCCCGCTGTAAAAACGACCAGGTGGTGGTAAGACATATATTTCTCTGCTCATCCCCAAAGGTAAGAGAAGGATTAGAAAATTGTTTCCAAAAGGAGAGAAGTATTTAAGATACGGCAGATGCACAAATAAGACGCTAAGAGATACTGTGAGTGGTTATATATATCATAGAAGAATCTTTTTGAATATTACATCAGTCCCTCTACCACTATCACTGCTTGCATTTTTCTTATCCTGCTGCTGAGACGGGATTGCGGGACCTAGGATATATGACTCTGTTTAACATCATCAGCATTCTTGAGGTCACACCCTAGGGATAATCGAGCTGCAACACCTGCACTGATACCGCTTATGGGCAATAAGAGGTAGAGCGAATAGCAGGTCTCTGCGGCCTTAGACGAACATATTACTGTATGCCTCTGCTATCTATGCCTTGCTTTGCTCTGTATCTCGGTATACCAATGATATCTGGGGGAGGTGACGCTGATGTATGCAGGTGGGGCTAAATGCGCCTTGGTAAAAGCATTTATTGACACACTGCCACCCCCCAGGTTTGTTGGAAATCCCGAGATTAGAGGCATAACACACTAAGGTACAAGGAGGAATATACCTGTATATAGTATCTATGTATATTATGGCAACTCACCCGGACTTGAAATATTAGTATCGCCAACAGTAACGCTACCATAAGGCTGAGGGATAAGACACACTATTGTGAAGGATTGCTAGTATCTGCAACAACACTGCTTTGATAGCTTATCCAATTACCAATTATCCAACTACCATTTGAAGGATATACCTGGGATAACTAGGAGAGGATACGCAGAGCATAAGATACAGGAATAATATTCAGCAAACTACGCCATAATTAAGGTGAACATATTACTGCATACCTCCGTTATCTATGCCTTGTTCTGCGATGTATCTCGGCATACCAATGAGATTTGGGGGAGGTGACGTTGGTGTACATAGGTGTGGTTAAATGCGCCTTGGTAAACAGTTGTTGATACACGGTTACCCTCCAGGTTTGTTGGAGATCACGAAACTAGGCCTAACGCACTAAGGTACTTGGAGGAATATACCCGTATATATTACCTAGTTTTACTGCAAATCCCCAGGACTCGAAATATTGGTACCGCCAACAGTAATTCTACCATATTGGTGGAATATGGGAGGCTGAGTGACAAGACATATCATTGTGGAGGACTGTTCGTATCCACAATAATACTGCTTTGATAGCGCTATCCTACGACCACCTGAATGAAATAACTGGGACAACTAGGAGAGGAAACGCAGAGATTAAGACACAGGATTAATACACACCAAACTACGCCAAAACTAATATTGATAGAACACTAGCACCCCGATGCTAGAGTACTCGCAAAAGAATATAAAATAGGCTAAGGGTAGAGAAAATTAGTCGACGACAAAGAGAGAAGATGGAGAGACGCTAGGAGAAGATCAACACACCTGGCCACCAGAGCAAGGTCGACCGGTGAACTGGCTCACTAAAAGCCCCACCTTTGGAGGTGGAGACCAATGGAGGGCTACGAGATACGTGACCCACATTGGCCAAAGGGTCTAGTGAAGACCAAGAGGGGGGCTGTTGAGGGGGAATCCGGGGAGGGGGGGGAGGGGGGGGAAGGAGGGGGGGACAGGGAGGGGGACCACATCTTAATCTTAATAATGAAAATGCGGGACATCTCTCCAAGGTCTAAGGCAAGGGCGTTAGGTGGAAGGCGGAAAAATGATCTCTGACACAATAAAATGCATAACATACAATGTTAAAGGCCTAAACATGGCTAATAAAAGACGAAGCATCTTCAACGAGCTTAGACTGCTTGGACCAGAGGTGGTATTTCTCCAAGAAACACATATTTCACATCAATCAAGATTAAGGCTATTTTCAGGAGAGTACCCGGTCTGGTACCAAGCAGATACTATCTCAAGTAGAACACGGGGGGTCACAATTGGAATGGCAAAAAGAACTAGGTTCGTGCTGGAGGAGAGACTAGCGGATGTAGAAGGCAGATATTTATTCCTGCGAGGTAGATTGAATGAAAGAGAGTACACACTGGCCAATATCTACGCACCAAATAAAAACCCGATGAAATATGTTGCAAAAATTTTGGAAAAATTAATGGAGTTCAGGAAAGGACACATGATACTAATGGGGGATTTTAACTTTTGTATGGACCCGGGGGTAGACAGTACGGCCCAGGCACAGGGGAAGAAGAGCGTACAAGTAAGAAAGATTAAGCAAAAACTTGTTAGCCTACAGTTGGTGGACATATGGAGAGTGCAACACCCTCGGAAAAGAGACTATACGTTTTACTCCCCTGTGCATGGGTCATACTCCCGTATTGATTTTGGGTTGATAGACCACAGGGATATTGATAAGGTGGTAGACTCCTGGATAGGAAACATAACTTACTCAGATCATGCACCAATGTCCATGGAAATAATAATAGGAGAAGAGGTGAGACATCTAGGGCAATGGCGCCTAAACGAAGAACTGATAAGAGGGAAGGAAGGGTTCAATAGAATCAGTAAAGAACTAGAGGGCTACTTTGCGGTAAATGACTCTGGAGAGATATCTGGGTCTACCTTGTGGGAGGCCCACAAAGCCTACATAAGAGGAGTCGTAATTGAGCTGGGAGCATAGAAGAAAAAAGAGAGACGCGAGGAAATCCTAAAATTAACAGAGGAGTTAGATAGTCTAGAACAGGAACATAAGAAGCAATCAGGCCACCTCACCCCAGAGATATACAAACAAATAGTAATTAAAAGGGCTGAGTTGAAAACGTCAATGGAACAAGAAGTCAGAGCATTACACGGTAAGACAATAGGGTATAGATATCGCTGGGCCAATAAATCAAGTAAACACTTAGCAAAAGTTGTACAAAAGGGTAAAGCTAAGAACTTTATAGAAAAAATTCAGACTAAAGAAGGTAATATAGAGTACTCCTCTAGAAAAGTAGCAGAGGTTTTCAAGAACTATTATCAGGAGCTATATTCAGTCTCCAAACAAGACACTCAGGTAAATAATAAGAGAGAGAGAAACAACAATTACTTAAAGAAGGCAGCTTTGCCCAAAGTCATGGATATAGAAAGAGAAGCTATGGAAACCCCAATTTCTGAAGAAGAAGTGGGGAAAGCAATAGCAGGAATGGCCTCTGGGAAAAGTCCAGGCCCGGACGGATTTACCCTAACTTACTACAAAACGTTTAAGGAATTGCTGATCCCCAGGCTGTGCCGGTATTTTAATGGATTGGGAGAGGAATATGAGATGAGTAGTGAGGCATTAAAGGCCTCCATTACGATCATACTGAAAGATGGAAAGGAGAAAACATTATGCTCAAGTTATCGTCCCATCTCCCTCCTTAATACCGACACAAAACTTTATGCAAAGATACTTGCAGAGAGGTTAAAGGGATCAATGAACGCCTTGGTCAATCCTGACCAGGTAGGGTTTGTTCCTAAAAGAGAGGGGAAGGACAACGGGGTCAGGACATTGCTCCTGTTGCACAAAACGAGAGGGAATGAGCCCCCAAGCCTACTACTGTCGGTTGATGCCGAAAAGGCCTTCGACAGGGTGGACTGGGGGTTCATGTTCCAGACCCTGGAGGTTATGGGTCTTGGACCCAGAATGATCCAGAGGATTAAAACCCTGTACCATCATCCTAAGGCAACAGTGGGTGTGAATGGAGTAATGTCTCTGCCATTTGAAATGGAAAATGGCACAAGACAGGGATGTCCTTTATCCCCGTTGCTCTTTGTCCTCACTATGGAACCGCTTCTGGCAACAATACGTGCAGATCCAGACATTAGAGGCATTAAGATCGGAGAAGATGATCATAAAATCGCAGCCTATGCCGACGATGTGCTATTCTACATATCGGACCCAGAGGTCACTATGCCCAAATTAGTAAAAGCCCTCAGGGTATATGGGGAGGTCTCCAACTTCCAAATAAATATGGTAAAATCAGAAATACTAAATATTAACTTAAATAAAACAGAAAGGGAGACATTGAAAAGAGAGTACAGTTTTAGATGGACCAAAGAACTAAAGTACTTAGGAATTAAGCTTGCTAATACAACTGAGAAGATGTTCACAATAAACTACCTACCCCTGTTAGATACAGTTAGATCTGTATGTAAAAACTATGCCGGTAAGACCCTTTCCTGGATAGGCCGCATAAATGTTATTAAAATGGTCCTACTCCCTAAGGTTACATATTTGTTCCAGATGATGCCGCTTCCCCTGCCTCTATATTATCTAAGAAAGTTAAATAAAATAATAATGAGCTTCATATGGAAAAATAAAAAACCAAGAGTCTCCTTTAGGATCCTAAAACAAAAGAAAATAAATGGCGCTCTAGCAGTGCCAGACATCCAGATTTATTATAAGGCCATAGTTTTGTCTAGAATGGTTGAATGGGCAAAGAGAGAGAATGAAAAACGCTGGGTAAGAAGAGGGAAACCTCAGTAAAGTTTCACTTGGAAGAATGATATGGAACCCTCCACACACTAGAAACTTAGATAAAAGCACACACGTAATAACACGTAATGTATTTAAAATTTGGGACGGGGTATATAAGAAAGTTAACGGAGAATACAATTCACCTTTATTGGCACTAACGAATAGTATTTTTTTCTTACCAGGATTAGAGAATACGGGTGGAAAAGAAGCACTATGGGGTAAGACACAAGTAAGACACATCATTAAGGAGGGTAAAATTATGACACTACAAGAACTTAGATCTGGGAGAGGGACACGAGGGATAGACGAGTGGCGGTACCTCCAGCTGTGTCACTTTGTGAGTAAATTACCAAACCCGATAAGAGCAGGAGACAAACTGACGGATTTTGAGAAGCTCTGTGATACAGAAGATCCAAAACACTTAGTTTCTAGGATCTATAAAATACTTATGAAGACGGATCAGCTGGAGATACCCCCATATATAAGTAAATGGGAAAGTGAATTAGGCACTAAAAAAGATGAAAACACAATTAGAAGAATTTTGAAAATGATTGGTAACTCAACAATAGATGTAAGAACGGCAGAAATGAGCTATAAATGTATAAGCAGAAGTTATTTAACCCCAGAAATAACAAGCAAATTTCAAAAGGGGTCGGCATATTGCTGGCGGGGATGTCAGGAGATAGGTACAATGGCACACCTATGGTGGTTATGCCCGAAAATAAAAAATTTCTGGAGGAAGATACTTACTATGGTCAAGAAAATAACAGGAATAGAAGTGATGGAAGACCCTTGGGAGGTCCTGTTCCATGGGAGGGAAGGTGACATAAACAAATACAGGCAGTCATTAGTCCCCCACCTACTAAACGCTGCGAAGCGAATAATACCGAAGAGCTGGCAGAGGAGGGAGAGCCCTGAAATCTGGGAGTGGATAGACGCAGTGGAGGAAACATATAGCATGGAGATAGGGGCAAGCTTGGTAGAAGACACGGGATCCGTGAACTTAGTGGAGTGGGAACGTTGGAAAAAATTTAAAAAAACGTGGTGCTACGCCAAAGAACTGAAAGCCATGGAGTAGAGAAGGAGAGATGGATACATTAGACCTGGGGATGTGGGGTAAGAGGGGGGGTGGGGAGGTCAAGGGGGGTGGGGGGGATATACAAAAAAAAAAAAAACACTGTAAACCGGTCATGTGCGACTTCTCGAGAGGTTAAGTAATCTCATTAGATTGGATATATGTCTGGTTTTAAATCATTATTTTTGATATGGCAATGAGTCACGATGATGAGACAAAGTAGAGAGGGATGGAAGTTAAATGAACTACAAAGTTGATTTATGCCTCCCAAATGGTCGACTGATGTGACAAAAAAAAAAAAGAAGAGTGGGTGATGTGTGACATAAGCTTCTAAATGTTGTGCATAAAATGCCAGGACAGTTCAAACCCCCCCAAATTACCCCATTTTGGAAAGTAGACACCCCAAGCTATTTGCTGAGAGGCATGTCGAGTCCATGGAATATTTTATATTGTGACACAAGTTGCGGGAAAAAGACAATTTTTTTTTTGCACAAAGTTGTCACTAAATGATATATTACTCAAACATGCCATGGGCATATGTGAAATTACACCCCAAAATACATTCTGTTGCTTCTCCTGAGTACAGGGATACCACATGTATGAGACTTTTTGGGAGCCTATCTGCGTACGGGACCCCGAAAACCAAGCACCACCTTCAGGGTTTCTAAGGATGTAAATTTTTTATTTCACTCCTCACTGCCTATCACAGTTTCGGAGGCCATGGAATGCCCAGATGGCACAAACCCCCCCCCCCCCCAAATGACCCCATTTTGGAAAATAGACACCCCAAGCTATTTGCTGAGAGGTATGGTGAGTATTTTGCAGACCTCGTTTTTTGTAACAAAGTTTTGAAAATTGAAAAAAGAAAAAAAAAAAATTTTTCTTTTCTTTCTTCATTTTCAAAACCAAATGAGAGCTGCAAAATACTCACCGTGCCTCTCAGCAAATAGCTTGGGGTGTCTACTTTCCAAAATGGGGTCATTTGGGGGGGTTTGTGCCATCTTGGCATTTTATGGCCTTCAAAACTGTGATAGGTAGTGAAGAGTGAAATCAAAAATTTACGCCCTTAGAAATCCTGAAGGCAGTGATTGGTTTTCGGGGCCCCGTACGCAGCTAGGCTCCAAAAAGTCCCACGCATGTGGTATCCCCGTACTCAGGAGAAGCAGCAGAATGTATTTTTGGGGTGTAATTCCACATGTGCCCATGGCATGTTTGAGCAATATATCATTTAGTGACAACTTTGTGCAAAAAAAAAAAAGTTTGTCATTTTCCCGCAACTTGTGGCAAAATATAAAATATTCCATGGACTCAACATATCTCTCAGCAAATAACTTGGGGTGTCTACTTTCCAAAATGGGGTCATTTGGGGGGGGGTTGTGCCATCTGGGCATTTTATGGCCTTCAAAACTGTGATAGGTAGTGAGGAGTGAAATCAAAAATTTACGCCCTTAGAAATCCTGAAGGCGGTGCTTGGTTTTCGGGGGCCCCGTACGCGGCTAGGCTCCCAAAAAGTCCCACGCATGTGGTATCCCCGTACTCAGGAGAAGCAGCAAAATGTATTTTGGGGTGCAATTCCGCATATAACCATGGCATGTGTGAGCAATATATCATTTAGTGACAACTTTTTGTAAAATATCATTTTTTATTTATTTTTTTGTTATTTCATTATTCAATCACTTGGGACAAAAAATAAAATATTCAATGGGCTCAACATGCCTCTCAGCAATTTCCTTGGGGTGTCTACTTTCCAAAATGGGGTCATTTGGGGGGGTTGTACTGCCATTTTAGCACCTCAAGAAATTAGATAGGCAGTCATAAGCTAAAAGCTGTGTAAATTTCAGAAAGTGTACCCTAGTTTGTAGACGCTATAACTTTTGCGCAAACCAATGCTTATTGACTTTTTTTTACCAAAGACATGTGGCTGAATACATTTTGGCCTAAATGTATGACTAAAATTGAGTTTATTGGATTTTTTTAATAACAAAAATTAGTTCCGTTTATAGCGCAAAAAATAAAACCGCAGAGGTGATAAAATACCATCAAAAGAAACCTCTATTTGTGGGAAAAAAGGACGCAAATTTCGTGTGGGTACAACATTGCATGACCGCGCAATTAGCAGTTAAAGCGACGCAGTGACAAATTGTAAAAAGTGCTCTGGTCAGGAAGGGGGTAAAACCTTCCGGGGCTGAAGTGGTTAAAGTGGTAACCTGTAAAGGATTTTAAAGTGTCACATATGGATCGTAAGATTTACATTATCGCCTTGCACGAGCGTGCACAATTTTAACCACTTGCTTACTGGGCCAGTTCTGACACTTCTCAGATACAGTGCCTTGAAAAAGTATTCACACCCCTTGAAAATTTTCCACATTTTGTCATGTTACAACCAAAAATGTAAACTTATTTTATTGGGATTTTATGTGATAGACCAACACAAAGTGGCACATAATTGTGAAGTTTATCAAATTTTTTTACAAACAAATATCTGAAAAGTCTGGTGTGCATTTGTATTCAGCCCCCCTGCGTCAATACTTTGTAGAACCACCTTTCGCTGCAATTACAGCTGGAAATCTTTTTGGGGATGTGTTTACCAGCTTTGCACATCTAGAGAGTGTGACATGTTTGCCCAACAGTGCTCTGTGAGATGTTCCAAGCTTGGGATATTTTTTTACCTAACCCTGCTTTAAACTTCTTCACAACTTTATCCCTGACCTGTCTGGCATGTTTCTTGGCTTTCATGATGCTGTTTGTTCACTAAGGTTCTCTAACAAACCTCTGAGGGCTTCACAGAACAGCCGTATTTATACTGAGATTAAATTACACACGGGTGGACTCTATTTACAATTAAAAAAATGCAGGTGTGGCTAGATGGTTAGTTTAGATACAGCACCTCATCCCAAAAAATTAAATAGTAGATAGATAGGGGGACAGGGGATTATAACGGTGCTAGGGCACAATATAAGAGAAAAATGTCCTGCTGGACATAGGAAACGCCTGTATCTGCTCTCCTCACATCAACAAGGATCCACCAACTCCTTGCTACTGTTGAATTTCCTACCCCTATACAAACCTTGCGAATGCTGTTCCGTGACACTCACATGTTTTACAAACAGCTTATTAGGACTTTTCCACTTTTTATCATTGCCTAATTTCCTACTTTTATGCAAGTTATGCGAATACTGTTCTAAGACAGTCACACGTCTTGCCAATAGCTCATTGGACTACCATCTAATACCTCTACTAGTCGTTCCCGACTGCCTTCTAATTCATCTCCAGGCGTTTCCCCCTATCAATCAACTTGTTTTAAAAAAAAGTGTTTTCTATGTGCCCCCTGCAAGCATAATATACGGTGCAGCCTGCCCTCCCCCCACCTGGGGGCCCCCTGCCGCGCCTCCCCAGGGTGTCTGCTGTTCAGATCCTTTCATACTGCAATAAGCTCTTGTTCCCTGAGGAAGCCAATGCTTTGGCGAAACATGTAGGAAACTGAGCACTTACTTCAAAGGCCGTTTCCATCTGGCCCATCTTATTGTATTAGGGTCACACGTACCATATATTCTTTTTGCTGCTAACCATTTTATTGTTTTTTCTATGTAATGAATATTGTGTAATAAAATATTTGTAATTTTATATCTTTTTTTGCATTTTTCTCTTATATTGTGCCCTAGCACCGTTATAATCCCCTGTCCCTCTATCTATCTTCTATTTACAATTAGGTGACTTTTGAAGGCAATTGGTTCCACTAGATTTTAGTTAGGTGTATCAGAGTAAAGGGGGCTGAATACAAATGCACACCACACTTTTCACATATTTATTTGTAAATAAAATTGAAAAACATTCAGAATTTTCCTTCCACTTCACAATTATGTGCCACTTTTGTGTTGGTCTAGCACATAAAATCCAAATAAAATACAATTAAGTTTTTAGTTGTAACATGATAAAATGTGTAAAATTGTAAGGGGTATGAATACTTTTTTAAGACACAGTACATGTAAAAATCTACTTTTTTTGGCTAGAAAATTACTCAGAACCCCTAACCATTTTATATATAAATATATATACATATACAGTATGTATATACTGAAGAACACTGAAGAAATTAAACTTTGCTACAATGTAAAGTAGTGAGTGTACAGCTTATACAAAAGTGTAAAGTTTCTGTCTCCTCAAAATAGCTCAACACACAGCCATTAATGTCCAAACTGCTGGCAGCAAAAGTGAGTACACCCCTAAGTGAAAATGTCCAAATTGGGCCCAATTGGCCATTTTCCCTCCCCTGTGTCATGTGACTCGTTAGTGTTACAAGGTCTCAGATGGGAATGGGGAGCAGGTGTTATCACTCTCACTCTCTCATACTGGGCACTGGAAATTCAACATGGCACCTCATGGCAAAGAACTCTCTGAGGATCTGAAAAAAAGAATTGTTGCTCTACTGTCAGAAACCATGAATCAGACTGAGACAGAAGTACAGTTAAATCACACTTGTTTAATAATAATAAAAAAAAAGGTAAACAGAGTAAACGTAGTCAAAACATAGCCAGAGTTCAGGAACCAAAATGGATAGTCAGACAAGCCAATATGTCAGGACTAGGTCCGTCGGACCAGTCCGGTTGAAAAGTCTGCTTGTGTGTACGCGGCATTACTCTGAGCACACATGGAACAGGCAGCTATGAGGGCGGTTACATCAGCACGTAGACTAGGCCACCAGAATTGTTGGGAAATGGCCCAAAAGAGTTGATTCTTCCCAGGGTGGCCAGCAGCCTTGGGAGAATGGTAAGTCTGGAGCACGGCAGTATGGAGACTCTCTGGGACAAAGCAGCGGTCACAAGGTTTCTCAGGAGGAGCATGGACATGAGCAGCAAGAATTCTGTCACCCAAAGGAGAAGTGAGACTGGTGTGAACCATAGCCAGAATACGATCAGGAGGAATCACAGGAACCGGAAACCGACTCCATCTTGGAAGTGGAGGAAAATTGTTGTGACAAAGCATCAGCCCTTACATTCTTAGTACCGGGTAAGAGTGAGACAATGTAACTGAAACTAGACAAGAAAAGAGCCCATCACACCCTTCTGGGAGAAAAGTGTTTAGCCTCAGACAAGAATGTAAGATTCTTATGGTCAGTGAGAATGAGAACTGGCACGAGGAGATGTCTCCATTTTTTCAGGGCTAAAATGATCGCTAACAGCTCTCTGTCACCAATCTCGTAATTGCACTCTGCAGGTGAAAATTTCTTGGAAAAGTAGCCACAAGGATGCATAGCGCTCTCAGAGGTAGGATGTTGAGACAGAAGGGCGCCAACTTCAGTCTCAGAAGCATCAACCTCAAGGGTAAAAGGTAACGTAGGATCAGGATGTGCCAACAGAGGAGCAGAAACAAAGGCAGCCTTGAGACTCTCAAAGGCCTTAGTGGACTCCGGAAGCCAACTCTGTGGGTTACAGTCCTTTCTGGTTATATCAGTAAGGGGGCTTGACCAGAGACGAAAAGTTACGAATAAACATCCGATAAAAGTTGGCAAAGCCAAGAAAATGCTGCAGAGGACGTAAACCCACATGTCAGAGCCACTGTAGGACTGCTGAAAGTTTCTCTGTCTGGGTCTATCGAAAAACCAGCAGTGGAAATGACATAACCCAGGAATTTAACCTGTTCATGATGGAATTCGCACTTCTCCCATTTACAATAGAGATTGTTCTCTCTTAGTTTCTGAAGCACACGATAGACATCTGTGTGGTGGCTCTCCAGGGACTTGGAAATATGAGAATATCTTAGAGATAAACCACCACACATAACTGCAACAAATATTGGAGAACATCATTAATAAATTCCTGGAAAACTGCCAGGACGTTACAAAGGCCAAAAGGCATCACGAGGTACTCATAATGGCCTGTTATGGTATTAAACACAGTTTTCCACTCGTCGCCCTCCTTAATCCTCATGAGATTGTATGCCCCTCTCAAATCAAGCTTTGTGAAAACTATTGCTTACTTGAAGCAGTCAAATAACTCCGTAATCAACAGAATCGGATAGGCATTCTTAATCATGAAATGATTGAGACCCCTTTAATCAATACAAGTGTGTCTGCAACATATTCCTCCATGGCCTTATCCTCTAAGATCGACAAAGGGTAAACCCGGCCATGAGGGGGTATGGCACAAGGTTGAAGGTTAATTGCGCAATCATACGACTGAGGAGTGAGGAGGCAATCTCTCTATGGCTTGACCTTTGTCAAAGACATCGCTAAAATCGCGGTACTCCTCCAGGAGGGAGGATAGTGAAGAGGTGCACAGGACCTTAGCTACCTTCTGGAAGCATCTCTTACTGCATTGTTGTGACCAGGAGAGAACCTCAGCATGGAGCCAATCAAAAGAGGGGTTGTGCCTCTGTAACCAAGGATAGCCAATAACCTGCGGAAACTTAGTTGAGGAAATAACTTGGAATTGGATTATCTCATGGTGAAGAGCCCCTACGGCCATGGACAACGGAACAGTCTCATGAGTCACATGAGCAGGCTGTAGAGGTCTCCCGTCAAGAGTCGCAATGGCAAGTTGAGTGTCACGCAGCTGCAGTGGAATCGGGTGCTTCGATACAAAGGCATCATCAATGAACAGGCCTGCAGCCCCAGAGTCAATTAGAGCCTGTATCTCAACGGACGACTCAGCCCAAGAAGGGGTAACCGAAACCAGGGGCTTATCCTTCTGGATAACTGGGAACGAAACAACGCCACCTAAGGTCTGTCCATGACAGGACCTCAAGGTTGGGACAGACAAGACTTCAAAAAGTGACCTGCCTGGCCACAAGAAAGGCACAATCTCTCCCTCTTCCTAAGGGTTCTCTCATCCGCAGAGAGACGCGTGATGCCCAAGTGGGCATGGGAGGTGAGGGAGGCAAGGGTGGGACTGCAAAGTTTGGACACAAATGTACAGGAGGCTTCTGCAAGCGCTCCTTAAAAGGGAGTCTTTCTCTGAGTCTGGAGTTAATGAGGATGGCAAACATTATCAACTTCTCCAGCTTAGTGGGTATATCTTGGGCTGCTATTTCATCCTTGATGGTATCCGAGAGACCATGAGAAAAAGCAGCCTCATTAGCCTCATTGTTCCAAGCAACCTCTGCTGCCAGAGTACGGAATTCAATGGCCTAATCGGCAACAGTTCTCGTACTCTGATGGACATGAGGCACTTGGCAGCAGAAGCGGGGCGTGCGGGAACGTCAAATACCCTTTTAAAGGAAGCCACAAACTCAGGGTAACTCAAGACAATACGTTTTTGCTACTCCCATAGAGGATTTGCCCAGGCCAAAGCTCTCTCAGAATGCAAAGATCTCACAAAACCTACTTTGCTTTTGTCCGTGGGAAACCCCTGGGGCAGCATCTCAAAGTATATCTCAACCTGCATTGGACTGGATCACCCCCAAATCGCTGGGGACATGGAGCAGAACCAGACATACCTCTTATAGAGGTAATATTTGAGGCGGGTGTCTGCACAGAGACTGGAGCAGCAGGAGGGACAGCCTGCAACACAGGTTGTACCGGAGCAGTCACAGTGGGAGATTCCGGGTGAGCCGTGTGACTCAGGAGCATTTGTAATGCCATGGCAAACTGATCCATGCGGTGATCCTGCTCCTCCAATATGGAAAAAAATATTACCAACAAGTGGATTGACTGCATTTTCTGAATTCATGGCCTTCGCCTACTGTCAGAAACCATGAATCAGACTGAGACAGAAGTACAGTTAAATCACACTTGTTTAATAATAATAAGAAAAAGGTAAACAGAGTAAACGTAGTCAAAACATAGCCAGAGTTCAGGAACCGGAACAGATAGTCAGACAAGCCAAAACGTCAGGGAGCCAGAGAGGAGCGTAGTAGAACAAGCAGGATCTGGAGCCAGAAGGAATGTCAGCCAAGAAAGTCTTTAACAGGAACACAGGTGAGCGTCTCTAGAGATGTGACCAAGGCGAAGGCAGAGATCATCTGGACTGGACGGCTTAAGTAGGCAGGACTGACAAGCAGGATATCATCAACAGGTGAGTCACTGTGGAGAGATAGGAGCTGGCAATTAGCAGACAGTTGAGCGGCCAGCTTTGAGAAGAAAGGGCTGAGCCCAGTCCTGATATCTACATAAAGATGGCCTTGGCTATAAGAAGATTGCCAAGACCCTGAAACTGAACTGCAGCACGGTGGCCAAGACGATACAGTGGTTTAACAGGACAGGTTCCACTCAGAACAGGCCTCGCCATGTCTCGACCAAAGAAGTTGAGTGCACATGCTCAGCGTCCTATATCCAGAGGTTGTCTTTGGGAAATAGATATATGAGTGCTGCCAGCATTTCTGCAGAGGTTGAAGGGGTGGGGGGTCAACCTGTCAGTGCTCAGACCATACGCCACACACTGCATCAAATTGGTCTGCAAGGCTGTCGTCCTAGAAGGAAGCCTCTTCTAAAGATGAGAAAGCCTGAAGTTTTCTGAAGACAAGCAGAATAAGGACATGGATTACTGGAACCATGTTCTATGGTCTGATGAGACCTCATTTGCCATGTAGTTTCCCACCCCATTAATTTGCTCAGATCTTTTTGCAAGGTTTCCACATCCCGCGGAGAAGTTATTGCCCTGCTTAGCTTAGTATCGTCCGCAAATATAGAAATTGAACTATTTACCCCATCTTCCAGGTTGTTTATGAACAAATTAAACAAGATTGGTCCCAGCACAGAACCCTGGGGGTCCTCACTACACACCCCTGACCATTCCAAGTACTCCCCATTTATCACCACCCTCTAAACTCGCCCTTGTAGCCAGTTTTCAATCCATGTACTCACCCTATGGTCCATGCCAACGGACCTTATTTTGTACAGTAAACGTTTATGGGGAACTATGCCAAATGCTTTTGCAAAATTCAGCTACACCACGTCTACGGGCCTTCCTTTATCTAGATGGCAACTCACCTCCTCATAGAAGGTTAATAGATTGGTTTGGCAAGAACGATTCTTCATGAATGCATGCTGATCACTGCTAATTATACCGTTCTCATTACTAAAATCTTGTATATAGTCCCTTATCTCCTCCAAGAGTTTACATACTATTGATGTTAGACTAACTGGTCTGTAATTCCCAGGGATGTATTTTGGGCCCTTTTTAAATATTGGTGCTACATTGGCTTTTCTCCAATCAGCTAGTATCATTCCAGTCAGTAGACGGTCAGTAAAATTTAGGAACAATGGTCTGGCAATTACTTGACTGAGTTCCCTAAGTACTCTCGGGTGCAAGCCATCTGGTCCCGATGATATCTTAATGTTAAGCTTCCCAAGTCTAATTTTAATTCTGTCCTTTGTTAACCTTGGAGGTGCTTCCTGTGATGTGTCATGAGGGTAAACACTGCAGTTTTGGTTACTGAAGCCCCCCAATTCCCCTGTGAAGACTGAGAAGAATAAATTCAACACCTTCGCCATCTCCCCATCCTTTGTAATCAGATGTCCTTCCTCATTCTTTATGGGGCCAATATGGTTTGTCCTCCCTTTTTTACTGTTTACATACTTAAAGAATTTCTTGGGATTTTTTTTGCTCTCCTCCGCTATGTGTCATTCATGTTCTATCTTAGCGGTCCTAATTGCACCCTTACATTTCTTGTTGCATTCTTTATAAAGTCTGAATGCTGATGATGATCCCTCAACCTTGTATTTTTTGAAGGCCTTCTCCTTTGCTTTTATATGCATTTTTACTTTGGAGTTAAGCCATCCAGCACTTTTGTTCGCTCTTTTAAATTTATTACCCAATGGGATGCATTGGCTAATGCCCTTATTTAATATGCTCTTAAAGCAAACCCATCTCTCCTCCGTGTTCTTTGTTCCTAAGATTTTATCCCAATTTATGCCTTCTAGCAAGGTTCATAGTTTAGGGAAGTTGGCTCTTTTGAAATTCAGTGTCTTTGTATTCCCCTTATGTTTCCTATTTGTGTGATTTATACTGAAGCCAATTGACCTGTGATCACTGTTACCTAAATTGCCCCATATTTCCACATCCGTGATCAGGTCTGTATTGTTGGTAATCAGTAGATCCAGTACCGCTTTATTTCTAGTTGCAATGGATCTGGCTATAGGAACCCCAAGAACTAGACAACACCAGTCTTGGAGTACATCAGAACTAACTTTTATTTGAGATCTCACACACATTTATACACCAGGATGACTCAAAGCTAACCTAATTAACATGAGCTCCAATAGGAGTCGTCCCGTCTCCTACATTGTATGGAGGACAATGTCATTAGCTCATTCAATTAACATAAGCACAAGTTGACACCAGCATCTCCTCACATGATGTGTCCCAACAGAATGAATCAGTCTTATCAGCAGGGGGCTGCTGGAGGAACCCCCCCCTCCCTCTTCAGGGACACAGATCCACAGCAAGGAGTCCCCATACAATATATACATGACTGAGTCCGATTAATACAGTTCAGACTGGATTTCTCATTCACCTCAAATGCTAGGGCCCATAATCTGTGGGCAACAGGCCCGCACACAGTCCTCTCCAACAGCCTCTGCTCCGGCCAGGTCCGTGACATTTCTCCCCTTTCGGCAGGAGACTAACATAGGAGGAGACCCCAGACGGGTTGACTCCGAAGTTAGTCAGTAGTTCCAGTCCTCTACTGCCTGTACCCACACAGTACCCCAAACAAATTATTCCAAACAGTGTATTACTCACCCAGCCATCCTCTGCCTCTCTCAGAGAACATATCTGCCGCTGGGGAGAGGCCTGGACTGGCCCTTCTCCCTGGAATCCTTTCTGCCGCTGGAGAGAAGACAGTGGGACTGGGCTCACTCCATCCTGCTGTTGGGGATCTGGGCCGACTGCCCAGCATCCCTGGGGTATACAGGTGGGGACTGAAGCCCCATCAACCGACACCAGATCAAGCTGCAGTTGTGAGGTGATGACTGCATTCTCTCCTTGGATCCTGATCTGCAGCTCGCGATAGATTGCCACCTCCTCACCTTGGGCCTCCACAATTGCTGCAGGTGTGGGGCAGAGGTCTTGGACCCTCTGTCCAGTTGCCAGCACTTCTGCTGGGGGTTTGCCAGGTGGTTCCTCCTCTACAGAAACGTCTATTAAATCCCCAGTCTCTGGAAGTGGTAAAAGTGTGGGACAGAGGTCTTGGACCCTCTGTTCAGTTACCAGATCTTCAGCTGGAGAAGTTTGTTTTAACTCCATAGATGCTGCTGGCAGAAAATCACATGTCCCTGTCAGTGTTGTGGGAGAAAGGCCGACTACCTCTTCTCTCAAGAAGGCCGAAGCCACTGTTGGTGCTGGGCAGAACACAGTGAACTTTGGCCCTGATAGCAGCTCTTCTGCTGGAGGCTCATCAGGTTGTTCTTCCTCAGCAGAAAAGTCTATCAAGTCCCATGTCTCTGCAACTGATGTCTGGGGATATAGGTTCACCATCTCCTGTCCATGGAACCCAGAAGATGTTATCAGTGCTGGGCAGAGGTTAGCAGAGCTCTGCCCTGTTGTCAGCACTTCAGGTTTGGGGACGGCAATCTCCGGATTTTCCACTGCCGATTCTCTGGCATGCTGCTGAACTTGTTCTAGCAGTTTCCTGTATGCCCTTTCCAGATGCTGTTCCTCCCTTAGCAAATGGTCCAGATCAGGTTTGAGCTCTGAGACCCCTGCCAGACTGAGCACAGACTCTCTATAGTCTCTCATGTCCTCAAGGTCAGGTTCCCCCTCATCGCCAAACATAAAAAGATCTGTAAGGTTCTCCCACAGCAATCCAGGGCCGCCAAGTCATATCCCTCCGGAGAGCATTCTGTTGTCTCCCCTAAATATCCCTCCTCTGCGTGCCATTGCAGAGCCCGATAACGATTGTCCAGCTCTATCTCCTGCTGGACCAACCTGTCCAACTCAGTCACCCATTGCTCCTGGGGCTGCTCTCCCAGGAGTGCTATCCGCAATGCCCGTTGGTCACTGGCCCGTTGCTCTTGGGTTGGAAAGCACTTGCCCTGTTTTATACCAGCGAGACGGAGGGCTGCAATCCAGAGCTCCACCCGAATTTGCTGCCTAAGCTCCAGGTATTCATCCTCAGACACAGTCCTGGTGTATGTTGAAAGGATGATCCGCAGCAGCCCCGGGAATTCTGATGCCAGGTCCATATCTCCGCTGGGGTGACTGAAGTCTGCTATGCTGATCTTAGATTCAGTTGGAGGTTTGGATGTCCCAGACTTCAGGAAGCTATCCCACTGCTTGCCACCAATGTCACGGAACGTCCCACACTCCGCTTGAGTGCTTCCGTCATATACCGCTTCCTAAGTTCTGGAACACGAGTCCAATGGATCTGGCTATAGGAACCCCAAGAACTAGACAACACCAGTCTTGGAGTACATCAGAACTAACTTTTATTTGAGATCTCACACACATTTATACACCAGGATGACTCAAAGCTAACCTAATTAACATGAGCTCCAATAGGAGTCGTCCCGTCTCCTACATTGTATGGAGGACAATGTCATTAGCTCATTCAATTAACATAAGCACAAGTTGACACCAGCATCTCCTCACATGATGTGTCCCAACAGAATGAATCAGTCTTATCAGCAGGGGGCTGCTGGAGGAACCCCCCCCTCCCTCTTCAGGGACACAGATCCACAGCAAGGAGTCCCCATACAATATATACATGACTGAGTCCGATTAATACAGTTCAGACTGGATTTCTCATTCACCTCAAATGCTAGGGCCCATAATTTGTGGGCAACAGGCCCGCACACAGTCCTCTCCAACAGCCTCTGCTCCGGCCAGGTCCGTGACAGTACGTCTACCATCTGACCCATAAAATTGTCCTGCAAGACAGTTAGGAACTGGCGAGCCTTAGATGAATGCGTTGTTCCCTCTGACCAGTCTATGTCTGGATAATTAAAATCCCCAATTATGATAACACTTCCCATCCTTGCTGCTAATCCAAATTGTGATATGAGATCTGTCTCCTGTTCCTCCCTCAGGCTAGGGGGCCTATAGCATACTCCCAGTATTATTTTCCCCTTAGCTTCATCCCTTTGGAGCGCTACCCATAAGGATTCCACCTCCTCCTTAGCTCCCTTAGTGATGTCATCTCTCACATTCACTTGTACATTATTCTTGATATATAGGCATACCCCTCCCCCTTTTTTACCCGATATATCCTTGCGATAAAGGGTATACCCTTGAATGGTTGCCAGCCAATCATGAGAGCTGTTGAACCAGGTCTCTGAAATTCCCACAAAATACAAATCCTCCTCGTACAACAGTATCTCTAGTTCACCCATCTTGTCTGCCAGGCTCCTGGCATTGGTGAACATGCCACTTAGTTTAGACCGGTTGCATATTATCCTCTTATTGGGTGTTCCGAGATTGCAACTAGGACTTCTGGTAATCTGGTACTAAAAGCCTTGTTCTCACTCGCAACAATACCTCACGTGTGGTGCGATCACCATTTACATATGCATACGGGACTTACGTATGCGCTTGCCTTTGCACATAAGCACGGGGAGACGAAGGGGCTTAATTGTTTTTTTCTTATATATTTTTATTTAATCCAACACTTTTTTTTTTACACGTCTCTTTAATTTCAATTGAGAGATATGGGGTCTTTTAGACCCCAAATCTCTCCTCTGACCTCCGAAGCAAATGATCAGACACAGATCAGACTAATTGTCTGCTTTCCTGGCCGCTAACTGCCAGGTTACATAGTTATATAGTTGGTAAGGTTGAATAAAGACAACAGTCCATCCAGTTCAACCTATGTAGGTATGAGTATGTAGAAAAATCATTTCCCATATCCCTGTATATTGTTTTTGCTAAGATGCCCATCCAAGAGTCTTTTAAAACCATCTATATTTCTTGCCGACACCACCGATTGTGGAAGAGAGTTCCACATCCTTACTGCTCTGACAGTGAAAACCCCCCTACGCAGCTTAAGGTTAAACCACTTCTCTTCCAGTCTTATCGTGTGGCCCCATATCCTCTTATACTCCCTGGGACTGAAAAGTTTCATAACTACACTGGGATTACCGTTGAGATATTTGTATAATGCTATCATATCTCCTCTCAAGCGTCTCTTCTCCAGGGAGAATAAATTTAGTGCTTGTAGTCATTCCTCATAATTGAGGTCCTCCAGTCCCCATGTTAATTTAGTTGTCCTTCTCTGGACTCGCTCCAGCACATCCCTTCTGAGGATTGGTGAACAGAACTGGACAGAATATTCCAGATGCAGCCGAACCAGAGTTTTTTTTTAAAGTGGCAGGCTAGATGTAGCTATAAAGTGCCTGTTTGACACTACATGTTTCACTATGTGCTTCTTCAGGAGCGGCAAGGCAAATATTAACTACAAAAGAGAAAATATACAAATAAGATATGCAGATATGTAACAAGACTAAATCATAAATGACAAAACAAGTGAATAAAACAAATAATATATAAACATCATAATACGTTATTCATATAGAAAGGACCCTGTTAAATGGTTTAGGGCTTAATAGTTCTCACAGAGGGAATGGAGTGCCATGGCAATAGGGAACTTATTCCCAGTATATAAGCGATAGATAGGGAGTTTATTAGGCTCCTGTTATATAGATGGAGAAGGCAGACAGGGGATCGTCAAAATCCATCAATGGACATCGGAGGATGAGCACCAAAAAAAAGGGTAGTAAAGTGATTCCTATGAAATATATATGACAATTACAGCGATAAGGGAGAATAATTCTTCACCCTCCTGCATTTTTATACAATAAAAAAAAAATACAAAAAATATACTGTATATACAGTTGTGCTCATAAGTTTACATACCCTGGCAGAATTTATGATTTCTTGACTATTTTTCAAAGAATATAAATAACACAAAAACTTTTTTCACTCATGGTTATTGTTTGGCTGAAGCCATTTATTATCAATCAACTGTGTTTACTCTTTTTAAATCATAATCACAACAGAAACTACCCAAATGACCCCGATCAAAAGGTTACATACCCAAGTTCTTAATACCGTGTATTGCCCCCTTTAACATCAATGACAGCTTGAAGTCTTTTGTGGTATTTGTGGATGAGGCTCTTTATCTTCTTAGATAGTAAAACTGCCCATTCCTGTTGGCCAAAAGCCTCCAGTTCCTGTAAATTCTTGGGCTGTCTTGCATGAACTGCACGTTTGAGATCTCCCCAGAGTGGCTCAATGATATTGAGGTCAGGAGACTGAGATGGCCACTCCAGAACCTTCACTTTATTCTACTGTAGCCAATGACAGGTCGACTTGGCCTTGTGTTTTGGATCATTGCGGAGCTCCCTGGCTGATGAATGCAAATGTTCCTCCGGTATTTTTTGATAACATACTGCATTCATCTTGATGGATTTTGATGACCCCCTGTCTGCCTTCTCCATCTATATAACAGGAGCCTAATAAACTTCCTATCTATCTCGTATATACTGGGTAACTTCCCTATTGCCATGGCACTCCCTTCCCACTGTGAGAACTATTAAGCCCTAAACCATTTGAACAGGGTTCATTCAATTTGGCTCTGGATTTTGATCTTTATCCTTTCTATATGAATAAAGTATTATCATGTTTATATATTATTTGTTTTATTCACTTGTTTTGTCACTTATGATTTAGTCTTGTTACATATCTGCATATCTTATTTGTATATTTTCTCTTTTGTAGTAAATATATGTCTTGCCGCTCCTGAAGAAGCACATAGTGAAACATGTAGAGTCAAACAGGCACTTTATAGCTACATCTAGCCTGCCACTTTAAAAAAAAACTCTGGTTCGGCTGCATCTGGAATATTCTGTCCAGTTCTGTTCACCAATCCTCAGAAGGACCAGCAGCCTAGTACACCTAGTACACCCTGGTCGTACATCCAGCACTGCAGTATCACGTGGTTACGTGGCGAATCCCATAAGTGCAGTTCAAGCTGGCGAGGTAGCAAGCACAAGTAGTGTCCCGCTGCCACCAAGAAGACGAACACAGGCCCGTCATGCCCATAGTGCCCTTCCTGCTGCATTCGCCAATCCTAATTGGTAACCCACCACTTCTGCAGCACCCGTACTTCCCCCATTCACTGGCCAACCCGGCAGGTGTAAACAGTTGATTTTACGTCACTTGATTTTTATTCGCTGTTTTTCACCGAAGATCTCTATAGATCTATTGTGGACCAAAGCAATTTGTACGCTGGTCAACACATCGCCACTATTCCCCAGTCCTCCCTTGCCAGAGATTGGAGACCAATTACGGTCTCCGAATTTAAGCTCTTTCTGGGCCTTTCCCTCAACATGGGCATAACCTAAAAGAGTGAGTTGCGGTCATATTGGCCCACTGACCCAATTCACCATATGCCCTTGTTCTCTGCCTCCATGACCAGGACACGATACGAGCAGATCTTGCGGTTCATGCACTTCAATGACAATGAACTCTGCCGTCCGCGTGGAGACCCTGAATACGATCGGCTCTACAAAATTCGGCCCCTCGTAAACCACTTCAACCAACGTTTTGCAGACTTGTTCACTCCCCATCAAGTTGTCTGCGTTGATGAGTCCCTGATTAAGTTTTCTGACCACTTGTCATTCAAACAGTACCTTCCCAGCAAGCGTGCCAGATACGGCGTCAAGATGTATAAGCTCTGTGACAGGGCCACAGGCTATACATGTAGTTTTATGGTTTACGAGGGAAAAGATAGTCACGTAGAGCCGACAAACTGCCCTGACTACATAGGAAGCGCTGGCAAGATTGTGTGGGACTTGGTGTCACCCTTATTCGGAAAGGGGTACCACTTGTATGTGGACAATTATTACACGAGCGTGCCACTTTTAGTCACCTTTTTGATCATCAGATTGGAGCATGTGGCACCGTGCGACCTAATCGTCGGGGCTTTCCCCAGCGGCTTGTAGATTCCCGTCTTAGGCTGGGGGTGAGAGCCTGCTTGCAGTGTAATAATTTGCTTGCTATGAAGTGGAGGGATAATAAGAATGTTTTCGTTCTTACCTCCCTTCATGCAGACACGACGGTCCAAATTACTACGGCAACTGGTGTTGTGGAGAAACCCCTCTGTGTCCACGAATATAACCAAAATATGGGAGGGGTGGACCTCAATGACCAGTTGTTGGCACCGTACCTAGTTGCCCGTAAGGCCAGACGCTGGTACAAAAAAGTGTCTGTTTATTTCAATTGGCTTTGCTGAAAGCTTATGTGCTATACAAAGCTTCAGGACGGACTGGATACTTCCTTAACCACTTGACCACTGGGCACTTAAACCCCCTTAATAACCAGACCAATTTTAAGCTTTTGGTGCTCTCACATTTTGAATGACTATTACTCAGTCATGCAACACTGTATCTATATGAAATTTTTGTCCTTTTTTTTCACACAAATAGAGCTTTCTTTTGGTGGTATTTAATCACCTCTGGGTTTTTTATTTTTTGCGCTATAAAAGAGAAAAGACCGAAAAATCTGTAAAAAAATGCATTTTTCTTAGTTTCTGTTATAAAATTTTGCAAATTAGTTTAATTTTTCTTCATATATTTTGGCCAAAATTTATACCGCTACATATCTTTGGTAAAAATAACCCAAATCGGTGGAATATTTGGTCTTTGTGAAAGTTATAGAGTCCAAAAGCTATGGTGCCAATCTCTGAAAATTGATCACACCTGATGTACTGACGGCCTATCTAATTTCCTGAGACCCTAACATGCCAGAAAAGTACAAATACCCCCCAAATGCCCCCTTTTTGGAAAGAAGACATTCCAAGGTATTTAGAAAGATGCATGGTGAGTTTTTTGAAGTTGTCATTTTTTCCCACAATTCTTTGCAAAATCAAGTTTTTTTTTTTACTTTTTTTTTCACAAAATTGTCATATTAGCAGGTTATTTCTCACACACCGCATATGCATACCACAAATTACACCCCAAAACACATTCTGCTGTTACTCCCGAGTATGGCGATACCACATGTGTGAGAATTTTACACAGCGCGGCCACATACAGAGGCCCAACATGCACGGAGCATCTTCGGGCATTCTGGAGCACCCAGGCCAATTCTGACATTTCTCTCCTACATGTAAAAATCATCATTTATTAGCTAGAAAATTACATAGACCCCAAAACATTATATATGTTTCTTTAGCAAAGACCCTAGAGAATACAATGGCGGTCATTGCAACTTTTTATCTCGCACGGTATTTGCGCAGCAATTTTTTGAACGCTTTTTTTTTGGGAAAAAAAAGTTTTATGCTTTAAAAAAAAACAAAACAGTAAAGTTAGCCCAATGTTTTTGCATAATATGAAAGATGAAGTTACGCTGAGTAAATAGATATCCAACATGTCACCTTTCAAAATTGCACGCGCTTGTGGAATGGCGTCAAACTTCCCTACTCAAAAATCCCCATAGGCGACGCTTTAAAAATTTTTACTGATTACATGTTTTGAGTTACAGAGGAGGTCTAGGGCCAAAATTATTGCTCTTGCTCTACCGATCGCACCGATACCTCACATGTGTGGTTCGAACACTGTTTTCATATGTGGGCGGGACTTATGTATGCGTTCGCTTCTGCATGCGAGCACACAGGGACAGGGGCGCTTTAAAAAAATTTTTTTTTTTTTATTGTTCATTTTACTTTGATGCTTTTTTCAAAAAAAATTTTTTTTTGACCTCTTTTATTCCTATTACAAGGAATGTAAACATCCCTTGTAATAGGAATATGGCATGACAGGTCCTCTTTACAGTGAGATATGGGGTCAATAAGACCTCACATCTCACCTCTAGGCTGGGAAGCCTGAAATAAAAAAAATAAAAAAAAAGATCCTGGCTTCGATCGTAGCGGTGAGTCGGTAGAAGCACCGGAGGGTGGCGGGAGGGGGGGACGTCCCCTCTCGCCTCCCGTAAGAACGATCAAGCAGTGGAACAGCCGCTATGATCATTCTTATGGTGTAGGGAATCACCGGCTAAAAAAGCTGATATCTGAATGATGCCTGTAGCTGCAGGCATCATTCAGATATCCCCACACAAAGTCAAGGATGTCGTATGACAGCCGGCGGGCGGGAAGTGGTTAAAACGCTTTTTTTTTTTAACACAAAGTTGTCCATTTATACAATATTTCTAACACATAGCATGTACATACCAAAAATGACACCCCAAAATAGATTGTCCTACTCCTCCTGAGTACGGCGATACCACATGTGTAAGACTTCCACAGCCTGGCCACATACAGGGGCCGAGTACAGCCGAGTATGGCTGAGCATGGCAGAGTATGACTGAGTATGGCAGAGTATGGCTGAGCATGGCTGAGCATGGCTGGGTATGGCAGAGTATCACCGAGTATTGCAGAGTATGGCTGGGTATGGCAGAGTATTGCAGAGTATGGCTGGATATGGCAGGGCATGGCTGGGTATGGAAGAGTATGGCGGGGTATTGCAGAGTATGGCGGGGTATTGCAGAGTACGGCGGGGTATTGCAGAGAATGGCAGGGTATCACCGTGTATGGCTGAGCATGGCTGGGTATGGCTGAGTATGGCAGGGTATCGCCGAGTATGACTGGGTATGGCTGGGTATCACAGAGTATGACTGGGTATGACTGGGTATGGCGGGGTATTGCGGGGTATTGCGTGGTATTGCAGGGTATTGCGGGGTATTTCAGGGTATTGCGGGGTATTGCAGAGTATTGCACAGTGTTGTGGGGTATTGCAGAGTATTGTGGGGTATTGCAGAGTATTGTGGAGTATTGCAGAGTATTGCGGGGTATTGCAGAGTATTGTGGAGTATTGCAGAGTATTGTGGGGTATTGCAGAGTATTGTGGAGTATTACAGAGTACTGCAGAGTATTGTGGGGTATTGCAGAGTATTGCAGAGTATTGTGGGGTATTGAAGAGTATTGCTGGGTATTGCGGACTATTGCGGGGTATTGCAGAGTATTGCTGGGTATTGCAGAGTATTGCGAGGTATTGCAGAGTATTGCAGAGTATTGCAGAGTATTGTGGAGTATTGCAGAGTATTGTGGAGTATTGCAGAGTATTGTGGAGTATTGCAGAGTATTGTGGGGTATTGCAGAGTATTGCGGGGTATTGCAGAGTATTGCACAGTGTTGTGGGGTATTGCAGAGTATTGCACAGTATTCTGGGGCATTGCACAGTATTGCAGGGCATTGCAGAGCATTAGGGATGGCTGAGCATGGATGGATAGATGGCTGGATGTCACTGTGCAGCACTACACATACAGCCCACAGCGCTGCAGCCATCCATCCATCCCCCTCTCTGCTCACAGTGTACCGATCGTTACACAGGAGGGGAGGAGAGGAACCGGCGTCATGAGATGACGCCGGTTTGTTTACATGTGATCGCTCCGTCATTTGACGGAGCGATCACATGGTAAACGGCCACGATCAGCGGCCATTTACCGGGATCCGTGATCCGTGATCCTCTGGACCCGGCGGTCACGGATGTGTTCAGGTGCGCGCCCCAGGGGGTGCGCGAGAGGGGAACTCTGGGAAGACGTCATATGACGTGATCCCAGAGTTAAGCAACCGCCCTGCTGCCGTCATTCGGCTATGAGCCGGTTGTAAA
This sequence comes from Lithobates septentrionalis, assembly GCA_037952835.1. NCBI lineage: Eukaryota > Metazoa > Chordata > Amphibia > Anura > Ranidae > Lithobates > Lithobates septentrionalis. Next base: position 2,533,967 of record JBBDGP010000671.1, on the reverse strand, counting down.
GTGGTTAAATTCCAGGAAGAGATCGTCAGAGCCCTTCTGTTTCCAGACGGTGTTCCACCTCACCTTCCCCAACCAAATGCAGTAAGCCGGCTGCATGAGAGGCATTTTCTTTATGTCCTCCCGAGTACCCCTACCCAACGAGCCCCCGAAAAAAGATGTCGTGTCTGCAGCAAGCGCGGATATAGGCGTGACACCCGCTATTATTGTTTTGAACGCTACCATACACTAGTTGAGTATTAGCGTAGGGTACAGCACCCTTTTTTTACTGTAGTCTATTCTGCAATGTTTTATTGTTATTTTGTTTTTATCATGTTTGCTTTATAGGTATGCAATTTTTTTATACTTTACTGTTTACCGTGTTTTATTGTTAACCATTGTTTTGTTTTCAGGTACGCCATTCAGCTGCAGAGTAGATTTATTCATCTTGACAGCAACAGCGTTTGTTCCCACGATACATAAAGCCGTGACTTCAGCGATGTCGGAGGTGATTTCACCACCACAGTTACATACTTCAGCATATATACCGAAGCATGGGGGCAGCAGAGGGCGGAGGAGCGATTTGCTCCTAACTTTTGCGGGAGGATGCCCCCATGCTTCGGCATATATATATTTGGTACAGGTTGCGTTAAATATTTTATTTTTTACTATGTTTTTTTTGTATTTGCTTTGCAGGTATGGCAAGTCTTACTGGTACACTGTAATGTTACTTTGTTTTATTGTTAACCATCATTTGCTTAGCAGGTACGCCATTCAGTTGCAACGCGGATTTATTTATCTTGACAGCAACAGCGTTTGCTCCCACGATACATAAAGCCGTGATTTCACCACCACAGTTAAAAAAAGAGCATATATGCCAAAGCATAGGGGCAGCAGGGGCGGAGGAGCAATTTGCTCCTACCTTTTGGGGCGGATGCCCCCATGCTTCGGCATATATATATACGGTGCATGTATGCCCATCATTAGAAGTGGGTGGATGAAGGGAGGTATTCTAATGGTGGTCATACCCACCGATCAATCTCTTTTTTTCGTTCAGCCCACAGGCTGCATGAAAAAAAGTTTACAATATATGCCCAACAAGGACCAGCAACGTACTGGTATGTTGCTGGACTTTGAGTGGTTATACCAGAATGATGCCTGCAGGTTTAGGTATCATCTTGGTATCATTCTTTTCAGCCAGCGGTCAGCTTTCATGTAAAAGCAATCCTAGTGGCTACTTTGCCTCTAGACTGCTTTTACAACCAGTGGGAGGGAATGCCCCCCCCCCACTGTCTTTCATGTTTTTCTCTGGCTCTCCTGTCCCAACAGGGAACCTGAGAATGCAGCCAGTGATTCAGCCAGCTGACCATAGAGCTGATCAGAGACCAGAATGGCTCCAAACATCTCTATGGCCTAAGAAACCGGAAGCTACGAGCATTTCATGACTTAGATTTCGCCGGATGTAAACAGCGCCATTGGGAAATTGGGAAAGCATTTTATCACACTGATCTTGGTGTGGTCAGATGCTTTGAGGGCAGAGGAGAGATCTAGGGTCTAATAGACCCCAATTTTTTCAAAAGAGAGTACCTGTCACTAACTATTGCTAGCATAGGGGATATTAACATTCCCTGAGATAACAATAAAAATGATAAAAAAAAAAGAGAAAGGAACAGTTTAAAAATAAGATAAAAAAGAAAAAAAAAAAAAGCACACCTGTCCCTGCCTGCTCTTGCGCAAAGGCGAACGCAAGCGTCGATCTGGCGTCAAATGTAAACAGCAATTGCACCATGCATGTGAGGTATCACCGCGAAGGTCAGATCGAGGGCAGTCATTTTAGCAGTAGACCTCTTCTGTAAATCTAGAGTGGTAACCTGTAAAGGCTTTTAAAGGCTTTTAAAAATATATTTAGTTTGTCGTCACTGCACGTTTGTGCGCAATTTTAAAGCATGTCATGTTTGGTATCCATGTACTCGGCCGAAGATCATCTTTTTTATTTCATCAAACATTTGGGCAATATAGTGTGTTTTAGTGCATTCAAATTTAAAAAAGTGTGTTTTTTCCCAAAAAAATGCATTTGAAAAATCGCTGCGCAAATATTGTGTGAAAAAAAAAATGAAACACCCACCATTTTAATCTGTAGGGCATTTGCTTTAAAAAATATATAATGTTTGGGGGTTCAAAGTAATTTTCTTGCAAAGAAAAAATATTTTTTCATGTAAACAAAAAGTGTCAGAAAGGGCTTTGTCTTCAAGTGGTTAGAAGAGTGGGTGATGTGTGACATAAGCTTCTAAATGTTGTGCATAAAATGGCAGGATAGTTCAAACCCCCCCCCCCCCCAAATGACCCCATTTTGGAAAGTAGACACCCCAAGCTATTTGCTGAGAGGCATGTCGAGTCCATGGAATGGAATGGAATGCCCAGGTGGCACACCCCCCCCCCCCAAATGACCCTATTTTGGAAAGTAGACACCTCAAGCTATTTGCTGAGAGGTATATTGAGTATTTTGCAGACCTCACTTTTTGTCACAAAGTTTTGAAAATTGAAAAAAGAAAAAAAATAGTTTTTTCTTGTCTTTCTTCATTTTCAAAAACAAATGAGAGCTGCAAAATACTCACCATGCCTCTCAGCAAATAGCTTGGGGTGTCTACTTTCCAAAATGGGGTCATTTGGTGTAATTCCACATATGCCCATGGCATGTTTGAGCAATTTATCATTTAGTGACAATTTTGTGCAAAAAAAAAAAAAATTGTGTCACTTTCCCGCAACTTGTGTCAAAATATAAAATATTCCATGGACTCAACATGCCTCTCAGCAAATAGCTTGGGGTGTTTACTTTCCAAAATGGGGTCATTTGGGGGGGGGGGTTTGTGTCATCTGGGCATTTTATGGCCTTCAAAACTGTGATAGGTAGTGAGGAGTGAAATCAAAACTTTACGCCCTTAGAAATCCTGAAGGCGGTGCTTGGTTTTTGGCGGCCCCGTGCGCGGCTAGGCTCCCAAAAAGTCCCACACATGTGGTATCCCTGTACTCAAGAGAATCAGCAGAATGTATTTTGGGGTGCAATTCCACATATGCCCATTTGAGCAATATATAATTTAGTGACAACTTTGTGCAAAAAAAAAAAAAGTTTGTAATTTTCCGCAACTTGTGTCAAAATATAAAATATTCCATGGACTCAACATGCCTCTCAGCAAATAGCCTGGGGTGTCTACTTTCCAAAATGGGGTCATTTGGGGGGGGTTTGTGCCATCTTGGCATTTTATGGCCTTCAAAACTGTGATAGGTAGTGAGGAGTAAAATTAAAAATTTACGCCCTTAGGAATCCTGAAGTCTGTGCTTGGTTTTTGGGGCCCCGTACGTGGCTAGGCTCCCAAAAAGTCCCACACATGTGGTATCCCCATACTCAGGAGAAGCAGCTAAATGTATTTTGGGGTGCAATTCCACATATGCCCATGGCCTGTGTGAGCAATATATCATTTAGTGACAACTTTTTGTAATTTTTTTTTGTCATTATTCAATCACTTGGGACAAAACAAATTAATATTCAATGGGCTCAACATGCCTCTCAGCAATTTCCTTGGGGTGTCTACTTTCCAAAATGGGGTCATTTGGGGGGGTTTGTACTGCCCTGCCATTTTAGCACCTCAAGAAATGACATAGTCATAAACTAAAAGCTGTGTAAATTGCAGAAAATGTACCCTAGTTTCTAGACGCTATAACTTTTGCGCAAACCAATAAATATACGCTTATTGACATTTTTTTTACCAAAGACATGTGGTCGAATACATTTTGGCCTAAATGTATGATTAAAATTGAGTTTATTGGATTTTTTTTATAACAAAAAGTAGAAAATATCATTTTTTCCTGTTAACTAATTACCCAATTTTGTGTATCCTACAAATCTTTACCGCACCTGTATAATCATATTGTTATACTCTGCAACTGTTTTATTATATGTCTTCCAAATAAACTTTTGTAAACAAAAAAAAGAAAATATCATTTTTTTTCAAAATTTTCGGTCTTTTTCCGTTTATAGCACAAAAAATAAAAAACGCAGAGGTGATCAAATACCATCAAAAGAAAGCTCTATTTGTGGGAAGAAAAGGACGCAAATTTTGTTTGGGTACAGCATTGCATGACCGCACAATTAGCAGTTAAAGTGACGCAGTGCCAAATTGTAAAAAGTGCTCTGGTCAGGAAGGGGGTAAATCCTTCCGGGGCTGAAGTGGTTAAGGACTCTCGGGTGTTAGCCATCTGGTCCTGGTTATTTATTTATGTTAAGCTTATCTTCTGGATTCCGGCCTCTGTTAGCCACAAGGGTAGATCCTGTGGCGTGTTGCTAACAATACTGTCATGGTGGGTATACCCCTGCTTTTCCTGTGTGAAGACTGAGGAGAAGAAAGCATTTAGCACAGCTGCCTTCTCCTTGTCATTCGTAACCACCTTCCCTTCCTCAACCTTTATGGGGCCTATGGGTTCTGACTTCGCCATTTTACTGTTAATATATTTAAAAAAACTTCTTGGGATTATTTTTACTCTCCTCCGCTATGTGTCTTTCATAGACTTTTTTAGCCGCCTTGATTACGTTCTTAAACCCTCACATTGCATTCCTTGTATTGTTGGAGTGCTGACAATGACCCCTCCGCTTTCTACATTTTAAAGGCCTTTTTTTGTCCTTAATATGACATTTTACGTTTTGTTTCAGCCACCCAGGTTTAACCTTTGTTCTTCTATATTTATTACCCCTTGGAATGCACTCGGTGACACATTTATTTAATATATTCCTAAAGCATTCCCATTTTTCCTCTGTGTTCACTGTTTCAAGGATTTGGTCCCACTTAATATCCTGCAGCATTGAGCGCAGTTTAAAAAGGTTGGCTCTTTTGAAATTTAGTGTTCTTGTACTCCCCTTGTGCCTCCCTTACTTGTGATTTATATGGAATATAAAAATTCTGTGGTCGCTAGTTCCCAAGTTGTACCATATTTCCACATCTGCAATCAGATCTGTATCATTTGTAATTAAAAGATATAGCGATGCATTACTTTTAGTCAGGGAATCACTAATTGGGACATGAAGTTGTCCTGTAGAACATTTAAGAAATGGAGGGCCTTTAATGAGTGGGCTGTCCCTTCCACCCAGTCAATGTCGGGATAGTTGAAGTCCCCCATTATGATGACATTTCCCTGTCTTGCTGCCATTTCTAACTGTAAAAGGAAGTCCAACTTCACCTTTTCCCTTAGGTTAGGGGGTCTGAAACATACCCCCACTAGTAATTTTCCGCTTACTTCCACCCTTTGGAGTTCCACCCATATGGACTCCACCCCCCCTTTGCCCCATCACTGCTGTCATTCCGCTCTTCTACCCATAAATCATTCCTGATATATAGACACACCCCTCCCCCTCTCCTACCCTTTCTGTCCCTCCGATACAGGAAATACCCCTGGATGTTTGCCAGCCAGTCATGTGAGCTGTCAAACCAAGTTTCTGTTACTCCCATGAAGTCCACATCTTCCTCGCGTAATAGCAGCTCTAGTTCCTCCATTTTATTGACTAGGCTCCTGGCATTTGTGAGCATTTGAGTTTTGTATTTCTGCATATTTTTTTTTTCCATATGACTTCTCAGGCTTCGTTTTTGATTTGGTAACTTATTAACATCCGGGATTAGATGTCATGGATATAATATCACTAGTGTCTCCACTCTTCCCCTCTGTCCTATGCTCACTGCCGGTTATCGCTACCTCTAAACCCTCCCCCCCAACACCTAGTTTAATAGCCCCAGGTAAAACAAAAAGCCAAAACCAACTTCCGGGGTTACAGAGAGAGAGAAACACATGCCTGACGAAGGGGTCCTGCGCGGCTCCGAAACATTGTACTTGTTCTTGTGATGTCATCTTTTTGCCAAAAAAATAAAAGCCTTTGGATGATATTTGTGGATCCTTGGTGTGCTGGCGAATATGTGCATTTATCTGTGATGTTTTCAGTATCCAGCTGGTAGTCACTACAGCACCCACTATTGATGAGCCATGTTTCCAGGAATGTGTGTGATGGGAATATAGACAAGAAAGGGAGAAACCACCTCAGTTTCTCTCTGTGCAGTGCCGCTGTTGATCGCATCACTCCCTGGCTCTGCTATTTCACTGTCAGAGCCATTTTTGCATATGTTTACCCAAAAGTTGAACTTCAGCTTAAGTGCTTCCTCCCGCCCTCCGGTGTCACATTTGGCACCTTTCAGGGGGGAGGGGGGAACAGGGACCTGTTTCTGACAGAAGTTCGGCCCCCTCCTCCTTCCTCCACCACCGGGCCAATCAGATAGCGCAGTGTGCTTTGCGCATTTGCAGTAGGAAACCGGGCGTGAAGGGCTTCACTGCCGGGTTTCCTTACCTGGAATGGCGGCGGCTGCACCCGACGGTCGACCTGAAAATCGGCTGGAGTGCTGACATCGTGGGCTCCCTGGACATGTGAGTTTCTATATAGTAAGTATATAGACACTTACCGTATTTGTAGCTGCTGACTTTTAATTTTTCTCCCCAAGGAGGAACTCCACTTTAAAAAAAAAAAACATTTTAGGCCTGAAGATTATATAAAACCCCCAAACATTATATATTTTCTGAAAACAGACACCCTAGAGAATAAAATAGTGGTAGTTACAATTTTTTATGTCACTTGATATTATCACAAAGGTAATAGGGTAAACAAATGCAATAAACTACCCACATTTTTGGTAAAATATAAAAGACGAGGTTGCACTAGGTAAATAGCTACCCAACGTATCAAACCTTAAATTTGTGTACGTCTGTGCTTTTTTTTTTTCATCACATAGGGGACAAATAGTCCCCTATGTGATCATTTTTAGGTGACAGGTTACATAGTTAGTGAGGTTGAAAAATGACACAAGTCCAACCTGTGTGTGTGTACTTTTATGTCAGTATTACATTGTTGTGGTCATTCAGGTGCCTATCTACTAGTTTTTTGAAATTATCGATGCTCCCCGCTGAAACCACTGCCTGTGGAAGAGAATTCCACATCCTTACCGCTCTTACAGTAAAGAACCCTCTATGCAGTTTAACCACTTCAATACAGAGGGCGTCATATGACGTCCTTGGCTTTGAGCAGGTATATCTAAATGATGCCTGTAGTTACAGATATCATTCAGATATTGCCGGTTTCAGCCGGCGAATCTCTACACCATAGGAACGATCATAGCGGCCCTTCCGCCGCTTGATCGTTCCTATGGGAGGCGAGAGGGGACGTCCCCCCCCTCCCGCCGCCCTCCGGTGCTTGCTCCGACTCACCGTTACGATCGGTGAGGCGGAGAGTGGATCCGCCGGCGCCGGATGTAGATCATAGAGATTTCCGGCGGACCAGATGGTCCCCGGAGTCTTTATGATCGTCGGAGGCCGGGCGCGATGTTATGACGTCACGCCCGGCCTCTCCATTCAAAAAACTGCGCCGCTTCGGCTTGGAAGCGGCGATCGTTTTATTTATTTTTTTTATTTCAGGCCTCCCAGCCTAGTGGTGAGATATGGGGTCTTATTGACCCCATATCTCACTATTAAGAGCACCTGACATGTCATATTGCTATTACAAGGGATGTTTACATTCCTTGTAATAGGAATAAAAGTGATCAATTTTTTTTTTTTCAAAAAAGTGTCAAAATAAAAAAATAACATATAATTAGCAATAAAAAAAAAAAAAAATTTTTAAAGCGCCGCTGTCCCCGTGTGCTCGCACGCAGAAGCGAACGCATGCGTAAGTCCCGCCCACATATGAAAACGGTGTTCAAACCATACATGTGAGGTATCGCCGCGAACGTTGGAGCGAGAGCAATAATTTTGGCCCTAGACCTCCTCTGTAACTCAAAACATGTAACCAGTAAAAAAATTTCAAGCGTCGCCTATGGGGATTTTTAAGTACCGAACATTGGCGCCATTCCACGAGCGTGTGCAATTTTTAAGCGTGACATGTTAGGTATCTATTTACTCGGCGTAACTTCATCTTTCACAAAATGCAAAAACATTGGGCTAACTTTACTGTTTTGTTTTTTTTTTAAACACAAAACTGTTTTTTTCCCCCAAAAAAACGCGTTCGAAAAATTCCTGCGCAAATATTGTGTGAGATAAAAAGTTGCAACAACCGCCATTGTATTCTCTAGGGTCTTTGCTAAAAAAACATATATAATGTTTGGGGGTTCTATGTAATTTTCTAGCAAAAAAATGATGATTTTTACATGTAGGAGCAAAGTGTCAGAATTGGCCCGGTATTGAAGCGGTTAAGGTTAAACCGCTTCTCTTCTAACTTTAGTGAATGGCCATGTGTCTTTTATAAATTCCCTTTCACGGATATGTTTTATCCCTATTGTGGGGTCACCAGTATGGTATTTGTACATTAAAATCATATCCCCTCTCAAGCGTCTCTTCTCCAGAGAGAATAAGTTCAGTGCTTGCAACCTTTCCTCATAACTAAGGTCCTCCAGTCCCTTTATTAGCTTTGTTGCCCTTCTCTGGACTCTCTCCAGTTCCAGCACATCCTTCCTGAGCACTGGTGTCCAGAAATGGATGGCATACTCCAGGTTAGGGATGAGCTTCGTGTTCGAGTCGAACCCATGTTCGACTCGAACATCGGCTGTTCGACCGTCCGTCGAATTGCGAACGTTATGGGCCGTTCGCGCCAAATTCGTGTGGCGCGTCACGGCCCATAATTCACTGCGGCATCGCAGTGCATTGCTGGCTGATGATTGGCCAAGCATGCACTATGACCCGCATGCTTGGCCAATCACAGCGCCGTCAGTAGAGAGAGCTGTAATTGGCCAAAGCCAGGGTGGCTTTGGCCAATTATGGCTCAGGGGATTTAGTACACGCCCCACACTATATAAGGCCGCCTGCACGGCGGCCCTGTGTAGTGTGTTCCGGTGTGCTGATAGAGAGAGAGACAGACAGTGTCATTTGATTTGAGTTAGCTAGATTAGGCTAGATCTGTTCCTGCTATTTACATTTAGTGCAGTGCGTCCTGCTCACAGTGTTCAGCTAGATCCGTTCCTGCTATTTACATTTAGTGCAGTGCGTCCTGCTCACAGTGTTCAGCTAGATCCGTTCCTGCTATTTACATTTAGTGCAGTCAGTGCGTCCTGCTCACAGTGTTCAGCTAGATCTGTTCCTGCTATTTACATTTAGTGCAGTCAGTGCGTCCTGCTCACAGTGTTCAGCTAGATCTGTTCCTGCTATTTACATTTAGTGCAGTCAGTGCGTCCTGCTCACAGTGTTCAGCTAGATCCGTTCCTGCTATTTACATTTAGTGCAGTGCGTCCTGCTCACAGTGTTCAGCTAGATCCGTTCCTGCTATTTACATTTAGTGCAGTCAGTGCGTCCTGCTCACAGTGTTCAGCTAGATCCGTTCCTGCTATTTACATTTAGTGCAGTGCGTCCTGCTCACAGTGTTCAGCTAGATCTGTTCCTGCTATTTACATTTAGTGCAGTGCGTCCTGCTCACAGTGTTCAGCTAGATCCGTTCCTGCTATTTACATTTAGTGCAGTCAGTGCGTCCTGCTCACAGTGTTCAGCTAGATCTGTTCCTGCTATTTACATTTAGTGCAGTCAGTGCGTCCTGCTCACAGTGTTCAGCTAGATCTGTTCCTGCTATTTACATTTAGTGCAGTCAGTGCGTCCTGCTCACAGTGTTCAGCTAGATCCGTTCCTGCTATTTACATTTAGTGCAGTGCGTCCTGCTCACAGTGTTCAGCTAGATCCGTTCCTGCTATTTACATTTAGTGCAGTCAGTGCGTCCTGCTCACAGTGTTCAGCTAGATCCGTTCCTGCTATTTACATTTAGTGCAGTGCGTCCTGCTCACAGTGTTCAGCTAGATCTGTTCCTGCTATTTACATTTAGTGCAGTGCGTCCTGCTCACAGTGTTCAGCTAGATCCGTTCCTGCTATTTACATTTAGTGCAGTCAGTGCGTCCTGCTCACAGTGTTCAGCTAGATCCGTTCCTGCTATTTACATTTAGTGCAGTCAGTGCGTCCTGCTCACAGTGTTCAGCTAGATCTGTTCCTGCTATTTACATTTAGTGCAGTCAGTGCGTCCTGCTCACAGTGTTCAGCTAGATCTGTTCCTGCTATTTACATTTAGTGCAGTGCGTCCTGCTCACAGTGTTCAGCTAGATCCGTTCCTGCTATTTACATTTAGTGCAGTGCGTCCTGCTCACAGTGTTCAGCTAGATCCGTTCCTGCTATTTACATTTAGTGCAGTGCGTCCTGCTCACAGTGTTCAGCTAGATCCGTTCCTGCTATTTACATTTAGTGCAGTGCGTCCTGCTCACAGTGTTCAGCTAGATCTGTTCCTGCTATTTACATTTAGTGCAGTCAGTGCGTCCTGCTCACAGTGTTCAGCTAGATCTGTTCCTGCTATTTACATTTAGTGCAGTGCGTCCTGCTCACAGTGTTCAGCTAGATCCGTTCCTGCTATTTACATTTAGTGCAGTCAGTGCGTCCTGCTCACAGTGTTCAGCTAGATCCGTTCCTGCTATTTACATTTAGTGCAGTGCGTCCTGCTCACAGTGTTCAGCTAGATCTGTTCCTGCTATTTACATTTAGTGCAGTGCGTCCTGCTCACAGTGTTCAGCTAGATCCGTTCCTGCTATTTACATTTAGTGCAGTCAGTGCGTCCTGCTCACAGTGTTCAGCTAGATCCGTTCCTGCTATTTACATTTAGTGCAGTCAGTGCGTCCTGCTCACAGTGTTCAGCTAGATCTGTTCCTGCTATTTACATTTAGTGCAGTCAGTGCGTCCTGCTCACAGTGTTCAGCTAGATCTGTTCCTGCTATTTACATTTAGTGCAGTGCGTCCTGCTCACAGTGTTCAGCTAGATCCGTTCCTGCTATTTACATTTAGTGCAGTGCGTCCTGCTCACAGTGTTCAGCTAGATCCGTTCCTGCTATTTACATTTAGTGCAGTGCGTCCTGCTCACAGTGTTCAGCTAGATCCGTTCCTGCTATTTACATTTAGTGCAGTGCGTCCTGCTCACAGTGTTCAGCTAGATCTGTTCCTGCTATTTACATTTAGTGCAGTCAGTGCGTCCTGCTCACAGTGTTCAGCTAGATCTGTTCCTGCTATTTACATTTAGTGCAGTGCGTCCTGCTCACAGTGTTCAGCTAGATCCGTTCCTGCTATTTACATTTAGTGCAGTCAGTGCGTCCTGCTCACAGTGTTCAGCTAGATCCGTTCCTGCTATTTACATTTAGTGCAGTGCGTCCTGCTCACAGTGTTCAGCTAGATCTGTTCCTGCTATTTACATTTAGTGCAGTGCGTCCTGCTCACAGTGTTCAGCTAGATCCGTTCCTGCTATTTACATTTAGTGCAGTCAGTGCGTCCTGCTCACAGTGTTCAGCTAGATCCGTTCCTGCTATTTACATTTAGTGCAGTCAGTGCGTCCTGCTCACAGTGTTCAGCTAGATCTGTTCCTGCTATTTACATTTAGTGCAGTCAGTGCGTCCTGCTCACAGTGTTCAGCTAGATCTGTTCCTGCTATTTACATTTAGTGCAGTGCGTCCTGCTCACAGTGTTCAGCTAGATCTGTTCCTGCTATTTACATTTAGTGCAGTCAGTGCGTCCTGCTCACAGTGTTCAGCTAGATCTGTTCCTGCTATTTACATTTAGTGCAGTGCGTCCTGCTCACAGTGTTCAGCTAGATCCGTTCCTGCTATTTACATTTAGTGCAGTGCGTCCTGCTCACAGTGTTCAGCTAGATCCGTTCCTGCTATTTACATTTAGTGCAGTGCGTCCTGCTCACAGTGTTCAGCTAGATCCGTTCCTGCTATTTACATTTAGTGCAGTGCGTCCTGCTCACAGTGTTCAGCTAGATCTGTTCCTGCTATTTGCATTTAGTGCAGTGCGTCCTGCTAACAGTGTTCAGCTAGATCTGTTCCTGCTATTTACATTTAGTGCAGTCAGTGCGTCCTGCTCACAGTGTTCAGCTAGATCCGTTCCTGCTATTTACATTTAGTGCAGTGCGTCCTGCTCACAGTGTTCAGCTAGATCTGTTCCTGCTATTTACATTTAGTGCAGTCAGTGCGTCCTGCTCACAGTGTTCAGCTAGATCCGTTCCTGTTATCTTCCTACTGACAGGCAGGCTTGTCTGGTTACAGTATATAAAGCTACCTGAAGAAAATTACAGGTGTTCTATCCCAGCTTAGTTCAGCTACAGGCCATTAGTATGTCTGGAAGGCCAAGAAGGAGAGGCAGACAGTCACAAGCCAATAAGAGAGGGCAAGCAGGCTCTGTGTCTAGTGCTGGTCGTGGAGACGGTGCATCCTCATCAGCCCGTGGCCATGGGACACGCTTGGCCTTTTTTTCGGCAGCTGGCCGTGTTGAGCCGCAACATGCAGAAAACTTGGTCGAGTGGATGACCAAGCCGTCCTCATCCTCCTCATCCTCTCTCACCCATGCCCAGGGAAAGCAGCGGCCTCTTCCCTCAGCTCAATGTCATCAGTGACTCCTTCCCTAGCTCCACCATGTCCTCATGAGGATTCCCTCGAACTGTTTGACCACAGTGTTGGGTACATGCTCCAGGAGGATGCCCAGCGTTTGGAAGGCTCTGATGATGATACTGAGCTCGATGAAGGCAGTAACATGAGCACGGACAGAGGGGGTGCCCAAGAAGGACAGCAATCTGGCAGTCATGCTCCCCCTGCTGCAGCATACTGCCAGGTTTGCTCCAGTGATGAGGAGGGAGGGGATGATGAGGTCACTGACTCAACGTGGGTGCCTGATAGGAGAGAGGAGGAGGAGGAGGAGGAGGAGGCGGCACATCACCAACGAGGCAGGATGCCCTCCAGGGGCCAGCCTAAGGGCAGCACATTGACTGCATCACACCCCAAAGCTCCACATGTGCAGGGCGCTGCAGTCTCTGCGCGTTATTCAAAAAGTTCTTTGGTGTGGGCCTTTTTTGAGACGAGTGCATCAGATCGCACCGCTGCTATTTGCAACATATGTCTCAAGCGTATCTCGCGTGGCCAAAACATCTCCCGCTTGGGTACCACATGCTTGACCAGACATATGTTGACCTGCCATGCAGTTCGTTGGCAAGCATATCTAAAAGACCCACACCAAAGAACAAAGAGGATCTCTCCTTGCTCCTCATCAGCTGAGATTTCCAACCCCACTAGACCTTCAGTCCTCTCTGAGACCTGCAGTGAGAGGAATGAAGGTGTAGAATTAGGTGTGTCACAGCCAAGTACTTGTGGGCAATCTGCTTTTGGTACACCAACGCCAGATTGTACCAGGCAAATTTCCCTGCCCCAGCTGCTGCACCGCCGAAAGAAGGTTGCTCCCAGCCATCCACATGCCCAGCGGTTGAATGCTAGCTTGGCAAAATTGCTAGCACTTCAACTGCTGCCTTTTCAGTTGGTAGACTCTGCCCCCTTCCGTGAGTTTGTGGAATGTGCGGTTCCTCAGTGGCAGGTACCCAAACGCCACTTTTTCTCACGGAAGGCGATTCCAGCTCTCTACCGGCATGTGGAAGGCAATGTCCATGCCTCGCTGGACAGGGCGGTCAGCGGTAAGGTGCATATTACCGCTGACTCATGGTCCAGCAGGCATGGACAGGGACGTTACTTAAGTTTCACGGCGCATTGGGTGACTCTGCTGGCAGCTGGGAAGGATGCAGGACAAGGTGCAGTAGTGTTGGAGGTTGTTCCGCCACCACGCCTCCAAAATGCTGATTGTGACACACCTCTCTCCTCCACCCCCTCCTCTTCTTCTTCCTCCATGGCCTCTTCCTCGGAACCAGCGGTGCTCCGTAGGCGTTCAAGGGGCTACGCAAGTACGCAGGCCAAAAGATGCCATGCGGTGCTTGAGCTGGTGTGCTTGGGGGACAGGAGCCACACTGGGGCAGAGGTTCTGTCAGCTCTGCAGGGGCAGGTTCAGAGGTGGTTGACGCCACGCCAACTTAAGGCAGGAATGGTGGTTTGCGACAATGGCACCAACCTCCTCTCTGCCCTCCGACAGGGACAACTGACCCATGTGCCCTGTTTGGCTCACGTCCTTAACTTGGTGGTGCAGCGGTTCTTGGGCAGGTACCCGGGCTTACAGAATGTCCTGAGGCAGGCCAGGAAAGTCTGTGTGCATTTCCGCCGGTCATATAATGCCAGTGCTCGGCTGACGGACCTCCAAAAGGAGTTTAACCTGCCCAAGAACCGCCTAATCTGTGACATGCCCACCAGGTGGAACTCGACATTGGCCATGCTGCAGCGGCTGCACACGCAGCAGAGGGCCATCAATGAGTACCTGTGCGACTATGGCACCAGGACAGGGTCAGGGGACCTTGGTTTTTTTTCCCCACGCCAGTGGGCCATGATCAGGGATGCATGCACTGTCCTGTCACCATTCGAGGAGGCCACGAGGATGGTGAGCACTGACAGTGCATGCATCAGTGACACTGTCCCCCTTGTCCACCTGTTGGAGCACACGCTGCGTGGAATAATGGACAGGGCACTTGAGGCAGAACAGAGGCAGGAAGAGGAGGACTTCCTTAGCTCTCAAGGCCCCCTTTATCCAGACAGTGTTCCTGCGTGCCCGCCGATCACACAGGAAGAGGACGAGGAGGAGGAGGAGGAGGAGGAGGAAGATTGTGTCAGTATGGAGGTGGAGCCTGGCACTCAGCATCAGCAGTCTTTAAGGGATCAGTCCCAAGGAACACATGGACTTGTACGTGGCTGGGAGGAGGTGGCTGCGGACGTTGTTGTCCTTAGTGACCCAGAGGACTCCGGACCGAATGCCTCAGCAAACCTACGCTGCATGGCCTCCCTGATCCTGCAAAGCCTGCGTAAGGATCCTCGTATTCGTGGTATCAAGGAGAAGGACCAATACTGGCTGGCAACCCTCCTTGATCCACGTTACAAGGGTAAGGTTGCGGACCTTATCTTGCCATCGCAGAGGGAGCAGAGGATGAAACATCTTCGGGAGGCCTTGCAGAAAGGTCTGTGCAACGCGTTCCCAGAGACTGGGAGGTTACAAACTCCTGTTTCTGGACAACGTGTTGCTGAGGCTTCGGTCAGTCAAAGAAGGAGCGGTGGAGAAGGTGGCCGTCTGACCGATGCGTTCAGACAATTTTTTGGTCCGCAGCCCCAAGGTATGATCGGTTCCAGCAACCATCGCCAGCGTCTGTTTTACATGGTGCAGGAATACCTAGGGGCAAGATCAGACTTGGACACCTTTCCCACCGAAAATCCTCTGGGTTACTGGGTCTTGAGGATGGATCACTGGCCAGAGCTTGCACAGTATGCAATTGAGCTACTGGCCTGTCCTGCATCCAGCGTTCTTTCGGAACGCACATTCAGTGCTGCTGGAGGCGTGGTAACCGATCACAGGGTGCGTCTGTCCACTGACTCGGTCGATCGGCTGACCTTCATAAAAATGAATCAGTCTTGGATCACCACCAGCTACCAAGCACCTGATGCTGATGTAACTGAATAATTTTTTTCAGATCCCTTCAAAGACTGCCTATGCTGATGCTGAGTGACTATCCCTGAGTAATTATCCTCTTCCTCCTCAATCATCACGCTGATAGCTTGTAAGAACATTTTTGGTTCTGGGCGCCACCACCAGTGCCTAAGGCACAATTTTTCAGCCCCTGTATAACAGGGGCGTGTAATTACAATTTTTGATGTAATACTTTGCAGCAGGGCTCGTTCCTGCATTCCAACTAGAGTGTCTG
Organism: Lithobates septentrionalis; assembly: GCA_037952835.1. Taxonomy (NCBI): domain Eukaryota; kingdom Metazoa; phylum Chordata; class Amphibia; order Anura; family Ranidae; genus Lithobates; species Lithobates septentrionalis. Next base: position 2,518,285 of record JBBDGP010000671.1, on the reverse strand, counting down.
TGAGGGGTTGCAGTGTTGTGGCACCAGCACCAGTGCCTAAGGCCCAATTTTTCTGCCCCTGTCTAACAGGGGCGTGTAATTACAATTTTTGATGCAATACTTTGCAGCAGGGCTCGTTCCTGCGTTCCAACTAGAGTGTCTGTGAGGGGTTGCAGTGTTGTGGCACCAGCACCAGTGCCTAAGGCCCAATTTTTCTGCCCCTGTCTAACAGGGGCGTGTAATTACAATTTTTGATGCAATACTTTGCAGCAGGGCTCGTTCCTGCGTTCCAACTAGAGTGTCTGTGAGGGGTTGCAGTGTTGTGGCACCAGCACCAGTGCCTAAGGCCCAATTTTTCTGCCCCTGTCTAACAGGGGCGTGTAATTACAATTTTTGATGCAATACTTTGCAGCAGGGCTCGTTCCTGCGTTCCAACTAGAGTGTCTGTGAGGGGTTGCAGTGTTGTGGCACCAGCACCAGTGCCTAAGGCCTAATTTTTCAGCTCCTGTTCAACAGGGGCATGTAATTACAATTCTTGATCTAATATTTCACAGCAGGGCCCTGTGAGGGCTTACAGTGTTTTGGCCACAGCAACACCTAAGGCCCAAATTTCTGCTGAGTATATAGGGCAGGACCCTACTTTCAAACATCTAACTTACAAACGACTCCTACTTGCAAACGGAAGGAGACAACAGGAAGTGAGATGAAATCTACCCCTAGGAAGGGAAATTCTCTCATGTAAGAGTTAATATGGGAAAACAATTTCTCCTTTCCACTGATGCTTTCTAATCCTTGTTCCACAAAAAAACCCAAATTTTCAAAAAACATTTTTCATTGGGACAAAAAAGTGAGGTGAAATCTTCTGAAGAGGAGGAAAGACGCAAAACAAATGTCACAGGGGTGATAACCCTTCCCTATGTTTTCCAAAAAGCTTAGAAAAGATTTTTTGGCTGGAGCTAAACACGTTAAAAATGTTCAAAATTACAAACAGATTCTACTTAACAACAAACCTACAGTCCCTGTCTTGTTTGCAACGCCTGTATACTGCTGTTCAGAGTATATAGGGACCTTTCCTTATTTTAATTTGGGTGCGGGGTTCCCCTTAATATCCATACAAGACCCAAAGGGCCTGGTAATGGACTGGGGGGGTACCCATGCCGTTTGTCTCACTGATTTTCATCCATATTGCCAGGACCCGACATGACATTAAACCCGCAAGCAGTTTTAAATGAGATTTTTTCCTTTAAAAATGACATTTGGTGCAGGGACTGTTCTAAACATGGGAAACACGCGTCACTTTACAGGCATACTATAGACACCCCCCAGGTACGATATTTAAAGGAATATTTCACTTTTTTTTTTTTTACTTTAAGCATCATTAAAATCACTGCTCCCGAAAAAACGGCCGTTTTTAAAAGTTTTTTTTGCATTGATACATGTCCCCTGGGGTAGGACCCGGGTCCCCACACCCTTTTTAGGACAATACCATGCAAATTAGCCTTTAAAATGAGCACTTTTGATTTCGAACGTTCGAGTCCTTTAGACGTCAATGGGGTTCTAACGTTCGTGCGAACTTGCGGTCCGTTCGCGGGTTCTGGTGCGAACCGAACCGGGGGGTGTTCGGCTCATCCCTACTCCAGGTGTGGCCGGACCAGAGACTTGTAGAGTGGGAGAATTATTGTTTTATCTCTGGAGTTGATCCCCTTTTTAATGCATGCCAATATGCTGTTGGCTTTGCTTGCAGCAACTTGGCATTGCATGCCATTGCTGAGCCTGTCATCTACTAGGACCCCCAGGTCCTTTTCCATCCTATATTCCATCAGAGGTTCCCCCCCTAGAGAGGGAATTGCATTCATATTTTTGCCGCCCAAATGCATTATTTTACATTTCTCTACATTAAACCTCATTTGCCATGTAGTTGCCCACCACATTAATTTGTTCAGATCTTCTTGCAAGGTTTTCGCATCCTGCGGAGAAATTATTGCCCTACTTAGCTTAGTATTGTCCGCAAATACAGAGATTGAGCTGTTTATCCCATCCTCCAGGTCATTTATGAATAAATTAAATAGGATTGGTCCCAGGACAGAACCCCGGGGGACCTTGCTTTCCACACCAGACCATTCCGAGTACTCCCCATTTATCACCACCCTCTGAACTCACCCCTGTAGCCAGTTTTTAATCCATGTACTCCCCCTTTGGTCCATGCTAACAGACCTTAGTTTGTACAGTAAACGTTTATGGGGAACTGTTTCAAATGCCTTGCAAAATGCAAAATCCAGATGCACCACGGCAGCTCACCTCCTCATGGAAGGTTAGTAGGTTGGTTTGGCCTTTTTCTCTTTAATGAGACAAAGGACCCTGCATGTCTGCTCTGGGCTTCACAAAATGTGTTGCAATGCAGATTGCATTGCAATACATCCCTTCCCGGCTATGCTAGCTGGGGACACTGAGAGGCTGACCCAGAAGAAACGTTATACACATCGCTTTCCAGGTCACAGCAAGAAGGAAAGGAGAGCGGATATGTGTCCGCTCTTCTCCCTCCCCTACACCCGCCATTTTTCACTATAAACAAAAAAAGACCAACAATTTTGAAAAAAAAAACAATATTTTTTATTTTTTGCTATAAAAAACATATCCAATAAAAACTTGAATTTCTTCATAAATTTTAGGCCAATATGTATTCTGCTACATATTTTTTTTGGTAAAAAATCCCAATAAGTGTATATTGATGAAAATCCAGCACTTCCCCGCTGACAGGGCAGGGCTCTGCCTTGTTTACATAGGTAGGGCTCTGTTCTGTGCGTCTTTCTGTTGTTCGCCGGGTGCCAGCGGACATTCATTGGCCAGCACCCGCTGTGTATAAGCCCAGCCCGGTTGCCTATGGCACCCCCACCCGGAAGTGCTGGATCACATACCTAGTACAGGATGTGGCACAGCAGAGCAGCTGAACATGTTAGTGAGGGTTGCTACCTCATCCCTTTAAACCTGAACACATATGAATTACACAGGTTCTGAGGCAAATTTAATGCAGATAAGGCACCACTCGAGTTTAATTGCCACCTTAACCACTTCAGCCCCAGAAGATTTACTCCCTTAATGACCAGGCTATTTTTTGTGATACGTCACTGCGTCGCTTTAACTGACAATTGCGCGGTCGTGTGATGCTGTACCCCAACAAAATTTGCGTCCTTTTTTCCCCACAAATATAGCTTTCTTTTGGTGGTATTTGATCACCTCTGCGTTTTTTATTTTTTGTGCTATAAATAAAAAAAAAACAATTTTGAAAAAAAAAAAACAATTTTTTTTACTTTTTGATATAATAAATATCCCACCTGATGTAAGTACGGACTCCGCTGGGGGCACCTGATGTAAGTACGGACTCCGCTGGGGGCACCTGATGTAAGAACGGACTCTGCTGCAGGCACCTGATGTAAGGACAGTCTCTGCTGGGGGCACCTGATGGCATCTGGTGGCAGGTGACACACTCAGGGCTCCCATTGATTCTGCATTATGGTGAGTTGAATGATTTCATTTTATATTACAATGTAATAATAGAAATAATGCGCTTCAATCATCCGGACACCATCACAACCATGTTGCCCTGATGAATGAAGTGCTAACACCAGGTGTTATCTTTATTTGCTGATTGTTAAACTTTCTGGAATACACATATTTTTATTGTTGTGTCGGATCTGGGCCTGCTGTCCCTCCATCTTTCTCTCCTTCTCCCTCGTTTATCTCAGATGCTAACCACAACCCTTTAGAGCCACACCCCTTTAAGTCACGCCCATTTTCATCAAGTGGGAGGGGTCAAAAAGGAAGGGCGGGTCTGGCCCCCCTCCATCCTAAAACTTCACCAGCTGCCACTGGGTTCGGGACTTTAAATGAGGCGTGTGGGATCACACATCTCCTTCCCTATCTATCAGCAAGGCAAGGTCCGACGGAAGTGGGGAAGGGTATCTGTCAAAAATAGATACCTGCTGTGGAACTCCGCTTTAATGCACATAAGGCACCAAGTGAGTTTAATTACCACCTTAATCAGCCACAGAACCTGTGTAATTAATATATGTGTTCAGTTTTACAGGGATGAGGTGGCGACTCTAGAGATACGGTCGTCAAGCGGTTAAAATTCCCTAAAAAAATTACATTTGAAAAATCGCTGTGCAAATACCGCGTGACATAAAATATGGCAAAACCCACCAATTTATTCTCTAGGGCCTCTGCTTTTAAAAATATATATATATTGTTTGGTGGGGTTCTACGTAATTTTCTGGCAAGAAAAATAAAAAACTGATTGTTACACGTACATAAAAAAGTGTCAGGTCCTTGAGTGGTTCAATGTGAAAGCAGGTCCCTGAAGAAACTACTATTTGTGTAAAACATGAACGCACGTTGTGAATACCAACATCCCTTGTACAACGTGAGGAGCAACAGCCTGCGCCCTCACTCTATAGCACTATGAGTTGGCGCCTAGCCATACGGACTCTGCCATCAATCAGCTCTCCTCGCATAGACAGGATATCAGCCTCCTCCGGCTCCCTCCTCTGGTCAGGAGGACCCTCCTCTCCAGGGTCACATGGTAAACCCCAGCTCTCCGCCCTCTCCGCTCCCATCGGCCGCACTCCGGACCGGGGCATGGGGCGAGCGCACAAGGGTTTCTCTGGGTAATTGTACCCCGCTGGGGGGAGCTAGTATACTCCTAATCCGGGTCACACAGACTTCACCTCAGCCGTAGAGAGCTATTAGAGCAGCACACGGCGGCTAACCCACACAGAACACGGCTAGCCTGTCTCCTCAGTGCTCATAACCCTCCACACACATACACGCACAGGACTACCATCCCGGACTGATAGGGCAATACCAAGAGCGGGGAAACTTCTCCAACTCTCCTTCTCGCAGTCACCGTGACTGGACACAAGGTTTCTAGGGAGGACTTGGAAGTCACCCCCTGGCCATATTCTCACATACTTTGCCCTAGCCGTGTGTTATTGCAGCAGCTAGTCTCCCCCCCCCCCCCCCCCCCCCTCTCCTAAGCTCCCTGAGGGCAGCTCTCTTCTATTCCATCCTGTTACCTGTTCTCCTACAAACTGGTCTGTCTTGTTTTCTTCTCTAATCACCCAGGCAGTCCAAACAAGGAGGGCAAAAAGTGGTGCCACATGTCTGACCTCTGTTACCTCCCCCATACAGCCCTAGGAGAGCACAAGTCACAGCAACACATCCACCACCTCAGCTCCGGACAAGCCCTGCTTTTTTTTTTTTTCTTCAGGATTTCGCCTCTCCCGGGAACAAAATGCCGCTGTGATTAGTTCCCCGTAGGGAGCTAGAGATCCAGAGCCCGTCCCAACTTCTTTTTTTTTTTTTAAAGGGCTTCCGAGAGCTCGATTCTTGGTGTTCTTGACTGGAGGTGCTGGTATGGCCATGGTGTCTGGGGGCTGGGGAGACCCCAACGGAGACACGAATGGAATGGGGAAGGGGTACCCCAGAAACTCGGAAGAGGACGAAGCTTCGCCTCCGGGAGGAATCAGCGACCCCGAGCAGGGGGACGAGGAGAGGCCTGGCATTCAGGTGGATTGCGTGGTCTGCGGCGATAAGTCCAGCGGCAAGCATTACGGCGTTTTCACTTGCGAAGGTTGCAAGAGTTTCTTTAAGAGGAGCATTCGTAGAAACCTCAGTTACACTTGCAGGTGAGTGCCTGTTTGATTTTAAAGTGATTGTAAGGGTAATTTTTTTTTTCTTTAAATAACAAACCTCTCATACTTGCCTCCACTGTGCAGCTCATTTTGCACAGATTGGCCTTGAACCTGCTCTTCTGGGGTCCCTCGGCGGCTCCTCCCCGCATCAGATAACCGCTCTCCCGGGGGATTACCTTGCGGGTGCGCTCCGGAGTCCAGCATTCTGTGTCCATAGAGGCCGAATGCAGGACTCGGCCCCACGTCATTGGATTTGAATGACAGCAGCGGGAGCCAATGGCTGCGATGCTATCTATCCAATCAAGAGCCAGGAGCCCATGGAGAGAGAGAGCGTGTCCCCGCCAACTGAATGAAGGGGTTCAGGTAAGTAAAATGGGGGGTGGTGACTGCCAGGTGTTTTCATCTTAATGCATAGGATGCATTAAGGTGAAAAAACACAAACCTTTACAACCCCTTTAAGCCTTGACAACTTGAAGGACAGTTGGGCACGGACGTGATATTTTACTGATGTTTATACTCAGGATCTTGTTGATATAAGTAAAATGTTCTGTAAAGACCTTGCATAAATGCACGTATGAGTATACATATAATTCTTCATTGCCGATGTTGGATTATATGCATGGAAATTGCCACACTCAAACGTAAAAATTTCTATTGTTGTTTTACAACTGTATACATTGGTGTATCACTGTTCTTTGACAGCATTCAGATCAGAAATAAACGTGGTGTTTGCGCAAGAAGCCAAATAGTAGAACAAGGGCAATTGATTAAGCCTGGAGCAGCCAGAATCTGGAATCCCTATGCATTGCCACCAATCAGCTTCTAGCTTTCATTTTCAAATCTTGAGCCCAAGTTCACACTGACAGCGGGAATGAAATGGTCGCACCATTTCATTCCCGCACATCAGTCCTGACTTCGGGGGAGATTTCAGAGACATCTGTGCAGGTTGCTGCACAGATGTATATTGAAATTGCACCACGAAGTTGCCAAAAGTAGTACAGAAAAACTACTTTTGGGAATCGGTGCTGCGTTGCACTGATTTGGACTGTGCCATTGCGACCGATTTGGCATGCGATTTGACATGTCAAATCGCTCCAATGTGAACCTAGGCTTGAGATATTAAACCTCAAAACATTCAATCTGGAACTTAAAAGAGAAGTAGGACCCAACTCTCTTTTGGTCCTACTTCTCCTGTAGGTGACAAGAGTGCACTTCATTCTGCACCTGAGATGTGTATTCAACTGATAGTGAGCTAAAGCCTGCTCTCGGCTGACGTTACTCAGCCGGTTGAGGCTCTGGAGAGATCCCGAGTTTAATGTCAGGATTCACCCTGATGCTTGGATCAGCCTCCCAGCGATCTAGCAGCACAGGCCGCCTCCACAGCCCGGTGCTCCAGTGAGTGCTGGAGGGACAGAGCAGAGAGCCACTGACTATCATGTACTCACTGAAGAACTGAGCCATCAGGGGTCTTTAAAGGAGTTGTAAACCCTCATGTTTGATGCATGAAGGTGAAAAAACTTCTGTCACTGACCAGCCCCCTGTTTTGCTCACCTGAGCCCCATAATTACCATGCCAGAGACGCACTCACCCTCTCTGCCTGTTGTCTCGGCTCTTGATTGGATAGATTGATAGCAGCGCAGACAATGGCTCCCGCTGCTGTCAATCTAATGGCACCGGGGCCAAATTTGGCATTCTGTGTCTATCGACGCAAATGCTGGACTCGGGAGCGCTCCCGCACGAATACCCCCAGGGAGAGCGCTTCTCCTAGGTGGTTTCTCGATGCTGGGAGAAGCCGCGAGCGCTGTTGGGGGACTGCAGAAGAAGAGCATATAAAAGCAAAAGACTAGGCCTTCAAAAAATGCAAGGTTGAAGGATCATTATCATCAGGATTCAGACTTTATAAAGAATGCAACAAGAAATGTAAGGGTGCAATTAGGGCGGCTAAAATAGAACACGAAAAAGACACATGGCGGAAGAGAGCAAAAAAAATCCTAAAAAATTCTTCAAGTATGTAAACAGTAAAAATGTGAATGTACAATGAATATGTAAAGTGCTGCGTAAATTGACGGCGCTATACAAGTACCAATAATAATAAAGTGAGGACAGACCATATTGGCTCCATAAAGAATGAGGAAGGACATCTGGTTATAAAGGATGGGGAGATGGGGAAGGTATTACATTTATTCTTCTCCTCAGTCTTCACGAGGGAATCGGGGGGCTTCAGTAACCAAAACTGCAGTGTTAATCCTCATGACACATCACAGGAAGCACCCTCATGGCTAACAGGGGCCAGAATTACTTGGAAAACATTAATAAATCACTGGGACTTGCACCCGAGGGTACTTAAAGAACTCGGTCAAGTAAATGCCAGACCAATGTTCCTAATGTTTACTGACTGGAATGGTACCAGGTGATTGGAGAAAAGCCAATATAACGCCAATATTTAAAAGGGGCCCAAAATACATCCCTGGGAATTACGGACCAGTTAGCCTAACATCAATAGTATGCAAGCTCTTGGAGGGGATGATAATGAACTAGATTTTAGTAATGAAAACGGTATCATTAGAAGTAATCAGCATGGATTCATGAAGAATCGTTCTTGCCAAACCAATCCTATTAACCTTCTATGAGGAGGTGAGCTGCCATCTAGATAAAGGAAGGCCCGTAGACGTGGTGTATCTGGATTTTGCAAAAGCATTTGACACAGTTCCCCAAAAATGTTTACTGTACAAAATAAGGTCCATTGGCATGGGCCATAGGGTGAGTACATGGATTGAAAACTGGCTACAGGGGCGAGTTCAGAAGGTGGTGATAAATGGGGAGTACTCGGAATGGTCAGGGGTGGGTAGTGGGGTTCCTCAGGGTTCTGTGCTGTGACCAATCCTATTTAATTTGTTCATAAACGACCCGGAGGATGGGGGTCAAACAGTTCAATCTCGGTATTTGCGGACAATACTAAGCTAAGCAGGGCCTTAACTTCTCCACATGATGTGTAAATCTTGCAAGAAGATCTGAACAAATTAATGGGGTGGGCCACTACATGGCAAATGAGGTTTAATGTAGAAAAATGTAAAATAATGCATTTGGGTGGCATAAATATGAATGCAATCTACTCACTAGGGGGAGAACCTCTGGGGGGAATCTCCTAGTAGATGATATGCTCAGCAATGGCATGCAATGCCAAGCTGCTGCTAACAAAGCAAACAGAATATTAGCATGCATTAAAAAATGGATTAAATCCAGAGATAAAACAATACTTCTCCTGCTCTACAAGACTCTGGTCTGGCCACACCTGAAGTATGCTGTCAAGTTCTGGGCACCAGTCCTCAGGAAGGATGTACTGGAAATGGAGTACAGAGAAGGGCAACAAAGCTAATAAAGGGTCTGGAGGAGATTAGTTATGAGGAAAGGTTGCGAGCACTGAACTTATTCTCTCTGGAGAAGAGACGCTTGAGAGGGGATATGATTTCAATTTGCAAATACCATACTGGTGACCCCACAATAGGGATACAACTTTTTTGTGGAAGGGAGTTTAACCACATGCTGACCGCCGCATGCCGATTTACATTGGCAGAATGGCATGGGCAGGCAAAAGGGCGTACCCATACGTCCCTTTGAAATTCCCGCCTGGCGGGTGTGCGCCTCTGGGTGCCGCAAACTCAATGTTCGCCAGCGGCCCGCGATTGTGGTGAGGAGAGGCAGAACGGGGAGATGTAAACAAGGCATTTCCCTGTTCTGCCTAGCAACATGACAGGGATCTACTGCTCCCTGTCATCGGGAGCAGTGATCTCTGTCATGTTGTAGTGAGCCCACCCCCCCTTACAGTTAGAACACACCTAGGGAACACACTTAACTCCTTGATCGCCCCTAGTGTTTAACTAAATAGGAAAGGTAATTTTTATTACCATATGGCTTGTGTAGCAATTGTATATGCTATATTACGTTTTTATCTTTTATTTTTTTTTTTCCCCACAAGAGGCTTAAAGAGTAACTCCAATCTAGACCTAAAAACAAAAATGTATTATTTTGCAGCTTGCCTAGATGTAAAGTCTTCATTTGTTTTCTTTCCTGGCCGAGAACATAGGTACAGAAAATACCTATTGATCTTGCCCAACTGCAGTGTCCTTGTCCCTTCCTGGGAGCTAAAAAGAAAACACTAACAACCTTATCTATATATTGTCATCCACCATGTAATGTAAATTAAAGCCTTTTTTTTTTTTTTTAAATAACAAAACATGCTTGATCTGTGTTGTGGTTTTACACAGAGGAGCTCCGATCTTCTTTTTGGGTCCCCTGCTGGTGCTCCTTCCCCTCGAGTAGTGCCACCAGAGGAGGATGCTTGCCCTGGGGGCACAGCTGCATGCTTGCTCTTGAGCCATTGCTCTGTGCATCCATAAGACACACAGCTGCAGCTCCAATGGTCCCCGCTGCTGTTTCAGCCGGGACAGAGGCTATCGTGAACATTGCTGGATTGGAGGGAGCTCTGGTAAGGATTGGGAGGGGGGGGGGGGCTCTGCACAAAGAAGGTTTTTTTTAGCCTAATGGATGAAGGTAAAAACCTTCATCCTTTAGAACCACTTTAATGCCTAGTAGCGATCAGAAAATCGGACACAAAAAAGCGTTTCTAAACGTACACCGCTTTCGAGTGCCGTTCAGGACAGTTCATCCGAAATTATTCTAAGGGACATAACATGAATTTTCTTTTCTCGTTTCATACCAGATTGTACGATTTTTTTTTTTTTAATCAGTACAGTGTTCGTCAAAAATAACTTGGAAGATCAAAACCACGCATGGCCAAACTACAGAATACATTACAATACATTACATCACTTCTGAAGTTGTATTCTCTCGTACGAGAATTTTTGTAACTTTAGTAACCTCTTAATTTTCAATATGAGACTAGCATGCAAAAAAAAAAAAAGATGATCATTCCTCCGATAATCTCATTGTGTGTACAAAGCTTTACACAGACAAGTCCAGAGCTAGTAACAACCATAGTGCCCTCCATAAATATGAAAAAATGATTGTAGACATGAAGGCTCAGGAAGCGGGGCACTGACAGGATCACCAGGGGAAAGTAAAGGGGGGGGAGTATGTACAAAAAAAACCAATGCAACCACCACGTCTAGGGACTTGTTAGACAACATACTAGGGCTGCGCGATTAAACCTTAAGAATCGTTATCGCATTTTTTTTTTTTTTTTTCTCCCTTGAGATCTTGACAAAGCATTTTCCCGATTTTTTTTTTTTTTTTTTATTTTATTTTTTTAATTTTTTTTTTACCTATGCAGAGAATTCTCTGCTGAAGCCGACAGCTGTCAAAAACCCCCCAAAAAAACAGGCAGTCTGCCAAGAATCGCAACATTCCTCAGCTGGGGAACTAACTGTAAACATTGTGTTTTTGTCCTTTTTAGATCAAAGGAATGAACTTCCTTGTGTAAATGAGGGAATTTTAACCACTTAAAGACAAAACCTTTTTCTGACATTTGTTGGTTTCAAGTTTAAATCATTATTTTTTTTTTTTTTTAAATTCTTTATTTTTCAACAACCATGAATCACATGCCACTTGAAACATTTCTTCTCAAACATCTTATCGATATATACAAATTCATTTTTCCATAATATAGCCTTTTCACTCGTTTCATCACCAATTGATTCTAAAACTCTTCTGTCCCAAGGGCAAGGCATATAATTCCCCCTTTTCCATTTCCCCTACCCCCATTGCCCCCCCCCACCCCCAAAAAAAAAAAAAAAAAAAAAAAAAAAAAGATTATTAATTTGCCCCACCCCCCCCCCACGGGGAGGGAGGGGGGAACCCCTCTCCTCAGGTCCCTTCGGTCTTATATGTCCCCCTTCTCCTATTCTCTATTTCTATATTCTACCAGGGGAGACCAAGTCCTCCGGTATTTCTCGTCTTGGTCTTTCAGCGTCATCGTCAATTTTTCCATTTGTTGAATTTCTGTAATTCTAGCCCACCACTGAAATTTGGTCGGGGGGGCTGTACTCTTCCAGAGAGCCGGGATACACGCCCTTGCGGCGGTGAGAAGGTGTTTGAGCAGAGATCTCTTATATTTTTCCGCCGACAGAGGGACATCATTTAATAAAAATGCAGCCGGGTTGCTCCCAAGGGACACACCTGTAATATCCTTAATCGTTTCCTCAACTGTTTCCCAGAAGCCTTTGATATCCTCACATTCCCAGAATATATGTATCATCGTTCCCTCCCCCCTCCTACAACGCCAGCATCTATCTGATACTTGCGGGTAAATTTTATGAAGGACTGCTGGTGTTCTATACCATCTGGTAAGAATTTTATATCCTCCCTCTTGGTATCTACTGGCAATTGATGTTTTATGTACTGATTTTAATATTTTCGTCTTCTGCTTTTGAGTAAACGTTACTCCAAGCTCTCTCTCCCAGGCTAGCATGAAATTGAGCTCCTGTGTCACTTCCGGGCATGTTAATATTTCGTAAAAATATGATAAAGAATGTCTGATACTTTCACCATTTAGACAGGTCTGTTCAAACCTAGTCAGCTCCCTTATTACTAAAAATTTTTTATTTTTTGAGCGAATATACGCTCCTAGCTGCATAGCCCTGAAATAATCCAAGTCCTCTGTTACCTCACCCTCTATCTCGCCCCTTGTCATCAAGCGGCGGTCCCTAGAGAAGTCAATCAGCCTGCTCTTCCCTTTATGTTTTATTGCTTCATACCTCCGATCGGTTAAACCTGGTAGGAAGTCCGGGGCACCCAATACCGGTGTCATTGGGCTCGGAGTTGGTGAAAGATTTGTTTTTTTGAAAATCATGTAGATAAAGCGGATAGTTGCCCCTGTTAGCGGGTGTTTTTTCACCGTGGTGGGTAATTCTGATTTTTTAATCCATGCTATTCCTTCCAATGGAATTTTAGACGTCGCCTGTTCTAGCTGTATATGCGGTTTCCTTACCGAGGCACACCATTCCACCACTCTCGCTAGTTGTAGGGCTTCCCAGTAATGTACTGGGTCTGGGAAACCAATACCTCCCTTCCCTTTTGGGAGTGCTAGGATGTTTCTCCTTATTCTTGCTGGTTTCCCTGCCCATATGAACCTTAGAAATCCTGATCTGAGGTCCTTAAGAAAGTTTGATGGAATCTTTATTGGTAACGTTTGGAACAAATAGAGAATTCTGGGCATCACGTTCATCTTTATAATATTTGTCCTTCCAAACCAGGTAAAGATATCTCTATCCCATCTCCTGAAATCTTGTTTAATTTGTCTTAACATTGGGGCATAGTTTAGTTCAAACATTCTGCTAAGCTTCTTTGAGATTTTGATCCCCAGATAATTTATATGGGAATCTGTCCACCTAAAATTAAATTGTGCTTTTATCCGATGTATTTCAATTGTATCCATCTCCAATCCCATCGCTTCGGACTTCGTGTAGTTTACCTTATAATTTGCTAACTCCCCATACTCATTGATCTCACTTAGAAGGGAAGGGAGGGATATAATTGGAGAGGTTATGAAAAAGATCAAGTCATCAGCATATGCTGCTAGTTTGTGTTCCTCACCCTTCGTCTTAATACCCCTAATATTGCAATCCGCTCGTATTTTCCTTAGGAATGGTTCCAGTGTGAGTATGAAAATAATTGGTGAAAGAGGACACCCCTGTCGCGTTCCATTCTGGATCTCAAAGGGATCCGATAGCCTGTCATTGACCTTAACCCTTGCACTTGGGACTGAGTAGAGGTTTGAGAACCAGCTCAACATTCCCTCCCCCAGTCCAATATGTTGTAGGGTTGTTTTAAGAAAAATCCAATCAACCCTATCGAAAGCTTTTTCTGCGTCTGCCGAGAACAGTACAAGGGGTTCCTGTCTACTCTGTACTGTATATATTGCATTTATTACTCTTTGTGTATTTTCCCTACCCTCCCTTCCTGCCGTGAATCCCACCTGGTCTGGATGAATCAATGCCGGGATGTGTTCTTCTAATCTTAGCGCCAGGATTTTAGAAAAAATTTTCAAATCCACGTTGAGTAGCGCAATAGGCCGATAGCTAGAGCATTGGGATGGGTCCTTTCCTTCCTTAGGAATTACTGCTATATGTGCCATCAAAGTTTCTTTAGGTATCCTCCGCCCTTCCCGTAGGGAGTTAAAGGCCGCCACGAACCTTGGGGCCAGTTTCTCAGCGAAAAATCTATAATACGTCAGAGTGTACCCGTCTGGGCCCGGGGCTTTCCCTACTTTTAGCAGGTTTATTGCTTTTTTAAATTCTTCTATTGAGATTGGTGCGTCTAAATCTCTTATTACCTCATCTTTTAACCTTGGCATTTCTGAGTTATTTAGATATTCTTTTGCCCTTTCTTGTTTATTTCTGCACCTGTGTGGGGACTGATGGCCCTCCAACTGGTACAATCCCTCATAATACCCCTTAAAAATCTGTGCCATCTCCTGTGATGATTTCGCCATACTCCCCTGCTGTGTTTTAATACCCGACAAATGGGATGGTTTTGTAGCATCCTTAAGGGCCTTTGCCAGCATCCTACTTGGTTTATTCCCAAATTCATATAGTGTCCGCCTTCGAAAAAACCAATGCAACCACCACGTCTAGGGACTTGTTAGACAACATACTAGGGCTGCGCGATTAAACCTTAAGAATCGTTATCGCATTTTTTTTTTTTTTTTCTCCCTTGAGATCTTGACAAAGCATTTTCCCGATTTTTTTTTTTTTTTTTTTTTTTTTTATTTTTTTAATTTTTTTTTTACCTATGCAGAGAATTCTCTGCTGAAGCCGACAGCTGTCAAAAACCCCCCAAAAAAACAGGCAGTCTGCCAAGAATCGCAACATTCCTCAGCTGGGGAACTAACTGTAAACATTGTGTTTTTGTCCTTTTTAGATCAAAGGAATGAACTTCCTTGTGTAAATGAGGGAATTTTAACCACTTAAAGACAAAACCTTTTTCTGACATTTGTTGGTTTCAAGTTTAAATCATTATTTTTTGCTAGAAAATTACTTAGAACCCCCAAACCCTCCTCCCCTCCCTCCTCGAGGCGGCAGAAAGCAAAACGGTGCTCTATGGAGGAAAGCTCACAGCACACCGCGATAAGGAGCATCTTGTCGGTATGATCAGTGGAAGGAGCATTATCGGTGTGCAGCGCCACGGGGGTTAAGAGTGCAGGACTTGTTTTTTGACATGCTGTTAGAAACAGTGAGCCCGCTCGGTGAAGCTAAGCGATTAAGGGGTTAAATGTGTATCCTAGGGAGTGATTCTAACTGTAGGATGGGACTGCCTGGAGGAGGAGACAGATTGTTGTTCATATTTAGTATTACTAACAGATCGGTCTCCTCTCTCCTGACAGAACAGAGATCTTTCTGTTTACATTGACAACTCTCCGTTCTGTCTCTCTCAGGAGTGATCTCGGGTGCCTGATGGACATTGCAGCCGCCGGGCACGCGCATAGGCTCCATCATCGCCCCCTAGTGGTCTTAAAGTGGCCGACGTATAGCTACGGCGATTTGCCCAGGGGAGCCAACCTGCCGCATTATAACTGCGGTGGCTGGTCCTCTAGTGGTTAAAGCAGTACTGAAGGTTGAGACTTTTTGCATGGATATAATCATTTTAAATATAATGTACAATACTAGTAAACTTTTACTTTTTACATGTAATTCTAATGCCGAATTACCTCCCAGTCTATCAACCTCTGGCTTCTCAGGGTTCAGATGCTGATCCTTCCTGCACAGAGCCCTTAAAGTTAGATTTTTTTCTTTTAAACAACAAACTTGTCATACCTGCTCTGTGTAATGGTTTTACACAGAGTATCCCTGATTCTCCTCTTCTGGGGTCCCCTGCCGATACTTCTTGCTCCTCCTGCCTTCAGAGGGGCCCCAATAGCAAGGCGCAAGGTATAGTATAGAGTGCCCCTATAGCTAGGTAAAAAAAATTCTTCCCTTAGAATCACTCACTTCCTTCTCCTGCGCAGTACTACATGTCCCATGAGGCATTGCTCCTCACACATTCACATTCATAAGTTCTCAGGCACCTACTTCTATGTACAGTGGATATAAAGTCTACACATTCCTGTTAAAATGTCATGTTTCTGTGATGTAAAAAATGAGACAAAGATAAATAATTTCAGAACTTTTCCCACCTTTTAATATGACCTATAAACTGTACAACTCAAATATAAAAAACAAGCAAATCTTTTGGGGGGGGGGAAGTAAAAATCTTAAATAATGTGGTTGCATAAGTGTGTGCACACCCTCTTATATCCGGGGAGGTAGCTGTGTTCGGAATTAAGCAATCACTTTCAAACTCATGTTAAATAGGAGTCAATACATACCTGCCATCATTTAAAGTGCCTTTGCAAAAGGAACTTACTTCCATGCTCCCCAGAGAGCTTCAAAAGCATGAGAGGGCTCTCATTGTTAAAAGGTATCAGTTAGGAGAAGGGTACAAAAGAATTTCCAGGGCATTAGGTATAGCGTGGAACACAGTGAAGACGGTCATCAAGTGGAGAAAATATGGCACAACAGTGACATTACAAACAACTGGATGCCTCTCCAAAATTGATGAAAAGACGAGCAAAACTGGTCAGGGAGGCTACCAAGAGGCCTACAGCAACATTAAAGAAGCTGCAGGAATATCTGGTAAGTACTGCCTGTGTGGTGCATGCGACAATCATCTCCTGTCAATATTGGCACAAAACCTTCAGGCTTCTGCTAGAAAGCTGAACATGAAGAGGAACTTAATAATTCAGCATGCCAATGATCCAAAGCATCAAAGGAATGGCTTCACCAGAAGAAGATTCAAGTTTTGAAATGGCCCAGCCAGAGCCCAGACCTCAATTCGTTTGAAAATCTGTGGGGTGATCTGAAGAAGGCTGTGCACTGGAGATGCCCTCGCAATCTGACAGATTTGGAATGTTTTTGCAAAGAAGAGTGGGCAAATATTATATTATTATATGATAAGTCAAGATGTGCCATGCGAATAGACTCATACCCAAAAAGACTGAGGCAGGGTTCACACTGGTGAAACCCTGCAAATTCTGTGTGGGTTTTTGCATTGCACCTGAATCGCCGCCAGTTCACACTGACCTGCGAGACGGTGCGATGCGAATCACATGCAATGTGTGTGATCGCACAAGGGTGAAAGTATTTTTACTCTTCCTACCCCCCTAAAAGATTTAAGTTTGTTTTTATCAGTTCTGAAATGTTTTAAATTTGTCTTTTTTTTTTTTTTTTACATCACAGAAACCTGACATTTTAACAGGGGTGTGTAGACTTTTTATATCCACTGTATATACTGAGCTGTATGCGTGCTGCACTGTGCATACGAACATGTATGGTCAGTGTGCTGCACTGTATTTCCTGATCTGTAAACAAATAATGCATTCTGTATGCAGGCCAACGAATTGGCTGACCAACTACCGTATAGGTCGACCCGAATATAAGCCGAGGCACCTAATTTTACCACAAAAAACTGGGAAAACATATTGACTCGAGTATAAGCTGAGGGTGGGAAAATCCAGCAGCTACTGGGTAAACAATGCCTATCTGCAGCCTCACTGTGCCCATTTGCAGTCTAATTGTGCCCATCTGTAGTGTCACTGTGCCCATCTGCAGCCGTACCTTCCATTAGTAAAACAGCGCGTGTCTCCCGCTGTGTATGCAGTCTGTTCCGCCGTCCATTGAAAGAAAGCCCCGCCTCCTCCTCGTCCTTGCTAGAGGCTTTCTTACAATGGACGGCGGAACAGACTGCATACACAGCGGGAGACGCACGCTGTTACACATGCTGTTTTACTAATGGAAGGTACGGCTCACTCGAGTATAAGCCGAGGGGGGGGGGGGGGTTTTCAGCCAAATAAACGCCAGGTCGCATTTGCAACTAGAATTAGCGACCTGGCGCCTGGGGCGGCACAGCTGGGTTATCCTGTGTCCGTTCGACACCCCCCCTCCCGACGCGATCGCGTTGGGCCGCGCCGGTAATTGAGGCCGCAGCTATGCGGCCTACTGCAGTCCTATGGTTCCTTCTGCAATCGGGCGCCCTCTGGTGGCCGTTGGTATGACAAGACATCCACCAATGCTAATGGAGCTTCCCCTACCTGTTTTCACTGCCCGCTCATCTCCTTCCCTTTACTTAGAACCCCCAAACATTATATATATTTTTTATTCTAACACCCTAGAGAATAAAATGGCGGTCATTGCAATACTTTCTGTCATACCGTATTTGCGCAGCGGACTTACAAGTGCACTTTTTTGGGAAAAAATACTTTTTTTAATTAAAAAATAAGAAAACAGTAAAGTTAGCCACATTTTTTTTATATTGTGAAAGATAATGTTACGCCGAGTAAATTGATTCCCAACATGTCACGCTTCAAAATTTTGTCCGCTCGTGGAATGGCGACAAACTTTTACCCTTTAAAATCTCCATAGGCGACGTTTAAAAAATTCTACAGGTTGCATGTTTTGAGTTACAGAGGAGGTCTAGGATTAGAATTATTGCTCTCGCTCTAACGATCGTGGCGAAAAGTCACTTTTATTCCTATTACAGTAAAAATCCCTTGTAATAGAAAAAAAGCATGACAGGACCTCTTAAATATGAGATCTGGGGTCAAAAAGACCTTTTTTTAAAAAAAAAAAAAAAAAAAATGTCATTTGAAAAAAAAATAATAAAATGTCCCTTTTAAGAGCTATGGGTGGAAGTGACGATTTGACTTCGCTTCCGCCCTGCAATGACTTGGAGATGGGCGGGGGGTCATCTTCCTCTCACTCGTCTCCATGTCAGGCCAGGGACAGATCCGGATCGCCTCCGCCGTTACCGACGGCTACGGTAAGCTGAGAAGGACACCAGAGCGCGGTGGTAGGGGGGGCCCTCTCCTGCCACCGATAAAAGTGATCTCGCTGCGAATCTGCTGCAGAGACCACTTTTATCTGAAAGAGAACCGTCGGCTCTTGAAGAAGATACCGGGGTTATGGTAGCTAGCTGCTACCATAACAACGGTATTTCTCTTCAAAGACAGGACGTATATAGTCGTCCTGCGGGAAGGAAGTGGTTAATTAAAATGAATTTATTATTTGTCATCTCCCTGCTTGGCCCCTTTCACATGGGCTGTCTGATCACGTTCGCCTGTCAGTTTTTCAGGCGGACCTGATTGGATCCTTAGCAGGAATATGGTGGTCTTGTGTCCCTGCATGGCAGGAAATAAAAGCAGTCACATTCGTTCTAGTCGTCTCTGTGTAAATTTAAGATTGGTTAATTTTTATATTGAAAATAAAGCTTTGTCGGTCGTTTAAAAAAAAAAAAAAAAAAACCTGGCTCCTAACTTTTTTAGCTGGCTCCTAGATTTCAAGCAAATTTGTCAAGCCCTGACTTAGGCCCCTTTCATACTGAGGCGGCGCTTTACCGTCAGTATTCGGGAAAGGGTTAAAAACCACCGCAAAGCGCCTCCTGCAGAGGTGTTTTGCCGGCGGCATTGCTGCAGTGTCCCATTGATTTTAATGGGCAGGAGCGGCATACACACCGTTCCTTCACCGCACCAAAGATGCTGCTAGCAGGACTATTTTTACCGTCCTGCCAGCGCACCACTCGAATGTGAAAGCCCTCGGGGCTTTCACATTGGAGACAAAGCAGCGGCACTTTCAGGTCGGTTTGCAGGCGCTATTTTTAGCACAATAGCGCCTGCAAACCGCCCCAGTGTGAAAGCGCCTTAAAAGGTAGCAAAAGATTTCAGAGCAGATAAGGCGTTAATCCTCTTGAAGGGTAGCAAGCTTTTGACCACCAATTCAGTTCAAAGTTTACGTGGCTGTAAGACACTTTGGTTTCATAAACCGCTTATTGGTTAATACATTTGATATAGCTTCTTTCTAAAAAAAAAATGTAATTGAGGCAAACTTAACATGTACAATAAAGCAAACGCAGGAAAACATGCACTGTATCATAAAAAGCTACACAAAGTTGAAATAACTAAACTCTATTATCAACTCGCACTAGTGTGAGTCTAGGCATAAAGAAGACTGCCACGCTTCTCCTGCTGCTTGTAACTTAGCGATGACCAATTGGGTTTCACTGCATGAAACGCCTCTGTCCAGAGCTGTTGATTTTTTACTCTGTCCTTTTAGTTATGGCATGAGGTGGCCCACAGACCCGGGATTGGCACGTACCAGGTTGATGAGGTGCTTGTGGAACATGTCTTTCCATGCTTGCTTGGAAGAGGATGTCACTTACTTTTGCTGACCACTACCTGGGTCACAGTTGAACTTTTGATTCATAAAAATACATTAACCACCTGCTGCATGATAACAGTACATTTACTGCTAGTGGACGACACAGCCAGGCACTGCAACGTACCTGTATGTTGTGGTGTACTTCTTGGTTTAGGCGTGCTCCCTGCTGACCTCTGCTGTGGTTGTAGCACAAATTTTTCAGCAGCTTTCATCCAATCATTTTTGACTGTATACCTGCTGATCAGCTGTGGTAAAACACATGCTCTGGCTGGATTTCTTCCTGCCTTTCAGAACTGAAAGCAAGGAGAGAAACATGGGCAGAATTGTGAGTAAAAGCAGCACACATACACATGTTAGGCACGCCGTTAACCCCTTGTTTGCCCTCCTGATCACCCCTGTCACCCAGCCAGTGTCAGTGTACAGTATTATCACTGATTACTGTATTATTGACACTAGCAACATCCTTGTGAGTTAGTGTCCCTCCCAGCAAGTGTCAGTTAGCGGCAGATTGGCCGCCACACTATCAATCGCACTATAAGTTGCTGCTCGCCGCCATTACTAGTATAGTATCTGTAGGAATCAGTATCTTGATCACGATCGGAACTATTCTAGTGTCCTCAAAAACCGTGTTGGCAGGATCAGCCCCCAATCACTGCCCGCTTTTGTGATATGTGGCAGAATACATTTTGTCCTGAATTTATGAAGAAATTTGATTTTTATTTGATATGTTTTATAACAGAAAATAAGTTGTTGAGATATATATATATATATATATATATAGATATAGATATAGATATATAGATATAGAGGTCTAATGTTATAGAATTATTGCTCTTGCTCTAACGATTGTGGTGATACCTCAGATTTGCAGGTGCGACTTATGTATGCGTCCACTTCTGCACACGAGCACGGAGGGATGGGGGCGCTTTAAATATTTTATTTTTTAATCACTTTTTTGCTGTCACAAAGAATGTAAATGTCCCTTGTGACAGTAATAGGTGGTGACAGGTACTCCTTTTTATAGAGGGATCTGGGGTCTATAAGACCCCAAATCCCTCCTTTGCACTTAAAAGCATTCAAAACACCTAATGTGACAATTTTGAATACTGTTGTCTTTTTTAAAATCTGGTGCCTTTTAAAAGGTAAGGTGAACTTACACAGGACCCCATCCCCTCCAGTCCTGCTGACCTGGAACACGGAGATGACTGCCACTGACACACTGGGACGCCGCCTCACCTTTTCGGGGCTTAGAAATCCCCTTGGCTTAATCTCCAAAACGTACCTCGTAGGAGGGTACGCTTTAGGAGCATTCCAATTTGTCTGCGCCGCCACATGGGCGGCACCGAGCAATCAGAATCCGCGTAGCCTGTCTTGTCGCCACATACTTTGTACTTATTCAGAAAATACAGTTTCCTGTTAATGGCCGACTTCCATTTTTTGTTTCCGAAGTCCTCATCTTGTGGCCAAATCACAGCACTGTATAATGCAAGGAAAAATTACTAAGACTGGAGCAAAGAGATTCTAGAGCAGCTGTGCATGGCAACCGTTCAGCTTTTTTTTCCTTTTAATTTTCAAAGCCTAAGGCTCTTTTCACATGGGCATCTCCATTTGACAAAGTCCGCTTGCTCAGCAGGGGATCGATCTGTTTATCCCCGCTGAGCAGGCGGATGACCGGTCCGTCTCCGCTCACTGTGCGGAGACAGAACTGTCAGAGTCCCGCTCACCTCTATGGGGAGATTGGATGAAAATGGAAAGCCTGTCTGTTCTCATCTTATCCGATACGCCAGACGAACGGAAAATAGGTTCACAATCCATCTCGATTTGGCTGAAAGGATCAGATAGCAGCGGGTGTCAGCGGATATGTCACCGATGATATCTGCTGCCCCATAGGGGTGAATGGAGCGTCCGATTGGGTCCGCCTGAAAAACTGACAGGCGTACTTGATCGGAAAGGGGCCCTTACTGAACAAGCGGAAGTTGGAAGCTGACTGGTTACTATGCTCCAGCTTCTGTCTGCTCCAGTGTTGATAAATTCTCTGTATGTACAACCCCAAGTCCAAAAAAAGGTGGGGCGCAGTGTAAAATCTACTTAAAACAGAATAAAATTGCATATCTCATAAACCCATATTTTTTTCACAGTAAAAAATAGAAAACATTTGAGATGTTAAGGAGTCATGTACTTTTAAAACGTCCATTTTGCCGTGTTAACATGCCGCATTTAGAAGCTTTTTTTTTTTTTTTTTTTTTTTTTTTTTTATATAGCCAAAAATGAAAAATGCCTGTAAATGAAATGTGAGTTACCACGTTTACAAGCGGTTACAGGCATTTGGCATTAGAAAATGCCTCTGAACATCCGTCCGTCCTTTTTTTTTTTTTTCTCGCTAGCAACCGAGAAAGGGTTAAAAACCACCGCAAAGCACCTCTGCAGAAGCGTTTTGCCAGCGGTGTAGCCTCTCTGTCCCATTGATTTTAATGGGCAGGAGCGGTGTATACACCGCTCCGAAGATGCTGCTAGCAGGACTTTTTTTTTTTCCCGTCCTGCTAGTGCACCGCTCCAGTGTGAAAGACCTCGGGGACTCTGGACTCTCTCCAGTTCCAGCACATCCTTCCTGAGGACTGGTGCCCAGAACTGGACAGCATACTCCAGGTGCGGCCGGACCAGAGTCTTGTAGAGCAGGAGAATTATCATTTTATCTCTGCAGTTAATACCCTTTTTAATGCATGCCAATATTCTGTTTGCTTTGCTTACAGCAGCTTGGCATTGCATGGCATTGCTGAGACTGTCTTCTACTAGGATCCCCAGGTCCTTTTCCAGCCTAGATTCCCCCAGAGGTTCTCCCCCCTAGTGAGTAGATTGCATTCATATTTTTGCCACCCAAATGCATTATTTTTAGAGGTGCACCGAAATTTCGGCTGCTGAAAATGACACTCCGAATACACGAATAAAAAGAAAAAAAAAAAACCGTTTTCGGCCGAAAGAAAAAAACAGCTGATACTGAAAGGGAGCGGGGTCCGCCCCGTGTGCTGCCCATTGCCGGAGTGTTACCCTGGCGTGCCCAATCCTCCCTTCCCTCCTCCTTTCCTTGCTGCAATCTCTGGGTGTCACGGAGCTGAATTGTGCCTCCTGTGATAGATGGCACACTGATTCAATGCCGGGATATAGAATCGGTGTGACGTCAACACAGGAGGCGGGACATTTTTACTGTGGACATGATACAAGAGATGGTTAGAGACTGCAGACTGCATTTTTCTTGACCTGTCTTGCACTAAAGGTGCCAATAATGGCCAACAATAAATTCATAATAATTTAAATTGATATTAATTAAAAAGTTGAACATAATACAATGCTATATAAACATATATAAATGTTTTTTAAAAACTGTAATTTTCGGTATCGGTTTTTCGCCTAGTGCATCCTTCCTTTTCGGTTTTAGCACCAAAATTTCCATTCGGTGCACCTCTAATTATTTTACATTTTTCTACATTAACCACTTAACCACTGGGCACTTAAACCCCCTTAATAACCAGCACCAGCTTTCGGTGCTCTCACATTTTGAATGACAATTACTCAGTCATGCAACACTGTACCCGAATGAAATGTTTGTCCTTTTCTTCACACAAATAGAGCTTTCTTTTGGTGGTATTTATTCACCGCTGGGTTCTTTATTTTTTGCGCTATAAAAGAAAAAAGACCGAAAATTCTGTAAAAAAAAAAATGCATTTTTCTTCGTTTGTTATAAAATTTTGCAAATTTAGTAATTTTTTCTTCATATTTTGGCTAAAAGTTATACCGCTACATATCTTTGGTAAAAATAACCCAAATCGGTGTATATTATTTGGTCTTTGTGAAAGTTATAGAGTCCAAAAGGTATGGTGCCAATATCTGAAAATTGATCACACCTGAAGTACTGACGGCCTATCTCATTTCTTGAGATCCTAACATGCCAGAAAAGTACAAATACCCCCCAAATGACCCCTTTTTGGAAAGAAGACATTCCAAGGTATTTAGAAAGATGCATGATAAGTTTTTTGAAGTTGTCATTTTTCCCACAATTCTTTGCAAAATCAAGATTTTTTTTTTCTTTTTTTGCACAAAATTGTCATATTAGCAGGTTATTTCTCACACACAGCATATGCATACCACAAATTACACCCCAAAACACATTGTGCTATTACTCCCGAGTATGGCGATACCACATGTGTGAGACTTTTACACAGCATGGCCACATACAGAGGCCCAACATGCAGGGAGCACCTTCAGGCGTTCTGGAGCACCCAGGCCAATTCTGACATTTCTCTCCTACATGTAAAAATCATCATTTATTTGCTAGAGAATTACATAGAACCCCAAAACATTATATATGTTTTTTTAGCAAAGACCCTAGAGCAGGGTTCGACAAACCCCGGGCGCCAGGTCGCATTTGCGACTAGAATTAGCGACCTGGCGCCTGGGGTGGCACATCTGGGGTATGCTGTGTCCGTTCGACCCCCCCCCCCCCCCCGGCGCGATGGCGATGGGCCGCACCGGTAATTGAGGCCGCGGCTTTGCGGCCTACTGCAGTCCTATGGTTCCTTCTGCAATCAGGCGCCCTCTGGTGGTGGCCGTTGGTATGACAAGACATTCATCAATGCTAATGGGCTTTCCCTACCTGTTTTCACAGCCCGCTCATCTCCTTCCCTTTACTTAGAACCCCCAAACATTCTATATATTTTTTATTCTAACACCCTAGAGAATAAAATGGCAGTCATTGCAATACTTTCTGTCACACCGTATTTGCGCAGCGGACTTACAAGCGCACTTTTTTGGGAAAAAATACTTTTTTTTAATTAAAAAATAAGAAAACCGTAAAGTTAGCCCAATTTTTTTTTATATTGTGAAAGATAATGTTACGCCGAGTAAATTGATTCCCAACATGTCACGCTTCAAAATTTCGTCCGCTCGTGGAATGGCGACAAACTTTTACCCTTTAAAATCTACATAGGCGACGTTTAAAAAATTCTACAGGTTGCATGTTTTAAGTTACAGAGGAGGTCTAGGACTAGAATTATTGCTCTCGCTTTAACGATCGTGGTGATACCTCACGTGTGGTTTGAACACCGCTTTCATATGCGGGCGCTACTCACATATGCGTTCGCTTCTGCAAGCGAGCTCGGCGGGACGGGGCGCATTTAAAAAATTTTTTTTTTCTTATATATTTTACTTTTTATTTTTACACTGTTATAAAAAAAAAAAATGTGTCACTTTTATTTCTATTACAAGGGATGGGGCACATTTAAAAAAAAAATTTTTTTTCTTATTTATTTTAACTTTTATTTTTTCACTGTTCTTTTAAAAAAAAAAAGTCACTTTTATTCCTATTACAAGGAATGTAAAAATCCCTTGTAATAGAAAAAAAGCACGACAGGACCTCTTAAATGTGAGATCTGGGGTCAAAAATACCTCACATCTCATATTTACACTAAAATGCATTAAAAAAAAAAAAAATTGTCATTTGAAAAAAAAAATAAATAAAATGTCCCTTTAAGAGCTATGGGTGGAAGTGACGATTTGACGTCGCTTCCGCCCTGCAATGACTTGGAGATGGGCGGGGGGGCCATCTTCCTCTCACTTGTCTCCATGTCAGGCCAGGGACAGATCCGGATCGCCTCCGCCGTTACCGACTGCCACGGTAAGCGGTGAAGGGCACCGGAGCGCGGCGGTAGGGGGGGCCCTCTCCTGCCGCCGATAAAAGTGATCTTGCTACGAATCTGCTGCAGAGACCACTTTTATCTGAAAGAGAACCGCCGGGTCTTGAAGAAGATACCGGGTTTATGGTAGCTAGCTGCTACCATAACAACGGTATTTCTCTTCAAAGACAGGACGTATATAGTCGTCCTGCGGGAAGGAAGTGGTTAATTAAAATGAATTTATTATTTGTCATCTCCCTGCTTGGCCCCTTTCACATGGGCTGTCTGATCAGGTTCGCCTGTCAGTTTTTCAGGCGGACCTGATTGGATCCTTAGCGGGAATATGGTGGTCTTGTGTCCCTGCATGGCAGGAAATAAAAGCAGTCACATTCGTTCTAGTCGTCTCTGTGTAAATTTAAGATTGGTTAATTTTTATATTGAAAATAAAGCTGTCGGTCGTTTAAAAAAAAAAAAAACCTGGCTCCTAGATTCCAAGCAAATTTGTCAAGCCCTGCCCTAGAGAATACAGTGGCAGTCATTGCAACTTTTTATCTTGCACGGTATTTGCGCAGCAATTTTTCGAAAGCGTTTTTTTTGGAAAAAAAAGTTTTGTGGTTAAAAAAAACAAAACCGTAAAGTTAGCCCAATGTTTTTGCATAATGTGAAAGATTAAGTTATGCCGAGTAAATAGATACCTAACATGTCACCCTTCAAAATTGAACACGCTCGTGGAATGGCACCTAACTTCGCTACTTAAAAATCCCCATAGGCGATGCTTTAAAATTTTTTACTGGTTACACGTTTTGAGTTACAGAGGATGTCTAGGGCCAAAATTATTGCTCTCGCTCTACCAATCGCAGCGATACCTCACATGTGTGGTTTGAACACCATTTTCATATGTGGGCTGGACTTAAGTATGCGTTTGTTTCTGCATGCGAGGACACAGGGAAAACATTTTTTTTTTTTTTTTTTTTTTTTCATTTTACTTTATTTTAGTTTGACGCTTTTTTCCAAAAAATAAATTTTTGATCACTTTTATTCCTATTACAAGGAATGTAAACATCCCTTGTAATAGGAATATGGCATGACAGGTCCTCTTTACAGTGAGATCTGGGGTCAATAAGACCCCAGATCTCACCTCTAGGCTGGGAAGCCTGAAATAAAAAAATAAAAAAGCAATCCTGGCTTCAATCATAGCGGTGAGTCGGTAGAAGCACCTGAGGGTGGCGGGAGGGGGGGTGTCCCCTCTTGCCTCCCGCAAGAACGATCAAGCAGCGGAACAGCCGCTATGATCATTCTTATGGTGTAGGGAATGGCCGGCTGAAAAAGCGGATATCTAAATGATGCCTATAGCTGCAGGCATCATTCAGATATCCCCGCACAAAGTCAAGGACGTCGTATGACGGGCGGGAAGTGGTTAAAACGCATTTTTTTTTTTTTTTTTTTTTGCCCATTTATACAATATTTCTAACATAGCATGTACATACCAAAAATGACACCCCAAAATAGATTCTCCTACTGAGTACGGCGATACCACATATGTGAGACTTCCACAGCCTGGCCACATACAGAGGCCGAGTACGGCCCGAGCATGGCTGTGCATGGCTGGGTATCACCGAGTATGGCAGGGTATTGCAGGGCATTGCAGAGTAGTGCAGGGTATTGCTGAGTATAGGGGGGTGGCTGAGCATTGGGAGGATGGCTGTATTTGTCACTGAGCAGCGCTGTGGGCACTACAGATCCAGCCCACAGCGCTGCTGCTACCCGATCCCTCCCCCTCAGTACCGATCGGAACCGGCGTCATGACATGACGCCAGTTTGTTTACATGTGATCGTTTCGCCATTTGACGGAGTAATCACATGGTAGACGGCCGCGATTGGTAACTGGTTAAACCTCATTTGCCATGTAGTTGCCCACCCCAATCATTTGTTCAAATCTTCTTGCAAGGTTTCCACATCCTGCGGAGAAGTTCTTTCCCTGTTTAGCTTGGTATCGTCTGCAAATACAGAGATCGGGCTGTTTATCCCATCCTCCAAACACCCCTGCCTATTAGTCTACTCTTCCATCTGTAGGGACACTCATCCAGGGGCATGCTGTGCTGTACCATATGATGACTTGGCCTTTCTGCTTTACTGGCACCTGCTGGAAAAACTTCATACCAGCTCACCTCTACATTATTACTATTATCACCAATGTAGACCCTGCTATCTGCCTCTTGTTTATGCACCCCGTGTCCGCCCTCTTTTATGTGGTGGTCTTCCTGAAGCCCAGTTATCTGCTTTGCCTCAGTGATGTATATTATGAATGATACCTTTACTCATCTAGCTCCCAGAAGAAGCATTTTTTTAAGCGCGAAACTAGTCGAGCAAGTCTTCTGAACTTTTGAAAAGCATAACCGACAATTTCTGAACCGGCTCTAATAAAGAGGAAGTAAATCCTGGTGGGTTTTTCTTCCTTTCTTCTTCCCTGCAAAATAAAGACCTAATGTGCAGCATACTGGCACATTATGTGACACTTGCCTGCAAACAAAGCCCGTGTCGTCTCCACTGCAGGCCACATCCATCTTCGCCTGTCTTCCTTCCAGGGCCGTGGACTCTGGCTGTGTGACTGGCCGGGGCCGCGTGATGTCACTCCTGCACGTGCGCGCAGGAGCCACTGGTCCTTCAGAGGGCATGCGCCGATGATGTCATTGGCGAAGTATACAGTAAATTTCTCCTAAACGGCGCACCTTTAGGAGATATTTATAGTACCTATAGGTAAGCCTTATTCTAGGCTTGCCTACAGGTACATCTTACACAAGAAGGTTTACCCCTTCAGGTTACTATATATATTATTCCATTGGGGTATTGATATATTCAGGTTTCTTTCTGGCCTATCAGCGTAGTGTATCAAGTAGGGATCGACCGATATCGTTTTTCCGATGCCGATACATACCGACATTTCGTCCACCTCTCAGGCCGATCGCCGATATTATGTGGCGATTATTCTGCACATTTAACATTTTTATACTTTTTTTTTTTTTTTTTTTTATCGCTGTTATTGCTGTCACAAGGAATGTAAACATCATTGTGAGAGTAATAGGCAGTAACAGGTACTCTTTATGGAGGGATCAGGAGTCTATAAGACCTCAAACCCCTCCTCTGCACTGGAAAGTATTTAAAACGTCAAGATCAGCGTTTTTGAATACTTTCTTTTTTTTTTAAAACTGGCGGTGGGACAGGAGAGCCTGGGCGAGTGGCGGAAGACAGCTAGAGGGGGGGGGGGGTCTCCCCTCCCGCAGCTTGTAATAACAGCCGAGCGGCTGCTGAGCCGGATCGGTTGTTATTACAATGAAGCCGACCATCCGTTCCAAAGAACGGTACCGGGGTGATGACTGCAGCTGCATGCATCAACCCGGTAAAACACCATAAGAATGATCATAGCAGCTGTTCAGCTGCTTGATCGTTCTTAAAGGCAGCGGGAGAGGACACGACCGGCCTCGGATGCTGACCATAGAGACTTCCGGCGGGGCAGATGGTCCCCGGAGTCTCTATGTTCGTTCGGAGGCTGGGCATGATGTTATGATGTCACACTTGGCCTCTGCATTTGAAATAATGCTGCTGCCTTGGCTGGGAAGCCAAGATATTTTTTTTTTTTTATTTCAGGCTTCCCAGTCTAGACGTGAGATCTGGGGACTTAATGACCCCATATCTCACTGTAAAGAGGACCTGTCAAGCACTATTCCTATTACAAGGGATGTTTACAAGCGATTAAAAAAAAGAAAGTGTCAAAAATAGAAAAGTAAAATTAACAATGAAAGAAAAAAATACTAACTTAAAGCGCCCCCGCGTGCTCGCTCGCAGAAGCGAACGCATACATAAGTCGCCCCCACATATGTAACCGGCGTTAAAACCACACATGTGAGGTATCGTCCCGAACGTTAGAAGAGGAGCAATAATTTTAGCACTAGACCACCTCTGTAACTCAAAACATGTAACCCGTAAAAAAATGTAAAGTGCCGCCTATGGGGATTTTTAAGTAGCGAAGTCTGGCGCCATTCCACAAGCATTTGCAATTTTGAAGCGTGACATGTTTGGTATCTATTTACTCGGCGTAGCATCATCTTTCACAATATACAAAAAATGGGCTAAATTTACTGTTTTTTTGTTTTTTAATGCATAAAAAATTGCTGCGCAAATACCGTGCCTGATAAAAAGTTGCGATGACCGCCAACTTATTCTCTAGGGTCTCTGCTATATATATATATATATATATATATATATATATATATATATATATATATATATATATATATATATATATATATATATATATATATATATATATATAATTGTCTGGGGGTTCTTATAATTTTTCTAGCAAAAAAATTATGATTTTTAAATGTAGGAGAGAAATGTCAGAATTGGCCTGGGTAGCAAGTGGTTAATTTTCATAAATAAAAATTGTAAACCTTTTAAAGTGTGCTTATAAAGTCCACACTTTTTTTTTTTTTTTTCAGTTTTCCAATGGTTTCGACTATTAGTGTGTTCAATGCACACATAGATGTTTAGAGGCAGCAAAAAGCCTCACTGTCGGTGTGTCCATAAGCAGCAGCGTTTTGGCAGAAAAAAACGCTTTATGTGTATGAACGTGCATTAGCGCTAGTCGCGCTTTAACGTTAATTTCAAAGACCAAAATAAATTATTATTCTGGCCAATTAAATGCATTAACACTCGAGCACTTGGCACACCTAAACGTGGTTATATGTGTTACACGCGTCATGTGTGCGTTTTTTTTTTTTATTTATTTATTTATTTATTTTTTTTCCCAAAACGCTGCTGCCAGGAGGAAAGGCTTTTTATATATTTTTTTACAAATATGAGCATTACCTAATGTCTCTTATGGTGGTTAGGGTGGTTCAGTATGCTTTTGTCAGGTTCTCTTTAGGGTATGCAGCTTTGAACCAAACTTTATTGTATTTTTTTTTTTTTTTATTCTAAAATTCACAGTAGAATGTCTCAGGAACCTGTGTCAGGAGGGTACATAAGAAAGCAAGCACTTGCATGTGCAATCAGTGTGGAGGCCTGGCCCCAGTTAAGAGAAACATTATTACTCTTGACCTTTGCAATGTGTTTATTTAAGGTGTAGAACCATCCTGCATCTCCTGCACAGTTTTATTTACCTTAACCCACTTGGACTGCCGTATTAACACTTTCCTGGAGTGTCCCCAAACAGCAGCTGTGTAATGTTTCTGAAGGATACTATGGATCTGAATGTATACGGTGTGTATGCATCTGGTTTTACTTGGCACGCCAGAACACAAACATGTTTAGCTTCCCTGCTTTGTCTGGAGTAAGCTTGGAAGCAGGGGTCCTCCTCCTGCTGTGCTTCACATACCAGCATGCTCTTTTCAACTTGTAACAGATACAAAACAAACTGGCACACGCCATCTCTAGCAATCAGGGGGAAAAAAAGTGAGGGATTTAGTTGTGATTGTGAGCGCTATATGATTGTCTTTTCCCCCCTTTTTTTTTTTTTTTTTTTTTTTTTGCAGTCCAGTGCATTTTTTTCTGCATTAAAAAGGCATGGAAAGTAGGATATATGGTTTCCAATGGCATATTTTAGTTCTTTTATTTGTTTACACCTGTCTGTCTTTAGGGATAAATAGATCTTTCGATCAGGTCCGCTCAAAAATTTGACAGGTGGACCTGATCAGAACGCCTGTGTGAAAGGGGCCTAATGCCGGCCATACACGGTTCGAATTTTGAAAATCGTATCCAAGAATTTTAGTGGGCTGCAGCAACGGACGATTTTCGTGCGGCAATCAAATTTGAGGAATCGGACATGTTGGAAATTTTTAGAAAAACAAACGATTTTCTAATCAATGACGGGAGAATCGTGCGAGAAATGTAAGAAAAGAAAATTTACGGAGAGAAAAGAAGATTCCCAGCCACCAAAATTATTTTCTGTAGCAACATGAGGTGAAATCAATCATCGGATCACATGGCCTGCTTAACTCCCTGGGCAACCAGATAAAATACATGATGGGTGGTTAAAAATGCAAAAAACAAAAATGTATTTTGTTGCAGTTTTACCAATTCCTAGTCATTTGGGCTACATTTTTCTTTTTCTGCTTTTTTTTTTTTTTTTTTTTGTTTTTTTTTCTTCCTTTACTGTATTTTTACTGATCTGGCCAGTAACACACTTCCTTTCTTAGAGTGTCTCCACTCAGAATATAAGAGCGACGGAGGCACCTTTTGGTAGTGTTAGACCAGTGTTTGTCAAACTTTTTTGTGAAACACTGAGGATCACTGTTGGACCTCTTACAAACTGCTGTCTGAAAACACTCCGTTTTCAGGCATACTGGCTTTTTTTATTTTTTTACTGTTGTAAATGCATCCTATTGTTTTCAATGTGCCTTTACACGAAGATAAGTAAACATACGCTACATATTGGCGGACTTCCCGCAACTCAATAGTGATGACGTACCTTCTCCAGGTTAGTGTCTGCATGGGACCACCTGATATAATTTAAATTTCTCCATAAAATTTATTACACTTGAGCTAAACTTGCGAGAATTTTTCCCACATACTCTGCGAACTGTTGGAGGTGTGCTTCCCCTGGAGCGTATTTTCTGCATGTTTTTTTGGTATTGTGCACACATTTAACTGTTCTGATCTGAGGTTAACGATTGTGGTAAATCGGTCATGACCATCACTATTAGACCTTTAATAGAAGTTTGTTTATTGGGCCTGGTAAATCCGTTGGCACCCAAACAGGTAATCCATACACTACTTACCCTGCTTCTGTTCTATGCATGTAAAATAATCCTGTCATGGAATAAACCAGTGGCCCCTACCATTATGGCCTGAAAGGCGTTAGTGAATAATACACAAGCATTGTACAAAGCTACATATCTCAGTAGAGGGTAGGGTTGCCACCTCATCCCTTTAAAAACTGAACACATATTACACAGGTTCTGTGGCTGATTAAGATGATAATTAAACTTGGTACCTTATCTGCAATAAATTGGCCTCAGTACCTGTTTAACGTGTTCAGGTTTAAAGGGATGATGTGGCAACCCTAATAGAGCGATGCCGTCTAAATTCGATAAGGTGTGGGGTGGTTGGATTAATGACAATTCTATGGCTTCAGATTTAATAAGGCTGCTTTCACACTGAGGCGCTTTACAGGCGCTATAGCGCTAAAAATAGCGCCTGTAAAGAACCTCTCCTGTCACTCCAGTGTAAAAGCCTGAGTGCTTTCACACTGGAGCGGTGCACTGGCACGACGCCAAAAAAAGTCCTGCAAGCTGCATCTTTGCAGCGCTGTAGGAGCGGTGTATACACCGCTCCTAAAGCTCCCCTGCTCATTGAAATCAATGGGGCAGCGCCGCCGGCATAGCGTCGCT
The DNA here is from genome assembly GCA_037952835.1 of Lithobates septentrionalis. Lineage (NCBI taxonomy): Eukaryota > Metazoa > Chordata > Amphibia > Anura > Ranidae > Lithobates > Lithobates septentrionalis. Next base: position 2,485,355 of record JBBDGP010000671.1, on the reverse strand, counting down.
ACAGAGGCCCTTTCTCAGCGGTTTTAACCCCTTTTCAGCTGCTAGCGGGGGTTAAAAGCACCCTGCTAGCGGCTGAAATCCTCCGCAAAAATTACGGTAAAGAGCCGCTAAAAATGGCGGCGCTTTACCACCGACGCCCTCAACACCCCAGTGTGAGAGTAGCCTAATTGATTATAGGTTAACACATGTTGTGGGCTGGGCCTTGATGAACACCTGGTAAAAGCACTATTGGTATTTTTTGGGCTGTAAAGATTTGAAACCTTATGTGCTTGAATATGTACTTTATGTTCACTTCTTTAGATGAAACCGGTCACGTATTATTGTATGGGAGCTGCATTGTTCACTGTTGTTGACGCTTTGTAGTGCTGAATTTTGAATGTTTATACGTTTGTAACTTTTATTATAGAAATTTAAATAAAAATAATAATAAAAAAAAAAAAACATGCGTTACGTATTGATCCTTTAAAAAAAAAAAGAGACAAAAAACAAAATTGCCAGTTAGTATTTTTGTATGTATGCTCACAAATACGCAAAAATGCCACCCTTTTCTGCTCGTGTGCATGCTCGCAAATACACACAAATATGGCAGTGATATACAGCCCATCTTCACGTTTTTTCTGCCAGGGATGTCTGATGCTCATACATCATTACAGTGTGCAAGAGGCTTTTAGCTGGCCATAGACTTATTTTTTTTCAACCAATTCCCGGCCAGGAGGCATAGGCGGGCATTTGGGCCATGTGAGTGCTGTGATTCGCTGTCACAACGGTTAAATGATTGGAAAGCTCCCTCAGTACGCATCAGGAGCTTTCTGGTACCTACCGTTGATTGTGTTGGGAGCGTGCAGAGCCCTGCTCCCAGTACAGAAATATGTTCACATAGGGCTGCATGTATGTGGCCTCTCTGCGTTAAAGCCCACCTGCTGAGAGGCCGCATATGTGAACCATTGGTGGGAAGAGGTTAATTAACAGACTTCTCAAGCCACACAAATAAGGTGAATGAATGTAAGATGGAAAATATTCCATTTTTGTTTTTGGGTTTAGATGCACTTTAAATCTTCTTTTACTTTTGAACAGAGTGAAAGGGTGTTTTTTTTTTTTTATCCCTTTCTCAGGTTTTTATTGTAATGTCGTGTGTGTGTGTGTGTGTGTGTGTGTGTGTGTGTGTGTGTGTGTGTGTGTGTGTGTGTGTGTGTGTGTGTGTGTGTGTGAACCCATTGGACAGATTTCCCCCAATTCCTTTTGGTATAGACGGTTATATGTTTTGTTGCAGTCTGTGTCCTCTCCTGCAAAATGTTACCTATTTTATCAGTGAAATGTTAGAACCCCTGACAGGTTACTATTGCTATCTGTTCTGATAGCCATTTCCCTGACAGGAAGTCAGGTGAAGTAATGGGAACTAGGGCTGGGGAAAAAATTGATTTGAATCTTGAATTGAGTTGAGAGTTCAAATTTTCAGCAAATCGATTTTTTAGATTATTTTCTTTTTCACCAGGACCGGTCCTGAGGAGCTGCGGCCAGGAGTCTTTAGGTGAGGCCGCGGCTTCGGCCTAGTCCGCGAGGTCGCGGACTAGGCCGAAGCCGCGGCCTCGCTTAAAAACTCCTGTCCGCAGCTCCTCAGGACCGGCTTGGTGTCAGCGCCGGTCCTGGTGATAAAGAAAATAATCTAAAAAAATCGCAGATTTTTTTATTTATTTTTTATTTTTTTGGAGAAAATCGCCCAGCCCTAATAGGAACATAATGTTGCTCTTAAATTTATGCAAAACCATTTTGGCAGAAGTTGGAATTTTGCTGTACTGCTCCTAAAAATGCTGTTTGCCTGGTTTCACACCTCCTTTGTGGTGTAGTCCAGTGTTCATTCAGAATGGAACCCTAGGCCACAAATACAGTAGGGGTTGATAGACCTGCAGTGTATTGCAAGAAAACCAGGACCAGCAACTCCTTTTTCATTCATGAATGCAGTGTACCACAACACTGAGGTGTGAGGAGGTCCTGATACATTAGGCTGCTAAGCCAATGAGTGATATTAGAATTTTTGATCTGTATGTTTGTTTGGGATCAGTTACTCCGTATTTGAAAGGAATGGATGAGTTTTCCTGTCGATCAACTTATGTTTTCTGAAGGGGAATTCAACAATGGCAAGGTACTTACCGGTATTATCTCAATATTGATTGTCTGTATTTTCTATAATCTAGGTATTAAATAACACACACCTTCTGGAGGAATGCAGGATAAACATTCAAAAATATACAGAAGATACAATGCTTCTCATTGCATACCTGACTAATACATATCCATTTGGTGCTTAGTAGTTTGTACAGCACTAAAGTTTATTGTGACACTAATTACCAGCGATAAGGTAGCAGCAATAATACTGACATCATAGTTTGTGACTCAGTCTGCTCAACAGCTTTGCAAATATAGGTGAGGAAAGGAAAATGAGTATTAAAAATGTACCCAAACCACAAGGACAGCTAGGATTGTTGGTAGCATATTTTGCTGCACTTCATGCACAGTCATTAAGAAAAGTCCTTTTTCTTTGTGCTGTTTATAGTCTTTTGTCTGTACAGCTGTAGACACATGCACAAGAGCGAATTTAAGAAGAACCCTGTTCATTTATAAAATTTTATATGTAGGGCAAAGCTGAAAAAAACTGCAGTTTATGCTCCATCCTGACTACAAAATATACTGTGTATATACTGCTTTACAGTGCTGGGTCCTAGGTTGAAATGCAACCATTGAGACTCATTTGTGTTTTAATGTTTCCTACACAGCCCAAAAATGCAGCAATGCATTTGAGCTGAATTTTAAGTTGTGTGTTGTTTTTTTAAAACTTTTATGTATAGCAATGCAACATCCTAGAGCTCTCTGCCGGCCACGGATATCTTTGGTTGGCCGACTTCAGGTTATCGATCGCCAGTCATTTCCATTGGCTGGTCCGAGATGACGTCCCTCCTGTATAGATGAGATTGGTCATCTCAGCATTGCTGAACTTGTACAATGAACTGCACAGGGGTGGACAGGCAGGTAAGTACGGTAACTTTTAATGCAAAAGAGGCATAGCATGTCTCCTCTGCATTAAAAGTCCTGCATGTTCTGCCATTATTTTATTTTTTACATAAAGTTCCACTTTAAGTTTGCAGAAGTGTCAGTCTAGGTGTACTGCACTCAAGGGGTTAGATCTGTGCCTTACAGAACAACTTGCACCAAAGCTACAGTTGTTTTTAAGTAAGAGACAAACACATTTAAGCCCAACGTCATTGAAAACTATCTTAGCAGTTACAAAATGTTTTATTTTGGAAAAAATGGTATTAAAATGACCATTAGGCTTCATGTAAACGGGACGTTTCTACAACCTCTCCTGAACGATTTAACGTGACAGATGGTAACCCACGTTTAAAACGTCTGTTTTGTCACATTTTCATGCAGCGTTTTTCCACGTTTTAAAAGAGAAAAAAATATTTTCTTTCTCAAAATAGCCAAAAATGAATAATGCCTGTGAACAAAATGTGAATAAACGCGAGTTACTGCGTTTTAGAAGCGTCTGGCACTTGCCTCATGCACACGAGACGCTGGTGCAAACTCTGCTGAACACATGTTTTTAAAAGCTGAAACCGGCGTTTAGAATGCCGCGTTTAGCCGCGTTTTACCGCGTTTGCATCTAGAAGCGTCTGCAGAGTAGAGAATGACATTTTCCGAGCTGATTTGGGGCCCCATACCTTGGGGCCACTTGGTGCTAGGAACCCCAATTTTGGAGTGCTAACACAGTTGGAATAACACTATAACAAGATATGGGGCCCCAAATTTGGGTTGCAAAATGTCAAACACTTTTCTGCAGCAGAGAATGACATTTTGTGACCCGACATTGGGGCCCGTATCTTGGGGCCACTTGGTGCTAGGAACCCCAAATTTGGATATGTTGAAGTGCTAGGTCCACTGTGTTTGCAAATTTGGCGTTCCTAGCACCAAGTGGCCCGCGTTTGGCGTCTAAACCCATTTTTTTCTTCTGGAAAAACGAGGTTAAACGCAACTGCCTAAAAACGCCAAAAAACTAGACTGTGTACATGGACACATAGGATAACATTGAATGGGTTCAGGGGCAGTTGAAAAAAGTGTCCAACTGCCTCTGAACGCGAGTTTAACAGTGTCTCGTGTGCATGAGGCCTGAAATGCCTCTAAACTCAGCTTCTGAACCCATTTTTTTGCATTCCAAAAAAAGCCTCTAAACTCAATTGCCTAGAAATGGCTGTAAACGACCCTGTGTACATCTACTGATAATATAACAGAGGAAAGTTCAGGAGCAGTTGAAAAAATGCCCAACTGCTCCTAAATGTCCGTTTAGCAGCAGCAGTGTACATGAAGCCTTATAAGCACCCGTGTCGATGTTACTTGGTTCGTCCCCTGTAACTGAAAGTTATTCTGAACAGCTTGATCTGTAAAAGTGGTTCTAAAGGCAGGTTTTTTACCTTACTGCATCCATGCAATAAAGTGATTGTAAAGGCAGAAGGTTTTTTTATCTTCATGCATTCTATAATACCTGAGCTCCATCTCAATCGAGCGATGTTGCAGGAGAGGTTGTCCAGGACTCTCCCTCCTGATTGGCTGAGACACACAGCGGGCGCCATTGGCTCCCGTGCTGTGAAAGTCGGTGAGCCATTCAGAGGGGGAAGGGGGAGCCATGGCTCTTTGAATGGTGCCCCCATAACAAGCTGCTTGCTGTGGAGGCCCTCAGCAGGAGGGAGGAGCCAGGAGCACCAAAGAGGGACCTGAGAAGAGGAGGATCTGGGTTTCTCTGTGCAAATCCACTGCACAGAGCAGATGAGTATAACATAGTTACATAGTCGGGTTGAAAAAAAGACACAAGTCCATCCAGTTCAACCATAAAAAAATAAAATAAAAATACAATCCCATGTACACAATCCTATACCCACAGTTGATCCAGAGGAAGGCGAAAAAAACCCCAGCAAAGCATGATCAAATTTGCTATAGCAGGGGACAAAAATTCCTTCCTGATCCCCCGAGAGACGAACGGTTTTTCCCTGGATCAATAACATTTTTGTTATTTTTAAATTAAAAGAAATAAGACTTTAGTATCACTTTAAGTTGACCTTCTATGACCAGCACCCTCTGTATACTTAACAATCTCGATCCAGTGCTGCTCCCACTCTCCCTCCTCACAGGACTCAGATGCAGCAGTGGGAGATATTGGCTCCTGCTTCTGTCAATCACAGCCTGTGAGGAGAGTATGGGGAGGGGTGGGTTTGAGTCACACTGTATATGTCAAATAGATACACACAATGCGGCTTTGGATCGAGCCTGCACGAGTATCCCCATAGCAAGGAGTGCCAGAAGGGGGATCTGAGAAGAGAAGGATCGGGGCTGCTCAGTGCAAAACCAGAGTAGGTAAGTATGTTATTTAACCACTTCCCGGCCGGCCTATAGCAGATTGACGGCCAGGAAGTGGTTGTTATCCTGACTGGGCGTCATATGACCTGTCTCCGATCGTGGTAAAAAGCCTCTGACAGAGCTGACAATCACAGCTGATCATCGCGTGAACCAGGAAGTGCCGGTAAACGGCATTCCTCGGTTCGCGCTGACAGGGAGAGCCAATCGGAGGCTCTCACTATCGGAGGGGGGGTCTGTGGTGATAATCGGCACATTGATTATCAGCACAGCACCATTTAAAAGGTGCCCATCAGCTGTTCAGTCAGTGCTCCATCAGAAACCGCTGTAGGTGCCCACCACAGTGCCAATGGGTGCCTTACAATAACACCTGTCAGAACCTCATCAGTGCTGCCCATCACAGCCGCCTGTCAGTGCCCATCACAGCCGCCTGTTAGTGCCGCCTATTAGTGCCCATCAATTCTACATATCAGTGCCCATTAGTGCCACCTCATCAGTACCCATCAGTGAAGGAGAAAACAACATTTTATAACCGAAAGGAAGAAAAACTTTTTTTTTTTTTAAATGTTGGTCTTTTTTCGTTAACCAAAGAATAAAAACCCCAGTGGTGATCAAATACCACCAAAAGAAAGCTATTTGTGGGAAGAAAATGATTAAAATTTTAGTTTGGGTACAGTGTTGCGTGACAGCGCAATTGTCATTCAAAGTGCGACAACACTGAAAGCTGAAAATTGTCCTGGGCAGGAAGGGGCGAAAGTGCCTGGTATTGAAGTGGTTAAAGGAAAAAAAATTGCACGTTTACAATCATCTTAAAGTGGAAAAAATGACTGACTGTTACCAGGAGGGGAGAGGTTTCAGCTTTCGAGAAGAAATGTATGTTTTCATGCCAAATCTTGATTGGTTCCAATGCATCCATGTTTGTGCAAGAAATGAGTACTCTAGTGTAATATTGGGACATTTATGTGCAAGAGACTGTTATGAAATTTTAATAAGCAACAAAGTAATTTATTTATTACCTGGCAGCTGTGAAGGATCTGCACCCTATATATGCAAGTTTGTTTTGTTGATATCTTTAGCTCTTAGTGATTGAATAGGATCCCTGTTTTCAATCCTGCATTTGTCTCCACACACAGGTCAAATCGGGACTGTCAGATTGACCAGCATCACCGAAACCAATGTCAGTACTGCCGACTGAAGAAGTGCTTCCGTGTGGGCATGAGGAAAGAAGGTACAGTACACATGTCCATGAGACAAGAAAATTGGGAAGTTTTATTTATATTGGGTCTTCAGTATTAAAAAAATAAATAATTCCCTACCCATAGCAATCATAAATATTTCAGCTGCCATTTTCTAGTGTAGATAGAAAGGAAGCCTTGGGTTCTTTAGGACATTTAAAGGCTTTGGTATGAAGGTTTTGCCAACAATTTTTTTTTTTCATAATTGACAATTTTTATTAGGTTTCAACATATGCAATACAGTGGTTTAAAACATAAACAAAGGAGAATAAAGTAATAGGGAAATAGTAGTCACAAACCGCTCTGGAGTGGGCATGGAGGTCTACGTATGACAAAATTAACACACAATCCACTGACATAGGTCAACAAGGAACAGCACTATGTAACAGGGAGAGGTAGCACTGAAGTAATTACAGTGCAGGCTTCTCTAACAAACAGACCATCAGTAGGGTCCGTGATTTATTTTTGCGTGGCCCGCTGTTCCAGAGAAGAAAAAGAAGAGGAGGAAGGGAGGAATAATAGAAAGAAGAAGAGAGAGAAGAAAAGGGGGGGGTATGAGAGGAGAGGAGAGGGGGAAAGGAAAGAAAGTCCCAATCTGAAGGGCGCGTGTCTCCTGGGCTTCGAGCAATCGTATTATACAGAACAGAGGGGGGGAGTTTCTCATGAGATCATGGGGGGTCTATTCTTTGATGCCATGGTCCCCATGTTGCTGTATGTCGGTCCACCCGGTCCGCTATCCTAGCCGTCATGCACTCCGTGACCTCCACATACTCAATTCTGGAAAAAAGATCGGGTAGAGACGGAGGGTCTTATTGTTTCCAGTATAGGGCTACTAGACATCTGGCTGCTGTTAAAATTTGTGTGGCCAACTTTTTGGCTAGTGTGGAAAGTTTAGGGGGGAGGGGGGGGCAGTAAAAAAAAACTTAAGCGAGAGAGGGATATTTACCTCGAACAGCCGATGGAGCAGTCCCTGGACCAAATGCCAATAGGGCTGGAGGGATGGGCACGTCCAGTAAATATGAAGTGGCGTGCCCCGGTCCTGGAGACACCTCCAGCAGCAATCCGAGGCCGATGGATACATAGCATGCAGGCGGGACGGAGTTGGGTACCAGTGGAAGAGTACCTTGTATGTGTTCTCCTTGAAAAGCGTACACATAGAACTCTTGGCCGCCCAAGACCACATGATGGCCCATTGTTCAAGGGTTAGCTCCTCTTCGAGGTGTTCCTCACATCTACCCATAAAGCTATGTTTCCCCCGAGAGACCACACCATAGGAGTTTAAAAGCTCATATATGTGTGAAGTCAGCCCTTTCTATGTAGGGCCTGATACGATTAAGCATTCAAATGGGGATAGCTTAGAGAATTGGAGGGTTGGGGTGATGGTGAGTGTGTAGTGCCTAAATTGGAGTTAACCAAAAAAGGCGCTGCGGGGAATTCGTGTTGAGTTCTGAGTTCCTCGAAGTGCAACAAAATCCTAGAAACTGGGTTCACCAGATGTCCATATTGAAAGCCATATTTTGTCTATTTGAGTCCAGCGATTATAGGCCGGAATGCCCAGGAAGCTATAGCCCTCAGTTGGGCCACATAATAGTAACGCTGGAGGTGCGGGAAGGCCAAACCCTCATCCTTTCGGGAGGCACACATGGAGCAGGCTATTCGGTGCTGTTTATAATTCCACATAAAATTTAGGAGGTCATGCTGGAGTTTCCCAAGCTAGGCAGACGAGATGGGCACCGGGAGGGTCATAAAGTGGTACAAGAGTTTAGGTAATATGTTCATCTTGACCGAGGGAATGCGTCCAAACTAAGACATTGGGTAATGTCTCCATTTGGTCAATAGGGATCGTATAGATGCAAATGGGGGTCTGAAGTTTGCATCGTATAGAGATTCGTATTGAGGACAGAGGTATACCCTCAGATATTTGATGGCGTGGGAATTCCACATGTATGAAAAGTTTGGGTGGGAGGGCTTCTGATTTAGCTGGGTTAACCTTGTATCCTGACAGAGACCCGTATTCCTCAAGGAGTTTATGAAGGTTGGGCAGGGTGATATGCGGGTGTATTAGGGTCAGAAGAACGTCATCCGCAAACAATAAGATTTTAAATTTGTGACCTCTAACCATTACGCCACTGATGTTGGGGCCCCGTCGGATCTGGGCCGCCAGTGGTTCGATACACAGGACGAAAAGCAACGAGGAGAGCGGACATCCTTGCCTATTTCCATTTGAGATAGAAAAGGAAGTAGATGCCGCAAAGGGTGTTTTGATGGAGGCAGATGGAGTTGCGTATAAGTGCCCAATCGCCCTAAGGAATGCCCCCCGGAAGCCCAGATATTCGAGGGTGGAAAACATAAAAGGCCAGCTAAGCCTATCAAAGGCTTTCTCAGCATCTAAACTGAGCAACAGCGCTTCGTCTTTTTGTCTATTAATGATATCAATTAAGTTGATGACTCTTCTGGTGTTGTCCCCAGCTTGGCGCCCTGGGACAAAGCCCACCTGGTCCTTGTGGATCAGGGAGGGGAGGATCTCATTCATTCAGAGGGATAATAATTTTGTAAAAATTTTCAGGTCGAATTTAATAAAGCTATGGGCCTGTAATTCCCGCACAGTGTGTGGTCTTTATCAGGTTTGGGTATGAGCGTGAGGTGTGAGGTCTGCATATCTTGTGGGATTCCATCTTTGCCCATGAATCCATTAAATAAACGGACCATATGTGGGAGCAGGGTGGGTAGCTCCCTGCTGGGATACCTAGCTCCTTGCTGGGATATTTTGGCAAATTTAATGTTTTGTCTCTTCCATGCATTTTTCTCCTGGAATCCAGTGGTCTCCCCAGTCCAGCCAGCGGGGGCGTGCAGATCGCAGCTACGCGCTAGGTCGGCTGCGACATAGCCTCAACAGACGGAGGCTGGCCCGCGAGTTAAACTTTTTGCAGGGTCGCATACGAACGGGTTCTGGTCTGAGTCGCATGGTCCCTTGGCCGACAGCCCCCCACTTTGGTGGCGAGGAGTTCTGTCTGGAGGGTCACCCGCACCGTGGATCGGTAAGTACAGTCCCCCCCTCTCCTCTTTTGTGCAGTTTGGGGTGGACGTGAGTACCCTCCAGGGATGGTTGGACCTGCCTGCAGGATCCCTCCCCCCACGGATTGGTGGGAGTCCCAGGGCCTGGGGGTCTCCCCCGCCATTCCCCTTCTGAGTGTTGTGTACCTTGGCGGTATGGGGGGGTTCCAGTGCAGAGGGTACAGCGGAGAGACCTAGGTGCATGCCCTACTGTGTGTGCAGTGTGAGGTAGTGTGCAGTTTGGGGGTCCCAGTGCTGAGACCGCAGCGGTGCAGAGTGCACAGCAGTGTCCCCTTAAATGTTCACCCAGCCTGGTGGAGTACAGTACCTTTTGGAGGGGGGTCCCCTTGCAGAGGGTGCAGCGATGTTGAAGGCACAGAGAGGATCCTGGCAGCATGCTTTAGCATGTCAAACGACCGGCGCCCATGTTTGGGAGGTCTGATGACATCATGGTGGCCATTTTCCCTTGGTTTGGCTAGTCTCCAGCTGGCAGCCATTTTTGTGTAGCCGATGACATCATGGCAGCCATTTTTTCTTAGTCTAAGGAAACGCTGGAGACGGCTGCAGCCTCGTGTAGATGCCGGGGCATCTGTAGATTCCTCCTCTCCTCCTCATTCCTGCACGGGATGGAGGAAATAGATGCCGACCATTGGTGTTTGCTGGGTCTGAATTATGGCGCTCTTCCGGCTGGGAGGGTAAGTCTTTGGGGGTCCTTGTGTATCTCCCTCTCTGCTGGTAGGTACCCTGGCCATTGGGGTGTCCCTTGGTGGTGCCAAAGATTCCTTTTGTACTACAGGGTCTTCTTTCCTATGGAGCCACATCAGAGTCACATCTCTCCCACTGATCCTCTCAGGAGGTGGCAGGTTCCTCGGAACCCCAGCTTCCCATGGTTGCGCTGACGGCGGTCCTTAAGTCATTGGTATCCCGGGTGGAAGTAGTGTGTGGGCAAAGACCCAGGTGAAAGAGTCCCCCGCCTTCCCCTGCTCACTCTGTCTCATCTGATTCTGAGCCTGATGCCACCAAGGAAGTGGCCTGTCCAGGGGGGGGGGGTTAATATCTTGCCCCCTGACCCATCCGATAGTGAGGATGAGTCCTCCGCGGTCTCGGCAGCGAGTGAAAAAAGCGCACTTGTTACTGCGGTGCGGGAGACTCTAAAGATGGAGGATGGGGCTGACAGGGCCACAGATGTGGCTGTGTCCTTTGGTACGCATAAATCACCTTGCACACCAAAGGTTTTTCCTTAGCTGCTTAATTTTGATTGGTTGTTCCCATTCCGTATAGGTAAACCTAAGTCACCCTTTGTGGTCCCCAAAATTTTCTCAATACGCTACCCCTTTGAAGAATCGCTTTTAGAAAAGTGGACTACCCCACCAGTGGTGGACCCTCCTGTTTCCAGGTTGAATAAAGCAACCATGATCCCAGTAGAGGAATCCCCGTCCTTTAAGGACTCAGTTGACAGGAAAGCAGAGGCTGTGGCACGCAGCATGTTTTACTATGAATGGGCCAAGCTTTTGCGCCAGGGTCTGGGTAGTGAGCAGGTTTCCGCTGCTTATGTTGACTTAGCGGACCAGTTGGTCCATGGGCTGCAGTATATTTGTGATGCAGCCTTGGATGCAGCTCCTGTGCTGTCCAAGCTTTCTGTTTCAGCTGTGTTTTTAGACGTGTGCTGTGGCTTAAGAATTGATCGTCAGACCAAGCCTTTAAAAAAGCTCTCGTTGATCTGCCCTTTTCAAGGCGACTGCCTGTTTGGGGCTACCCTGGATGACATCATTAAGGGTGTCACAGGGGGGAAGAGTATCTTCCTGCCTCAATCTAGAAAAAGGAAGAGCCTCGTCGCAGACGGGGCCTTCCTGCTCAGCCCATAAGATATTCTTTCGGGCTCCCGGGACTGCAGATAAAGGAAAAAGATCTCTCGAGTCTTCCCCGGGAAGCTCCAAGCAATCTTGGTCCGGGAAGCCTAGAGCAGGCTTCTCTGGATCCACTGACAAGACTCCTTCAGCATGAAGGTCTGACATCACCCATTGCTGTGGTGGGGGGACACCTTTGCTGGTTTCCAGATTCATGGACCTCCTTCGTGAGCATCAAGGGGGTCCACGAAATGAACCTTTTGAGGGTACCAAAGAAGGACAGAATTTGTCCACTACGGGGGGCCCTGTGTCTGCTTGTGTGGATATAATTCCTGTAAAAGTTGGGGCGATGTCCGAACTACCCAAGGTCCCCTCTAGCCCCGTCCAGGAAATTGGGTTACCTGGGTCTGACTCTGGAGTGAATGCTGACCAGGTTAGTCGTTTTTCTTCTCAAACGTCGGCCCCTTCAGCAGGTTTAGTTCAACAGGAAGTAACTGAGGCTCGTGGCAATCTTGCGGGTTCCTCTGGTAGACACCGCAGTCGTCCCAGTGCCACTGCAGGGCCAATACCTTCCTCTTCCGCGGTGCTTGGGAACGACCGAGGGTGAAAGTCTTCTGGTGGTCGTAAACGTCCCTTGGAAAAGAGAACCAGTTGTACTGAGGGCTGAGCTTCCATCCTGCTTTACAGTAACTGGTTTTAATGGCCTAGCCATTGAAAGCCAGGTACTGAGAGCTAGAGGTCTGTTGGGATCGGTGATCCCTACTATGGTGAAGGCGAGGAAGTCGACTTCCTAGTCGATCCAATATACCATCGTAAGTGGAAAGCATACATTTCTTTGTGTGAGGCGATTGGTGTTCATCCTTGATCCTTTTCTGTGGCTCGGATCTTGGCTTTTCTTCAACAGGGCGTTGGGCAGAAGTTGGCTTTGAGCACCATCAAGGGCCAGGTGTCTGCCTTAGCGGTCTTCTTTCAGCGAACCCTAGCCACTCAGTCTTTCGTTCTTACCTTCATTCAAGGAGTCCGGCATGTGGCTCCACCTGTACGGTCTCTCTTGCCGCCATGGGATTTAAACTTGGCGCTATCGGTTCTCCAGAAACCTCCCTTACCTACGTTGTCCCAGAAGGTGGCATCCTTGGTCGCTATTACCTCGGCCCGCAGGGTTTCGGAGTTGCCGGCATTATCCTGTCGTAGTCCCTATTTAGTACTCCATAGGGTTAAAGTGGTTCTTCGTCCCTGCCCATAATTTCTGTCCAAGTTTGTCTCTGACTTCTTCCATTTGAATGAGGACATTGTGTTGCCGTCCTTGTGTCCCAAGCCGGCTCATCTCAAGGAATTTGCATACCTTGGATGTGGTTCGTGCGATTTGAGTGTATTTGGCAGCCAGATTTCCTTTTTTTGGTTACACGGGAACCAAGGAAAGGGCTGGCCGCTTACTCTGCTACCATCTCCCCATGGATCAGACAGACTCTGACTCGGGCCTATTCTATTAAGGGTTGGGTTCCTCCTTTCCCTGTCACGGCGCATTCTACTCGGGCGCTTCTTGGGCCTTCCGTCATCAAGCGTCAATATCATAGGTTTGCAAGGCAGCCACTTGGTCGTCAGTGCATACCTTCACTAAATTCTATAAAGTAGATATTTTGGCATTTGCAGATGCTTCTTTTGGCCCCAAGGTTTTACAGGCTGCTGTTTAAAAGGGGGGGTTCCCTCTTAAGGGGTGTTTTTTTTCAGTTAAGGCTCCTGTGGTTAGGGCTCTTGTGGTTAGCCTTGGGTTATTTTGCCCACCCCTTATTTTTCTTTGGCACTGCTTTTGGACATCCCAATGGTCAAGATTAAGGAGGCACTGTGTGCATTGATGAACAAAAGAGAAAATGGGATTTTTGTACTTACCGTAAAATCCATTTCTCTGAGTTTGACAGACACAGCACCCACCCCTCCTATGGAGTTTATGATGCTACTAAACTGAATACCTAGAGCAGGGAGGGGATTATATATTGACTGAGGACAGCCATGGGCGTAGCCAGGTGGTGTTTTGTTTTTTTTTTTTTTTTGTTCTGCCTAGTCCTACTCCTGCAGAGGCAATATAACCCAATGGTCAAGATTAAGGGGGCACTGTGTCCGCCCGTCGAACTACTTTTACGGTGAGTACAAAAATCCAATTATTTTACAGTTCTGTCTCCTACCTGTCAAGTACATGTAGTACTTTGTCCCATGTGCTTTCTAAAGCTGGGTGCACATGGATAATAAATTCAGCCAGTTCCTGTTGAACCAGACAAATTTTGCTCACATGACTCCTCGGCTCTCTTTCCTCCCCGGCTGATGTCAGTTGGCGTGCTCGTCCCTCCCACTATAGCTGTCAGCCGGGCAGAGGAGAGAGCCGTGGAGTCACATGAGCGCCGTGAGACGCTCTGATATAGGTACAGATCGGCAGCTTTTTTTTTTTTTTAATAACACACGGACATTTATTGCTATGTTACAGAGGATGGGGGGATTTTATTGTACTGAGGTAACAACCACTTTAAAGCCTAGTACCCATGGGCTGAATGTCGGGTGGCATCGGCCAGTTCAATAGAAACTGTCTGACATTCGGTCCATGTGTACTGCAGCCGGTCGGACAGATGCCAGCCGTTCAGCCAGCTTCTGTTGATGGAGCATGACAGAAAAAGATCTGCCGATCGGCTCCTGATCAGGGCTCTCAGCCAATGGCCATAATAACATTGCATGGTTAATACAGCGGCTCCGTCTGAGCTGTCAGTCTTTTTTGTTCAGCCCTGCTGGGTTTAACAAGAAAAAACAACTAGTGTGTACTAGACTTAACCCTATTTATGAGGTCCAACCTGCCCCCCTCCAGTTGCGGTCCGATAACCGCTATAGAGGCAGCTGGTTCATAGCTGCGGGTTGTCTTGGCTATGAGCACTTTCCTTAGACAAACTGTGGCAAGAGTAATGCAGTGGTTGCTGGTCACAAAGCAGTTGGGCATGTACTCTATGCCTAAGGGAGAAACCATGATCGGAAAGATTTAGTTCTAGATTATGGTAGAAAGAATTAGAACCTCTCTGTTCCCGATGTGAAAATTCACTTTTTTTGTTTGACCTGGTGACCATTGTCACCAGGACAGTGGTGGAAAGAAAATTCTAAATTTTTAATTTGTCACCAGAACAAAAGTTGGGGAGATATTTCCCAGTTGTTGTCTTTGGGACATTATTTAACCCTTCCCTATTATCCAAAAGATGCACATGCATGAACAGGGATTTTTTTTTGTTTTTTGCAGTCTCATTTAGTATTTATTTGTAGAAGGGAGCATAGTTGTTACAAAAGCGTTTTTTTTTTTTTTTTGCATAAAGATTTTGCTTTAACTTACATTGATTTCGAGACTATTGCCTTTAATCTTGAAACTTGACTTTTTTCTTTCTTCTGGTTAAGTGAAGGGGTTAAGCTGTGACTATGGATAAACAGCCAGGGGCAGGGAGTGTGAGTAAAGGGCAGGTGACAACCAGCAACAGCATTTTTATCACATGACATATGACCTCCTTTCAGATAAAGGTCAGAGCTGTGAATCACATGTGATTACTTTGCATGTGTAGGAGAATAGTTGCCTGTAGAGAGGTTAAAGATAACCTGTGACCAAGTAGAATATTGCTTGAAACTTTCTTCATTCCTACTGGCACTCTTCCGTTTATACTTTTTTGATATCTTCTGAGTTTAGAAAAGTTAAATTTTTATGCCTCTCGAATCACTTTTTTTCTGTGTTTTTAGATGTCACTGGGTTAGCAGCATTTACATGCGTTTAGCCATGTTTAAAATTTCTAATCTGCCCCTTGACGCACATAATTATTTTTCTATAAATGCAGATAAATGCTCAGCATGAAGAGTACCATTGAAAATTCATTACCTGCATTTGTGCATTTGCAAATATTCTATAATTGCAGATTATATTTATAGAATAGATATAAACTGTTTCTAATGGCGCGTACACACGGTCGGACTTTCTGGCATACTTGGTCCGGCACACTTTCTGACGGACTTTGTCCGCCAGGTGCGCCGGACTGTAAAATGGACGGACTTGCCCACACACGACCGGACTTTGCGGCGGGCTAAGTCGGAGTTACGGCGGACTTTCATAATGAACAGACTTGCCCACACACGGACAAGTCCGTTCATTTTGAACGTGACTCAGGTGCGACGGGACTAGAAAAGGATGTCAATCTTGCCGCTTTTATCGGCGAGATTGACACCTTGCGAGCCCCGTCGCGGGTCATACCAGGCCCTTAGGTCTGGCATGGATTATAAAGGGAACCCCCCTACGCTGAAAAAACGGCGTGGGGCCCCCCCTAGAATCCATACCAGACCGTGATCCGAGCATGCAGCCTGGCCGGTCAGGAAAGGGGGTGGGGACAAGCGAGCGCCCCCCCCCCCTGAACCGTACCAGGCCGCATGCCCTCAACATGGGGGGTGGGTGCTTTGGGGGAGGGGGGCGCCCTGCGGGGCCCCCCCACACCAAAGCACCTTGTCCCCATGTTGATGACATGGGGACCCCTGGCCGTTGGTTGTCGGGGTCTGCGGGCGGGGGGCTTATCGGAATCCGGGAGCCCCCTATAATAAGAGGGCCCCCAGATCCCGGCCCCCACACCCTATGTGAATGAGTATGGGGTACATGGTACCCCTACCCATTCACCTAGGGAAAAAGTGTAAATAATAAAACACAACACAGGTTTTTAAAATATTTTATTAAACAGCTCCGGGGGGGGTGGGATCTTCCTCCGGCTTCGGGGGTCTTCTTCCGGCTTCCTCCGGTTCATCTTCTTCCGGCATCCGGTTGGTTCTTCTCCGCTCTCTTCTCCCGGTGTTCCAGTTCTTCAGCCGGCTCCTCCGCTGTGTTCAGGTAGCTCTCTTGCCAGCAGAGGTCCGGACTTCTGGGCTTCTTGTCTTCTCTTCTCCAGATGTTGACACAACGCTCTCTCCGGCTGGACTGCTCTCTGAGGGCTGCGTTGTGACTTATATAGGCGGAGACCCTGCCCCCTTTTGATGTCACAGTCCCTGGGCATGCTTGGACTGTGACATTTTAGGGGGCGTGGTCACCCGGACGCCGGGAGAAGATGAACCGGAGGGACCCCCGAAGCCGGAGGAAGATCCCCCGAGCTGTTTAATAAAATATTTTAAAAACCTGTGTTGTGTTTTATTATTTACACTTTTTCCCTAGGTGAATGGGTAGGGGTACCATGTACCCCATACTCATTCACATAGGGTGGGGGGGCCGGGATCTGGGGGCTCCCGGATTCCGATAAGCCCCCCGCCCGCAGACCCCGACAACCAACGGCCAGGGTTGTCGGGAAGAGGCCCTTGTCCTCATTAACATGGGGACAAGGTGCTTTGGGGTGGGGGCGCCCCCCTCCCCCAAAGGACCCACCCCCCATGTTGAGGGCATGCGGCCTGGTACGGTTCAGGAGGGGGGCGCTCGCTCGTCCCCACCCCCTTTTCTGACCGGCCAGGCTGCGTGCTCGGATTGGGGTCTGGTATGGTTTTTATGGGGGACCCCGTTTTTTCGGCGTAGAGGGTTTCCCTTTATAATCCATACCAGACCTAAGGGCCTGGTATGCCCCGCGCTCGCCGCAATAGGAAAGTTTGTTTTTCCTATTGCAGCGAGCGCGAAATGCAATACCCTGCCCTCGCGACGTATCTGGTCCGTTGGACCAGCATACACACGAGCGGGCTTTCCGTCGGACCAGCACACAGACGAGCGGACTTTCCGCCAGAAACTGAGTCCGACGGAAAGATTTAAAACATGTTTCAAATCTAGGTCCGGCGGGCTTTTGGGAAAAAGTCCGCCGGAGCCTACACACCGGCGGATTGTCTGGCACACTCTGGTCCGCCGGACCAAGTATGCCGGAAAGTCCGACCGTGTGTACGCGGCATTAGTGTTGCATTTAATATAAAAGTGTTTCCAGTGGCTTTATTAAAGTTTACTTGGTTTGTTAATAGGTAGCATAAGGAAAACCGAGGATCAGTGCATTTTTGCATTGAGACTTTTGAAAAAGTTAAGTGTAATCATTTAGGAACTTGATTAAAGTGATGATAAACTTTTTTTTTTTTTAGCTAAAAGAACTAATAACAGAACGTATCATAGTCTTTTTTTTTTTACAATTTGAGCTTCCTTATACTATTTCCTTACCCAACACCCCCTCTCCAGGTTTGTGGGTTCCCCCTTTGTTTGCTGGGACCTATGTTGTCCTGCCATAGTCTTCCAGTTCGTGTGCGCTCCCATTTAGAACTACCTTACCACCAGACAGCAGTATACAGAGCCAAAGCCACGCCTCTCCTCCTCCACAACAGTAATTGACAGTGGTTCCTGAGTCACTGTGGGTTTGGTTCCCTGTCCCTGTCTGGAACAGCTGCACATGATTTTTTGTTCTAAACGGAAGTGTACACATGGTGGAGACTCTGTGGGACAGTCCCGGCAGGCACAAGGTGCACATGCCTAATTTCTGTCAGTGTGGCAAATGGGCGGTGTAAGCCGCCACTGTGCCCCATCAAACGTGCCCGTGCCGTCTACCCGGGACTTACCCTGTCTCGGGGCAGCGGATGATGGCGGCGAGCGATGTGCTTGATGTCTTCTTCTCCCGTCCTCTCCTCCCATCCTCTCCTATGATTGGATGCCTGATTGGCTGAAACGACAGGCGCTGTTATTGGACGCCTATCAGGTGACGGGTAATACCTGATTGGCGGAGAGACGGTTCACACAACACAGCTGTGTGAACTGCGAGCGCCAAGTATGGCGCTCCTGTTTACCTTTTTTGACGCCTATTAGAGCCTATGGCTCTAATCAGGTGCTTGAAAAACACCCCCCGCTGCTGTAATTCAGGCGCCCGAAAAGGGGCTGGGCGCCTGAATAGGGGGTGGCAGCGGCAGCATTGGATAGATTCATGCAATGCATGAATCTATCTATTGGTGATAGAGGGGGTGGTGCCCGTGCGCCCTTATGGTTGCACTACCATTGATTGCAGTGCTGGGAACCCGAAGACTGGTGATAAACCAGCCTGGGTAAAGACAGCACTGGATCCCTGGTGAGTGTCTAAGGTCAGCCGCTACAGTATTTGTAGCTGCTAACTTTTATTATCCTTTTTTTTTTTTTTTTTTTTTTTTGTAACAATGGCTGTAGTCCCTCTTTAAGGTTTAAGTTTGACTTGGGTACAATGATTACAGGGTTAAAGATTTGGGTTAAATTCAGAGTTAGCGTTTTTTTAAATTAAGTCCCCATTCACACTGATCCGACTTTAAATCATGCGATTTCACTTGAAGTCGTAACAGAAGAAATAGGGAGTCCGCGCTAATGGGTGTAATTAGAAGCCTAGGTGGGAAGTATATTCCTAAATTGATAGACTGCTGCCCTCACATACGCTGACTCCACAGGGGGTGGAATGAGCGGAAAAAGTGAAAAAAGAAAAGTGTGTGAGTGTGGCGCTGTCCCAAAGTTGTAAAAGAAATGTCTGCATATATACAATTATATCCAAAGTGTCACGTGTGTATTACCTTAAGTGAAATATGTATGGCAGTTATTACCACTCCTGTGGATTAAAGTGACTGGTGATTTAAACATAAGAAGCATAATGAGTGCAATAAATCGCATCCAAGGTGTCTAGTGCTATATTCCCTCAAAAGGAAAAAAACAGTATTAACCACTGCTAAGAGCATGAAGTGGTCTATGTCTAAACACTAGAAAACACAAAGTTGCAATAAATACATCACACGTGACATGCAAAAAATTCTAAAGTGTCTAGTGCTAAATAAATAAATATTAAAATATTGCTCTACAAACGTTGCAAATAACAAAGTGACAAGTGCCCTATAAAGAGGTCACTCTGAAAAGTACTGAACACACGTGCCATGCAAATGGTTCTATGATAATAAACAGTTCATATGGGTATGTGCCCGGTGCACTATAAGTGAAAAAAGGCGTCCGTTGTGGGATTCCTCAAAGCACACAACAGGTGTTAATCCAGTGCTGGTGTCTCGCGTTGTGACGCTCCCGTAGAAGTCCGTGTGACGAAACGTACGTAGGGCGTGGCCTTTGACTGAACGCCTTGCTGACATCTCCCTGCAAAGCTGAGGCTTAAGCATTGTACACCGCTCATTTTTTCCATTACAATGTGAGTACCCTTTTTATCTGACCTAATAAATAGTGGTTTTAAACGGTTTCACACTATGGAATCCTTTCTTCTCATGTCCTTATGATATCATCCTGGTCCTGGTCTTGCCAAGTACTGCTGCACAGTGGCACATACTGTGACTACTCGTTACCCCTGCAGGGGATATACAGCTGGTGAGTCTCTCGCAATCACAACGCAAGACACCAGCACTGGATTAACACCTGTTGTGTGCTTTGAGGAATCACACAACGGACGCCTTTTTTCACTTATAGTGCACCGGGCACATACCCATATGAACTGTTTATTATCATAGAACCATTTGCATGGCACGTGTGTTTTAATACTTTTCAGAGTGACCTCTTTATAGGGCACTTGTCACTTTGTTATTTGCAACGTTTGTAGAGCAATATTTTAATATTTATTTAGCACTAGACACTTTAGAATTTTTTGCATGTCACGTGTGATGTATTTATTGCAACTTTGTGTTTTCTAGTGTTTAGACATAGACCACTTCATGCTCTTAGCAGTGGTTAATACTGTTTTTTTCCTTTTGAGGGAATATAGCACTAGACACCTTGGATGCGATTTATTGCACTCATTATGCTTCTTATGTTTAAATCACCAGTCACTTTAATCCACAGGAGTGGTAATAACTGCCATACATATTTCACTTAAGGTAATACACACGTGACACTTTGGATATAATTGTATATATGCAGACATTTCTTTTACAACTTTGGGACAGCGCCACACTCACACACTTTTCTTTTTTCACTTGAAGTCGCACAATTTCAAAGCGGCAGGTCGGTGCATCTTGGCTGACATCTGTACGACTGATGCCTATTCAAGTCGAACCTGAAATTGCAAAAAAATGATCAGGAACCTATTTCTCTCAAATTTGGTAAGGCACTGCAAAGTTAGTCGCATCGATTTGAACGACAATAGGTTACGACACGCTTTACCTGTCAAATCGCATGACAAGTCACACCGGTGTGAATGGGGGCTAAGACAGGTTGATTTTCGGGGGGGGAAAAAATTTTAGGTTTAAGTGTTGGAACTCTTCAAGTTATGGGTACGTTTTAAGGGTTAGGTTCAGCAAGTCTTACCTTTTTTGTTTTGGATCAGGTTAAAAATTGGCATAGGTTAGAGGGATCCCCCCCCCCCCCCCCTTTAAAGGATAAGTTCCACCTTTTCAAGAAAAAATAATAAATGCATTTTTGTAGGGGAAAAAAATGTGCAGGTCCCTGGAAAACATTGGACCCGTGATCAGAGGATTAGGGATGCAACGTTAGACCTCTGCAGACAAGCCCTGCAGCTTTCTTCCCATACCTTCATGTAGCCTGTCTGTTAAAAAGCTGCAGGGCTTGTGAATGAACTACAAAAGCGCTCATCAGCGCCTTTGGAGTTCATTCAAAACTACAAGCTGTCAGCTGCAGTGGAAGACGGTAGTTGTAGTTCATTCATTCACAGGAAACTGAATAAATGATGCGGCCATGTGGGCAGGTCTAAGGAGAAGATCCCCTGCCCGCTGTCACACAGAGGAGGATTGGGGAAACTGGCGGCAGGGGCTAGAATGTGTTACATATTCCACCCTAAATATGGGTGCTACATGTTCCAAAAGGTGAACGTAGGCTTTAAAGCGGTTGTATACCCGCTGACACTTTTTTTTTTTTTTTTATACCCCTGTAAGGCAAAAGGCATAATGAGCTAGCATGCACCGCATACTAGCACATTATGAAATACTTACCTTAGAACGAGGCGTCGGTATCTTACCTGGTCCATGCCGAGGTAGCTGACATGTTGCCTCGGCGTGTCTTCTGTGTATCGCGGCTCCAGGGCTGTGAGTGGCTGGAGCCGCGATGTCATCACTCCCGCGCATGCGCGCGGGAGATTTCTTTCCCGGCAAGGTCCGACATCTGCCGGGCCTTCAGCTGAGAATCCCCTGTGCGCATGCGCCGCTGCAGTCAGCGGCTCATAGCAAGGGGAATATCTCCTAAACCGTACAGGTTTAGGAGATATTTTTTTTACCTACAGGTAAGCCTTATTATAGGCTTACCTGTAGGTAAAAGTTAAAAAATTGACTATACAACCGCTTTAACCCTCAATTTGCACTTTAATCTGAGAATGAACATTAGAGAGAACGGAGTTAGACATCGCTAGACTTGAGTAACATATAGCAGGGAGCAGATTGAATCGGGGGTTGACTATGACTGTAGAAATACATAATTTTCTTAAGTTTTTTACTAGGAAAACAAATAATGGAGTTTTTTTTCATAACAGAAACAAAGGGCAGCACTTCACCTAAGTGGGTTAGCACTTCTGCTTGGCAGCACTAGAGTCATCAGCTGGAATCCCAGCCATGGCGCTACCTATCTTTATTATTTTATTACAGGTACTTGTAGAGTGTTGTCAATTTACACAGCGCTTTACATATACGTTGTACATTCACATTAGTCCCTGCCCTCAAGGAGCTTACAATCTAACTCACATTCATATACTTAGGGCCAATTTAGACAGGAGCCATTTTAGCCATTTTCTACCAGCATGTCTTTGGAGTGTGGGAAGAAACCAGATTACCTGGAGAAAACCCGCACAGGGAGAACATGCAAACTCCAGGCAGGTAGTGCCATGGTTGGGATTTTCATGTTCACATGTTCTTCCTATGCATATGTGGGTTTCCTCCGGGTACTCCAGTTTCCTCCCACACTCCAAAGATATGCTTGTAGGTTAATTGTCTCCTCTCTAAGAGCCCTTTCACACTGAGCCGCATGCAGCGTTAGCAGTAAAGCCAGTGCAGCGCCCCAGTGGGAGAGCACTCGGGCTTTCACATTGGGGTGGCAGGGGAGGCGTTTTTTCAGACGCTTTACAGGCGCTATTTTTAGCCCTTTAGTGCCTGAAAAACACCTCAGAGTGAACGGGGGTCTAAATCAGCCCTAGTATGTGTACGTATGAATGTAAAAATGGGGACCTTTGCTTGTAAGCTCCTTGAGGGAAAGGACTGATGTGAATCCACAATATATGTGTAAAGCACCTGTAGAAATAATAGAAAATATAAACATTCTGTGATGATAATCTGGTTGACAGCTGGGGATATTTTGTAAACAGATATAGCTATAGAATGTGCTTTTAAAGAGGAAGTAAACCAGTTTACTTCTTCATTTCCCTGCAAAGGTAAAGCATAATGGGCTACTATGCATCGCATAATAGCCCATTATGTGTCACTTACCTGACACAGGAGCCTGCGATGTCACCGCTGTCCCTTCTCCTACAAAGCGTCCATCTTCTTTACGGGTATCGTGGCTCCGGCGCTTTGATTGGCCGGAGCCGCGATGATGTCACTCCCGCGCATGCACGCTGGTGCTGCTACTAATGGCATGATCGCCGTTAGAGACGGCACGCTCAGTGCGCCTGTGCACCGTTGTCTACGGCGCATGCGCCGTAGATATCGGTGCCTGTCTTTTGGAAATATCTCCTAAACTGTGTAGGTTTAGGAGATATTTCTTGCACCTACAGGTAAGCCTTAATGTAGGTCTGTAAGGGTTTACAACCACTTTAATCCATATTGAATAAATTGCAGTACAGCTACCTCTACCTTGTGCATCTTTCTTTTGTGTCACATCAGTTGTGATGCATTGATATTTTAAAGTGCCTTTGCAACTTTGTTTTTGTAACAGGAAGATCTTCCTTTTTCTTTTTCCTTTTTTTCATTCTCTTTTTCTTGTTGGTCTTTCCCTCAATCTCTGAACCTTTGCTCTGTTCAGGGCTTCTTATCTTCCCTCTCTCTTCCATTTTCTTATTGTCTCTCTCCTTTTCTCTTTCTCCCTTCATTCCACTCATCTTTTGATGAGCTTTAAGCTCCATGCCCTTTGCTTGCTTGAGTGAATCCTAAGCGCCCATTCAGGCATCAGAAAGTAAATAAAAGCTCTTTCTTTCCCCCTCACCTCCCTCTTTCTGCAGCCACTTCCTCAGTTCAGCACATTCCAGCCAGGGCTCAGCAAACATGGAGCGAACCAAGTACAGAGCTAGGGGGGGTGGGGGAGAACCACTGACCTTAATGACAATAAAATATGGGGAACAGACTTACTGATGGGGATGAAAGTGCAATCTTGGTATACTTGAGTAACTGTAAATAACATAAAGGGGATCAGTACCTTCTGAAAAAAGGGAAACAGCATGTGCTTTTGACATCAAGACCAACTGTATTTGACATTTTTTTCACTGTACCTAGAGCTGAGAAAGGAGTCATATATTTGCATGTTGTGTAGCAACCCAGCACTACAGCAGTTACAAAATATTCAAGCAGCATGTAGGTTAGCATTATACATACCATTTGTTATACAAGGTTTAAACCCAGATAGCCCTAATACAGTATGTGTACGGTATAACCACAGTAGCATTTTACTTGGCTGTTACATTTTCATGTGGCAATTTTAAAGAAAGGGTAGCTAAATGTATCTAATCTAGGAAGATTTATCCATTTTATATTTTTACTGAACAAGAAAGATTTGTATGTAGTGGACACAGAAGTGAGGCAGATTGGTAGCGTCCATGCAGAGAAAAGGATGAGATGGTTAACTGTGCATGTAAGGTCCATAGATCAGCTCTGCTTTTGTCTGCACAGAAGAAAAGGAAGAAGGGGTCAGCTCGTATATGTTGTAGAGGAGGGGGGCACATCAGCATAGCTTCTGTGTGTACAGAAAGAAGGGGAGAGGTCAGTGTCGCTAAACTGTGCATAGACGGAATCTAAGAATTGAGTACAGTTTGCATACAATTATAATGAGAACAACAATGCTTTGTTCAGAGGCTGCCCACAAGCAGTGTATTGTGGATGGAGGGATATCGTCTTATATACAGACTAAGCAATGAGCCTGCATTCAGCATGTTTATATCTGAGAAGAAGGAATTGAAGACATCAACGCTGCTCGCCCAGAGAAAAGGGGGTAGAAGGTCACTGGTGTGTGTATAGTATATTAGAGGTAGTAAAGGCTGCAGCTGGGACTGAGGAAACATGTCCTTTAATTTGTAGATTTGAACAAATGTTATTACATTTTTAAAATTCTTTCCCCCTGAAGCTATCCATAGATGTTGACAAAAGATAGCTGTAATCATAGGTTAAGCCGTCCTTACTTTTTTTTTTTTTTTGTTACAAAGTTTAAGTTATTGTAAAGTTATGTGTTTATTTTTTTTTTTTATTTTTTTTTTTTTTCAAAATGACAAACTAGCTTATACTTATTCCATTGCACTAAGCAGCCCCAAACCCCCCTCTTCTCGGGTCCCTCGCCAGCACTCCTGGCTCCTCTTTTTCTGCGAGTGCTCCACATAGCAAGCCTTTTGCTATAGGGGCACTTGTGCGGGCTTGATCCCGACCTGCACTGCATGCGTCTATTTACACACAGTGTGGCTCAGCCCTGTGCCCATGCTTCCTCCTCACTGAATTTCACTGACGGCAGCAGGAGCCAATGGCTCCCGCTGCTGCCGGGCTGTCCCTGTGTGAAGAGGGAGAGCGGAGAGAAGACTACAGCTGGGCACAGTGCTGGATCAGGTGAGGACAGAAGGTAAGTATAAGGGGAGTGAGGGGGCAATTCTGCTACCTAAACATTTTTACCTTAATACAGGAAAACCACTTTACATAATACCTGCATTATTTTTCTGTTAAACAATGTAAGAGAACACCTGTTGCTTATAGCCAATCTCTAGGTTTCATTTATATAATTTTCATTTTTTTATTATTATAATTGAAAGGCATGAATAGTTGGTGTTAACATTGGCTCTTCTGCAGCTGCTGTAGCACAATAAATACTATTGTTAAGGCCAGTTTTCCTCATCTGGTGCTTTGGCCCAGTGAGCAAAACACATGTTATATTGAGCTCTAACTCTTCAGGAGAGATCTCTTGTAAAATAGCATATTCATTTTGGCTGTAAGTGAAGGCTTTGAAAAATGTGTGAAACTAAATGTTAGAACAACAAGCAATGTGCTTTCATGTTTCATTCACAGTGATTTGCTGTGTTGCAGTGTATTACCATATACGTTAACATGCATCACAGTATGCATTCTGAATGGGCTGCCAAAGCTGTTGTATTGTGCTATTTAAAATAAATGGCATTATACCTATGGGCTTATTCGACAATTGTGGTAGATCATTTTTAATACCCCCATACAAAATAATTTTCAGTACTATTCAAATTAATTGATTAATAATCACAAAGAGAAATACAAACAGTAAGAAATGCATTGTCATTTAACATTGGTAGAGGCTAGGGGTGTGTGTGTGTGTGTGTGTGTGTGTGTGTGTGTGTGTGTGTGTGTGTGTGTGTGTGTGTGTGTGTGTGTGTGTGTGTGTGTGTGTGTGTGTGTGTGTGTGTGTGTGTGTGTGTGTGTGTGTGTGTGTGTGTGTGTGTGTGTGTGTGTGTGTGTGTGTGTGTGGTGTGTTTTTTTTTTTTTTTTTTTTTTTTTAACAGCTTTGATAGATTTGGGGAAGTGTTAAAATAAGAAGTTCTTATGCTGCATATTGCCATCTAGTGGTCAAATGCTGTATTTTCCAGTTCCAATTAATGAGAAACATTTGTCTTGCCCAGGGGTCAGCAACCAGTAGATGGCGGACAGGTGACTGGTAGATCGCGGTCTGGTCTTGCTGACCCACCATTCCAGAACATTAGCGTGCACTGCAGAGGGACTACATGTAAATTTGGAGCTGTAGTAGAGAGCAAGAGACACATAAGCCAATGGCTCCTCTGTAATGCTGGCTCCTGAACCATGTGGCTTGATGCCAACTGCACTCCACCTCTTATCCCAGCTAGCGGTCTCCAGAGTGGCACCAGCAGCAGGAAAGAAGAGATCTTCAGGTCAGTGTGATGCAATACACTGGGCAAAATAGTATAGGGCTGCTTTCACACTGATGTGCTGTGGTTTACCCACACGATGGGTGCAGTGTACCTGCAGCTTTCCTGCGGGTTTGCTGTGCTTAGTCATAGACTTCTATTATATCCTGCGGGTTTGGTGCACTTTTTCAAAGCACACAACACCTGCAGGATATAATAGATGTCTATGGCAAAGCGCAGGAAAGTTGCAGGTAGAGCGCAGCACATCGGTGGGAAAGCAGCCTTTTAGGGGGCTCAGAACAGTAAGGGTTCATTTACATTTGTAGTCTGGGGGGTGGCCAAACCCCATAGTTAGGACATGGTTTTTATCACCCACACCCCAGCTGCACTGGGCCCCAAGGGCTCATTCACAAGTGCAGCAGGCACTGCTGCTCCCCTGAAAAGTGATCTGAGTGTTTTTGACTGGTGGTGAGGAGGCGATATGTGACCTCCTCACCACCTGATTTTAACCCATGATTACCATATTATTGTGAAGAGGTAGTACGGTAATTGGATGTTTTAAAACGGGTGTTAGGAGGCGACACTGTGCCCAGTGATTTTTGACTTCTCCCATGTTGTTCAGGTAGATCTTCACCTCTTTGTTTGCCTACCCCTGGTCTAGCCCAAGAGCCCAAAAACATATTTTCCAAAACGTCTTTCAGGACAGCACCCGAGAGATCATGGCTCCTCCTCCCACAGGAAACACCTCATCAATTAAGTCTTTAAATTGGAATCCTCCACGTTGCCTCATCAGTTTTTTGTGTTTCCTCCAGCTGGAGGAACACCTCTGGTGGGAGCCATGATCTCTCAGGTTTATCCTGGGAGACACAGGTTCTCACCTGTTAAGTATTTTTTAGGCTAGGAGAGTGAGCCTCCCACTTGCCTCTTGATGGATGGTCCCGTGGGCTCCCTCTCCCTCTTCCGTGCTCGGGGAGAGCCTGTACGTCCGGGGGGGCTGCCTCCAATTTTTTTTAGCCTAACGGGCGGCCGTCCTATGTTCCCTTCTACATGAGGGATGAGCGGTGGCGGCCGCCATGTTGCTAGTGGCAGAAGAGCGCTTCAGCCACGTCCTGTAAGGGAGGAGGCAGCACTTCCGGGTCGGCGCGTGTGTCATTTCCGGGCGCAAAGCGCAGTGGGAGAGGGCAGGGTCACCTGGCGCCTTTATTTCCGGTTCCAGGTCAGCGCAGCGGCGTTTTCGAATCTGGAACCGGTCGTTTCACCACGCACCGCAGACAGCTATGGATAGCGATGCAGCGGATAAGGGGGCAAGCCAAGGCGCCAGCAAGGCTAAGGTAAGGGACTGTGTCCTCTATTACACTGGGCCGTTTTCTCCTGTGGGGGGGTAACTCACCCTTTCCCCCCCCCTTCCCCCACCACCCACCCCCCCCACCCCCTCTTCAGAAGGTAGGTTGTAGTGGCTGGATTTAGTATATCTACCCTACAACAGGGGATTAGGTGGTGGTGGCTTGCTGGGCACATGGAAATGAGATGTTTCTTCCTTAGTGCACCTGGGTGTTTTTTACTTGCGCTGTATTACAGCTTTTTAAGCGTGGTTCCATATCTCTTTTCTGTTTGTCCAGGCCAAAGGTTCTGCCCAACCAGTCAAGAAAAGGTGCCCTGTCTGCAAAGAAAAACTAAGCGATGCTTGGACCAAAACGCTATGTGCAGAGTGCATTACAAATTTGGTCAGAGAGGAGACTCCATCCGTTTGTGGCGACTTGGTGTCAACAATAAAGGATGAGCTCCGGGCCACCTTTCAAGCTTTTAGGTCAAACCTAAGAGAGGAGCCAGGTCCCTCTAGGGATACTCTGGTTCCGCAGCCATCTTCAGAACCCCAGAGTGGTTCTCAAATAATTTTTGGGGGTCCAATATCCCAGGACGCTTCTCAAGGGTCCGTTTCCCTCGCTCCAGATGATACAGATTCTGAGGAGGAGGAAAATGAATCAGATGCCGCTTCTAAATACAAATTGTCACTAGAAGAGGTGGGAGGACTCCTGAAGGTAATCCATGCCACTTTGGGGATAGAAGAGGAAAAGAAGGAACTCTCCCTGCATGACCGCATGTATGCTGGTTTAGGAGATTCAAAAGGCCGTTCTTTTCCAGTCCATTCAATTATCACTGATATGATTAAAAAAGAGTGGCTGGAACCTGAGAAAAAGCCTTTCTTTTCCCGGGCTCACAAGAAAAGATTTCCATTTGAAGAAAATCCAGATTCTATATGGAATAAGATTCCAAAATTGGACTCTGCCTTTTCTCAGGTCTCTAAGTCTACGGACCTCGCCTTTGAGGATATGGGCACTCTGAAGGAGCCCATGGACAAAAGGATGGACCTGCTTCTTAAAAGAACCTGGCAATCAGTAATGCACAATCTGAAACCAGCAATGGCAACAACCTGTGTTGCAAGGAACTTAGATCACTGGGTTAACCAGTTGAAAGCCCATGTCATAGCAGATTCCTCAAAACAGGAGATTCTAGACTCTTTTTCAACCCTGTCTGCAGCAATATCATATATTGCGGATGCGTCTGCGGAATCTATCCGCATGTCAGCAAGGTCAGCAGCTTTAACAAATTCTGCCAGAAGGGCCTTATGGCTGAAGACGTGGCCAGGGGATGCTGCATCTAAAAATAGACTGTGTGGTATTCCATTTGCAGGTGATCTGCTATTCGGCTCAGAGCTAGAATCCATTCTTGACCGCACGGCAGACAAGAAAAAGTCGTTTCCGGTTAAGAAGAAACAGGTGCAAACCCGTAAGCGTTTCTTTCGGCCCCAAAAAGGTCAGCAGGAAGGAAAAACGCAGGGCAAGAGGAAGTCATGGTCTTCTCAGAAGCCCAAAGGTAGGGGTGGAGTGCTCTTCAATCCTCCTGCGGCCTCCGCAAAACCACAATGACTCCGTCAAGGTCGGGGGAAGACTCCAGGAGTTTCTTCCTCAGTGGAGAGCCATTTCCTCAAATCAATTCGTTGTGAATATGCTCTCCCAGGGGTATGTGATAGAATTCACGGAAGAACCTCCAAGGAGATTCTTGGTGACAAACGTCCCAAGGGACGCAGTCAAGGCTCTCGCCATGAAGTCCCTAATTCAGGAACTGAAAAATCAGAGAGTCATTGTTCCAGTCCCAGCGGGGGAGTTCTTCCAGGGGTTCTACTCACATGTCTTTCTGGTTCAGAAGCCTTCAGGAAAGTTCCGTCTTATCCTGAATCTCAAAATGCTGAACAAATCAGTAGAATACAGAAGGTTTCGGATGGATTCAATATTTTCAGTAAGAAACCTCCTGTATCAAGGGTGCTATATGGCATCAATAGATTTACAAGATGCCTACCTCCACATTCCTATTGCCGCCAGGTCGCAGAAATATCTGAGGTTAGCACTGAAAGAAGGGAAGAAGGTGGTACATCTGCAATTCAGAGCACTCCCGTTTGGTCTGTCATCATCCCCAAGGGTCTTCACGAAAATAATGGCCGAAGCTCTGGCGCCTCTGCGTCTAAAGGGGATCTCAGTTATTCCTTATCTGGACGACCTGCTGTTTTTTGCCCAGACCAGAGAAGGTCTTCGGGAAAACTTGCTCAGAGCCCGTGTCCATCTAGAATCCATGGGATGGATTTTAAACCTGCAAAAATCAAATCTGATTCCCTCACAGGAAGTGTTATTCCTGGGTTTCCGTATCAACTCTTTAGAACAAAAAATTTTTCTTCCAGAGGAAAAACAGAAAAAGTTGGTACAAGTGGTGTCACTGCTACAGTCCAATCAAGTTCTATCCATCAGGAAGGTTATGTCAGCATTGGGAACCCTGACCTCTTCCATTCCAGCCATCCAGTGGGCAAAGCTCCATTTCAGACCTCTGCAAAGTTTCCTGTTAAAAACCTGGAATCACCAGCAGGATTCACTAGATTCACTAGTGAAGATACCTACTTCAGTAAAAAGAAGTCTGTGGTGGTGGAAGAACCAGACAAGGTACTCAGAGGGGCTGTTATGGTCCTTCCCAACTCAGGTGAGGTTGACAACAGATGCCAGTGCCTGGGGTTGGGGGGCTCATATGAGCGGTCGGTGGGCCCAGGGCTCGTGGGACACAAGAGATGCGCTGAGGTCCTCAAATTGGAGGGAACTAAAAGCTATAGAAATGGCCTTACTGACCTTTGCGAAAGAAGTCCAGGGGCAACATACTCAGATCCTGTCAGACAACGCCACGGCGGTGGCTTACATAAACAGACAGGGGGGAACCAGAAGCAAAGTTCTGCAGAGCCTGGCAAAAGGCATTCTGAGTTGGGCAGAGCTCCATACTCTATCCTTATCCGCGGTCCATCTAAAAGGGACCCTAAACAGAGTAGCGGACTTCCTAAGCAGGAACAAGATTTTAGAGGCAGAGTGGCAATTGAATCCAGAAGTCTTCCAGTTAATAGTGCAGAAATGGGGGCGCCCAAGAGTGGATCTCTTTGCCACCCAGGAAAACTCACAAATGTCTCGTTTCTTCTCCCTGAACAGGAATGAGGCATCACTGGGAGTGGATGCTCTGGCACAAGATTGGAGTTTTCACCTCTGTTACGCATTCCCCCCGTTTCAGCTTATCCCTCGGGTAATAGCAAAAATCAGGAAGGAGGAGACAACAGTGATCCTAGTCACTCCTTTCTGGCCAAAAAGGCCTTGGTTTTCATCCCTTCTTCAGATGCAACAAGAACCTTACTGGCACCTTCCGTTAAGAAAGGACCTTCTGTTACAAGGTCCTCTGTTTCACCAGGAAGTAGAAAAACTAAAGCTCACAGCCTGGCTACTGAGGAGCAGCTCCTTGAAGAGGAAAGGTTTCTCAGATAGGTTGGTAGCTACCCTGCTATCCAGTAGAAAGAAGGTTACAAGAGCAATCTATTCCAAAGTCTGGAAAATCTTCAACTCCTGGTGCACAGCATCTGACAGATCTCCAAAACAAATTTCTTCTGTTCTTGAGTTTCTGCAAGAAGGAGCGGACAAGGGCTTAGCAGTCAGCACCCTCAAAGTTCAAGTGGCTGCGCTGGGGGTATTCCTGGAAAAATCCATTTCATCAGAACCCCTAGTAATAAGATTCTTCAAAGCTCTTACCCGGTCCAGACCAGTGGTAATCAAAAGCTGTCCAGCATGGGACTTATCGGTTGTTCTACAGGCCCTGACCAAGGAACCTTTTGAACCCATTAATTCAGCCTCCCTGAAATTAATTACTTTGAAAACAGTGTTTTTAGTGGCTGTTACAACAGCTCGAAGAGTCAGTGAGCTGCAAGCCCTATCAATCAGGGAACCTTTCTTTTCCATTTTTTCAGACCGAATTGTTCTGAAAACGGATCCTAATTTTTTGCCGAAGGTCGCTTCGATCCAGAATCGAACTCAGGAGATAATACTTCCTACCTTTTGTTCTAATCCATCGGGTAAGAAGTAAGAAGAATTCCATACCCTGGATGTTAAAAGAGCAGTCTTGAGTTACTTGGAAAACACTAAAGACTTTAGATGTTCAGATGCTTTATTTGTTTTATTTTCCGGTAATAAAAAAGGAAGACAAGCTTCTAGAGGAACCATTGCCAGATGGTTAAGAATGGCTATCTCAGAAGCCTATTCCCTTACAGGTCAAGAGAGTCCATTAAATGTCCGGGCTCATTCTACAAGAGCTTTGGCGGTGAGTTGGGCAGAAAAAGCTGGCGCCACCCCCGAACAAATCTGTAAGGCAGCTACTTGGACAAGTCTGACAACCTTTGCCCGTCATTATCGGTTAGACCTCATGACGGCTGGGGACCAGGCTTTTGGAAGGAAAGTCTTACAGGCTGTTGTCCCACCCTAAATGGAGTAAGTCTCGCTTATCCTCTCGGGTGCTGTCCTGAAAGACGTTTTGGAAAATTACAAGTTAGACTTACCGGTAACTTGTTTTCCAATAGGCTTTCAGGACAGCAGTAACCCGCCCTTTGTTTATGCTAATGCTGTAATACTATGATATAACTGTCGCTTATGTGTTGCAGCTGGGGCTGGAGTTCTCTACAAACAACTGATGAGGCAACGTGGAGGATTCCAATTTAAAGACTTAATTGATGAGGTGTTTCCTGTGGGAGGAGGAGCCATGATCTCTCGGGTGCTGTCCTGAAAGCCTATTGGAAAACAAGTTACCGGTAAGTCTAACTTGTAATTTTCTTTCCCCAATCACACAGCGCAATGTACATGCACTTTCAGTGAGCGAACTGCGTTGCAAATAGTTTATACATACACACCTTTAGAGGTCGACCGATATGGGTTTTTCTCTGGCCGATGCCGATATTTAGAAATCGCGGTGGCCGATATAAGATGGATGCCGATTTTTTTTTTTTTTTTTTTGGGCCGATATATTAGGCCGATTTTTTTTTTTTTTTTTTTTTTTTTTTTTTTTCCCCTTCATCTCATAAAATCTAACAGTTAAACACCTTTCACACTGGGGTGTTTTTCAGGCGCTTTTGGGCTAAAAATAGCGCATGTAAAGTGCCTGTAAAAAGCCTCCCCTGCAGTCTCAGTGTGAAAGCTCGAGTGCTTTCACACTGAGGCGATGTGCTGGCAGGATGTTTAAAAAAAGTCCTGCAAGCGGCATCTTTGGAGCGGTGTATACCGCTCCTCCACCACTCCTGCCCATTGAAATGAATGCGCACCGCTGCCGAAGCGCCTGCAAAGCGTTTCGGCAGCAGCGCTTCAGGGGCGCATTTAACCCCTTCCTCAGCCGCTAGCTGGGTTATAAGCGCCCCGCTAGCAGCCGAATAGCGCCGCTAAAATGACGGTAAAGCGCCACTAAAACTAACAGCGTTTTACCGTCAACGCATGCCCGCTCCAGTGTGAAAGCAGCCTTAAGTAATACAGAAATTTTTTTACATTTAAACATTTATTAAACAAAACAAACCTCCAATTAGTTCACTTGTATGTATAACTTAGATTTTAAAAAAAAATAACGATATCTTAAATATTAA
This sequence comes from Lithobates septentrionalis, assembly GCA_037952835.1. Lineage (NCBI taxonomy): Eukaryota > Metazoa > Chordata > Amphibia > Anura > Ranidae > Lithobates > Lithobates septentrionalis. The sequence continues at coordinate 2,451,886 of JBBDGP010000671.1, read as the reverse complement.
ATACACAAAAACAGGTAATCAAAACTTTTGGACAAAAAAAATGGGCTAACTTTACTGCTTATTTTTTTATTTTTATTTCATTAGTGTATTTTTTAAAAACAACCGCTATTTTATTCCCTAGGGTCTCTGCTAAAAAATATATATATAATGTTTGTGGGTTCTAAGTGATTTTCTAGCAGAAAATACAGGATTTTTAATTGTAAGCAACAAGTGTCAGAAAAGATTTAGTCTTTAAATGGTTAAACTGAGAGCTTCTACACATGGAGTTCAGCTCATTGATAAAAGAACCTGAAAAGAACAATGTTTCTTCTTATCAGACTTGGCAGGTTACCCAGGGAGGAGAGAATCCTCTCCACAGATAACTTTCAGGCAACTTGCATTGACTTCTATTACGGAAGTCATTTGCAAGTCCCGCTGAAGTTATAATCTGCTTTTTTTTATCAGCACAATCGGCCGATGCCGATTAAGTAAAAAAAGCCAAATATCGGCCGATATATCGGCCGGCCGATATATCGGTCGACCTCTACACACCTTTAGTGTTTAATTTTATTTCATTGACTTTATCTACATTTAAAATATATATATATATATATAGTTCCTTATGCCAGTAACTCAAATTGGTGACTGCATTACTGTGTCTTACATGTTGTGTGCATCTATGATTTATTTTAGTGCACCTTTTTTTTAATCCAATATTTATTTTATTCTTTACATTTAGCGGTCCAGAGGGGGCGCATTCCTCCTGCTCACTCCAGTGCAAGCCCTACTACTGCTCCAGGGGGTGGCGAATATTTTAATGGACAGCCTGTTTCTGAACTAATTTCTCAGCTCCTTCGGGCAGAACCTTACCCAACATCACGTTATGGATCACAGTATACTCAGCAGGGCAGTGTTATGGGCATCGACAACATCTGTGAATTGGCTGCAAGGCTTCTTTTTAGCACTGTGGAATGGTCCAGGAGCATCCCTTATTTTCCAGAGCTTGCTATGGCAGACCAGGTCTCTCTCTTGCGGCTGAGCTGGAGTGAACTGTTTGTGTTAAATGCAGCACAGTCAGCCCTCCCGCTACACATGGCCCCCCTGTTGGCTGCTGCTGGTTTCCATGCTTCTCCAATGTCTGCAGACAGGGTGGTCTCCTTTATGGACCAGATAAGGGTCTTCCAGGACCAAGTAGAGAAGCTTAACAGACTTCAAGTGGACTCAGCAGAGTATGCCTGCCTGAAAGCAATTGCCCTTTTTACTTCAGGTATATGTTTTTGTAGATTTGAAAGTGTCTTAAATGTTTCCTGCCATTTTTATTTCCCTGTTTCATTTTCTTTTTCACTTTTCATTCATTCTGCATTTCTGCTTGCTTTAGCTTATTAAGTCTCTTGGATAATTTTCTAACATGTTGAAAGAGTTTTACACCTGTAAACAATTTTTCATTTCAGATGCCTGTGGCCTCACTGACCCAGCTCATGTGGAGAGTTTACAAGAAAAAGCGCAAGTGGCTCTTACGGAATATGTGCGAGCTCAGTATCCCTCTCAGCCTCAACGTTTTGGCCGCCTCCTATTGCGTCTACCTGCCCTCAGAGCTGTGCCTGCATCCCTTATTTCCCAACTATTTTTCATGAGGCTAGTGGGAAAAACACCTATAGAGACACTTATTAGGGACATGCTCCTTTCAGGAAGCAGTTTCAATTGGCCATACTCAGCCAGTCAGAATAACCTGCAGTAGTTGCTACTATCTCTTGTAGCATCTTTTACACTACATTAGGGGCAGTTCTCTGTACTTCAAACTGTCCCTTTTTCAGCTGTAGATGACAAAGGCACTTCCAGAACTCATTGTGAAAAGAATTTGCAATTTCCAGAGGCTATTTTATTCTTAAAACCTATGGATCACTGAGTACTCTCTGGTCTTAGGAACATTTCAGGAAGCCAGCCTCCCTAATTCATGGACTGATATCAATAATAATGAAAGCACTAATTGGGTATCTAGCTGCTCCACATGGTGTTCTAGAACACACTCATATCACTAACCGTTCCAATGAAGATACTATACGATTCACTTGTTTATGGTATATAGCATAGACTGTGATCTCTACCTCCAGAATATATACTTTTAATGTCCTAGAAGAAAGCTGCTGTGATTTATTTTTTCTGTTTGCCATATAAACGGCAGCTTGTTGGATTCTGTTGTAAAGCAGAAACTTGGTCATTGCCTTGTATTTTGAAAGTAGGACTTCACAAGATCACATTACATTGGTAACATTTAAAAAATCTAATTTATGTTCTTTACTCCACTGCTCTCCATTAAGTCATGTTAACGTCTTTTTCTTCTTATTATTATTATTTTTTTATTTTTTTATTTTTTTTTTGTAGCTCAGTTGCTTATATGATACATGTTTGGGCTATTCAAATGTAAATTCAAGTGCACATTTTATCATAAATGTGATTTTTGCTTGTTTCTTTTCTTCCATTTGACTTTTAAGAAAAAATGGCTTATCTACCGGTCATGGGCGAAATTGCTTTTTTCCTGTGAATATTTTATTTGGTGAAGGTAATTCTCAGTTACTGGGACGTGATGACCCTTGTTGTAGTTGCATTTCTTCTAATGACATGGTATAAAAGAGTTTTTTCTTTATTTTCACTTTTATTCTTTTGATCAGAATGACCTATTGACAGGATTTTCTAAACCTTCTTTTATACCTTATGTTCTGTTAGGCACGGTAGCCAACTCAGTGGTTGGCTTAAAAAGAGTACTGTAATAAAAAAAAAAATACCTTTGCCTAATTTCAAACAGAATGCTAAGATATTAAGCTGTGAGTGAAATATTGCATAATAAAGATTACTTTCAAATGCATCATATAAATGGGCTTAAAGGATAAGTTCAACTTTCCTAACATGTTACACCCATATTCAGGATGTAACATGTTACTGATGCAGCAGCCCAGATCCCCCCTGAGTCCCCGTTGTGACAGCAGGCCGGGGATCTTCTCCCTGCACCCACTGTCACAATGTTTTAAATAGCAGCCATATGGGGTTCTGCCCACTTGGTCGCATCATTCATTCACAAAGTTCTGTGAATGGGAGACAACAACTACTGTCAGCCATTGCAGCTAACGGCTTGCAGTGCTCGGTGGACTACCAGGGCACTGAAGAGCGCTCTTGTAGTTCATTAATGCTTCCTGTCATTCAGTAACTACCTGCCTGTATGGGCAGACAGCTACACTGACAGTCTGCAGGAACTTGAGATTGCACCCACTATCTGCTCTGATCACAGGTGCAATGCTTTACAGGCTCCTTATAAAAAATAATTGCACATTTTGTTACCTGCAAAAACCATGCATTTATTTCTGTTACAAAGATGAACGTATGCTTCAACATAGCAATGTTTTTTTAACCATTTGTAAATCTTTTGTCTGTATTCCTTTTGATTATGTTGTTGGTTTAAGGCTTGTCCTTTTTAGTTCCATTTTCTTGTTTGGTTTTTAATAAATGAACCCCATCTGGATCAAAAGAAACTAGAGCAGACATGCACAAAGAACCACATGTTCTAGGTGACTAAATCTATCCCCAGCTACTAGGCAAATGACTAAACTAGTATCAGAATTCTGTATCGCCACAGAGTGGTACTGTGCATACTAGAGATAATAAATGTGCCGTGTCCCAATTAATTGGAAATATACAAAAGAACATGTAACTTGGAGTTTATGGGCACCACAGTACACAATGTAGAAAAATATAACATCTTTAATAAAAAAACTAAAAATAAAACAATACAGTTTAAAATTCAAGCTAATGGAGTAGCCTATAAATAACTTAATATAATACAGCTCTACCATCAACCTAATGCACTACATAGAAATTAAAATAATTTCTATAACACAATTGATCCAAGAGTGCTGGCATAAGATGTAGAATTGTGTTGTAGCCTGCTCTTGCTCTATATGTTACGCGACAAGTGCTTCTTCAGGAGCCTTAGGCAACTAACAAACAACATAAAAGACATAACTATCTTATTCATGTATATAATACAAAAATTAAACATAGAAAAACATATAAAAAAAAATTCTGATTGTTTAACCCCTGAGAGGGTCACAGAGTCAGCACCCAAACACAGTGGAACAAGCAAACCAACAACTATGGGGGCGTATCTAACATAGTACTAATAAGGTAACATAATATATATGTATATGTGGTCAAAAACCAACCACTGAAGTGGCGTTGCTACTAACCAAAAATACAGAAGAAACCCACAGCCTCAACAGGGGGGGGGGGCAAGTGGGAGCAATATACTGTATGTATATAATGTAGATTTATATCAAAGGTAAACTTACTGTACATTCCAAATGTCGACAATACGGCTACAAACATAGGCAGGGCGTCTGCTTGGGGATCAAAGAAACCCCTCAAGGTGTATATATGATGGTATATAGAACTAAAAAAAGATTTATAATCATAAGTGAAGAAAGGTGTAATGTATAATAGCTATTAAAGTAATTTCCAATCACTAATAAAAAAACTGGGTTATCTAGAGAGAGAAAAATATTAACACAAAGAAAGACTGGTATGTAGCAAACAAGAGCGCAAGCAGCCATGGAAGGTTCAAAGATAGTATTATACCTGACAGGGGAACCCCTGTCGGGTATATTATACTATCTTTGAACCTTCCATGGCTGCTTGTGCTCTTCTTGGCTACATATCAGCCTTTGTGTTAATATTTTTCTGTATCTCTTTCTCTAGATAACCTGGTCTTTTATTAGTGATTGGAAATTACTTTGTTAGCCCCCAATGCTTTCTTGCCATTACTATCGTTATGTGAAGGCTGTGGGATGGGTTCCCTTGGTTACTATGCGGATGCGCTGTGATTTCTGATATGTTTCCTGTATAAATGCTACAAACTGTTTAGCTAGGCAAGTCCCATTCTGCTTGACTTTCACAGATCATTTCTATTACTTTAATAGCTATTTTATATAACACCTTTCTTCGCTTATGATTATAAATCTTTTTTAGATCTGTATACCATCATATATACACTTTGGGGAGTTTCTTTGATCCCCAAGCAGCCGCCCTGCCTACGTTTTTAGCCGTATTGTCGACATTTTGACCGTACAGTAAGTTACCTTTGATATAAATTTTATATTATATACATACAGTGTATTGTTCCCACTTGCCCCCCCTTGTTGAGGGTGTGGGTTTCTTCTGTATTTTTGGTTAGTAGCAACGCCACACCAGGGGTTGGTTTTTGACCACATATAATATTACCTTAGTAGTACTATGTTACATACACCCCCATAGTTGGTTTGCTTGTTCCACTTTGTTTGGGTGCTGACTCTGTGACCCTCCCCGGGGGTTAGACAATTCAGAATTTTTTTTTGTTTTTTTTTCTAGGTGTAACTAATTTTTGTATTTTATATACATGATTAAGGATTTTTTTTTTTATGCCTACCTTTTTCTTTTCACGCATAATAGTTGCCTAAAGCTCCTGAAGAAGCGCTTGTCGCGTAACATCAAGAGCAAGCAACGACACAACTCTACATCTTAACCAGCACTCTTGGATCGATAGTATTAGAGAAATTATTCTCATTTCTATGTAGTGTTAGGTTGATGGTAGAGCTGAATTATATTATGTTAATTATAGGCTACTCCATTAACGTGAATTTTAAACGGTATTGTTCTATTTTTCTTTTTACCTAAAGAGATTATATTTTTCTACATTGTTTACTGTTGTGCCTATAAAGTCCAAGTTCCATGTTGTTTTGTATATTTCTGACTAAACTAGTATGTTTACTCCTTTTATCTGTACATTTCCTGTGTCCGTTTTTCCCAGAGGGCCTGATCATGAGGGGCTGCTGTTGGAAAGAGCATGACACAATCAGAACAAAGACAAGCCCTTATCTTTCAGTAATTCACTTGCAATTTTTATATCTTGTGAAATGTAAAGGTTCTGTGAACGCAACATGGGCACTTGTTTGAATGTACTCTAAAAGCGCCCATTGACATAAGTATCCTGTTCTCTCCGTTTTCAACACATTAAGATTACTATTGGTCTTTGTATAAAGTACATACTGTCAGAGCAAGTAATCCTGTCAGGCTTCTATTGGGTGAAACTTCTATAAACAGATGGATGTTTTCAGCCAGTACACCCTTGCTTTGCCTGTAAAGAGCCCCCACTAACACTGTAGCGGGGGGTCAGAAAACATAAATTCTTGTAGCATTTGTATGTCACCATGCAATCTCTTATGTCAGACCACCCTATATAATGTCTGTGGGATCCTTTTTAAGGCACAGTCCATGCACATTTTTTTGTCTCTAAATTTTACTTTGATCACCTAATGCAAATCTATGTCTGTTTGACTATATCTGGGTGGTGATCAGGGTTTTTTTGTCAAAATTTTAAAAAGTATAATGTTTCATTTATTATGGATAAAAAATGTTTTTTCTAGAAATGGTATAGTCTACCATCCCCACTGTGATAAAATATTTCATACTCCAAGTACTGTTAACAGCAAATACTGCATTAACCACTTCAATACAGGGCGTTTTCACCCCCTTCCTGCCCAGGCCAATTTCAGTTTTCATCGCTGTAACGTTTTGAATGACAATTGCGCGGTCATGCAACACTGTACCCATATGAAATTTTGATAATTTTTATTTGCCCACAAATAGAGCTTTCTTTTGGTGGTGTTTGATCACCTCTGCGTTTTGTTTTTTTATTTTTTGTGCCGCTATAAACAAGAAGTTTGAAAAAAAAAACAAACACTATTTTTTACTTTTTGCTATAATAAATATCCCAGATTAAAAAAAAACAAAAACAATTTTTTTCCTCAGTTTAGGCCGGTATGTATTCTTCTACATATTTTTGGTAAAAAAAAAAAAAGTCGCAATAAGTTTATATTGATTGGTTTGCGCAAAAGTTATAGTGCCTACAAAAGAGGGGATGGATTTATGGCAATTTTTTTTTTTTTTTTAAACTAGTAATGCCAGCGATCTGCGATTTTTATCATTAATGTGCCATTGCAGCAGACATATCGGACACTTTTGACACTATTTTGGGACCATTGACATTTTATACAGCGATCAGTGCTATAAATATGCACTGATTATTGTATAAATGTGTCTCTGGCAGGGAAGGAGTTAACACTAAGGGGCAATCAAGGGGTTAAATGTGTTACCTAGGGAGTGATTCTCACTGTGGGGATGGGACTGACTAGGGGAGGAGACCGATCCGTGTTCCTATATACTAGGAACACACGATCTGTTTCCTCCCTTGACAGGATGTGGATCTGTGTGTTTACACCCCCTATACTGCCGGGAAGCCGAGGATGTCACATGACGCCCACCCAAGATGTGAGATCCCATCTGCGGACGTCATATGACAATGGGTGGGTAGGGAAGTGGTTAATGACCATTGTGCTATTTTTTTATTTTATAGTTCCCTTTTTAACTCCTTTATATGGATATTCTATGAACTCAATCACTTGTTTCAGTTCTTAAAACGGAGCTCTAGGCAGAATTAAAAGGCACAAATGAATGCAGCTCTGTTATCCTTAATACATTGTTAAATTGTATCTTTTTTTTTTTTTTAAATGCAGGCAGTGTAAGTAGCTGAATTCGACTCTGTATCAGCCAAATGCAGGGTTGGCGTATGAGAGAAATCCGGTACATGTGCTAACAAACGTCGTTGATAGGAAGAGAGAGCAGTGGCCGAGATCATTGTTCTACTTCTCCTTTCACAGTCTAGACACGGGCTGGGGGTGGATCCAGGATGACCTGGGCTCAGAGGATGGGAGTTGAATGATGCTTGTCTTCAGACTCAGGATGCCTAATAACAGAAAAGATACTGTGGGGGCATTTCTAAATTGAAGGTCGATTATTGCAGCAGAAACAGGTTTTATTTCATCTATTCATTATCTTATTTTTGACTAGAGTTCTGCTTTAACAACTTGACTTGGCCCTTTGGCACCAAAGACCGTGAATGCAAGGTGACAAATAAAATTTTTGTTGTTTGAACTAATGAACTTCAGTTTGTATTGACAGGCAAAAAAAGTATTTTTTGCTTTTGCAAAGCTGTTGTTCTTTTTGTGTGTGTTTCTACTTTTAATTTTGTATGTATAAACATTCTGCTAATGCCAAAATTGGGTGTAAGGGAATATTGCCAAAGAAGGAATGTCTAAATAAAAATAGATTCAGCACAGTGTGAGTCTGACTTTTTGTGTTGTCTGCATTTTTCTGAGGTGAAGAATATACAGTTAATTTATTGGAGCTTTATATGCAGCAGATATAATTGGAATAGAAGGAACAGTTGTGAGAAAAAGCATGTAAACTCCTAAATACCTATTTGTCACCCCGGCAGATGATTTTATAGTGCACTCTCTCCTTCTCATACATAAAAATAATTTACTAACAAGGATGAAATGAAACTTCATAATGGAAACAATGTTGACAAAGATATCTTAAGTGTACAGTACAGAACATAGGCTGGATATTCATATACCCTGGGTTGTAGGCTTGTACCTTCAAGTGATTAGACACTGGCAAAGCTTTGCTGGACACACCCCCTCCGGGCATACCCTACTCCACTTTGTGCATCTTCAGTTTTTTGCTAGTTTATAATTGTACTTTTTATTCTTCAGTCAAATCTTCAATCAACAAAAGAAGCAGTGCAAGATTGAGAGCCAAACCTGGCCCCCATCCTGTGGGGACATCCTATCCTGTTGCTTTTGGCACTTCCTGTTTGAGTGCTCATTTTGGCACTTAGTCCAATGTGTGTAATTTTGCTGCAGAATGCTGTGGCCATCCCTATGAAACCCAGGCACTTGAATTTCTTGTAAATTTAGAAGGTGTTTTATCTTTATGCATTAAAATAAAAAAACCTTCTGTGTGCAGCAGCCCCCCTAACACTTACCTGAGCCCTATCTCTCTCCAGCGATGGCTAGGAGTGCCTTCGCCTCCGGGACTCTCCTCCTGATTTGGCTGAGACACAGCAGTGATGCCATTGGCTCCACTGCTGTCAATAAAAGTCAGCCAATCAGGAGAGGGGGTGGGGCTCAACGGGGGCTTTGCGTCTGAATGGACACAGGGAGCTGTGACTCAGCTCGGGTGCCCCCATAGTAAGCTGCTTAATGTGGGGACACTCGAGGGAGGGACCAGGAGAGCCGAAGCGGTGGATCCAGGCTGCTCTGTGCAAAACCACTCTACAGGGCAGGTAAGTATAACATGTTTGTGACTTTTAGAGAGAAAAAAAATGAGACAATCATTTTAAGACCCTTCCCGAGGTAAGCACACTGTGATTGTTAAAGCCCAGACTCCAATTTGGGACCAGCAACATGAACAGGTAAGAAAAGTTTACCATGTACTGGACTAATACTGTAGCCTTACTTATTACACCCTATTTTAGCACTGGTCACTGCATCCGGTTCTAGCTCTATCTCATGCAACACGTGGCCTATTTGACCAAGGCCTATTATCTGTAATTATGTCAGACTTTCTTGGGCAGCTAAGAGCGTGAAACAGCTATCCCTCTAGAGGATGCAGACTCTGAGGGGAATGAAGAGGACCCAGGAAGCAGTGTTGGAGGAGGTGGCAGAAGATTTCCCACCCTCAGCATCTCATCCACCTAATGTTATGACTTAACGAAATATGCTTGCCGGTGTAGATATGCCCCATTTGTGAGCAAATATAAAATGCATAGTTACATAGTAGGTGAGGTTGAAAAAAGGCACATGTCCATCCCATGTGTGTGATTATATGTCAGTATTACATTGTATATCCCTGTATGTTGCGGCCGTTCAGGTGCTTATCTAATAGTTTCTTGAAACTATCGATGCTCCCTGCCTGTGGAAGGGAATTCCACATCCTTACAAAGAGAAATCTTGCGAGCCACAATAATCCAATGCTCAATGTGCATAAAACGTGAGAATCAAAAAAAAATTTTTAAATTATGAAAAAATATATATATATATCTAGCAGCAAACGCAGTTCACGTATTCATATTCGTGCAAGATGTATAGATAAAGGATATTTGCGCTGCGCTTGATAATATAATATAAAGATGATGTAAAAAAAAATCACTAATAAATAAACATCAAATGAAGTGAATAAAATTTTCTATATGAGAACTTCCTATGTGCAATGTGCATACAATCTTCTACAATGTATATGCATACCAAACAATTTAAAGTGCAATGTGCATATATAATTATATCAAAAAAACTTAATCCAGTGATGAACTAAACAACATGCAATATCTTGCATATAGTGCGGCATGCAAGAAAAATATCAAATAGCATAAAAGTGCCCAGTGCATCTTAAACACAGTCGATGTAATCTGTGTTCAGTGATATCCTTATAGTAGTGTCCATAAAATGTCCAAATAAATGTGCATTTATATCCAACAAAATCCAAATCATCCAGTGCGGTGAATTCGAATGCTGCAAACAACCGTGATGTGTCCTGGTAACCCCGCAAAGTGATTGCGCTTACCTCAGAGCGTGTGACACAGTGGCTAACTATGTCAAATCACGCTTTTTTTAGCCACCCCTTGGGCTCTACATGGTATGCTGCATGCGATCTCCAATTACTCTGGGTTGAAAGGCTCTATAGACATCCAATCATAAAAATGAAGAGAGACTATATAGTGTAATACTATTAAACACTAGTTTATACATAAAACCACTTCCCACAGAGGGGTACTCACATTCTCCTGGTGCTGCTGTGCACCAAACAATAAACCGCTATGTAAAAACGCCAGTCTGTATGCCGCAGGGTATGAGTTTCTCCCAGCTCAGCTGTGTGCTGCTTACTCCGTCCTGGTCCCTCCCCTACGCGTGTTCGACACAGGGAGTGACGTGTGTTCATCAGGGGGATATGATTGGACAGGTGCTCTATCACCTAAATACTCTCCCGGCGGCCATTTTTCCTGAGATCGTGGACCGAATCCTAATGGACTACACTACTCTATCTCATGTGCTGAAAGTCAGTGAAAGGACGCTGTGTAGCCAAATGCTATCACTCTGTAACCCATTCAGGCTTGCCTATACTAATCCAGGACGGAGCTTAGGAGAGAAACAGAATACCCCACCGCACTAACATTGCCATATCTAATGAAAACACACATTTATTAACACGAAACCAAATGGTTAGCTGTACTGACATATGATAATATGAACCATATTAAAGACAATGAAAGTGGTGAGAACAAGTAAACCAATAAAAATGATAAAAACAATAATATATATCTTGAATCCTCTTCCTTAGAACATTATTGTAGTAACCAGAAACTACCCTATTAGATTGTGGACGTTACTCCATAAGAATTGCGCTTAGCATTACAAGGTGTCATATTAGTTACGGAACCTGTATATCTGGGTATATAAAAGTAGAGGTTCAGATTGCTGAGACAAAAAATCTCCTTACAGAGTTAAATATTAACCCATAAATCTCTATACTAAAATGGAAATCTATATCTTATGTCGTGTGTACATCCCCCAACATCAGGCCGGGGGGACTAGGACTAGGCCGAAGCTGCGGCCTCGCCTAAAAGCTCATGCCCGCAGCACCTCGGGACCGGCGCGGTTTCCAAAAAAACAAAACTCAATGTGAATCAAGTTTTTTTTAAGAGAATCGAAGATTTTTTTTTTTAAAGAAAATCTCCCAGCCCTACCCTCTAGGTAGTTTAAGGTTAAACCTCTTTTCTTCTAATTTTAATGAGTGGCCACGAGTCTTGTTCAACTCCCTTCTGCGAAAAAGTTTTATCCCTATTGTGGGGTCACCAGTATGGTATTTGTATATTGTAATCATATCCCCTCTCAAGCGTCTCTTCTCCAGAGAGCATAAGTTCAGTGCTCGCAACCTTTCCTCATAACTAATATCCTCCAGACCCTTTATTAGCTTTGTTGCCCTTCTTTGTACTCGCTCCATTTCCAGTACATCCTTCCTGGGGACTGGTGCCCAGACCTGGACAGCATACTCTAGGTGCGGCCGGACCAGAGTCTTGTATAGCAGGAGAATTATCGTTTTATCTCTGGAGTTGACTGTTTTGCTTTGTTAGCAGCAGCTTGGCATTGCATGCCATTGCTGTGCCTATCATCTACTAGTACGCCCAGGTCCTTTTCCATTCTAGATTCCCCCAGAGGTTCTCCCCCCAATGTATAGATTGCATTCATATTTTTGCCACCCAAATGCATTATTTTACATTTTTCATTGAACCTCATTTGCCGTGTAGTTTCCCACCCCATGAATTTGTTCAGATCTTTTTGCAAGCTTTCCACATCCTGCTGAGAAGTTATTGCCCTGCTTAGCTTAGTATCGTCCACAAATACTGAGATTGAACTGTTTACCCCATCCTCCAGGTCGTTTATGAACAAATTAAATAGGATTGGTCCCAGCACAGAACCCTGGGGGACCCCACTACCCACCCCTGACCATTCCGAGTACTCCCTATTTATTACCACCCTCTGAACTGTACTCACCCTATGGTCCATGCTAACGGACCTTATTTCATACAGTAAACGCATAATTTTAGGATGATTGTGTTAATGCTAAAAAGATTTTCACCCATCTGAGAATCTTTATGGAAGTGGAAAAAAGTGGTCTGTACCAGCAGCAGATCCTGCGGTCTTGGTCTCATTTTACTGTAGAAGTTTACTATAGATGATATCCCTTCATTTCATGATTCAAATGGCAGAAAACTTGACATGCTACTTTGCGAGGCTCTTTAACCTTGCAAGCCTAGCTCTGCAACCAGATGTTGCTACAATTTTCTGTTTGCCAGACAGAATCTAAGGCAATAAACAACCAGAAGGATCCTGTCTTCCAGGATCAAACCTTAGCTAAGCACTTGCAGATACTGCCCTCTGCCTTGTCCTTTGATGGTCTTTGTTGATGCCCTAGAACAATTGTGACATAGATCTCCAGAATAGCTCTCATTTTTATGCACAGAATCTGATGGCTAAAAGTTGACTGTCCTTTTGAAGGAAGATATCTATTTAGCAAAACATTTGACCAATTCATTAAAGATGTCACAGCAAGAAAAGGACTTCCACTATGGATGATTTCTAAACCCTCTTCCTTGGGCGCTTTACCTCCTTATAAAGAAGACTAACCTATCACTCTCCTCAGGCTTCATCTTTAAAGTGTTTGTTAGCCTAAAAAATGATCCTGTCCCTTTTTAAAGCATTTTATACAGCATAGTGCTTGTGCTGTGTAATTTGACCCCCTGTATCACCTGACATACTTGGCTGATCCTGCCAGTTTCGGCCCTCCTCTCTGTAAACTGACTACGGTTTATCATGGCTGCTGAACCCTGACACCGTGGTCAGTTTACATGCCTCCGTCATCCGCAGCTTTCTTGTCCTCTTCCCCCCTCCCCGTCTGTCAGCTCTGTGTCCGTGCCCACCCCCTCCTATCCTGCTCTTGAAATTACTGCTGATTTTTCACTCCATCCTCTTAATGTAAAGTGCTCCAGTGTCTGTGTTTTATAAAAAATAATGCAGCTATATACCTGTTTACTGAGTGCCGATTGGCGCTCACGTTACTCGCTGCCTCTCTCCTCATCCCCTCCTGACGTCAGCGGGGGGAACCTCGGCCTTGCCCACTGCAGCTGTCAGGCCGAGAGAGGAGAGAGGCAGCGGGTCACGTAAACAGGTATGTAGCTGCATTTTTTTTTTTTTTATAAAACGGACACTGGAGCACTTTACATTAATTAACAGAGAGGATTATGTGACTTATGTATAGTGGGTTAACAACCACTTTAAAGCAGTTCAACCTAGAAGTAAAAAATGAAAAGTCAGAATCTACAAATAAATGTAGCTGCTGACTTTTAAAAATAGGGCACTTACCTGTCCAGGGATCCAGCGAGGCCCTACCCGAGCCAGATTTTTGACTGTCTTTGGGTCCAGGTGCCGGCATGTTTAATTTGGGAAGCTGGTTGTGACTGTTTGCGGCTTCACAGCTGGCTTCCTACTGCACATACGCAAGCTGAGTTGCACTTTGTGAATGGTCCCACTGCCCTTTTCAGGGGAGAGGGGGTTGGGGAACTTGCTCTCGGATCACCACAGCGATCCCACCAGAAGTGAAAGTGGGTACCTTTCAAAACAAGGTACCCACTCCCTCACCAAAAAAAAACAGATAAACTGTGGAGACAAGCAGAACTTCCCCTTTTGGATGAAGTTCTGCTTTAAAGCCAAAACTCAGTCCATCCTTTTGGAGGCAAGACTTGGAACACAAAACCAAGTCCACGCCAAAACTCTCTTCACAATGAAGGGACATCCTGTGTTGCATTTGAGATATAAATGTGTTTTTTCTGATTTTCTCTGTTTTAGAAGCGGACATCTGGACATCTAAATGAACACTTCTCAAATTAATGCTATTGGAAACGTTTGCACAAGTTGTCCTCTAAGGCCCCTTTCACACTGGGGCGGTAGGGGGCATCGGCGGTAAAACAACGATATTTTTAGCGCTGTTATACCGCGGTATTCGGCCGCTAGCGGTGCGGTTTTAAACCCCCCCCCCGCTGGCGGCCGAAAAAGGGTTAAAACCCCTCGTATAGCGCGGCTATAGCCGCGGTATTACCGCGGTATAGCCGCACTGTCCCATTGATTTCAATGGACAGGAGCGGTGAATACACCGCTCCTTCCCCGCTCCAAAGATGCGGCTAGCAGGAGATTTTTTCTTCTCCTGCCAGCGCACCGCTTCAGTGTGAAAGCCCTTGGGCTTTCACACTGAACAAACAGCGGAGGCTGTTTAGGGGCGGTTTGCAGGCGCTATTTTTAGCGCAATAACGCCTGCAAACCCCCCCTGTGTGAAAGGGGTCTAATACAATGGTCATCAACCCTGTCCTCAGGGCCCACTAACAGGCCAGGTTTGCAAGATAACTGAAATACATCACAGGTGATATCATTTGCTGCTCAGTGATTGCAGTATTCTAGTCTGCATCTCCGCAAAGGTAATACATAAAACCTGGCCTGTTAGTGGGCCCTGAGGGCAGGGTTGATGGCCACTGCTCTAATACAATAAAAACAGATACTATTGTATGTTGGGTAAATGTCAGTTGGCAGTTAGATGCTTCCATTGTGTTACAGGAATTCTGTAACTGAGGTCAACAATAGTGTGACCTTTTGATGTATACAGGGCCGGTACAAGGGGTGGGCAGGCGGGGCTTCTGCCCTGGGCGCAATGTGGGAGGGGGCGCTAGGTTGTGAGCAGAAAAATCTGTCCACAAAATGTAGCTGTAAAACTTGTATGCCCCTGTTGCCTGCCTAAATGAAGGATTATGCGCTCCTGCTCACTGCTCTGGGGCAGCAGATGCACCCTTTTCCAAGCTCCCTTCTTGAGTTCCTATGAGTCCCCCCCCCCCCGATCGGAGCTGGTACAGTCCCAGTGAAAGTGCATGTGGGCGGAGCAGGAAAAGAACCTCACATTGCAGCATCGATCTTTGGTTCCCGCCCAGCACACAGCAGAGCGCTCCTCCAGAGCAGAGTGAAGATGTGTAAATCAGGGATGACAGACTGGATCCTCTTCTACTGTGAGTGCTGACTGCTCTGCATTCCACACTGTGATTATAAACGTGCCCTGTACTTTTCAGTGCAGGTTTATTGAAAGTGAAAGTAAAATTCTTGAACAGGTTAGGAATTAGTGTGACATTTCAGGTGCTACATGTAATCCACATACACATTATATCTTCGAAAAAGAAGGATTTTTAATGAGATCTAATGTGTATGTGGATTACATATATGTAGCACCTGAAATGTCACACTAATTCCTAACCTGTTCAAGAATATAAGCATTACACAGCAAAGGATGTGATTTCTTATCCCAGCCCAACTTCAAGAAAGTCCACTTTTGCAGTGTGGGGGAGGGGGGAGAAGGTGGGTACTGTATAGTCCTTTTTTTTTTTTTTTTTTTTTTTACACTTGAATCTATGCTTTAGCCAGCTCCAGTGCTCTCCTCCTCCCTATCACATATAAAGGAAGATTAACCCTGTATGGTCAAAAGTGGAGGCTGGAGTGTGACCACTGTCACTCCTGACACAGGAGCTGCAGGGGACCAGTAATAGAACTGCAGAGAGCCTGCTGAAGCAAAGGACAAGGTAAAACAGTACACAGATCAGAATTCAGCAGGGGCTGAATTTTTGATTGGTATGTAACCCTCTGTTAGACAGAAACCGATTGTTATCCACTTCTGGTGGAAATCCTTGTTCAATTAGCTGTTTGCAGTGCTGATCAGTGTATTCTGATAGGGGAGAGTCCCTGCTGTCAGAATACAATGTCCTAGTGAGGGGGGATTCCCACACCCACTCCACTTGTGTGGATGGAAGAATCTGTCAGCCACTTGCTTGAGCCCCATCTCGACCCAGCAATGTGCACAAGTGCACTTGCTCTCTAATGGACTGTTTGTTTATAGTGCACTTTAATAGTACTTTGCACTGTGTGTCTGATTTGCAGCACTGGGAGTTTGGTAGTAACTCCAAAACCAAATGATGTAAAAATGAACCATAAGAATTTGACTAGAGTTATTTGAATATTTGGGAGTTATTGACGTTATATGTTATAGTATTTAATTTGTTTATTTACAGTACCAGGAGTGTGGTCTTAACTCCCTCACAAAATGTTTTTGCAGCACAGGAAATTTGGTCCCACATACATGTGATATGAGTTGTTCGCATTATATGTATTGGTATTCTACTTGCAGCACCCGGAGTCTGGGATTCGCCCCCTCGAAATTTTGATTGCAGCACTGGTATTTTGGTTCCATATTCATGTGATATATAATTCACTTGGTCATATTTGATAATGACACATACACTAAATTTGATATCATTTTATAGAGGTACTGCTATGCACTAGGGTGTATATACTTCTGGTCTCTGTACCCTGCAGTTTACGGCTCTTGACTCCTGTACATTGTATATTACTGTACATACACCTTACCTCTGCACTCTGTATGTTTTCATCTCCTAACTCCTGCACACTGTACACGCTGCTCCTGATCATTGTACTTTGACCTCAGATAGATAGATAATTGGATCAATTATAGATAGATAGATAGATATCAGGTGTGTAAAATAATTGGTCATGGGGGGGGGGGGGGGGGCGCAGCTCGGCATCTTCGCCCTGGGCGCTGGTTGACCTTGTCCCGGCACTGGATGTATATGACCTATGGCATGTATGATACAACAGTGTCATCTAGAAGTTGATTTGGGAAATATTCATGCAAACTAAGGCAGAAATAGGATATACCCATTTGGGATTGTCTACCCAACCTTTCCAAATAAAAGGACAGCTGGATAAACTGACAGGGGGGCTCCATAATGAGATGACAACAAGGAAGATCTGTGCCAGAGGAAACTTCACAGGACCAAAGAAGCTACTCCTGAGGATGATGATAGCACCTGATTTCTTGCAATCACTTGTAGAATAAGCCTGGGGCCTTGGTGCCTATGGAGACTGTTAAGCAGCTAAAACCTGAGAGTAGTAACTTTTAGCATATTCCTATTGTATAGATAGGTAGTGTTTGTGCATGGTTGTTGTATGCATATCTGTCAGTCTTGTATTTTATATCTATAATTGTAATAGTTTGCACAGCATTTTGTTAAGTAGAAGCACATTAACCCCTTAAGGACCGAGCCAAGTTAAAAACAGGTTTTTCTTTATCATACATCATGGGACACAGAGCCTGAATTTCAGGAAAGTACTCACCGAGGCCGAGAGCGGTTCAGCCTTGCAACTAAGCGCAGTCTGCCCCTGGAGGTGGTACAGAGAGTGAATTGCACAAAGAGGCACAGGCTACCCCAATGGACCGTTGAAGACTTGCGTGAAGGTCCTTTTGTAGAGAAGAGCCGCTGTGCAGAGGCTGGTAAACAGGAGTACAGGCTGGAACAAATAATAGAAAGTCTAGAACCAGGCTGAGGGTCAAACACCAGGATCAATAGTTAAGCTGCAGGCTCTAGGATGGTGTCTAGAAGACACGGGTAAGTCCAGGTACAGGCAGGTGGTCAGGCAAGGAGACAGTCCAAGTAACAGGCCGGGGGTCAAACACAGGAGATAGGTAGAAATCCGATTAAACAAGCCGAGGTCAGGTCCAGGAGAAGAGTAGAGGAGTCGAATAGCAATCCGGGTCACAACAGGTAATCAGGCACTGGTACAGGAGACAGGATCAAGTTTACACTAAAAGCTGAGACAAACCAGCAATTTGATCATCTGAGCTCCTTTTATAGGCTGCCCAAAGGGTCACGCTGGGTGTGCGAATGTGCGAGCGTCGGACCGCGAATGCGCGTGCGCCGGAACGCCGTTCCGCCACGCATGCGTGCAAGGACACGGCCAGAATGATAGGAAGGAATGTTTCTCTGACAGTGCCCCCCCCAAGGGGTGGCCTCCGGACACCCAAAGTAGACATCAATTCAGGGTGTTCTCAGTGAAATGCCTGGATCAAACGTGGGGCATGTAGATTTCCAGATGGTTCCCAGGAATTATCTTCAGGGGAGTACCCCTTCCATTTGATTAGGTATTGGAGCTGTCTACCTTTTTTCCTGCAACTTAGAATTTTTTCCACCTCAAATTCACTTTCTCCGTCTATCATGACTGATGGAGGAGGTGGTTCCTCCCTGTCAGAAAAAGGGCTGGGAACAACAGGTTTCAAGAGAGACGCATGAAAAACTGGATGCACTTTGTAAGAGTTAGGTAGGGCTAGTTCAAAGGCCACAGGATTGATTACCCTCTTGATTTAGAAGGGACCTATGAACTTTGGCCCTAATTTCCGAGAGGAATTGGCAATCTGAGATTGATGGCTGATAACCAAACTTCGCCTACCTTAAAGGCTGGATTCTCCTTCCTTCCCTTATTATAGTGTTTTTTTGGTAATCCTCCTGAGCTCTTTGCATAGCCTCTTGGATCTTCCGAAAATTCAGCTGGATGGAAGCTACCCGGTCCTGTACAGCAGGGACAGACAACTCCGGGATGGAAACTGGAAGGAAAGAGGGATGGAAACCAAAAAGGTGTTTGGTGGCAGAATGGATGGAGTTATTATATGCAAATTCTCTCCGTCTGGCCGTTGCTCTGGGGGTGATAAGCAGAGGAGAGACAGATCTTTATTTCCAAGGATTTACATAACTCTCTCCAAAACTTGGAAGTAAATTGGACACCTCTATCTGAGGTGATGCTCACAAGTGTACCATGAAGCCTGATGATTTCCTTGAAGAACACATTAGCTGTAGCAGAGGCAGAGGGAGTACCCACCATGGGCAGGAAATGTGCCATCTTGGAAAGTCAATCAATGATGACAAGGATGGTAGTGAACCCCCTCGAGGGAGGTAGGTCCACGATAAAATCCATGGAGATTTCTGCCCATGGCCGTTCAGGAATGGACAAAGGTTTTAGTAGACTCCTAAATCTTGCGTTTGGACCCTTACTGCGTTGGCATGGGATGCAGGAGGAAACATAATTTTTACAGTCCTGTCTCCAGCCCGGCCACCAAAAGGAACGTGAGATCAGTTCCATAGTCTTTTGTGACCCAAAGTGGCCTGCCAACTTGTGGTCCTGGAAAGTCTTTAAAGTTAGGAGTCTTGATTCTAGCGGGACAAAAAAATTTCTGTGGGACCAGAATAGGTCATTGTGTTTCTCCAAGGAGGACATGTCAGGATCAGAACATTGACTGGATGCTGATTTAATGGCGGTTATTAGGTCAACCTGAGTGACCAGAAGGAAATTTTGCGGAGACAAGATGGTACTGGGTTCAGTTACCTGAGAAGTTTCATGGAACATCCGGGAGAGTGCATCTGCTTTTCCATTTTTAGAACCAGGTCTATAAGAAATATGAAAATTGAATCTGGAAAAGAAGAGGGCCCATCGGGCTTGCCTGGGTTTTAGATGTTTAGATGTTTTAGATGTTTTGCTGTCCTAAGATATTCCAGATTTTTATGATCGGTGAAGATCATGACAGGGTGAGATGCCCCTTCAAGTAGATATCTCCACTCCTCCAAGGCAAACTTGATGGCCAATAACTCCCTATCGCCTACGTCATAATTTTTCTCAGGTGAACTTAATTTCCGGGATGCGAAAGCTACGGGGTGCAGGGGGGCCTTGGGACCCTGTCTTTGAGAGAGGATGGCCCCAGTAGCTGTTACCGAAGCATCAACTTCTAGTATGAATGGTAAGGCTGGATCTGGGTGTCGTAAGACTGGTGCAGACTAAAATAGTGCCTTTAACTTTAAGAAAGCTTCCTGGGCTTCTGCTGACCACTGAAACCGATTATGCTGGCATGTAAGTTTGGTGATGGAATTTACAATAGCTGAGAAGCCAGCAATAAACCTCCGGTAAAAGTGTGAAAATCCTAAAAATCGTTGTACCCCTCTTTTATCCACAGGAGCCGGCCACTCCTGAATTGCCATGACCTTCTGTGGGTCCATTGCAACCCCATTGGTGGAGATAATGAACCCTAAGAATGGCACAGTTGTCTTTTCGAATTCACATTTTTCCGCTTTAAGGTATAATTTGTGTCTCCTGAGAATTGAAAGGACCTGTTTGACGTGTACACGATGAAGTTCCATGGTGGCAGAAAAAATGAGGATGTCATCCAGGTAAACAACTAGAAAGTTGTCAAGGTATTCACGGAAAATGTTGTTTACTAAGTGTTGAAAAGTGGTCGGGGCGTTGCAGAGCCCAAACGGCATTACCAGGTACTCGTAATGCCCAAACCTGGATCTGAAAGCGGTTTTCCATTCATCGCCCGCTCAAATTCGGATAAGATTGTAGGCACTGCGAAGGTCTAGCTTGGAAAAGATTCGGGCGGATCGGAAATGTTGAAATAGTTCCGGGATGAGAGGAAGCGGGTACCGTTTTTTAATGGTGATTTTATTTAGTTCCCTGTAATCAATGCAGGGTCTGAGAGAGCCATCTTTTTTCTCTACGAAGAAAATACCGGCTCCAGCCGGTGATGAGGAGGGACGGATAAACCTTTCTCAAGATTTTCGTCAATGTATGACATGAGGGCCTTTAGTTCCGTCTTGGACAAGGGAAAGATGCGGCCAAAAGGGATTTCAGAGCCGGGCAAAAGGTCTATAGGGCAGTCATAGGAGTGATGAGGTGGTAGGCGGTCAGCCTGTTTGTCGAAAACATCCTTAAATTCAGGTAAACTGAGGGTACATGTTGAAGACTATCAGATATTGATGCAATGGTTGAGCAAGAGGCTGGAGCTGGAAGGAGGCAGTGTTGGGAACAATATTGGGATGAGAAGAGGACTTCTTTTTTGTTCCAATCAATTTGAGGTTCATGAGCTTGCAGCCAGGGGAGTCCCAAGATGATAGGGAACATAGGGGAAGAGATAATGTTGAAGCGTAGGAACTCCTGATGGCCGGAGTCCGTGGTGGTAAGGATGGGTCTGGTTTCCTGAGTAATAAGTCCAGAGCGGAGAAGAGACCCATCAGCTAGGTGTACCTGGAGGCTTTGATCTTTAATTAACAGAGGGATGCGTAAATTTGCAGCTAGTGAAGCATCCAAGAAGCAACTATATGCACCGGAATCAACTATGGCTGGTAGGCGAGTTTCCTTTTCCGGTAGCTGTAAGGAGACAAAGAGAGTAACATAAGTCTGTGAAAAGCCAGAGACTTGATAGTTAATGGCAGATTGAGGGTAGGTCTCACAGGGCAGGAATGGAGGAAATGTCCTGAACCCCCACAGTAAAGACACAGATTGGCCTGACGCCTATGTAATCTTTCCTCCGGGGTAAGAGGAGCATGAACCAGTCCTAATTGCATGGGCTCAACCTCAGGAGTGGTGGAGACTGGAGGAGCCGAGTAGGATGGATAGATAGGAGTTGGCCTAGGAAGCATCCAACTGGGACAAGGAACCTGGAAGCGTTCTGAACGCCGCTCACGCATGCGTCGATCTAGTTTGGTTGTTTGGTAGTTACTTGGATTAGGTCCTCCAGAGAATCGGGGGTCTCTATCCTGGCCAGCTCATCTTTCAGAGCTTCAGACAGCCCCTACGGAACTGGTACTTGAGGGCAGGTTCATTCCAGCAGGTATCAGCCGACCATTTCCGGAACTCAACTATATAGTCCTCTACCGGCCTTCGCCCTTTGCATAAGTTATGCAACGTAGCTTCAGCCATGGCCGTGCGTTGGGGGTCATCATATAATTGTGCCATACCTTTCGAAAAAGGTATCCACTGAATTCAGCATGGGGCTCCTCTGTTCTATTAGGCTATGGGCCCAAGCTTGGGGTTCATTGGCCAGGAGAGACATGATGAAGCCGACCTTTACTACTTCTGAAGAAAAAGTCCTGGGTTGCAGAGCTAAATACAGAGAACAGGCATTTTTAAAAGCTCTGAACTTCTTGCGATTGCCAGAGAACCAGAGTGTGGGAACCCTGGGCTCCAGGGAGGCCATGATCACTGTAGGGTTGGTTGATATCTGAGGGGAGGAGGCCTCACTGGGCGGTACAGAGGCTGCAGCTGCTGATGGAGGTGCCCCGGAGAGTTGTTGAAGGTGACTGTCAATTTGGGTGTAGCCATCTTGCAACTTTTGAACTGCATCGGTGAGTGCAGAGACTTGCTGACACAGGATTTCCGATGGGGAACGCGCTCTGTCGGCCTCTGACATGGCTGGTTTGTACTGTCAGGAAAGTACTCACCGAGGCCGAGATGCCGAGAGCGGTTCACCCTTGCAACTAAGCGCAGTCCGCCCCCTGGAGGTGGTACAGGGAGTGAATGGCAACAAGAGGCACAGGCTACCCCAATGGACCGTTGAAGACTTGCGTGAAGGTCCTTGTAGAGAAGAGCCGCTGTGCAGAGGCTGGTAAACAGGAGTACAGGCTGGAACAAATAATAGAAAGTCCAGAACCAGGCTGAGGGTCAAACACCAGGATCAATAGTTAAGCTGCAGGCTGTAGGATGGTGTCTAGAAGACACGGGTAAGTCCAGGTACAGGCAGGTGGTCAGGCAAGGAGACAGGAGACAGTCCAAGTAACAAGCCGGGGGTCAAACACAGGAGACAGGTGGAAATCCGATTAAACAAGCCGAGGTCAGGTCCAGGAGAAGAGTAGAGGAGTCGAGTAGCAATCCCGGTCACAACAGGTAATCAGGCGCGGGCAGGGGCGGACTGACCATCGGGCAGTTCGGACGCTGACCGAGGGCCCGTGGCCAGTAGGGGGCCCCATAGCAGCTTTCACTTCGGGGCCCGACCTACCCGTCAGCTAGCTGTGATTGACGGGCAGATCGGGTCCCTGCTCACTGCTAAGAGACTGCAGTGTATACAGACCTCTCGTGATGCGCTCCTCCCCCCCCCGCCGGCCCCTCCTTCCCTCCCGTCCATCCCAGGTGCTTGTATCTGTCATCACCTCGGATGGACAGAAAAGAGGAGGGGCCGGCGAGGAGGAGGAGCGCATCACGAGAGGTCTGTATACAGCCGCTTCCCGCGCTACTCTGCATCTAGGAAGGAAAGTGCAGCAGCTTGTACCACATGCTGCTATTGAAAAGTTGCTGCACAGCTTCCCACCCACAGTGTCCCCCTGTGCCCCCCACTGTGTCCCCCTGTGCCCCCCACCTCCCCACAGTGTCTCCCTGTGCCCCCCAACTCCCCACAGTGTCCCCCTGTGCCCCCCACCTCCCCACAGTGTCCCCCTGTGCCCCCACCTCCCCACAGTGTCCCCCTGTGCCCCCCACCGTGTCCCTCTGTGCCCCCCACCTCCCCACAGTGTCTCCCTGTGCCCCCCAACTCCCCACAGTGTCCCCCTGTGCTCCCCACAGTGTCCCCCTGTACCCCCCACCGTGTCCCCCTGTGCCCCCACCTCCCCACAGTGTCCCCCTGTGCCCCCACCTCCCCACAGTGTCCCCCTGTGCCCCCCAATTCCCCACAGTTTCCCCCTGAGCCCTCCACCTCCCCACAGTGTCCCCCTGTGCCCCCCACAGTGTCCCCCTGAGCCCTCCACCTCCCCACAGTGCCCCCCACCTCCCCAGTTTCCCCCTGTGCCCCCCACCTCCCAACAGTGTCCCCCTGTGCCCCCCACCTCCCCACAGTTTCCCCCTGAGCCCTCCACCTCCCCACAGTGTCCCCCTGTGCCCCCACCTCCCCACAGTTTCCCCCTGTGCCCCCCACAGTGTCCCCCTGAGCCCTCCACCTCCCCACAGTGTCCCCCTGAGCCCTCCACCTCCCCACAGTGTCCCCCTGAGCCCTCCACCTCCCCACAGTGTCCCCCTGAGCCCTCCACCTCCCCACAGTGTCCCCCTGTGCCCCCCACCTCCCCACAGTTTCCCCCTGAGCCCTCCACCTCCCCACAGTGTCCCCCTGTGCCCCCCACAGTGTCCCCCTGAGCCCTCCACCTCCCCACAGTGTCCCCCTGTGCCCCCCACCTCCCCACAGTTTCCCCCTGAGCCCTCCACCTCCCCACAGTGTCCCCCTGTGCCCCCCACCTCCCCACAGTGTCCCCCTGTGCCCCCCAACTCCCCACAGTGCCCCCCTGTGCCCCCCAACTCCCCACAGTGCCCCCCTGTGCCCTCCACCTCCCCACAGTGTCCCCCTGTGCCCCCCACAGTGTCCCCCTGAGCCCTCCACCTCCCCACAGTGTGCCCCTGAGCCCTCCACCTCCCCACAGTTTCCCCCTGAGCCCTCCACCTCCCCACAGTGTCCCCCTGTGCCCCCCCACCTCCCCACAGTTTCCCCCTGAGCCCTCCACCTCCCCACAGTGTCCCCCTGAGCCCTCCACCTCCCCACAGTGTCCCCCTGTGCCCCCCACCTCCCCACAGTTTCCCCCTGAGCCCTCCACCTCCCCACAGTGTCCCCCTGTGCCCCCCACCTCCCCACAGTGTCCCCCTGTGCCCCCCACCTCCCCACAGTGTCCCCCTGTGCCCCCCATCTCCCCACAGTTTCCCCCTGAGCCCTCCACCTCCCAACAGTGTCCCCCTGAGCCCTCCACCTCCCCACAGTGTCCCCCTGTGCCCCCCTCCTCCCCACAGTTTCCCCCTGAGCCCTCCACCTCCCCACAGTGTCCCCCTGTGCCCCCCACCTCCCCACAGTGTCCCCCTGAGCCCTCCACCTCCCCACAGTGTCCCCCTGTGCCCCCCATCTCCCCACAGTTTCCCCCTGAGCCCTCCACCTCCCCACAGTGTCCCCCTGTGCCCCCCACCTCCCCACAGTGTCCCCCACCTCCCCACAGTGTCACCCTGTGCCCTCCACCTCCCCACAGTGACCCCCTGTGCCCCCCACCTCCCCACAGTGTCCCCCTGTGTCCTCCACCTCCCCACAGTGTCCCCCTGTGCCCTTCACCCACCCCCCACGGTGACCCCCTGTGCCCTTCACCCCCCCAGTGTCCCCCTGTGTCTTCTATCCCCCCCATGGTGTCCCCCTGTGCCCTCAACCCACCTACAGTGTCCCCCTGTGCCATCCACCCACCTACAGTGTCCCCCTGTGCCACCCCCCCACGGTGTCTTCCTGTGTCCTCCACCCCCACTGTGTCGCCTTCGCCCCTGATGGCTACCCTGAGAGACACTGTGTTAAGTCTGGAGGATCCCAGTGCTCTACTGTGTGCCCTGTGTTTTGGTTTGTGCCCTGCTATTTGCCCTACTGCGTGCCCCATGGCCTGTGATGTGCCCTGCTGTGTACCCCCTTATGTGCCCTACTCTGTGCCCCTTGCCCTGTGATGTGCCCTGCTGTGTACAGCCTGTTGTGCTCTACTGTGTGCCCTGTAATGTGCTCTACTGTGTGCCCCATGCCCTGGGATGTGTGCCCTGATGTGTACCGCCTGTGTCCTGTTCCCAAGGATGTGCCCTGCTGTGTGCCCTAGTATTTGCCACATGCCCTGTGATGTGCGGCATGCTCCCTGCTGTGTATCTCCTGATGTGCTCTGTGATGTTCCCCGCTGTGTACCCACTGATGTGCCCTGTACCCCCTGTGATGCACCATGCTGTGCTCAATAATGTGCCCTGATGTGTACAGCATAATAAACCCTGCTGGGTGCCCCATTATGTGTCCTGTGATGTGCCCTATGATGTGCCCCGTGCTCTGCTGTGTGCCATGTGATGTGCCTTACTGTGTGCCCCATGATTTATGTAAGTGGGGCTTTGTGTAGGTGTGGCTTGCATGTGGGCGGAGACACAGGGGGCCCCATGACCTTCTACTGCCCGGGGGCCCCATGAGTTGTCAGTCCGCCCCTGGGCACGGGTACAGGAGACAGGATCAAGTTTACACAGGAAGCTGAGACAAACCAGCAATTTGTCTGATCATCTGAGCGCCTTTTATAGGCCGCCCAAAGGATCACGCTGGGTGTGTGCGCTAGTGCGCATGTGCGGACCGCAAATGCGCGTGCGCCAGAACGCCGTTCCGCCGCGCATGCGTGCAAGGACACAGCCGGAATGATAGGAAGGAATGTTCCTCTGACACTAAGTAATAACTTAATGGGTTATAGGCCACCTTGGACACTGGTATACCCAATACAGGAAGTTCACTCCCCTATATAACCTTTTTTCGCCAGTGTCTAAGGTGTTGGTCATGAGTGAAGATGTGCTCTTGAGGAGCTCCAGGAGGGATCCATGCTGGATTTAAATAACCTCCACAATCGGATCCATCCAAGCCACTGAGACCACAGGATGGTACCCAGGCCTCGCATAGAAGAACGAGGTTTTGCCTGTAACGCCTCTCTTTGAGGGTTGGATCCTAGGAACCAGGACTCTTTTTGGTCTTGCTACATTACCTAAAGTTGCTCCTGAGGGGTGCTATACAGGTCCAAAGGAGTGGAACCCCTATTATAGGAACCCGGTCTTTAAAAGTTTACTAATGCAACCCGCCGTGATGGGTGAAGTTTGGATCTGTCTGTTACAGCAGTATCCTGCAGCGAGGATAAGGTAAGAAGCATAGGAACTGTAAAAAGTCCACCTGTGCCTTTTTTCTTCCATATGAAAAACATTGTAATGCCTTAAAATCTCCACTAGAGGAAGTAAATTACACATACCTTGGTACGTTGCTTCTCAGCAGCTCTGTGTCCAGCTATAACAGCGTGTGTGGTCCCAGCAGCCAGAGGGGGGTTCTTAATTGAACAGATGGCGTTATTTTGCAAACTAAGGAGCCAAACACTACTGCTGATAAAACTCCCCCCTCCCCTCCTGGAGAGGTGCAGTGGCGGCTTCCCAGATATTACATTTATATATCAAACTTGTCTTTTATATAAGCACTATCCCATGGAGGAGATTGTTGCATCCCAGCCCTTGTACAAGGCAGTAAGTTCACTCTGGCAAGGTGCCAGACAGCGTTTGCAGCCTCCTCCTCATCAGGTCTGCAGACCCGAATGCCGTCCGCGCGCGCAGACTAGTGTCATTTTTGAAACAAGGAGGGGGCGGGCATTGGAAAGGGATGTGGTCTAAAAAGCAGGCGGCGCCGTGTGTGCGGGATATAGCGTCCACGTGGAGCACACGCTGAAGGGCGGAAGACGCTGAGGATGCCAAATCAGGCTCACACCTGAGGCTTTAAAGACAGACACCCTCATTATCAGAAATCTCTAAGAGCAACTGAAGAGAGGTAGTCTGACACACTAATGGACACAGGAGCGCTGGGGCACGTAAGGGTTGTATACAGGCATTTCCAGTACAGGAAATACAATTGTTACTCAGCACCAAAAGCTGATCTTTATGGTGGCATTGTTTTGCTAAACTATTGCTCAGCAAGTAGTATATTTTTCTTAAAGTGCCTCTGCTTTTGTGCTTAGCACTATGACTTCCAGAGCTACCACAAAGGTACCAAAATTTCCACCCCCAGGCGCTGGTAACTCCAGTCATGCCTACACACTGTCATCCTCTCCGGAGATACCAGACATGGCAAGCCAGGGTGAGTCATTGGAACCAATTGGTGCAACGGCTTCTCACACTTCAGCCCCGGTATTTGTGACTGAAGATGCATTTTCCTCTACCCTGCAGAGCCTAGAAGGAAGATTAGCGGCATTAATCGCATCCTCCATCCAAGTGGATAGGAAGCATGCTAGATCCCCCTCCCCCGCCTCTGCAGAGGAAACAACAGTTGATGAGCCTTTTTCAGCCTCGCAATCTGAGGTACAAACTCTTACGGAGATGGTTTGTTCCACTTTCATGCTACCCCTAACAGAGTCAGCTGAAAGTCCGGTTTCTTCCTTAGGTTCTTTAAAACCTTTACAGCCTTTTCATGCGTTTCCGGCCCATACATTACTAAAGAAGCTTATTTATGCTGAATGGGATCACCCAGATAAGCATTTTCTCCCTCCAAAGAGATTCTCAGTTCTCTATCCCATGGAGGAGAAATTTACCAAAAAATGGAAAGTACCAGCAGTTGACGCTGCGATTTCCAGTGTGAATAAGAGTTTAACTTGTCCAGTAGACAATGCACAAATGCTTAAAGATCCAACAGATAAAAAGTTGGAATTCCTGTTAAAATCCTCTTTTTCCTTGGCGGGGGCCGTTGCTCAGCCTGCAGTCGCTGCAATAGGCATCTGTCAGTCCCTAAAGGACCAGTTCACAGAGGCTCTTAAGGAGTTCCCTGCACAACAGGCCCGTGAGTTGCCCGAACTACCAAAGGCATTATGTTTTGCCATAGACGCTATGAAGGACTCTATTCACCAGGCATCCTGCCTTGCGCTTGTGCTAGTACACATGCATAGGACCCTTTGGTTAAAAAATTGGTCAGCCGAAGCACCTAGCTTCTGACTAGTTTTCCTTTTCATGGGGAGCCACTATTTGGGGAGGATTTGGATAAATACATCCAAACGATTTCTAGTGGGAAGAGTACTCTTTTGCCGGTCAAAAGAAAGTATAAACGTCCTTCATTTAAACTGACTTTTTCTCCTGCGCCAGGGTCATCCGCCTGTGGTGAACGCCTCCGCTGTCAGACTCTAGAGGAAAACCTCAGGGTCAGGCCCAGGCTCAAAAGAAGACCAGGGGCCAGAAATCTGCAAAGCAGAATACTAAAGCCTCATCATGAAGAGGCACCTACCCTCGCTAGAGTGGGGGGAAGACTTCTGCAATACTCAGAAGTCTGGCAAAAGGAAATTCAGGACAGATGGGTCATCTCCACGGTGTCTCTAGGATACAAACTGGAATTTTGGGAGTTTCCACCATCTCATTTTCTGAGATCAAACGTTCCCAAAGATACAGGGAAAAAGCAATCTCTGTTTCAAGCATTAGACTGATTACTGGCTCAGGGGGTGATCATACAGATCCCCACAGAAGAGCAAGGTTTCGCATGGAGTCGATCAGGTCATTGGTTTCCATCCTACAAGGAAGAGAACTTCTAGCATCCATCGACATCAGGGATGCATGTCCCTATATTTCCGCGCTCACCAAAGGTTTCGAAGTAGAACAGCAGCACTTTCAGTTTGTAGCCTTGCCCTTTGGGCTAGCTACAGCACCCCGGGTGTCCAGAAAAGTACTGGCCCCACCTCTAGCCAGGTAAAGGGCACAGGGCATAACAGTCTTGGCGTACCTAGATGATCTATTGCTAATAGACCAGTCAGTGGCTCGCTTGGAGCAAAGTGTATGCATTGCAACCAGTTACCTGGAAAGTCTGGGTTGGATTCTCAACCTAGAGAATTCTTCCTTAAAACCGCTAAGAAAGCTGGAGTATTTGGGCCTGATCATAGACACAGCCCAGAAAAAGGTGTTCTTGCCTAAGGCAAAAATCAACCCCATACAAGAGCTGGTTCAGGTGATCAGGTCGAAAGGAAATCCCTCAATTCACCTTTGCATGAGGTTGTTAGGAAAGATGGTGGCTTAGTTCGAAGCAGTCCCCTATGCCCAGTTCCATTCAATACTGTTGCAAAACAGTATCCTGTCTGCTTGGAACAAAATAATCCAAGCTTTGCACTTGCCAATGCGGGTGTCCCAAAGCCTCAGTTGGTGGTTACTAACCCAGAATCTGCTGAAAGGAAGATCCTTCAGACCAGTTATCTGGAAAGTGGTAACGACAAATGCCAGCCTTTCAGGCTGGGGAGCAGTACTAGAGAAGACGACTGTCCAGGGACAGTGGTCAAGAAGCGAAAGAGCCCTGCCCATCAACATCCTAGAGATTCGGGCAGTGCGTCTGGCTCTGAAGGCCTGGACTTCCAGGTTAAGGGATTGTCTTGTCAGGATCCAATATGACAATGCCACAGCTGTGGCCTATATCAGTCACCAAGGAGGCACCAAGAGTCTCAGCACATAGAGAGGTGAACCATATTCTAACTTGGGCAGAAAGGAATGTTCCATGCCTATCAGCAGTCTTCATTCCGGGAGTAGAGAATTGGCAGGTGGACTACTTGAGTCGCCAGCAGTTATTCCCGGGGGAATGGTCTCTTGACCCCGACATTTTTCGGGCTGTTTGCCAAAGATGGGGAACTCCGGACATAGATCTTCTAGCGTCAAGATTCAACATGAAGTTAGTCAACTTTGTGTCAAGAACAGAGAGGAGATAAGGGCGCTCTGGTGGAGGAGGGTAGCTGGTTAGAGGGATGATAGTGATGAGATGGCACTTCTGGCAGCACTTTGGTGAGAGGAGAAGCGACTCTGAAGATATAAAAAAGGAAAATAAAGGCGCCTTTCTTTTCCTTTTTTAACTTTGTGTCAAGGACAAGGGATCCACTCGCATGCGCAACAGATGCGTTGGTGACCCCGTGGGATCACTTCTCACTGATCTATGCATTACCCCCTATTCAGTTGCTGCCACGACTACTTTGCAGGAACAAGCTGGAAAGAAAGCTGGTAATTCTGGTAGCACCAGCATGGCCCAGAAGGTCATGGTATGCAGAAATCGTAAAGATGGCTGTGGAGGATCCATGATCCCTTCCACTAAGGCCAGACCTGCTCTCACAGGGGCCGATATTCAACCCTACTTTACGAACGCTACATTTAACGGCCTGGCTATTGAAACCCACATTCTGAAGAAACTTGGGCTTTCCGGGTCAGTTATCTCTACTTTGATTAATGCTAGTGTAGCGCTGGTAGATTTTTATCTACCGCTGATAGGTAAATTTAGTGGGTCGCTTATTATAGGAAGTTAGATTTGCCTCTGTTCCAGCTTGGCTGACGTTGCATGCAGTTCCACATTGTGCCGGTGGGTGTAGTTGTCACCATCGGCAGGTGTTGGAATAGCAACGTGTTGAAGCAAATGGGTGCTACTCTGTCCCGGAGATAACTCGGTGGAGGTGGTCCCCCCCGAGTTGCATTCTGGGAGAGGGTATTTATGGGTCAGACGCCATGTTTTAGGGTTCGTTTTCAGCCACCTGCTGGCCCTCCTGGCCGACAGGTACGCACTAGGAATACCACGTCAATACGTCATGGAAGGATCATGCAGAGTGCTGGTCTGGAGAGGGGCCTGGTGACTCGGTTGGAGGACGCATTCCGAAGTAATCTTACAGTATAGTACTGCCGGGTTGGCTTAAAGGTCCAAGTACTGTATCTGACATTCATCGCAAACCAATACATCCTGTGGCAGAGGATCGTACGGGTTTTATTCCAGATAAGTCTGTGGCAGAGACTTTTGTTCATGCTACGTGCTGGCTGCTAGGCAAGTGAGAGATGTCTATCCAGGCGGGCAAAGATTAATCGTACGAAAGGGGGACTATTCAATTGCAAGTGTTCAATTACAAAGAATGTTCTGAAGAAATACAACAGAAAGGTATTTGAGCTTCCCTGCAGCTTTCCTGCTACCTCTTTCCTGCTCCTTACCTTGTTCGTTTTATTAAAGCATTGGAAAACCTACTCAAGTGTTTGGTGCTTATATCGTCGAGAGGTAAACTCAACGGAACCCTAGACCCAGTGCCGGTGAAACAGAGGTGTCGAGAGTGAAGGTAACAAGCTCGCTTAAACCAGCAGCTCCACCGAGAGTTATTGCTACATGTGGGGGCTTGTCCGGGATTTGTTAGAGAGGTGTTTCACCGGGAGTTTACGGTGAGAACTGGACTTTGTTATTTTCTCAGGAGAAGAAGAGGTTAAAAGTTGCAGGACTTTATTTCTGAGTGCGTAGGCGGCGGGCGCCAGTAAAAGCCCGGTAGCTACGTGTTTAGAAGAACAAGTGGGAGGAGTCTACCCTACTTGATACCGAGTGGGACGCATGTATGTGTTTGGCGCCAGAGAAGAAGAGAGGCCTCGTGATCATGCTGAGAAGATCAGAGTGTGGCCATGTCTTTTTCGGCGATGCAGCCAATTATGGGACCAAGAATGTTCCCAGCGAGCACCGTGTCGAGTACTGTGTTGACCGGAACCCTGCTTACAGATACCGGTATTCGTCTGAAGCCGCAGGGGAGGTTTGGAGATATCGAAGGGCTGGGCTTGATTTGCCACAAATGTGAGGGACCGGCCGTACATCTCCGTCCATTTGGTCGCTGCCCGCAATGTGGAGAATACTTGTTTGTGGTGGAGCAACCTACCATGTCGCCCTGTGCTTATCGTATGGACTGGGCTACAGGTGTCGCCACAGTAGAAGCTGCTACTTCTGCTGGAAGAGAACAGCAGGCTGTGACTTTGCCTGTTGCTACCGAGAATGTTCCGGAGAGAGACACTGCTGTTACCGATTCATCAGCGGACATTACTTTGATTTCCGCGTCCACTACACCTATCCCTGTTGTACCTGTCCAGAAGAAGGTGGGATATGTGAAGGCTTCCCGCGGCCGTGGTCGAGGCCTACCCCAGAGACTACCCGAACCAGATCCAACAAAGTCCACGTCAGGAACGGGTGAGCAATTGTTGGGGAATGTATCTGGGACTGTAAATAGATATCTGCCAGCAGAAGAACTGGGAGATTCGGAGATAGAATCCATGCCGGATCTCTCCGGTGATGATGACCTATTTGAGACTATGTCACAAGAACTGTTATGGGCCCAAGGCGAGGATGTCGCCTCTGCCATGACTTTCCCTGAATGGACAGCCCTGAGTTCTGGGAAGACGTCACCCTGTGTGGAGCCACACAGCACTGTAAACGAGACATTGTCAAAAGTTACTAGTTCACTTCAGATGCCGGCTGGGTCTATGGTGAGCAAGTCATTGGATTTGTGTGTGCCTCCTGGTATGGGGAAAAATAGATCCTTACCGAAACTTGCACGTTTGCAGAGAATGTTGAACAAGCGTGTCGCTACGGAATATGGTTTGGTGTGCCCATATGTCCCTCAGGACATAATGCAAGTGATTGAAGCTAATCGGGAGCTTTGGTACAGTGAAGCTGTTTGGGACTATTTGTCTGTGCCTAAGCCTTTCCGGAAAACTGGTTGTTCTGTTGCTATGGATGAACGTTACAGTGGATGTTTTATGCACTGGAATTATGGTTGGCACATTCATGCTGACAAAGTGGTCATTTGCAGACCCGGAAGAGATGACGTTGTGTATTTCATCACTACAGTGGATAAACTGGGAAAGACACTGACATTGCCAGATCCCCGGTTTTATTGGTCATTATGGACAAAAGAACTTTGAGTTAGTTAGTTAGTGTCAGTGCATAGAGATCTTCGTGGTCAAGATCTGAATACTCATCTCAGTGTTTTAAATCCAAGGACTTCTTTTTTGTTAGCCGGATTTTCTTTATTTCAGAAAAATTGTGTATATATAGGGATGGACTCCTAAAGATTAATCTGATATAGATAATAGGAAGAGAGTTTCATTTTTTCAAATGAGACTTTGCTCCTGAAACAGTATAGGTTGCATGTATGTTTAATATGTTTTCCTTTTCAGGAACTATTTGATCTCCTATCAAGCTGTAATGCCGCGTACACACGAGCGGACATTACGGCGGACTTTGCCCGGCGGACTGGATTTCGTCGGACAATTCGATGTGTGTGGGCTCCAGCGGACTTTGTTTTCTCAAAAGTTCGACGGAATTAGATTTGAAACTTGTTTTAAATTTATCCGTTGAAATCGAGTCCGGTCGAAAAGTCCGCCGTCTGTATGCTAGTTCGACGGACAAAAAGCCACGCTAGGGCAGCTATTGGCTACTGGCTATGAACTTCCTTGTTTTAGTCCGGTCGTACGTCATCACGTACGAATTCGACGGACTTTGGTGGATTGTGTGTAGGCAAGTCCGTTCATTCACAAAGTCCGTCGGAAAGTACGTCGAAAAGTCCGCCGGGCAAAGTCCGCCGTAATGTCCGCTCGTGTGTACGCGGCATTAGGCTTTTCAGCTAAAATAGATAGTGAGGTTGTGTACAGTCATAGGATGGTTTTGTTTGCGGATGTGAACATATTGTTTTACAAATGTTGATCTTAAAATGTCTTTCTACTGTCTTTCTTTCTTCTTTAACTAAATCCAAGTTTTAAGCTCAAATACCTACTCTCAGGCTTGGGAGTTATTGTTTTGTGACAGACGTTGAGGACAACGTCTATTGTACTGGGGGGAGTATGTAGCACTGGTAGATTTTTATCTACCGCTGATAGGTAAATTTAGTGGGTCGCTTATTATAGGAAGTTAGATTTGCCTCTGTCCCAGCTTGGCTGTCGTTGCATGCAGTTCCACATTGTGCCGGTGGGTGTCGTTGTCACCATCGGCAGGTGTTGGAAAAGCAATGTGTTAAAGCGAATGGGTGCTCCTCTGTCCTGGAGATAACTTTGTGGAGGTGGTCCTCTGAGTTGCATTCTGGGAGTGGGTATTTATGGGACAGACGCCATGTTTTAGGGTTCGTTTTCAGCCACCTGCTGGCCCTCCTGGCCGACAGGTATGCACTAGGAATACCACCTCGTGGTCCTCCGTTCTGGAGGCCCGCATCGCTGCGGCGTGTGGGTGGGCCCAGAAGCCTGTCTGGGGCCTACCACAGCAGTGGAGGAATGGTCTTGAGCTGTCTATCCTGAGTGAAAAAGCTGGACAACCAAGAAGATCGCAGGGGATGACCCATCATGGAAGGATCATGCAGAGTGCTGGTCTGGAGAGGGGCCTGGTGACTTGGTTGGAGGACGCATTCCGAAGTAATCTTACAGTATAGTACTGCTGGGTTGGCTTAAAGGTCCAAGTACTGTATCTGACATTCATCACAAACCAATACATCCTGTGGCAGAGGATCGTACGGGTTTTATTCCAGATAAGTTTGTGGCAGAAACTTTTGTTCATGCTACGTGCTGGCTGCTAGGCAAGTGAGAGATGTCTATCCAGGCGGGCAAAGATTAAATCGTTCGAAAGGGGGACTATTCAATTGCAAGTGTTCAATTACAAAGAATGTTCTGAAGAAATACAACAGAAAGGTATTTGAGCTTCCCTGCATCTTTCCTGCTACCTCTTTCCTGCTACTTCCCTTGTTCATTTTATTAAAGCATTGGAAAACCCACTCAAGTGTTAGGTGCTTGTTTCGTCCAGAGGTAAACTCAACGGAACCCTAGACCCAGTGCCGGTGAAACAGAGGTGTCGAGAGTGAAGATAACAAACCCGCTTAAACCAGCAGCTCCATCGA
This sequence comes from Lithobates septentrionalis, assembly GCA_037952835.1. Taxonomy (NCBI): domain Eukaryota; kingdom Metazoa; phylum Chordata; class Amphibia; order Anura; family Ranidae; genus Lithobates; species Lithobates septentrionalis. Next base: position 2,416,557 of record JBBDGP010000671.1, on the reverse strand, counting down.
GAGTTATTGCTACACTAGGAAGCCAGCTTCCAGAACTATATATTATAGAGTCTGGAAGGCTTATGTTTCCTGGTGTGAATCCAAGGTTTGGCACCCTCGGAGATATACCATAGGCAGAATTCTTGCCTTTCTACAATTAGGCGTAGAGATGAAATTGCCCTTGAGTACTATTAAGGGCCAAGTCTCAGCCTTATCGATCTTATTACAAAGACCGCTTCCTATGCATTCTTTAGTCAGGGGTTTTATGCAAGGGGTGATGCGGATTAATCCGCCAGTTAAATCACCTTTGAGCCCTTGGGACTTGAACTTAGTTTTGTCAGTGTTACAAAAACAGCCATTTGAACCGATACAGCATATTCCCTTAGTCCTTCTGACAAGGAAGCTGGTGTTCTTGGTTGCTATATCTTCAGCAAGGAGGGTTTCAGAATTGGCTGCTCTTTCTTGTAAAGAGCCATATTTGATTATTTATGAGGACAGAGTGGTGTTACGCCCTCGTCCAGACTTTTTACCAAAAGTAGTCTCAGGTTTTCACCTGAACCAAGATATTGTCCTGCCATCATTTTTTCCAAAACCATCCGTTCCAGGGAAGAGAAGTCACTACATTGTCTTGATGTGGTGAGAGCAGTGAAAATCTATTTAAAGACAACTGCTCAGATTCGACCAGGTCAGTTAGTGCTTCTTGGGCAGTGCGTCACCAGGCCTTCATGGCTCAGATCTGTAAGGCTGCAACTTGGTTTTCCGTACATACATTCACAAATGTTATCAGGTGGATGTAAGGAGGTATGAGGATATCGCCTTCGGGCGTAGTGTGCTGCAGGCAGCAGTATAAGTCCTCAGGTCTGGGGGTGCCCTACGGGTTGTCTCTCCCTCCCCTCAAAAAGCATTGCTATGGGACGTCCCATTAAGTTATTACTTAGGCTCTGTGTCCCATGATGTACGATAAAGAAAATAGCATTTTTTATAACGGCTTACCTGTAAAATCCTTTTCTTGGAGTACATCATGGGACACGGAGGTCCCTCCCCTCTTTTATGGGGTTTAAGCAGGCCCGGACTGGCCATAGGGCAGACCGAGCATTTGCCCGGTGGGCCGGGGCCGCCTGCTCTGTGGCCTGTTGATGATCAGACTGCACAGCAGGAGGTAAGCGGCGCCCGCGGCCTGGACAGGGCCAACGCAGGCCGCGGCCGCCGCTCACCCACCGCTATGCGGCCGTGCCTGTGTCATTTCCAGGCTCCGGCGCAACTACAATAGCGGCTGAGCTGTGTGTCTCTCTCACACACAGCTCAGCCAATGCTGACAGTTCCACTGCTCCTCCTCTTCCCGCCCCTCTACTCTGTCTGCCCCGCCCACACCCCCTGTGTCTGCCCCGCCCACACCCCCTGTGTCTGCCCCACCCATACATCCCCGGAGAGTGAAATGAGCTCAACCACAGGTCACAAAACACTATTTAATAGTAGTATGAACCTTCATCTCCAATTCCATTCGCTGTTCCAGGGCCTCTGCAAAGGATATTGCTTTTCTGTTGGCAGAATGGCACCCCTGTCTAATCTGATGAAGACGGTTTAATTGGCTGCTTTTGAGGCAGGAGGTACCCTTTAAACAACTTAGTTGTTTGATTAGCTTAGCTTAGCTTTTTTCAATAGAGATCCACACAGTCAGTTTGGACAGAGTTAAAACATTCACTTTTTGCTTCTGTTATGCCAACTTGCCATAGCAACGTCCTAGAAGCAAGCCAAGGCTGACCCATCTGGCCAGTCTGATAAAGACTCCCTGGCCAACTGCTTCCGAGGTAGAGGTTGCCTTTAAATAAACTTAGTTGTTTGATTAGGCTTGGTATGGAACCATTAGTGACTGGCTTCTCAGTCTCTGCCCATTTGCCGCTGCCTCTGGCCTGCAACTTGGCATGCATTTTGGCCGACACACCAGCTACCACCAGTCCACTATCGATGATTATTATAGAGATTTCCTTATGCCTCGTTTCCACTGAGCGGATCGGTTCGGTTCGGTACAGTTTGAATGGCCTTGAATGGTCCGGTCTATTATGGTGAGCGTTTCCACTGCAAGTGGGACCACAAGGGGGCCATACAGGGTTTAGAAAAAATGCTAGTGTGATGTCATATTTGTGCGACAGGAAACCTGAGAATCAACAGCAATGGAGATCATCCAGCAGCTCATCTTTTCTCTTGTTGCCTTTTGGTTCTTCATATTTAAAAAACATGCTGCACTGTATGAGAGAAGGTTGCGTGCGGCAATGAGAAACACAGCAGAAAAGAAAAGAAAACTTCTAGCTTGGATATGTAGCCAAGAGGAGAAGTACACCTTTATGCGGCAAAGACAAAGACGGCAGCGCTATAGGGTAAGCAACCTACCTACCTGACACACACACTGACCTACCTACCTGACACACACACACTGAATTACCTACCTGACACACACTGAATTACCTACCTGACACACACACTGAATTACCTACCTGACACACACACTGACCTACCTACCTATGAGACACACACACACTGAATTACCTACCTGACACACTCACTGACCTACCTACCTATGAGACACACACACACACACACACTGACTTACCTACCTGACACACACACTGACCTACCTACCTATGAGACACACACACACTGACCTACCTACCTATGAGACACACACACACTGACTTACCTACCTATGAGACACACACACACTGACTTACCTACCTGACACACACACTGACCTACCTACCTGACACACACACACACTGACTTACCTACCTGACACACACACTGACCTACCTACCTATGAGACACACACTGACCTACCTACCTGACACACACACACACACTTACTTACCTACCTGACACACACACACACCCACACACTGACTTACCTACCTGACACACACACTGACCTACCTACCTACGAGACACATACACACACACACTGACTTACCTACCTGACACACACACTGACTTACCTACCTGACACACACACACACACACACACTGACTTACCTACCTGACACACACTGACCTACCTACCTATGAGACACACACACACACTGACCTACCTACCTATGAGACACACACACACTGACTTACCTACCTGACACACACACACTGACTTACCTACCTGACACACACACACTGACTTACCTACCTGACACACACACACTGACCTACCTACCTACCTATGAGACACACACACACTGACTTACCTACCTGACACACACACTGACCTACCTATGAGACACACACACACTGACTTACCTACCTGACACACACTGACCTACCTACCTGACACACACACACTGACCTACCTACCTGACACACACACACACACACTGACCTACCTACCTGACACACACACACACACACTGACTTACCTACCTGACACACACACACACACACTGACCTACCTACCTATGAGACACACACACACTGACTTACCTACCTGACACACACACTGACCTACTTACCTGACACACACACTGACTTACCTACCTGACACACACGCACTGACCCACCTACCTGCCACACTTACCAAGAATAATGAAAAATGCATATGTTGTATGAATATTTTTTTTATTTTATGATCTGTTACCATCTGTGTTTTTTACTTTTTTAGATGCTTCTCCTCTTGGCAAAGCAGCGCCGCTGACCAGTCATTTGCGCTCTTCCCCGTGCCAATGAGTGGTGGGATGTGACCGTCCCGGAATTCACACACACACACACACAGTGGGTGCACAATTTCCGAATGTCTGAGGAAACCTTCTCTTATCTTTGTACAAAGCTACGTCCAGTGATGGAGAAACAAAACACCAACTTCAGAGCCTGTTTGCCTGTGAGGAAAAGAGTTGCCATTGCACTGTGGAAGCTGGCTACCAACAGTGAATACCGAAGTATAGGTCATCTTTTTGGTGTCAGTAAATCCTCTGTGTGTCGGTGTGTGCAGGACTTCTGTAAGGCTGTCTGCACATTGCTTGCTCCTGAAATTGTACATTTTCCGGACAGGGAAAAACTTCAAGACATGGCTGACTACTTTGAGAACAGGTGGAGCCTTCCACAGTGTGTTGGTGCTATTGATGGCTTACACATACCAATAATAGCACCACAGGAATACCACACCGACTACTTCAACAGAAAAGGCTGGCATTCCATCATCCTCCAGGGAGTAGTGGATGGAAAAGGACTGTTCTGGAATGTGAATGTAGGAAAGCCTGGGAGTTTGCATGATGCCCGGGTTCTAAGATTGTCCACATTTTGGGATTGGGTTGGCCAGGGAGGCCTGTACCCTGTGTGCACTAAGAACATTTCTGGGGTGAATGTTGGCTATTATGTGCTCGGAGACTCTGCCTACCCTTTACAAAATTGGCCCCTGAAACCATTTTCTGACAATGGCCGCCTGACACCAGAACAGCAAATCTACAACAAGAAAACATCCAGGGCACGGGTTGTAGTGGAAAATGCTTTTGGAAGACTTAAGGGTAGATGGCGGTGTCTTATGAAGAGGAATGATAGTGACATTAAACTTGCCAAATCCATGGTGCTAACTTGCTGTGCTCTTCACAATCTTTGTGAAAGTCATGGAGAAGACTTCCACCAGGATTGGAATACAGATTCAGAAGAGCCAGTAGTGATAGCAGCACAGGATATGGAAGAAGAGTGCAGTGAAATACGTCAGGCTCTGATGTGGCACCTCAATGTGTAATTTCCGAACATTCATTTTTACAAGTTTTAATAAAGTATTACTGTATTGTTAATAAAGTGTTACATTAAATCAGACATACTCAAAAAATTCTCTCATGATTTTTATTTCACAAAAAAAAATTTCTATATATTCTAGAAAGTCAAAGTGTGAAAAATATATTTAAAAATAAGCTTTTTTTTTATAAAAACGTAACTTAAATGTTTTTTTTAACGAAACGTGTACAATTCTGTGCTGCATGAAAGGCCCTACTGTCTGTGTGGTAACCTGGGATCACGACTGGCTCCAAGCACTTGAACAAGCTGACCAAGGACACCAAGGAAGGCCTGGTTGAAGGTAGACAACTGCTCCATCTGCTGCCGGGCGATTTCTGCCTCCTGGCGCATAGCTTCCTGTGCATCCTGACGCAGTGCCTGAAATCACCTCTCAGAAAGGTTCTCAATCCTTTCCAGCTGCCTTTCCTCTGATGCCCGCATATCCTCCATGACTGTGCGCAGATCCATCTGCAACCGTCTCCTTTCACCTGTAATATACAAAAGACCAGAATAGTTTTTGGAAGCATCAGTGTCACCACTGTAACCCCCTTTCTCATCTACCCCACCAGACTGTACCCCCTGCTCTCCTGTCCCACCTCTGTTCACCCTGCTCATCTGCCCCGGCAATACACCTCCTTTCACATCTGCCCTACTGCTCTTCTGTCCACTGCTGAAGCCCCTTCTCATCTGTTCCACCACTGTACCCCCTGCACATCTGCCACACTGCTGAAGCCCCTTCTCATCTGTTCCACCACTGTACCCCCTGCACATCTGCCACACTGCTGAAGCCCCTTCTCATCTGTTCCACCACTGTACCCCCTGCACATCTGCCACACTGCTGAAGCCCCTTCTCATCTGTTCCACCACTGTACCCCCTGCACATCTGCCACAATTCTGATTTATTTTAATAAAATGCACAATTACAACTATCATCATGTCTTACCAGTGTGCCGGGGTGCATTGGGCGTACTCTGTGGATGGCTACTCTGTGATTGGCTACTCTGTGGTTGGCTTGAGGAAATAGTACTGGTGCTGCTGAAAGAGGTTGAAGGTCCATCCTTGTTTGATGCATCATTGGAGACTCCATCACTTGTTTCTGAAAATACACATATGGTTAATATATATTTTTAAATGGTTAGCAGAGCAAAATCCTATGTATAATAAAAAAAAAACTCACCAAAGGGGTCTATCATGGATTCGAGCACTGAAGTTGCAGAGTCCAGACCTCCCTCCCTGCCTTGGTTTGCTGGCCTATGACCGTAAATGGCGTCCATGGCGTCGTACCACTTCCAAGTTCTCCGACTGTTTCCACTACGGCTGTTGTCGTCCTTAAATTTTTTATATTGGCCTTTAAGCTTCTTAAGCTTTGCCCTACACTGACCCGACGTGCGTTCAAATCCCTCGGCTGCCATCCGCTGAGAAATATCTTTGTACACTTTTTCATTCCTTACTGATCCATCAAGCTCACTCTGAATAACGCTGTCACCAATTATGCTAAGGAAAGTAGATAGTTCCTGTGATGACCAAACACGGCTGTTGTTAGCAGGCATCCTTTTCCTTTAATTCTCCTTTTATGCATGTGTTTGAGGCGCTTTCCTCTGACATCATCAGAGCACAGCAGAGGGTTTTGTGACAGCCAATCAGTGGAAAAGATTGTATGACGCCGGTAACTCCGCCCTAAGCGAACCGTTCCGTTTTCTATGGCCCCACATCTGAAGCAGGACCCTGAATGGAGCGGTACGGTTCGTTTGTATGGCACGCTTTCGTAATGGAAACACCCAAAATAGCGTACCGTACCGAACCCAACCGACCCGCTCGGTGGAAACGAGGCATTAGTCTGCCTCTTCTGGCAGTTAAATACACAGTGGTTCCTTCAGGGCTAAAGAGGACCTGTCCCTGTTACAGAAGCAGGTTGACACTCCTCTTCCTGAGAAGTGGTGTTGGTGTTGAGGGCTGGAGAGATTTACAATCCATTATACAAAAAACACAGAAACACCGTGCTTAGGACTGGAAAAGAAGGTATGCAGCCTCCCCTAATAGACCCACGAGGGGGCTAATGTGTATAAATAAATAAAGAATGGGGTGAATGGCGCTCCCTATTTAGGGGGTATGTAAACTGTATGTGCAACACCAGTGCTACCAAAACCACTGTGATGATATACTCATATAAAATATGACATAACACAACCCCCTATAAACATATACCTATGTAAAAACTAATCAATTGAGAAACTCTGTTAAAATAAAATCAAACAGTTTAAAATTAGGAATAAAGGTGATTAGGTTAAACCATCAATTATAAATAGAACATGACACTGTCACGTACCTGGTGATGGAGCCTGATATTCAGAGGACGGCCTCTCTTACAACTCTGATTTGGAGCCCCTGATAGAGCTGACAGGAAGCACCGAGATGCAGAGTCGCAAGAGTGCCTGGCGGGATCACTGAACCTGGAGCTGGATCAGAGCACTCGGCCGGGCTGTAGAGGTGTCTGTAGGAATCCCAGAGCGGTGGTAGGCAGGTAGCTGGAGTCAGTAGACAACCGGTCCCCACAGGCAGAAGTGCAGGTGCAGCAGAAGGGATGGTGGCACCCTCGAGGCTGAAGAGAAGGCAGGTACAGGCAGGCCGGGTCATACACAAATGGGCACGTCAGGAACAGAGGCTGAAGCGGAAGCGGAATCAGATTACAGGCCGGGTCTTCAGCAGACTGGCAGCGAAGTGGCAGAAGGAGCAGGCAGATGCAGAGTAGAGGACAAGCCGGGGTCGGATGCAGGCAGTAAACAGAAACGTCAGGAAGCAAGCCGGGTCACAACAGGAACGGAAGTCAGGTAGGTAATTGCAGGATACACAGGGAACGCTGTAGTAGCCTGTTTGGGTGTCAAAAGCTGTCACAGGGTGTGTGTGTGCACCGATGGCATTCTGACAGGGGCAGAGGTAACAGGTCATCTTCTTCGGCAGCTATCTTGGGTGCTGGCATGCCCTTCCTGACAGACACCAGCATGTAAACTGAGGTGATCTACAATACTGAGCATATGTGCAATGCGTGCCACAAAAAAATGTTTATGCAATAAAAAAAAGGTGAAAAAGTCTGCAATACTCCAAAAAATTGGTGGTAACAAAAAAAAAAAAAGAGAAAAAAATATGGAAAAAAATGGTTTTGTTTCAAAAAAGTTCCAAACAGTCTGGTGACTCTTGTGCTCAGAGATAGACCGGTGACTTCTGTGCTCCCCCTATGGCTCCCCACTCACCAGCTCCTTATACCCCTACAGGGGTGACAGGCAGCATGGAATATCATAGGCAGTCTTCATAGATGTTTTCCTGTAGTCCCTATAGCAATGGCTCTTGTTTCCACTAGCCCAGGACATCCGGATTAATTATCTGTGCATCACAGCCTCTGCCACCATATCCAGGAAGGGGATCTCCAGGGATGAGTTCTCATATGAAGAGATAACACTCCATAGTGTAGTATGTTAATTAAAAATGCTTTTATTTAAAAAAACCATAAAACACAAGTACTTCCCATAAGAGGATAAAAGCTACAAACAACACTACACCATGTGTGTGTTCGGTATCCAGGAAGAGCCGTCTCGCAGCGTGCGGTCCAGCTGCGTTCCAGGCTCCCTGACTCTGTACTGGAAGTTACGTAAGTGCGTAGCCCCGGCTTACTTTTAATTAACATACTACACTATAGAGTGTTTTCTCTTCATATGAGGACTCATCCCTGGAGATCCCCTTCCTGGATATGGTGGCAGAGGCTGTGATGCACAGATGATTGATCTGGATGTCCTGGGCTAGTGGAAACAAGAGCCATTGCTATAGGGACTACAGGAAACCATCTATGAAGACTGCCTATGATATTCTATACAGCCTGTCACCCCTGTAGGGGTATAAGGAGCTGGTGAGTGGGGAGCCATAGGGGGAGCACAGAAGTCACCGGTCTATCTCTGAGCACAAGAGTCACCAGACTGCTTGGAACTTTTTTGAAACAAAACCATTTTTTTTCCATATTTTCTTCTTTTTTTTCTCCTTTTTTTTTTTACCATTCATTTTTTGGAGTATTGCAGACTTTTTCACCTTTTTTTATTGCATAAACATTTTTTGTGGCACGCATTGCACATATGCTCAGCATTGTAGATCACCTCAGTTTACATGCTGGTGTCATGTTCTATTTATAATTGATGGTTTAACCTATCACCTTTATTCCTAATTTTAAACTGTTTGATTAGTTTTTACATAGGTATATGTTTATAGGGGGTTGTTTAATGTCTTATTTTATATTATGAGTATATCATCACAGTGTTTTTGGTAGCACATACAGTTTACATGCCGCCTAAATAGGGAGAGCCATTCACCCCATTCTTTATTTATTTTTACAATCCATTATGCCCATAATGTGCACTCTTTTAGGATATAGAATATACCTACCTGCACTCACCTTTAATGAACGTACGTTGCTGATCTCTAGGAAGGCTGATTGCTACTGGCCCATGGCAGTGGCGTCAGGAGGGGGGGGGGGATGATGGTGGCTGGAGCCCCGAGTGGGTCCCCAAAAAGCCCCGGGTCTCTGGCATGCATGGTTCTATTATTAGCCCCGAGCGCCGCCGCCGAGCGGGGACCGATCTGACCCCGAGAGCGGCCGAGTGACTTAGCAGGTCCCGCCTTCTGGAGCCTGTAGTACCTATGATGGACATCCCACTGGTCCAAGCCGGGACCGCGGGATGTGTGACGTCCATCATAGGCGCTGCAGGCTCCAGAAGGCGGGAGTTACAATGCGGCCCCTGCGCCACTGTGAGAAGATCCCCACTTGGCGCCCAGGCGGGCGGCTCTCCTCTCCTCTCCTGTCCTATCATAAGGGCTCTGGCTGCCTTGAGTGCCTGCCTGGAATATCATAGGCAGTCTTCATAGATGGTTTCCTGTAGTCCCTATAGCAATGGCTCTTGTTTCCACTAAATTTAGGCCGATATTTTTGGTTCAGGTTCATATTTTTGAAAAAAATTTGCAATAAGCGTATATTGATTGGTTTGCGCAAAAGTCATAGCATCTACAAAAAAGGGGATAGTTTATGGCATTTTTATTATAAATTTATTTTTACTAGTAATGGCGGCGATCTGCGATTTTTATCGGGACTGCGACATTATGGCGAACACATTGGACACTTTTAACTCATTTTTGGGACCATTGGCATTTATACAGCGATCAGTTCTATAAAAATGCACTGATTACTGTAAAAAGGTCACTGGCAGGGAAGGGGTTAACACTAGGGGGCGATCAAGGGGATAATTGTGTTCCCTCTCTGTCTTCTAACTGAAGGGGGGAGGGGCCCGTCTAGGGGAGATGACAGATCGCTGTTCATACTTTGTATGAACAGACGATCAGTCTCTTCTCTCCTCAGAGAACCGGAAACTGTGTGGTTACACACACAGATTCCGGTTCTCGGTGTGTCAACAGCGATCCTGGGAGCCCGGCGCTGATCGCCGGGCACTCGCATTGGCTCCGGGTGCGAACAACGGAGAAGCGCATGCCCCTAGTGGCCACAGGGCGAAGCAACGTTGCATAACATTGATTCGCCCAGCCGTACCATTCTGCCGCAGTAAAACTGCAGCAGCTGGTCGGCAAGTGGTTAACATACTTGCAGCAGTAACTGAATATTATGGATTAGTGCACCTGCATGCTTCATGGCCAAACAGGAAGCCCAATGAATGTCCATCCATGGAGTCATGATGAAGGAGCAATCCATAGATGCCATCACCCCCCTCATCCTGGCAGGGTGAGGGAAAAGAAAAATACTGCTTTCAACAGCAGCATAACCGGCTGTAGAAGTGAGGGAAAAAAAGAGAATGCTGCCTGCAGGGAGGAGACTTACTTATATAGTATAACTGGTCCAGGAGTAGGGCAGGGGGTGGAGCCTACCCATACGTATATGCTGTCATGCTGTGTCAGGAAAGAAGAATTAAGCTAGATACACACTATACAATTTTCTTTAGATTTTTTTCCTTTAGATTTACCAAAACCATATAATATGAGGTCAAACCTAAACACTAAACACTTTCATTTTGTATGTAATCAGGCAGGACCTTGCATTACATAGTTGAAGGCAGACATCTCAAGTCTCCCGCGAGGTGCGGGAGCCTCCCGTATTTTGGGGGCGGCTCCCGGACACCCGCAAGTGCTGCCCGATATCCTGGCTGCGGGGCTGTTCACAGGTTCACAGTTGGGGATGATCAGTGCAGCAGGGGGGACAGCTGTGAACACCGATCTCCCTGTATAGCTGACATCCGCTTCTCCTTCTCTCCCTCCCGCGACTGACGGCTAAAAAGCTATACAGGGAGACCGGTGATCACAGCTGTCCCTCCTGCTGCACCGATCATCCCCGGCCATTCCCTGTATCCTCCTCCTCCAGCCCCCTCCGTGTCCCTCTCCCCCCCTTCTCCAGCTCCCTGTCCTCCTCCACCCCCCCTCGTCCCCCACAGCCGGCTTCCCTCCTCTCCCGCCAGCTGTGGGGATCTGTCAGGATGGAGAGCGGAGGAAGGGACCGGTCATTTACCGGCCCCTGCCTTTTCTGAATTGGAAACAATGAGCGAGATCACGCCTGTGTCCTGTAAAAACTGAGTGGAGTTACCAGTGTGTTACTATGCTCAGTTTATGAATGGACAGGAGCCGCAGTCTTCTGTCCATTCATCTTTAATGCTGAGAAAGGGACTGGAGAATCAATGTCCTCAGCCTCTTTCTCTATCTCAAAGGGGAGATGCCAGGGTTCTATTTAAACCCCTGACATCTCACCAAAGCCCCCCTCCCAACAGGGTTCATTTAAAAAAATGCAAAAAATATAAAAGAATGAAATTATAAACAAAAATTATACAAAAATTAAATTATAAAATTAAAAAACTGCTGTCACTACCCCCCTGCCATACCTACACTGTCCACTGCCCCAACCCCCTCCCCCCAAAAAGCATTAGAAAAAAAAATGTAATTGTAAAAAAAAACAATATGCAAAAAAACAACGTACTGACACCATCCACTGCCCTACTGACACCATCACTGCCACATACTCCCCACCCCTTCCCCAGAAGCACTGTGAAAAAAATATTTAAAGAAAATAAACAACAAATTTGTAAAAAATAGAGAAAATAATAACAACCAAAAACTACTGACACACTGCTCTACTGACAGCGTCCACTACCCCCACCCCCAATTATTGTGAAAAACAAAAAATAAATTATAAAAAATAATGAAAAAATACAATTGTAAAAAAATAATAAAAATAAAGAACTACTGACACCGTCCACTGCCGTACATACACTATCCTGCACATACTACTCACTGCTGTACACTCCACACTCCTCACATGCACATTATACCCACCTACATACACGCCGCACTCCTCTCCTGCACATACTACCCACCGCCATACACTTTGCACTGTACAGTGCCTATTTAAAAATTACTACATTCTGCACTATGTAAGTCATCTCAGATTCTATAAAACCACACCCCATTTAAGTCATGCTCAATATGTAGCACGGTTTAAGCCACGCCCACCTCCCTGAAATGAGTTTTTTGCAAGTTGGAATGTCTGTGAAGGTAAATCTAAAGGAAATCGAACAACAAAAGGTGTATAGTGTGTATCCAGCTTTACTCATTCTTGCCACCAATATAGTAGGACAGCCTTCATTTAGGAGACCACAGTGCTAAGGGGCTTGCTTCTGCCCAATGACTACCAAGAGGAATGCAGAATTCCTTTTAACTTTGGTGGTCAGTAAAAGCATGCTAGTGAAAGTAGGAAGAATGCCCCTACACACTAGTGAATATTGAAAAGGATTTTGTATTATTCTTACCAAACACCAATGTAAGTGATATACTTCCTCATGCTAGCCACTAAAATAATGACTAACAAAAGTAAGAATTATTTAAATTTCTCCTTATATTGGGGGTTATTTCAAGGAAGAGTGTTACATTACATAGCTACTTTGGTTAAAAAAAGACACAAGTCCATCCAGTTCAACCAACACAGAAGAAAAAAAAACACACAACACAAACACACACCAATAGAAAACCACCTTATACACTATCCTATACCCACAGTTGATCCAGAGGAAGGCAAAAAAAAACCCCTAATAAAGCATGATCCAGTTTACTCCAGTGGGGGGAAAGAAAAATATTTCCTGATCCCCCAAAAGGCAATCAGATATTCCCTGGATCAACTTTACCTATAAAATATTATAATCCAGTTATATTATGTGCATTTAGGAAAAATCCAGGCCTTTTTTCAAACAATCTACTGAGCTGGCCAGAACCAGCTCTTGAGGGAGTCTATTCCACATTTTCCCAGCTCTTACTGTGAAGAAGCCCTCCCGTATATGGAGATTAAATCTATTTTCCTCCAGATGTAAAGAGTGCCCCTTTGTCCTCTATGATGACCTTAGATAAATAACAATATGCTATGTTCACTATATGGACCACTTACTCTATGTATTTATACATGTTGATCATATCGTCCCATAATGTCCTATTCTTAATAGAGAATAAACTCAGTTCAGCTAATCTTTCCTCATAGCTGAGCTGCCCCATGCCTCTTATCAATTTTGTTGCACCTCTCTACACTTTCTCCAGTTCCCCAATATCCTTTTTGCGAATTGGTGCCTCAAACTGAAGGGCATATTCCAGATGAGGTCTTATGAGGTCAGTTTGTACAGAGGTACAATGATCTCTCTCTCTATCTCTCTGCAGTCCATACCTCTGTAGCAGGCACCTACTTTTAAGCATTAATTTCTGTTGCAGGTAAATTTAGACAGGCTGATGCTATTGCAGCAGGCCTGTTTCGTTTGATTTCTATATTTGAGTGACAGGTGGTTTATGTGTTGGTCTCGGCCAATCATTAACTTGCTTGGTAATCCCGGGACTCTCATATAAAAAGGGGGTCACGTGGTGTCCGGGGAGGTTCGGGGTCCAGTCCAGTCCTGCTCTGAGGAGCATGAGAGCCAGCCTGGCTCCCGGAGGGGAAGTTGGAGGTTTTCCCCTCCGGGGAGCCAACGGAGCTTCACCTTAGCGAAAAGGGTGGAGATCCGGTCCTCATGGAGGAACAGACGACATCCTGCCGCGTGTAGTCGTGGATGTCGTAGGCCGCCCCTGCAGGGAGGGGAGCAGGCCACAAAGATAGAGAAAGCTGAGGATCCTTGTGGATGAAATAGCAACAAAGCGGATGGAAACTGGGCGATTGATCGTTTATAAGTGGCACATGGACTATCGATCACGTGAGCGAAAGCCCAAGGGAAAGGTACTGCCAGAGACTGAGGGTTGTTGGTGCACAAGTCAGTGAGATGGGTAGTAATGGCCTATAACTTTGAGTTCAGCATTGCCCCGGGATTCCAATCAGTCAAGCGGGAGGAGTTATTCAGATTTTGCTCTCCTTTAGCTTAATCTGGAAGTACCACGTCGGTGGGAAGTAATGGTAAAGAAGGGGTAGCGGTGAAGCTGCAAGCACACACGTAGAGATATGGATCGTTTTTTTAAAGTTATCCAGATGAAGAAGTTATTCAGAGTGACTCTTTATCAAAGCATTCTCTATTAAATCTACTTCCATCGTCCCTGATTGAAGAGATCATTGGAAAATGATTTCTTGACTACCCGCAATTGTACTCCGATTTTCTTGTATGATTTATTAAAAGATGACAATGTAAACGAAGAGCATCTCAAAGGAAGTCCTTCTCCCATCCCAGTTTATGTTGATGAATAAAGTATTAAGAAAAAGCATTAAGGACTGTGACTTTTAAATCTATGGGCTGCGAGGGTTGAGTAGTAAACGTGAATTACAGATATAGCAAATAATCAGCCGCTCCTTCGGGGGTAATCGCTACACCTCTTTTTATACAAGAAAGGATTTTGCTTGCTTTGGAAACCACTGCTGTTATTATGAGTGTTCCTCACAATTGTGGTCAACATTTAGAATTCTGCATTCTTCCTATTTCCCACCGATGTAAAGGGCATGCTTTCTTCCCCATACCACCATTACAAGGGGAATTCTTCTTACCACCACTTACCAGTGTAAGTTATGTTTGTAGTAAGTGAAAGAGAGAAAAAAGGCCTCTTACATAGTGGTCAGTGGCAGGAAGAGATCTAATTCATTTAGGGGTTAGAAAAAAAGAATGCTGACTTGCTGACATCAATTTAAGGGGTATTTTTCCACCTTAACTTTCAATGCAATGGGCATTTCTTAGTCTACATTTGTGGTCAGTAGGGATGAGCCGAACACCCCCCGGTTCGGTTCGCACCAGAACCCGCGAACGGACCGAAAGTTCGCACGAACGTTAGAACCCCATTGACGTCTATGGGACTCGAACGTTCGAAATCAAAAGTGCTCATTTTAAAGGCTAATTTGCATGGTATTGTCCTAAAAAGGGTTTGGGGACCCGGGTCCTACCCCAGGGGACATGTATCAATGCAAAAAAAACTTTTAAAAACGGCCGTTTTTTCGGGAGCAGTGATTTTAATGATGCTTAAAGTAAAAAAAAAAAAAGTGAAATATTCCTTTAAATATCGTACCTGGGGGGTGTCTATAGTATGCCTGTAAAGTGACGCGTGTTTCCCATGTTTAGAACAGTCCCTGCACCAAATGTCATTTTTAAAGGAAAAAATCTCATTTAAAACTGCTTGCGGGTTTAATGTCATGTCGGGTCATGGCAATATGGATGAAAATCAGTGAGACAAACGGCATGGGTACCCCCCAGTCCATTACCAGGCCCTTTGGGTCTTGTATGGATATTAAGGGGAACCCCACACCCAAATTAAAATAAGGAAAGGTGTGGGGCCACCAGGCCCTATATACTCTGAACAGCAGTATACAGGCGGTGCAAACAAGACAGGGACTGTAGGTTTGTTGTTAAGTAGAATCTGTTTGTAATTTTGAACATTTTTAATGTGTTTAGCTCCAGCCAAAAAATCTTTTCTAAGCTTTTTGGAAAACATAGGGAAGGGTTATCACCCCTGTGACATTTGTTTTGCGTCTTTCCTCCTCTTCAGAAGATTTCACCTCACTTTTTTGTCCCAATGAAAAATGTTTTTTGAAAATTTGGGTTTTTTTGTGGAACAAGGATTGGAAAGCATCAGTGGAAAGGAGAAATTGTTTTCCCATATTAACTCTTACAGGAGAGAATTTCCCTTCCTTAGGGGTAGATTTCATCTCACTTCCTGTTGTCTCCTACCGTTTGCAAGTAGGAGTCGTTTGTAAGTTAGATGTTTGAAGGTAGGGTCCTGCCCTATATACTCAGCAGAAATTTGGGCCTTAGGTGTTGCTGTGGCCAAAACACTGTAAGCCCTCACAGGGCCCTGCTGTGAAATATTAGATCAAGAATTGTAATTACATGCCCCTGTTGAACAGGAGCTGAAAAATTAGGCCTTAGGCACTGGTGCTGGTGCCACAACACTGCAACCCCTCACAGACACTCTAGTTGGAACGCAGGAACGAGCCCTGCTGCAAAGTATTGCATCAAAAATTGTAATTACACGCCCCTGTTAGACAGGGGCAGAAAAATTGGGTCTTAGGCACTGGTGCTGGTGCCACAACACTGCAACCCCTCACAGACACTCTAGTTGAAACGCAGGAACAAGCCCTGCTGCAAAGTATTGCATCAAAAATTGTAATTACACGCCCCTGTTAAACAGGGGCTGAAAAATTGTGCCTTAGGCACTGGTGGTGGCGCCCAGAACCAAAAATGTTCTTACAAGCTATCAGCGTGATGATTGAGGAGGAAGAGGATAATTACTCAGGGATAGTCACTCAGCATCAGCATAGGCAGTCTTTGAAGGGATCTGAGATTTCAAAAAAAATTATTCGGTTACATCTGCATCAGGTGCTTGGTAGCTGGTGGTGATCCAAGACTGATTCATTTTTATGAAGGTCAGCCGATCGACCGAGTCGGTGGACAGACGCACCCTGTGATCGGTTACCACGCCTCCAGCAGCACTGAATGTGCGTTCCGAAAGAACGCTGGATGCAGGACAGGCCAGTAGCTCAATTGCATACTGTGCAAGCTCTGGCCAGTGATCCATCCTCAAGACCCAGTAACCCAGAGGATTTTCGGTGGGAAAGGTGTCCAAGTCTGATCTTGCCCCTAGGTATTCCTGCACCATGTAAAACAGACGCTGGCGATGGTTGCTGGAACCGATCATACCTTGGGGCTGCGGACCAAAAAATTGTCTGAACGCATCGGTCAGACGGCCACCTTCTCCACCGCTCCTTCTTTGACTGACCGAAGCCTCAGCAACACGTTGTCCAGAAACAGGAGTTTGTAACCTCCCAGTCTCTGGGAACGCGTTGCACAGACCTTTCTGCAAGGCCTCCCGAAGATGTTTCATCCTCTGCTCCCTCTGCGATGGCAAGATAAGGTCCGCAACCTTACCCTTGTAACGTGGATCAAGGAGGGTTGCCAGCCAGTATTGGTCCTTCTCCTTGATACCACGAATACGAGGATCCTTACGCAGGCTTTGCAGGATCAGGGAGGCCATGCAGCGTAGGTTTGCTGAGGCATTCGGTCCGGAGTCCTCTGGGTCACTAAGGACAACAACGTCCACAGCCACCTCCTCCCAGCCACGTACAAGTCCATGTGTTCCTTGGGACTGATCCCTTAAAGACTGCTGATGCTGAGTGCCAGGCTCCACCTCCATACTGACACAATCTTCCTCCTCCTCCTCCTCCTCCTCCTCGTCCTCTTCCTGTGTGATCGGCGGGCACGCAGGAACACTGTCTGGATAAAGGGGGCCTTGAGAGCTAAGGAAGTCCTCCTCTTCCTGCCTCTGTTCTGCCTCAAGTGCCCTGTCCATTATTCCACGCAGCGTGTGCTCCAACAGGTGGACAAGGGGGACAGTGTCACTGATGCATGCACTGTCAGTGCTCACCATCCTCGTGGCCTCCTCGAATGGTGACAGGACAGTGCATGCATCCCTGATCATGGCCCACTGGCGTGGGGAAAAAAAACCAAGGTCCCCTGACCCTGTCCTGGTGCCATAGTCGCACAGGTACTCATTGATGGCCCTCTGCTGCGTGTGCAGCCGCTGCAGCATGGCCAACGTCGAGTTCCACCTGGTGGGCATGTCACAGATTAGGCGGTTCTTGGGCAGGTTAAACTCCTTTTGGAGGTCCGTCAGCCGAGCACTGGCATTATATGACCGGCGGAAATGCACAGAGACTTTCCTGGCCTGCCTCAGGACATCCTGTAAGCCCGGGTACCCGCCCAAGAACCGCTGCACCACCAAGTTAAGGACGTGAGCCAAACAGGGCACATGGGTCAGTTGTCCCTGTCGGAGGGCAGAGAGGAGGTTGGTGCCATTGTCGCAAACCACCATTCCTGCCTTAAGTTGGCGTGGCGTCAACCACCTCTGAACCTGCCCCTGCAGAGCTGACAGAACCTCTGCCCCAGTGTGGCTCCTGTCCCCCAAGCACACCAGCTCAAGCACCGCATGGCATCTTTTGGCCTGCGTACTTGCGTAGCCCCTTGAACGCCTACGGAGCACCGCTGGTTCCGAGGAAGAGGCCATGGAGGAAGAAGAAGAGGAGGGGGTGGAGGAGAGAGGTGTGTCACAATCAGCATTTTGGAGGCGTGGTGGCGGAACAACCTCCAACACTACTGCACCTTGTCCTGCATCCTTCCCAGCTGCCAGCAGAGTCACCCAATGCGCCGTGAAACTTAAGTAACGTCCCTGTCCATGCCTGCTGGACCATGAGTCAGCGGTAATATGCACCTTACCGCTGACCGCCCTGTCCAGCGAGGCATGGACATTGCCTTCCACATGCCGGTAGAGAGCCGGAATCGCCTTCCGTGAGAAAAAGTGGCGTTTGGGTACCTGCCACTGAGGAACCGCACATTCCACAAACTCACGGAAGGGGGCAGAGTCTACCAACTGAAAAGGCAGCAGTTGAAGTGCTAGCAATTTTGCCAAGCTAGCATTCAACCGCTGGGCATGTGGATGGCTGGGAGCAAACTTCTTTCGGCGGTGCAGCAGCTGGGGCAGGGAAATTTGCCTGGTACAATCTGACGTCGGTGTACCAAAAGCAGATTGCCCACAAGTACTTGGCTGTGACACACCTAATTCTACACCTTCATTCCTCTCACTGCAGGTCTCAGAGAGGACTGAAGGTCTAGTGGGGTTGGAAATCTCAGCTGATGAGGAGCAAGGAGAGATCGTCTTTGTTCTTTGGTGTGGGTCTTTCAGATACGCTTGCCAACGAACTGCATGGCAGGTCAACATATGTCTGGTCAAGCATGTGGTACCCAAGCGGGAGATGTTTTGGCCACGCGAGATACGCTTGAGACATATGTTGCAAATAGCAGCGGTGCGATCTGATGCACTCGTCTCAAAAAAGGCCCACACCAAAGAACTTTTTGAATAACGCGCAGAGACTGCAGCGCCCTGCACATGTGGAGCTTTGGGGTGTGATGCAGTCAATGTGCTGCCCTTAGGCTGGCCCCTGGAGGGCATCCTGCCTAGTTGGTGATGTGCCACCTCCTCCTCCTCCTCCTCCTCCTCCTCTCTCCTATCAGGCACCCACGTTGAGTCAGTGACCTCATCATCCCCTCCCTCCTCATCACTGGAGCAAACCTGGCAGTATGCTGCAGCAGGGGGAGCATGACTGCCAGATTGCTGTCCTTCTTGGGCACCCCCTCTGTCCGTGCTCATGTTACTGCCTTCATTGAGCTCAGTATCATCATCAGAGCCTTCCAAACGCTGGGCATCCTCCTGGAGCATGTACCCAACACTGTGGTCAAACAGTTCGAGGGAATCCTCATGAGGACATGGTGGAGCTAGGGAAGGAGTCACTGATGACATTGAGCTGAGGGAAGAGGCCGCTGCTTTGCCAGACAAAGCACCCTGGGCATGGGTGAGAGAGGATGAGGAGGATGAGGACGGCTTGGTCATCCACTCGACCAAGTCTTCCGCATGTTGCGGCTCAACACGGCCAGCTGCCGAAAAAAAGGCCAAGCGTGTCCCATGGCCACGTGCTGATGAGGATGCACCGTCTCCACGACCAGCACTAGACACAGAGCCTGCTTGCCCTCTCTTATTGGCTTGTGACTGTCTGCCTCTCCTTCTTGGCCTTCCAGACATACTAATGGCCTGTAGCTGCACTAAGCTGGGATAGAACACCTGTAATTTTCTTCAGGTAGCTTTATATACTGTAACCAGACAAGCCTGCCTGTCAGTAGGAAGATAACAGGAACGGATCTAGCTGAACACTGTGAGCAGGACGTACTGCACTAAATGTATATAGCAGGAACGGATCTAGCTGAACACTGTGAGCAGGACGCACTGTACTAAATGTAAATAGTCTAGCTGCCTGACCGTGGTACTAATAGGATCAAAAAGAACACCTGTAATTTTCTTAAGGTAGCTTTATATACTGTAACCAGACAAGCCTGCCTGTCAGTAGGAAGATAACAGGAACGGATCTAGCTGAACACTGTGAGCAGGACACACTGTACTAAATGTAAATAGTCTAGCTGCCTGACCGTGGTACTAATAGGATCAAAAAGAACACCTGTAATTTTCTTAAGGTAGCTTTATATACTGTAACCAGACAAGCCTGCCTGTCAGTAGGAAGATAACAGGAACGGATCTAGCTGAACACTGTGAGCAGGACACACTGTACTAAATGTAAATAGTCTAGCTGCCTGACCGTGGTACTAATAGGATCAAAAAGAACACCTGTAATTTTCTTCAGGTAGCTTTATATACTGTAACCAGACAAGCCTGCCTGTCAGTAGGAAGATAACAGGAACGGATCTAGCTGAACACTGTGAGCAGGACACACTGTACTAAATGTAAATAGTCTAGCTGCCTGACCGTGGTACTAATAGGATCAAAAAGAACACCTGTAATTTTCTTCAGGTAGCTTTATATACTGTAACCAGACAAGCCTGCCTGTCAGTAGGAAGATAACAGGAACGGATCTAGCTGAACACTGTGAGCAGGACACACTGTACTAAATGTAAATAGTCTAGCTGCCTGACCGTGGTACTAATAGGATCAAAAAGAACACCTGTAATTTTCTTCAGGTAGCTTTATATACTGTAACCAGACAAGCCTGCCTGTCAGTAGGAAGATAACAGGAACGGATCTAGCTGAACACTGTGAGCAGGACGTACTGCACTAAATGTATATAGCAGGAACGGATCTAGCTGAACACTGTGAGCAGGACGCACTGCACTGAATGTAAATAGCAGGAACGGATCTAGCTGAACACTGTGAGCAGGACGCACTGCACTAAATGTAAATACCAGGAACGGATCTAGCTGAACACTGTGAGCAGGACGCACTGCACTGAATGTAAATAGCAGGAACGGATCTAGCTGAACACTGTGAGCAGGACGCACTGCACTGAATGTAAATAGCAGGAATGGATCTAGCTGAACACTGTGAGCAGGACGCACTGCACTGAATGTAAATAGCAGGAACGGATGTAGCTGAACACTGTGAGCAGGACGCACTGCACTAAATGTAAATACCAGGAACGGATCTAGCTGAACACTGTGAGCAGGACGCACTGCACTGAATGTAAATAGCAGGAACGGATCTAGCTGAACACTGTGAGCAGGACGCACTGCACTGAATGTAAATAGCAGGAACGGATCTAGCTGAACACTGTGAGCAGGACGCACTGCACTGAATGTAAATAGCAGGAACGGATCTAGCTGAACACTGTGAGCAGGACGCACTGCACTAAATGTATATAGCAGGAACGGATCTAGCTGAACACTGTGAGCAGGACGCACTGCACTGAATGTAAATAGCAGGAACGGATCTAGCTGAACACTGTGAGCAGGACGCACTGCACTAAATGTAAATAGCAGGAACGGATCTAGCTGAACACTGTGAGCAGGACGCACTGCACTGAATGTAAATAGCAGGAACGGATGTAGCTGAACACTGTGAGCAGGACGCACTGCACTAAATGTAAATACCAGGAACGGATCTAGCTGAACACTGTGAGCAGGACGCACTGCACTGAATGTAAATAGCAGGAACGGATCTAGCTGAACACTGTGAGCAGGACGCACTGGACTGAATGTAAATAGCAGGAACGGATCTAGCTGAACACTGTGAGCAGGACGCACTGCACTGAATGTAAATAGCAGGAACGGATCTAGCTGAACACTGTGAGCAGGACGCACTGCACTAAATGTAAATACCAGGAACGGATCTAGCTGAACACTGTGAGCAGGACGCACTGCACTGAATGTAAATAGCAGGAACGGATCTAGCTGAACACTGTGAGCAGGACGCACTGCACTGAATGTAAATAGCAGGAACGGATCTAGCTGAACACTGTGAGCAGGACGCACTGCACTGAATGTAAATAGCAGGAACGGATGTAGCTGAACACTGTGAGCAGGACGCACTGCACTAAATGTAAATACCAGGAACGGATCTAGCTGAACACTGTGAGCAGGACGCACTGCACTGAATGTAAATAGCAGGAACGGATCTAGCTGAACACTGTGAGCAGGACGCACTGCACTGAATGTAAATAGCAGGAACGGATCTAGCTGAACACTGTGAGCAGGACGCACTGCACTGAATGTAAATAGCAGGAACGGATCTAGCTGAACACTGTGAGCAGGACGCACTGCACTAAATGTAAATACCAGGAACGGATCTAGCTGAACACTGTGAGCAGGACGCACTGCACTGAATGTAAATAGCAGGAACGGATCTAGCTGAACACTGTGAGCAGGACACACTGCACTAAATGTAAATAGTCTAGATAGAAGATAACAGGAACGGATCTAGCTAAACTGAATACAGTGTATATATATATATGCAACACCTGGGATGCATATATATACACAATACACTGTAAGTGCAGCTAACTGACTGACTGTTCTGCCTAATCTATCTAACTCAAATCAAATGACACTGTCTCTCTCTCTCTCTATCTCTCAGCACACCGGAACACACACTACACAGGGCCGCCGTGCAGGCGGCCTTATATAGTGTGGGGTGTGTACTAAATCCCCTGAGCCATAATTGGCCAAAGCCACCCTGGCTTTGGCCAATTACAGCTCTCTCTACTGACGGCGCTGTGATTGGCCAAGCATGCGGGTCATAGTGCATGCTTGGCCAATCATCAGCCAGCAATGCACTGCGATGCCGCAGTGAATTATGGGCCGTGACGCGCCACACGAATTTGGCGCGAACGGCCCATATCGTTCGCAATTCGGCGAACGACCGAACAGCCGATGTTCGAGTCGAACATGGGTTCGACTCGAACACGAAGCTCATCCCTAGTGGTCAGTAAGAAAATAACTAACCTGCACAGACTTTCCTGTCTGATGTACTGGTCCCACAGGCTCTATCACAGTGGTTCTCAACTCCTGTCCTCGGGACCCACCAACAGGCCAGGTTTGCAAGATAACTGAAATACATCACAGGTGATATAATTTGCTGCTCAATGATTGCAGTATTCTAGTCTGCATCTCCCCAAGGTAATACTTAAAATCTGGCCTGTTGGTGGGTCCTGAGGACTGGAGTTGAGAACCACTGCTCTATCAAGTGATGTCTGCCCTGGAACTATGCAGACACTATCAGGCAGGATATCGATCCACCTTGTGGTGACTGAACGGTGGTAATTCTGTCAAGGGCTGTACCTGGAGTAGAGCGCAATAACTGTTCCACTCTAGGCATGCTACTTCTAAAAGATTTACTGTAAGTAGCAATAATTAACTGCACATAAACAATTTATATTGATATATATGTATTGAGCAATCTTTGAAATAGTCAAGATAACCTACAGAAAAACAATTACATTTACTAACCAAAGGAAACATATTTATTGTCAATGATCCCAACCAAACGCATTCTGCAGTCACTGATCAGAACTGCACAGCAGATTAGAGGTGTGTTTCTCATTCCTGTATACAAAGCTGCTTAAAGCGGACCTTCAGTCATTTTTTCAACTTTCCATCTACTAAATCTTCTGCCCTTGTTGTTTTAACTTTGGATAGTAAAACATTTTTCCTGACAGGCTCCATGGCAGCATACGTGTGGGTTGACCCCGCCTCCATAACTACCCAATAGGACCCCTCTCCCATAAATTTCAGCTCTGGACTCCTAGCCCTGTTCCTTTTTTGTCCTCCTCCGTAGGACCATATGTTTGGTTCTCCTACCTGAAGATGATTTTTCTACGATCAAGATTGGCCGCACGATTTGATGTCACGTCCCTCCGATAAGCCTTGACTGTTAAGCAGGGTATGGAGTGTATTTGCAGAGTAGCACTGAAGAGCTGAATGCATGTCTACCATTTGAAGCAAGCGCGCACAGACCTGATTGCCTAGCAGTTTGCAGGTGGCCATTATCTGCCTTGAAGTTCGGTGTGTGTCTATGTGGTATCCTCGGCCAAATCGATCGTAGGTGGTGGTAAGAAAGTATCGCCTTCATGGCAGCAGTGTTTGTATATGTTATTCTGTTTTTATTTCATGTACTTCCTGCTTCTGTTGTCCTATGCATGGCGGCTGGTTCCCTGTGCGTTCCAGCCGCCGCTCTCTCTTCTTCCGAGTTCTGCCGTCGCTCTGCGTGTGCGCATTCCCGGAACGAAAGCGGGGCTTGGTTCGCGCATGTGCGCAAGTCTCTCGTGCCTGACGCCGCCATGACATCACGCGGCGCCACATTTAAATCCTGGGGAAGCCTGCAGAGTCTCGGGAATGATCGTGGGCTTATGCGGCGACTTCCCTGAGCATCTGCAGAGTCTTCCCCAGGTAGGTACTAGTGCTGAAGGGTTATGCTTTTTCCCTTGCTGATATCTGACTGTGATTTTCACCTGCAGTGTCTAGCCTGAAGTATGGATTCTTCACTGCCTCCTGGTGGCCAGCCCTCCCGCAGCAGGTAAGAATATGGGACATTATTTGGTTTTCCTATAAATATATAAAAACAAGAGAGAGCGCACGCCAGCCCTAGTGTGTTATCGTTTAATAGATGAAGATAAGTGTATAAAAAACGAGGGTTGCACTCACAAACATCCAGCGTTAAATGGCATAAACAGCTCCATAATAGCCTCCTCTCCTGATCTGTAGGGATCAGTTAGCTCATAGCAACTAGCAGCGTGGTAAAGTATTCCAGTAAGCACAGACCGCCTGCTTCTTTGTAACACACACCGCCCAAAGCACTCGCACGGACCAGCCGGCGCTGCCTGACGTCACTCGTAGCCAGGGAGGGGATGCACAGTGATGCAGCTGTCTCCTCTCGCAAGCTTCATGCAATTGCTAGGACAACATGTTTCGGAGGCGTGGCCTCCTTCTTCAGGTAACACCCTCATCTCCTCTAGTGATAATATATACAATCAAAAGAAAATGCTGCGCTACCAGTGAAACAAACTAAACACTGAACAACTACAGCTGCTAGCACATAACAAACCAAGTTCCCAAAATAATAAGACAAAATAGTGCAGCGCTAAACCTATATGTAGAAAGATACACTGGTATGTACCTCTAAATGTGTGACGTATGGTGACAAACTTCAACAATACAGTGACGTGCTGTGAGTGGACAAACTAATGTCTCTAAAAGATGTGACGCCCTCACAGTCCATAAGCGGTGAGAAAGTGGGGAATCTTCTCCAAAACGAAGGGGGTAACGGTGTCTTAGGGAAATTATGGACACTCGAGTGGGGAGGCGACCACAGGTAACAAAAAACACTTCAATCTTCAAGAAGACAAGATGGGTACTCTTACCAGATCCGTGGGATGCATCTGCCGTATAGCAGTGCGTCTATAAGGCAAAGGAGGTAACTACCCAGGATATCCAACCAGATGATGTCCTCCCGATCTCAATCACAAATGGAGGGGTGGTTGTCTTGGACAAGCGGTGGATCTCTAGTACACCCGATCTCCGATACCGGAACAAGTCAACCAGAACTGAATGATTCTTGGTGGGCCCATGGAGGAAAAGAAAAAGGAACTCCACATAGTGTAGATCAAAATTTAAGGTTTTTAATGTCCAAAAAAACGTACAAAATACAGGTGATCACAAGCAGATAAAAAGTATAAAAATGGCAATGTGGGAAGCTGAAATAGCTGGCCCTACGCACGTTTCGACCACACAGTCATCAACAAGGGTATAAAACAACCTCCCCACATTGCACTTATATATAAACTATATCCAACTTACAATTTAACCAAACTCCGCCCCCGTCATGGCGGGACCAGAAGTGGATATTCAAGGAGAGCATAACTAACTAAATTTAATAAAAATATCATGAACAGAAATGCCCCAAGTGTAAGGGGAAACCCCAACTTCTAGCAGGGCAAATAAAACACTGTGTTGTCCAAAGGACTACTGCCATCAGCTCCTCCGCTCATCTGCGCCCCAGGCCGCCAATGCGGCTTGCGCTCCACGCCTCGTAAATATGTCCCTATGGGAGGGGTGATGGCTGCCGACCATACTCCGGGATCCACAATGTCTCCAACTGACACCTAAAGTGTCATACAGCTGACACCTGAAATATCCTGGGGAGGGATCATCACGGCCGAAGGCCGTGAATTGGGGTGATTCATGTCATCCAATCCCTATATCCCAGCAGAGTAATATATGACCAGACCCTCCTCAGGAAAGCAGGGCAATGCCACAAAACCAGCTAGGAGTAATGAGGGAACCAAAGAATAAACCCACCGGATAGATGATGGGTAATAGAAAATAAAAAGTAATCAATAGCGCTGGACCGGCGCTGGAGGTGCCAAGTGCGTAAAATCTCCTAACCTGCCGCCAACCCGTACGGGGTAGCAGACTGACAGGGGATACCTAGCATTAACTCCGGATAACAATCTCACCTAACCAATGCAGGTCAGCGAGGTCATACGTGCCCAAGCCTCATCAAAGAGTGCTGGGCAACGCCACAACGCCGACCTGAAAAGGAAAGGCGCAAAAGGAGGGACAAATGTAAAAACTTGAAAATAAATTTATATTAAAAAAGTCTGGCCTTAAAGGCTCAACTGCAGACATTAAATATTATAAGCATATAACCTCGTATGTAACCTTCTGGCCTCCCGAAGGTATCAAAAACTGTTGGAATCCCCATACTAAAAAACTGTAAACGGTAATAGATAATCCATACTCCGACCCCCAGACCCTAGTTATAAAAGAATGGCCCCACTCCAATCCAGAATGAATTCAAAGACAGAGGTGTGTCGCGGCTAGAACGAGGAGGCGTATCTCACGCACGGCTGATGAAACAATTAATGTCCCATTCAACATTCATGCCGTACGGTGAGTAACACCTCAATTCGTATATCCAATAAGTATCGAGCCGCGACACACCCCTCAGACGGGACTCTCCCCTCCAATGAGGGACGAACTTGTCAATGATCACAAAGGAAGTACCCGTAGGGTCCGTATTGTGACATTCTCGATAGTGACGGGGCACACTATGCTTAATACAACCCTTTTTGATTTTAGCAATGTGTTCATTAACCCTGGTGGAAAATGCCCTAGTAGTGCGCCCAACATATTGTCTCTTGCAAGGGCAAGTAATGAGGTATACAACATGTCGGGTAGCGCATGTAGTAAAATGTTTCATCACATAGTCCCTAGAGGTAACCGTAGACCAAAAGGACACAGTTCTACGCTGTATTGTTGAAGTTTGTCACCATACGTCACACATTTAGAGGTACATACCAGTGTATCTTTCTACATATAGGTTTAGCCCTGCACTATTTTGTCTTATTATTGTGGGAACTTGGTTTGTTATGTGCTAGCAGCTCTAGTTGCTCACAGTGTTTAGTTTGTTTCACTGGTAGCGCAGCATTTTCTTTTTATTGTGTTCTTCATTTCTGACCCTTTGATTGCTGCAGCCACCTCATTGTTGCATTTTATTTCACTATGGATGTGTTTGAATATAGGACCACCAGGTCCATTAACACAAATGGGATCTTTGTTGTAAACAACATGGACACTGAAATGAGTGGGTTATTTCTTAGACTCAAAAACCTAATGATTACTGAATTACATATACAATGGGATATTGCCTTTTTGGAACAGTATACCAAAAAAAAGATGGTACCGAGAGGTTTACGGTGGGATATATCCCCCCAACACTGATCTTGAGCCCTGGTTTCGCTACTTCAATGAGGCGGGTTTCCAGCTGATCGGCTTTCTTGTTGAGAGAAAGCGGAGCAGACTTACCGCACTTGATTTGGAAATCAGAGACCTCAAAGACAAACTGTTACCATCCAATGGACTACCTGAATATATTTCCCACTCTACTAACCTCAGGACTTTTCTAGAAAAAGAAGAGAAGGACCAACGGAACAAAAAACAAAAAAAGTACAACCGTGATGTTACCGATTACAAAAACGGTTTGGTGTTTGGTTGGCAAAAAAAGATAGCCCAGGGTGCAGACCCGGGGCCCACTGGCTTACCTATTGGGAATATTGAACAGACCATCTCTAACCCCGATAGGAGACTAACATATGATCCCCCTCGGTTGTTTTATGCCCCTGTTGATGACTGATGACTGAGTAGGGCCAGCTATTTCAGCTTCCTTGTACGGTTTTTGGACATTAAAAACCTTAAATTTTGATCTACACTATGTGGAGTTTCTTTTTCTTTTCCTCCATGGGCCCACCAAGAATCATTCAGTTCTGATCGACTTGTTCTGGTATCGGAGATCGGGTGTACTGGAGATCCACCGCTTGTCCAAGACAACCACCCCTCCATTGGTGATTGAGATCTGGAGGACATCATCTGGTTGGATATCCTGGGTAATTACCTCCTTTGCCTTATAGACGCACTGCTATACGGCAGATGCATTCCACGGATCTGGTAAGAGTACCCATCTTGTCTTCTTGCAGATTGAAGTGTTTTTTGTTACCTGTGGTCACCTCCCCACTCGAGTGTCCATAATTTCCCTAAGACACCGTTACCCCCTTCGTTTTGGAGAAGACTCCCCACTTTCTCACCGCTTATGGACTGTGAGGGCGTCACATCTTTTAGAGACATTAGTTTGTCCACTCACAGCACGTCACTGTATTGTTGAAGTTTGTCACCATACATCACACATTTAGAGGTACATACCAGTGTATCTTTCTACATATATGTTTAGCGCTGCACTATTTTGTCTTATTAGTGATAATATATGCTCAAAACCCCTGCCCCTCCTATCTATGAACCAATGGCATCATAACAGACCAGGAGCACGGAGTACACAGCAAGAGGTATCTACAAGACGGAGGGGGTTATATAGCAACAGCATCCTAAAATGGTGTTTAGTACAAATAAACATAGAGAATTAGAACTATCTTTAATGTAAATCTAAATAAAAATAATTCTTGTCATATGTAATTAAAACTTATTTAAAAAGTACTTATGTGAACAGTACTATAAAATATATTATAAAATATACACTATATATTAGTTAATATCATCAACAACAGAAAATCACGATGCGAGGGCATAATCATACATATCAAAATACATGAAAAAATTATATATAATATATACATAATACAACATCATATTGATAAAGATGCAAGACGTCATGGCATATCCAAGGTAGAAATAATTGTATTATATTATATGGTTTTTAGGTGGTGAAGAAATAAAGTTCAATTAAGGTATAAAGTATATGGTGGGGTCCCATATTAAAATGGACCTCTATCTGATAAAATTATAATCTGATTCATACAAAACGAAAGTCTAAAATAAAATAATGAATATGGAGGATTTATACATTGAATAAGTATTCAGGGCAGCACAGTGGTGTAGTGTGTAGCACTCTCAACCGGCAGCACAAAGGGTCACCGGTTCAATTCCCATCCACAACACCACCCGAATGAAAGGCCAGACAATGTCAAACAGAATATCCCATACATTGGGTAATTTCATATGAGAGTACCTATTTCAAGTTCTTCATTTAACCCTTCTGGTGCCATACTGTTTAGAGTGAAAATCCAATAGGATTCACGTTTGCATAAACGAGCAAAACGTCCACCTTCCGGGATAGACATAGGTATGGATTCTATACCAAAAAGTTCCAACCCTGTAGTGCTGCCATCATGTTTATGCTTAAAGTGACGTGGCACACTATGCTTCTCAACCTTTTTTTTTTCTATGAACCTACAGTGTTCACCAAAGCGGGTCCTCATCTCCTACATAGAGGTACCCACATGGGCACCTCAACCCATAGATAACAAACTGGGTATTGCAAGATAGAAATTGTTTAATGTAGAAGGTACGGCCATCTTTACAACTAAATGACTTCTGGCCATGAGACATAAATTTACACGCTTTGCATTTAATGCCTTTACATCTATAACATCCAGTAATGTTAAAGAATTGAGGGATGTTTTGCATTTTCAAGCTTTGTTTGTCTTTAAGGTGACTGGGGGCAATTAAACTTTTCACATTTTTCGCACGTCGGAATACTACCCGAGGTTTATTGGGGAGGATTTTTCCAAATGTATTGTCCTGCCCCAAAATTGGCCAGTGCGTTTTGGACAGCTCTTTTTATAGCCCAGTGCTGATCGTTGAATGTTGTAATAAAAAGAATGTCATGTTGTTCTTTTGCAGATGTAGTCATATTCTTGTTCTGGATGCCTTCTCTATATTGGTCTCTCGCCTTTTGAATGTGATGATCTGCATATCCTTTTTCCAAAAGTTTTTTTGACAATATGGTTGGCTGATCATCATAGTCTTTGGTGCTACTACAATTCCTGCGTAGCCTACACAACCGACTGTAGGGTATGTAGGGTATGTTATCTTTCCATTTAGGGTGGTGGCAACTCCTCTGATGCAAATAGGAGTTGCCAGCAGTTTCTTTGAAGTGGGTTTTGGATGGGATGTTGCCATCTCCATCAATACCCAGTTCAAGGTCCAGGAATACCAGGGAATGAGCGTCTAGTACATGGGTAAATTGGATGCCAAACATATTGTTATTACAATATGAGACAAATTTGTCAATAATATCAGGTGGTCCATCCCAAATAATCAGTATATCATCTATATACCTCCCATAGTATACCAGATGTTTGGCAAATGGATTGTGCTGCCAAATACAGGATTTTTCCCAATACCCCATGAACAGATTTGCATAACATGATGCAAAATGTGCACCCATAGCCATGCCAGCTATCTGTCTATAAAATTTGCCCTGGAAAGAGAAATAATTCCTCTCCAAGGCAAACTTAGTGCAATGGCAAATGAATTTGGATTGATTGGGGTTCATGTAATCTGCTTCGGATAGGAAGTATTCGACTGCCCTTAGACCACTCTCATGGGGGATTGACGTGTAGAGTGAACTCACGTCCAAGGGTAACCATAAGTACCCTGGCTCCCATTTGTATTGCTTTAAGGTGTCCAAGACATGTGCAGAATCCTTTATGTATACACGAAGGGAAGTAACAAGAGGTTGGAGGAAAGCATCCACATATTGAGAAACTCGACTAGTAATGCCATCCATACTGGCCACTATCGGTCTACCGGGTGGGCATACCGGGTCCTTATGGACCTTAGGAGTGTGGTAGAAATAAGGCGTCTTGAAATAATTCATTAGGAAGAATTGTTTCTCTGATTTTTGTATTAGACCCTGGGCAAAGGCTTGATTCATCAATTCCGTTAGTTCCACTTTGTATTCTGGTAGGGGATAATTTTGCAGTATTTCATACGTAGCATTATCAGATAGGAGCCTATATGCTTCCTTGAGATGTTCCACCCTATCCTGAATAACAATACCTCCTCCTTTGTCTGCTGTGCGAATTACTAGATCATGATTCTCTTTAAATGCAAGTAGAGTGTCTTTTTCTTGCTTGGAGAGATTATGCATATTTACTTTTCCATGTGGTGACACAGAGTTTTCTAAAGTCTGCATACACCATGGCATAGAAAGTTTTGATGTATTCATTTTTAACATGGTGTGGGTAAAACGTGGACTTCGGACGAAATGTGGACTGTATAATCCCATTGGAAAAGGTGTCGATATAGGGATTTCTGTCTCTGATCCTCCCTCTAGAAGTAGTTCTTCAAGAATATTAATTGCCTCTTCATCAATATTATTGCTTATACTCTGGTCACAGCTTTCTTTTAACTGAGGTGTATATTCTTTCTGGTGGCTGTTTGGTGATATATTGGCTATATTGGCTATATTCTCACTAATCTTCGTATCCTTGGCGGCTTTTAGACCGTAGAATTGCTTCACTGTAATATCACGGATGTACTTGTGTAAATCTTTAAACAGTTCAAATAAGTTAGCATTACTGCTTAGGGCAAAATTCAGGCCTTTCTGCAAAAGACTAATCTCACTCTCTACCAGTTGGTGTGATGATAGATTGAAGATTTTCACCGTGGATTTTAGTTCTCTATCTTTCCCCTCTTTGATAATCTTGCTTTTTCTCCCTCCTGCCCCTCCTCTGTTTCCTCTTCTTCTTCTATTTTTCTTTTTTCGGGGAGAGGAGGGGGAAGCACTAAAAAATTAGCCATATCACTAATCAGTTATATTGTACCATCTGTGCCTCTTGGTGGTACTTGGGTAAGATGACTATTACTGGCAGTACCCGCTAGTGGTGTGCTCATGTCCACAGTGGTGTCCAACTGATTGGATGACCTCAGAACATCGAATGGATTAGAGGTCGGAATGTTAATACTGTAATTGTCCTCCTTTGTCCCTTGATGTAATGGAACCGGGAGGGCATTTTGTACAGATGAAGGCAACTGGGGATTGTTGTCGCCCTGTACAGGTCTTATATTTTTCTCCTGGTTGTCCCGGGTAGCAACAGAGTTAATTGCTATATTGTTGCGATTTTCCCCATTTTTATTTTTATTTGCATACTCATATTTGCCTTTCAGTGTATGTCTACCTCTTTTGTCATTGTGTTGAACCCAATTACCACTATTTTTATGCCCATTCGATGGTGCCTCTGATGTGGAACTTGAATAGTTATTTTTATTTTGAGGTATGGATTGCTGTGGCCCAGAGGAACTGGGTCTATTTGGATAGCTGGTGTCATGGGAGTTATGGCTATTTTGATTGGACTTCCTGGAGTCCTTTCCCTGAGAACTGTTACTATATTTTCCTTGCCTCTGTGAAGAATGGGCCGGGGTTTTGTGTTTTGAATAAATTTTCGTAGTTTCTTTCTGGGGACCCCCCCTATGGTGCGATTGCTGACGAGGTCGGTTCTGTTTTTTTGTTGTTGTTTTTGTAAATGATGGATCCTGCATATTGTTCATGTGTACCTGTGAGTCTCCATCCATGTGTGTTTTGAACCGACCTTTACCCCACTAAAAAATTGTTCCTTTTTCATAATCTGCTATATCCCTAGCAAACTTGTTTCTTTTGTTTGTAATAAGATTATCCTCAAAGGTGGCCCTCTTGGCATTAAGGAGGTCCCTGCATCTTTGATAACTGGGGACTTGTTGATATTTCTCAAGAGATGTTAGTATTTCACTTAATTTATTTTGACTGGTGTAACATTCTATCTCTCTGCATGCATATGATTTCCATCCACTGTGCAGTGCACAATGTGGAAACTTTATCCCAGGTACTCTGTAAATCTGGTTCAAGAAAGCCACATCTTTTCTTGTTACGTAGTCCCCTTGGAGCAAGACCTTCACTTAGGTAGTGTTTTAAAAATTTAATATTAATTTAATTAATAAAAAAATTTAATATCCCACCATTGCGTAATGTGGTAATTATACATGTCCTATGCAAGACAGCATCTGGGGGGTTAATGTGTCCACTATTAGCACCTGTTGTAGCAGGATGAGTGTTCTTGCCATCATTAGCTACAGCCTTTAAGTTGGTATTGGAGAAGAATTGTTTAAAAATCTCAGCTGATTTAGTATCCCTACTAGCAACTTCCTCTTGAAGGAAGATAGAGGGTTCCACCATGATAGCTAAAACTGTGTGGTATATGTATATGTTTAAATTTAATAGTATACACCAAAGTTACAAAGGTAAAACCAATAAATATGATGTACAAATTGGGTACAAGGATCAAAAAGAAAACTATAACTATATAAAAAAAAAGAAAAAAATTGATATTAATGTGTATATAAGAAATGAAGAAAATGCATTAATAAAAATTGATTACAATTAATAAATATGTGAATCAGACTTGGGTAATAAATGAACTATCACACATAAATATAAAAAATAAAAATAAAAAAAAAACATATACAGATTGCTTCGAAAGTTACAAAAAATCAGTAAGCAAACCGTATATAAATAGGGTCATGGGTCGCTGCTGCTTGGTGCCCAAAAAAAAAAGTCCAAACACACACCACAAACCAAGTTTAGCGCTGTCCCCACTATACCTATTCCAACAGTAAACAGTCTGTATGTATAATCCTCGCTTCAGGTGTTGCAGCTCTCCCAAAAGTCCACTGGATGATTCTGCAAATATATAAAAACAAGAGAGAGCGCACGCCAGCCCTAGTGTGTTATTGTTTAATAGATGAAGATAAGTGTATAAAAAAACGAGGGTTGCACTCACAAACATCCAGAGTTAAATGGCATAAACCGCTCTATAATAGCCTCCTCTCCTGGTCTGTAGGGATCAGTTAGCTCACAGCAACTAGCAGTGTGCTAAAGTATTCCAGTAAGCACAGACTGCCTGCTTCCTTGTAACACACACCGTCCAAAGCACTCGCACGGACCAGCCGGCGCTGCCTGACGTCACTCGTGGCCAGGGAGGGGATGCACAGTGATGCAGCTGACTCCTCTCATAAGCTTCGTGCAATTGCTAGGACAACATGTTTTGGAGGCGTGGCCTCCTTCTTTAGGTAACTCCCTCATCTCCTCTAGTGATAATATATGCTCAAACCCCCCACCCCTCTTATCTATGAACCAATGGCATCATAACAGACCAGGAGCATGGAGTACACAGCAAGAGGTATCTACAAGACGGAGGGGGTTATATAGCAACAGCATCCTAAAATGGTGTTTAGTACAAATAAACATAGAGAATTAGAACTATCTTTAATGTAAATCTAAATAAAAAGAATTCTTGTCATATGTAATTAAAACTTATTTAAAAATTACTTATGTGAACAGTACTATAAAATATACACTATATATATAGGTAGGTATATCGATGATATACTGATTATTTGGGATGGACCACCTGATATTGTTGACAAATTTGTCTCATATTCTAATAACAATATGTTTGGTATCCAATTTACCCATGTACTAGATGCTCATTCCCTGGTATTCTTGGACCTTGAACTGGGTATTGATGGAGATGGCAACATCCCATCCAAAACCCACTTCAAAGAAACTGCTGGCAACTCCTATTTGCATCAGAGGAGTTGCCACCACCCTAAATGGAAAGATAACATACCCTACTGTCAGTTCTGTAGGCTACACAGGAATTGTAGTAGCACCAAAGATGATGATGATCAGGCAACCATATTGTCAAAAAAGTTTTTGGAAAAAGGATATGCAGATCATTACATTCAAAAGGCGAGAGACCAATATAGAGAAGGCATCTAGAACATGATTATGACTACATCTGCAAAAAAACAACATGACATTCTTTTTATTACAACATTCAACGATCAGCACTGGGCTATAAAAAGAGCTGTCCAAAAGCACTGGCCAATTTTGGGGCAGGACAATACACTTGTTAAAATCCTCCCCAATAAACCTCAGGTAGTATTCAGACGTGAGAAAAATGTGAAAAGTTTAATTGCCCTCAGTCGCCTTAAAGACAAACAAAGCTTGAAAATGCAAAACATCCCTCAATTCTTTAACATTACTGGATGTTATAGATGTAAAGGCATTAAATGCAAAGCGTGTAAATTTAACTCTATGGCCAGAAGTCATTTAGTTGTAAAGATGGCCGTACCTTCTACATTAAACAATTTATATGTTGCAATACCCCATTTGTTTTTTATGGGTTGAGGTGCCCATGTGGGTACCTCTATGTAGGTAGAACGGGGCGTGCGATGAGGACCCACTTTGGTGAACACCGTAGGTTCATAGAAAAAAAAAAAGGTTGAGAAGCATAGTGTGCCACGTCACTTTAAGCATAAACATGATGGCAGCACCACAGGGTTGGAACTTTTTGGTATAGAATCCATACCTATGTCTATCCCGGAAGGTGAACGTTTTGCTCGTTTATGCAAACGTGAATCCTATTGGATTTTCACGCTAAACAGTATGGCACCAGAAGGGTTAAATGAAGAACTTGAAATAGGTACTCTCATATGAAATTACCAAAGTGTATGGGATATTCTGTTTGACATTGTCTGGCCTTTCATTCGGGTGGTGTTGTGGATGGGAATTGAACCGGTGACCCTTTGTGCTGCCGGTTGAGAGTGCTACACACTACACCACTGTGCTGCCCTGAATACTTATTCAATGTATAAATCCTCCATATTCATTATTTTAATTTTAGACTTTCGTTTTGTATGAATCAGATTATAATTTTATCAGATAGGGGTCCATTTTAGTATGGGACCCCACCATATACTTTATAGCTTAATTGAACTTTATTTCTTCACCACCTAAAAACCATATAATATAATACAATTAATTTCTACCTTGGATATGCCATGACGTCTTGCATCTTTATCAATATGATGTTGTTTTATGTATATATTATATATAATTTTTTCATGTATTTTGATATGTATGATTATGCCCTCGCATCGTGATTTTCTGTTGTTGATGATATTAACTAATATATAGTGTATATTTTATAGTACTGTTCACATAAGTACTTTTTAAATAAGTTTTAATTACATATGACACAAATTCTTTTTATTTAGATTTACATTAGAGATAGTTCTAATTCTTTATGTTTATTTGTACTAAACACCATTTTAGGATGCTGTTGCTATATAACCCCCTCCGTCTTGTAGATACCTCTTGCTGTGTACTCCGTGCTCCTGGTCTGTTATGATGCCATTGGTTCATAGATAAGAGGGGTGGGGGGTTTGAACATATATTATCACTAGAGGAGATGAGGGCCTTACCTGAAGAAGGAGGCCACGCCTCCGAAACATGTTGTCCTAGCAATTGCATGAAGCTTACGAGAGGAGTCAGCTGCATCACTGTGCATCCCCTCCCTGGCCACGAGTGACGTCAGGCAGCGCCGGCTGGTCCGTGCGAGTGCTTTGGGCGGTGTGTGTTACAAGGAAGCCGGTGGTCTGTGCTTACTGGAATACTTTAGCACGCTGCTAGTTGCTGTGAGCTAACTGATCCCTACAGACCAGGAGAAGAGGCTATTATGGAGCTGTTTATGCCATTTAATGCTGGATGTTTGTGAGTGCAACCCTTGTTTTTTTATACACTTATCTTCATCTATTAAACAATAACACACTAGGGCTGGCGTGCGCTCTCTCTTGTTTTTATATATTTGCAGAATCATGTCTACCACCCAGTGGACTTTTGGGAGAGCTGCAACACCTTAAGCGAGGAATATACATACAGACTGTTTACTGTTGGAATAGGTATAGTGGGGACAGCGCTAAACTTGGTATGTTGTGTGTGTTTGGACTTTGGTTTTCCTATGTTCTGCCTGCTGGGGGGATGAGGAGAGGGGAGTATAGGGCATTATTGTGACTCTATGGGGTTTATTTACAAAAGGCAAATCCACTTTGCACTTAGAAGTGCAGTCGCTGTAGATCTGAGGGGGACATGCAAGAAAAATAAAAAACAGCATTTTTGCTTGTACATGATTGGATGATAAAATCAGCAGAGCTTCCCCTCATTTCAGATCTCCTACTCAGATCTACAGCGACTGCACCTCCAAGTGCAATTTCAGTGCAAAGTGGATTTGCCTTTAGTAAATCAACCCCTATGTTTCTCTATCTTCTCTATCCTTCTTTCTCTCTTTCCTCTTTTCAGCCCTTCTAGGTCTGATCAATGGCACGGTTCCTGGAGAAGGAGCGGGTCTTCTAAATCACACCACCGGCACTTCTCCTCTGGTTCTAGACACCATGGATCCTCCTCTAAGTCCAAAGACCACAAAAGAGGCTCTCCTCACCCCCCCCCCCTCTTCTCACAGTAAGGGGCCGGAGAGATCATGTTGGGGATGCAGGTTCCTGCCAGCAAGTCTCTCTGTGACCGCTGTTTCTCTAAAGCAGCTAACAAGAGGGAAGGTGCAGACCAAAACTTGGAAACATTAATTAAGCGGGTCGTGAAAGAGTCGCTAGAGGAAAAAGATGCTGGAAAGCCTCGTGATTCCCCTCTAGATCCACTGATTCCCCTGTCAGGAGAGGGACAATCCATGAGACGTGGGAGTCTTCCCAACCTAGTCACCAGTCAGCTCCCCCTTCAGATAGCAGGTCGGAAGCAGATGATCCTGGGATGGGCTTTGAATACGCCTTGGTTCTCTCTCTGGTGAAAGCTGTTAAAGAAGCTCTGAATTGGGAAGACCCAGTAATTTCTCCTCCTTAATAGAGAAAAATTTTCAAACAGCTCAGTAAGGAGCGTCAATATTTTCCTTTTCTCACTGAAGTAGGAGCCATAATTTCTGAAGAATGGGGCAAGATGGATAGAAAAGGTTCTATGCAATCTAAAATTTCTAAACTATATCCTTTCAAGGAAGAAGAGGTTAAACACCTTGAGTCAGCTCCCTTGGTGAATGTAGCATTAATGAGACTTGTGAGGTATGTTCCTTTGGAAGATACAGTCTCATTTAAAGACCCTTTGGAGAGACGGATTGATTCCGACCTAAAACGGATTTGACAGCAGGCACAGCTTGCAAACCTGTCCTGGCCTTTGCAACAGTCTCTAAAGCAGGGGTCTCAAACTGGTGGCCCTCCAGCTGTTGCAAAACTGCAAGTCCCATGAGGCATTGCAAGGCTGACAATGTGAACGTGGAAACTCCTGCGCTGTCGGGGAGGACCTACGCTAAAAGGACACTGCTGCAACACTTAAGTACTGATCCAAAGCAGGACAAATGAGGCAAAAGGGGGGAAGATGGTAGTTGCGCTGTGATGAAGGGGGGGGGGGCTAAAAAGATGACTAAAGTGGCAAAGTAAACTGAAAAAGAAGAGGGCAAATACATGAATGGATCCTACATGCTAAAGAAACATAATGAAGATGCAGTGCAGTGAAAAGTTGCTGATCAACATAGATATATCTATAATGTTACGGGCAAACAACGCCTAATATATGAAAGGTAATTGTGAAACAGTGACTGCTTGAATGAAGCAAACCAAAAAATACATATGCTAACACAAATAGGATAAATAGTGACACAATGCAAAATATATAATGCAAAAATGTATGAGATGAGTCACAAATACATGTGGGCTAGTGCCCCATTAGCAAAAACGTGCCAAATCCTGGTGTAAGGTACAACTGTAAGGTAAGCGGCTTGCAAACACGGAGGTGTCCTCACTGAAGATCCCCCCTCCCTTCACGATTGGAAATGTTTTGTGTTTTTCATCATGAGTTTTGTTTTGGACTGGATGATAGAACTATTATTTATGTTTTTCCTAGGGATTTGTCACTTGTAGTCCACCAGGATTTGGCACGTTTTTGCTAATGGTGCACTAGCCCACATGTATTTTTGACTCATCTCATACATTTTTGCATTATATATTTTGCATTGTGTCACTATTTATCCTATCAAGCATAAGACAATCGTTGCCAATCTAGAATCGTTTCCAATCTCCAATCATGGGCTAATCACTCCCTGGTTCGTCAGTTCTTCAAGGGTGCTATCAGACTTAGACCTCAAAGAAAACCGAGGTTTCCTAAGTGGGATCTTCCTCTTGTTCTAGATTTTCTTTCCACGCTTGGAACAGATCCTGAGAAACCTCTATCAGTCAAAGACCTTACACTCAAGACTGTCTTCCTGGTGGCAGTAACTTCAGCCAAAAGAGTGTCTGAAATCAGAAACTTAGGTTCAAAAGAGCCTTTCCTGACCTTTTTTTCCAGATAGAGCTTAATTCCCATGCTGGGCTCAAAACCTAAAGTATCATCCATTTTTCACGAAAATCAAGAAATTGTGTTGCCTACCATTGGGACAACAGAGGGTCAAGATGTCCATCCCCTCGAAGTTGGACATACTTTGAGTCAATATTTGGAAGTTCCGGAATCTTTTAGATAAACAGACTTTCTTTTCATTCTTCTACATCAGACATCACTAAATGGCGGACCGTGGTCCGGATCCGGCCCCAGTCACTGTTTCATCCGGCCCGGCCGCAGTCCTGCCATTTAGAAGCCTGCCTCCCGGGGTCCATGCAGAGCTGTCCTGCCGCTGATGTCCCCCTCCTGCCTCCCTGGGTCCATGCAGAACTGTCCTGTCACTGATGTCTCCCTCCTGCCTCCCGGAGTCCATGCAGAGCTGTCCTGCCGCTGATGTCCCCCTCCTGCCTCCCTGGGTCCATGCAGAACTGTCCTGCCACTGATGTCTCCCTCCTGCCTCCCGGAGTCCATGCAGAGCTGTCCTGCCGCTGATGTCCCCCTCCTGCCTCCTGGGGTCCATGCAGAACTGTCCTGCTGCCGATGTCCCCCTCCTGTCGTCCAGGTGGAGCTGACCTGCCTCCGATGTCAGCTATAGATGTCCTTTCCGCCTTGTGTAGTTAGGACATCAAAGAGAGCTGTCACTACTGTGAAGGATGTGTGGGAAGCCGAGGATGACGTGAAGAGGGACTAATCTGGAGGAAAGGGGAGGGGTTTTTAAAGGGGGGGGGGGTGAGGACAGGAATTGTAAAGGGGGTGAGGACAGGAATGTAAAAGGGGGGTGAGGACAGGAATTTAAAAAAGGGGGTGAGGACAGGAATGTATAGGGGAGTTGAGGAAAGGAATGTGAAGGAGGAGCGGGGTAATATAAAGGGGGAATGACGTAGCAATGTAAAGGGGGTGAGGACAGGAATGGGAAGGGGAAGGGGGTGATATAAAGTGGGGGGTGTGAAGACAGCTATGTGAGGGGGGGTGATATGAAGGGGGGCTGAGGACAGTAATGTGAAGGAGGGGGCTGATAAAGGGGGCAGAGAACAGGAATGTGATGGGGTGGTGA
Organism: Lithobates septentrionalis; assembly: GCA_037952835.1. Taxonomy (NCBI): domain Eukaryota; kingdom Metazoa; phylum Chordata; class Amphibia; order Anura; family Ranidae; genus Lithobates; species Lithobates septentrionalis. The sequence continues at coordinate 2,375,873 of JBBDGP010000671.1, read as the reverse complement.
TATTAATGGGGGAGTGATGTGAGGGGGGTCGAAGACACTGCTGTAAAGGGGGTGATGTGAAGGGGGCTGTGATGTAGAGAGGGGTTGTGATGTGCAAGGGGGCTAAGAATACTGTTCTGATGTGAAGGATCTGAGGCTAGGTTTATATCACTGCTACTTGTGTTCTGCATGTAGGCTGTTTTACATGCAGAAACACAGAAAAAGAAGTACCTGACCCTTTTTTTTAAATTGCGCTACACCAAGCTAATTTGGCGGTCACGAAAATGTGCAGCATTTGCCCGATGCTTCAAGGTGCCATTAGGAATCAAACATGCGATTCGGACCTCTGCTGGAAGAAAATTTAAGTGACTGGACCTCCGTAAATTTTAATTCAATACCCCTGTTCTACATGGAAAAAACAAAGGAAATGGGCCTCAATTAGATCCATTTCTGCTTGGATAGTACAAACCATTAGAAGGGCTTATAAAGCAAAGGGGGTGTTAAATAAATTTATTTTCTTTGCTCAGCATTGTTCCCACCCAGGTGTGTTTGGCAAGCTTTTTCCCACACGTATGCTGCCATGGAGCCTGTCAGGAAAACAGAAAATTTATATCAAATACTTACCATAATTTTCCTTTCCTGATAGGCTCCATGGCAGCAGGAGTCCCTTCCAACACGGCTAGGAGTCCAGAGCTGAAATTTATGGGAGAGGGGTCCTATTGGGTAGTTATGGAGGCGGGGTCAACCCACACATATGGTGCCATGGAGCCTATCAGGAAAGGAAAATTATGGTAAGTATTTGATATAAATTTTCCGTTTTTTTCTCCCAGTAAATACCTTATACAGCCCACTTCCTTGTTTCTTGTTTGTTAAAAATCCTAGGATTGGGGCGTGGCTTGCAACCGAGCTGAATGGCAGCATAAGCTCGGAGCTCCGGTGAAGAACAGGGACACAGCGGCTCAAAACAACCCACCGGGTCCCATTTTCATCCTCCAAGGCAGGCGATTTACACAGGACCATACCTGGGATAATGTCCAGAAAGCGGAAGGAGCAGAGAAAGCCTCAACGCCTGACGGACTTCTACACTATGAAGCACCATGATGGTAGGCAAGATGGCACCGGGTCATCATCCAACCCGGCTGATAAAATCAATATCAACTTGCTTAAAGCAGGCAAGCATCACCAGCACAGAATCTCCCCTGAAAGCCCACAGCAGTATTCTCCCTCCCCGCCCTCAGGCAGCCCTGCTAAGGCTAAATTTAGGATGGATGGAGAGGGATCTACCGGCCCAGCCAGCCCTGTCATTGATTCAGGGGATGACACACGTGAGCTCCCTGACTCCATCGAGTCTTTCCCTACCATGCACCAGCCTGTGATAGACACTGTCCTGAAAGATATGCTCTTATCATTAAGAAGCTCATTACAATCTGATATGGTGAACTGTATGCACAAGTTCAATACTCACATACAGGCAGTTGAATCACGGGTTGAGCACATTGAGCAAAAAATGGGAGAATATGCTGCCACTATCAATGACCTAGTGGATTCACATGAGGAAAGAGAAGGGGATACTGATTGGATTAAGGCTAAAATCGCAGACATTGAGGACAGAAATAGGAGAAACAATATGAAAATCAGAGGGATCCCTGAAACAATTCTGCAAGCTGATTTACGCTCCTATGCATCCTCATTGTTTAAAGCTCTCCTTCCTGATCTCTCTGACCTCGATATCACAATTGACAGAATCCACCGATTGCCCAAACCATCTTACTTGTCAGAACATATCCCCAGAGACGTAATCCTGCGCCTACAATTTTATCATGCCAAAGAACAGTTGATGTTGATTATGCGCAAGAAGGATCAAATCCCTGCTCAATACCAGCCAGTGGCGAAACTACTGCCATAGCAAGTCACGCGGTCGCTATGGGGCCCGCAGCCGAGAGGGGCCCGTGGGGAGGATGAGGAATGCATACTGCGGGGGGGCGAGCACCTCCGGCACGGTCCCCCAGCCAGGGGAAGTGAGGAGAGGAAGAGGCAAGCTGTCCATACGAGCAGAGAGCTGTAAGAGCTTTCATTAGAATTTCCTGTGTTCCTGGGGCTCCCCGTCACATAGCCCCACCTCTTGGCCCGGCGCCTTTGATAGACAGAACGCCGGTCCAATGCGCGCCTTGTGACATCATCAAAGGCGCCGGGCCAAGAGGTGAGGCTGCACTGGGCACAGGTGAGGCAGTATTGGGCACAGGTGAGGCAGTATTGGGCACAGGTGGGCACAGGTGAAGCTGTATTGGGCACGGGCAGGCCACGCTGCATTGGGAACAGGCAGTATTGGGCGCAGGTGAGGCTCCATTGGGCACTGGACATGCTGCATTGGGCACAGGCACTACATTGGGCACAGGTGAGGCTGCATTGGGTACAGGTGGGCAAGGTAAGGCAAGTATTGGGCACAGGTGAGGCTGTATTGGGCACGGGCAGGCCACGCTGCACTGGGCACAGGTGAGGCTGCATTGGGCGCAGGTGAGGCTGCATTGGGCACTGGACATGCTGCATTGGGCACAGACAGGTCACGCTGCATTGGGCACTGGCCACGCTGCATTGGGCACTGGCCACGCTGCATTGGGCACTGGCCACGCTGCATTGGGCACTGGACACGCTGCATTGGGCACTGGACACGCTGCATTGGGCACTGGACACGCTGCATTGGGCACAGGCCACACTGCATTGGGCACAAGTGGGCACAGGTAAGGCAGTATTGGGCACAGGTGAGGCTGTATTGGGCACGGGCAGGCCATGCTGCATTGGGAACACACAGGCCACATTGGGCACTGGTCACGCTGCATTGGGCACAGGTGAGGGTGATTGAAGCGCCAACACCAGGTGTTTGGAGTATCTTTATCTGTTGATTGTTAAACTTTCTGGAATACATATATTGCTATTGTGGTGTAGGATCTGGGCCTGTTCTTTCTTTCTTTTCCTTCCTTCCTTCCTTCCTTCCTTCCTTCCTTCCTTCCTCCATCATTCATCTCAGACTCAAACCACTCCCCCTTTGATCCACGCCCACTATTAAATTTAAGCCCCGCCATTTTTTGTGGGGGGGGCATACAACATTTTGCTATGGGGCCCTGTGATTTCTAGTTACGCCCCTGATACCAGCATTTACAGTTTTACGCAGATTTATCCCAGTACACACTACAAAAAAGAAAGAACTTAAATACCATTACTAAAGTGTTGAGAAATCACAACATCACTTACAGATGGGGCTACCCTACTAAGTTATCTATCACAAAAGATGGACGCACCCACGTGGTGGATTCCCTGGAGAAAAGCCTTTCTTTTTTGGAAAAGTGGGGATTTTTACCTGAGCAGTCAGGGGATCAGACCACTGGCAGGTCACCTCAACCAGTAGAACCTGCGTGGAAAAAGGTCACTTCAAAAAATGCAAAATCACATACTTAAGCCAGGTTGGGTATATCATACCCTACAATTCCCTGGAGGACTACACAGGAGCCTATAAGCTTGAACTTCCTCCCCTTCAACTTGAGCAGCAAAGTGCTGTACACAAGTATCTCAGTTTTCCTTTACCCTGTTTTGGTTTGAGATCGGCAACTGAGAATGCTGATCTTAAACAAATTTAATGAGTATTTTACTTTAACAGTTTTTTTCTGTTTCTATGTTTTCCTTTTTTTATCCTTGCAAGCTGCAGTAATCGGAACCCTACAACCAGCGAAGAGACAAGCTCTCTCTCCACAGAACAATAACAGCACCGAACGTGAGTACACTCCACAGCCTTTCACACCAAGTAATACTTCTCACATGCAGTACCAAAAACCACCACAGAAGGACAATATTGCCTCAAGAAGGGCCATTCAACACAAAATTCTATTAGCATCACACTTCCTCAAAAATGGGTATAAAAATCCTCTCAATTAATTCTAAAGGCCTCAACCACCCTGCTAAAAGAAGGTCAATGTAGAAGGAAGCCCTCTCTAACAAATCTGACATTGTCTGTGTTCAAGAGACACATTTTTCAGCATCAGCCCTACCCTCTTGCACCCACAGAAGTTTTCCGTATTTCTTTTCCGCTAATGCCCACAGTAAAACAAAAGGAGTGTTCACAGCTATAAGAGACACAGTGGCATTTACACTTCATGACGCAATTAAAGACCCCAACGGCCGGTACCTAATCTTAGTATGCGACCTCAACTCAACGACATACACTATTGTAAATGTTTACGCACCTAATTATCATCAAATACGCTTCTTCCATAAACTGCTACGTAAGATTAAATCTCACCAAAGGGGAAGGTTAATTATGTGTGGAGATTTTAATACAGCACCTGATCCCACTATGGATTCCACTTCTGGTATTAAACGCTCAGGCCCTTCTCTTTTGCCTTCGCTCCATGCGCAAGATCTATACGACGCCTGGAGGTGTATACATGCTGGAGAGCAGGACTACACTTTTTTTCTCTTCCCCTCACAAAGTCTATTCACGAATTGACTTATTTCTTGTGGATCAAGATACTTTAGCACACCTGACATCTGCAACTATTAACACCATCACGTGGTCGGACCACGTGTCCATTACCCTCTCCTTGAGGGATAATATGGCGTGTAATGTGAATAATATGTGGAGATCCAATTCGTATCTAAGGCAAAAATCAGATTTCATAAAAAACATTGAAAATCATTTGACAGAATTTTTCAGCACTAATGAACCCTCTGTGCAGGATCAATTTATACTGTGGAATGCGCATAAAGCGTATATCCGTGGTGTCTTTATACAACTGGGATCAAGGGCTAGGAGGCAGCGGCAGCAGCGTAAAAAAGAGTTGACAGACAAAATTTCCCTATTAGAAACTCACAATAAACAAAAGACATCCCATACAGTCTCCCAACAACTTACACAATTGAGATATGACTTGAGACTATTATTACTTGAAAACTTTGAAAGAGCCTCACAAAAACTCAAAATGACATACTATGCCACTGGCAACAAGGCAGGTAAGACACTAGCGTACAGTATAAAAGGGCTCAGACACAAAACAAAGATTCCTTATATAATTCATCCCCTCACTAAAAAGACAACAACCCTCAGGATATAGCCGACACCTTCAGCCATTACTATAGCACACTATACAACTTGAAAGATGATCAGGATACTACATAACCTAATACAGACGCAAATAATTTATTCTTACAACAGCTAAATATACCTTCACTTTCACCAGAACAAATACAGTCTCTGAACCAACCGTTTAGCACCTTAGAAGTAAATAACGCTATTGACTCCCTCCCGAGCAACAAGTCACCTGGCCCCAGCTTTTCTGGGGACTACTATAAAACCTTTAAACCATTATTAACCCCGTATATAGAACACATTTTTAACACTGCTGCAGCCTCTGCCTCCTTCCCACCAGAGATGTTGAATGCAATCATTGTGACCTTGCCTAAGCCAGGGAAGGAGCCTACCATACCCCCAAACTTTACACCAATTTCATTGCTTAATATTGACCTGAAGGTCTACGCCAAGATCATTGCTTCCCGGTTGCTAAACATACTCCCTCTCCTCATTCACCCTGATCAAACAGGATTCACCAAGGGACGTCAGATGTCCGATGCCACCCGCAGATTGACAAATATCATACATTTAGCTAAAAAAAGCAAAAAAGGCCTTCTCTGCTGTTGGCCTTAGACATGGAGAAGGCCTTTGACCGCATCCACTGGCAGTACCTTACCCAGGTCTTGAGGAGATTTGGCTTTTCAGGCCCCATTTTATCAGCAATCCCAGGTTTTCACAGCAGGTGTGTTGTTCAAACCATTCAATATTACGAACAGCACAAGACAGGGATGCCCCCTGTCCCCTTTCATTTTCAATCTACTTATGGAACCCTTGGCTATATATATCTGCTCACACCCTGATATTACAGGCTTCCCTGTATCCAACGACACACATAAGATCAGTTTATTTACTGACGACATAATTATGATACTCACTAATGTAGAAACTTCCCTGGCTTCGGTGCACTCTGCTCTTGAATTGTTTAACAAGTTATCTTAATATAAAGTTAATGAGAGCAAATCTTATATCATGGGCATGGGCGTTGACCTGTCTCTACAAATGAAACCAAGTTCAAAATTTCCATACTCATGGAGGAATGAGGGGATAAAATATCTGGGGATAACCTTGACGGGTACAACAAGCACCTTAGTCGCAGCCAATTACACTCCCTTCCTGGACTTACTACACAAGAAACTACTGGACATAGCCAAAGTAGAACTCACATGGTCAGGTCAATTGGCTGCGTTCAAGATTATGGTGCTCCCACAGCTGCTCTACCTATTTAGGATACTTCCAATCCCTGTCCCATACTCTTTTTTCCAAAGCGCAGTCTCTGATAAATAGGTTTTTATGGCAGGGCAAAAAAGCTAGATGTGCTTTTATGAAACTAACTAAAGCCAGAGATGCTGGAGGAATAGGACATATAATTTTGAAAGACTACCACACCGCAGCATACCCTTTCACAAGCTAAAACTTGGTTCTCCCAGACCCAAGCCACTAGATGGTTGGAATTGGAGGAGGCACAAGTTCCTGGGAAAAAACTAGCTGACATACTATTGACTAGCAACATCCAGCCAATTATTCAAATGCATGTATCTCCTACAATAGAAGCTACACTACTAGCTTGGAAAATGCTCATCTCCTTAGACTTCTCGAACCAGGTGACCAAATCTATCCATATCACCATATCTAGTTTAACACTGGTTATTCCAGACTTACACATATCGCATTGGATGACTAGTGGAATACGTACACTAGCTGATCTCATGGCAGGCCCAACAACACCCAAAACATTTGAGGCTTTACAAATAGAATATGGTTTAGGCGACAATGACCATTATAGGTACCTCCAGGTTGTACATCTTCATAAAACGCCTAAAACCTTCATTGAAATACCATGGCGAGTATTTCTTTTTCTCAACAACCCCCACACTATGATAAAGGGCATTTCGCTGTTTTATAACCTTTTGAATAACAAAACTGTATTTATCAAAACCAATAATATCATAGCGTGGGAACGGGACATGGGTGCAACGTTTACCGAAGAACAATGGCAAAAAGCTGTGCGCAGCACATTTACTGCGACTAAGAGCATCAATTTATGGGATAAAACAAGTAAAAATTTGCGCTGAACTGAAAAAAGCAAGCGGCCAGCAAAGTTCGTAGATAACAAACAAAAAGTCACATGCATAAAAATTATTGCGGCGCTGAAAAGTTCAAAAATGAAATTGAAGAGTGGGAGGAATCCAATCACCAAATATATTGTGCAGATGTAGAAAGATTCACTCGTCACCACGTGGTAATGTAGTCTGCTTAACAGAAGGTGTTAAGGATTAGGCATAGATGATAAATTCTCAATAGCATCCAGCAAATCCAGCCCACTGGAACCCCTCATCAGACCACAACATCCGTGGGATTTCCTTCACATATAAACATCTCCCAATGGTCACTTCAGAATTAGGCATTCAGGCATGTAGTCATCATATATCCGAGAAAAGAAAATGAAGGACCCATAGTGAAGCCCGTAATGATAGATAAAAAAACTTTTATTGTAGTAACTTACAGTTGATGCTTAAAACAGCATGCATCAATGATAGGAACAAACGGCTGCAGCAATCAGCGTACGGCTGTCAACCTGCCTGACATGTTTCATCGTAACAGATGTCTTCAGAGGCATGGCTACAGCTACAACCGCACGCTATATATATATGGTATGGTTAGTGGGTGGATCAGAGGGGATATAATCAAACTCATCACTAACAGCTGGGTAGGATGTGTGTCTTGTGCAGAGCGCCCTGGTGCTAACAGGATAAACCTGGTTAGCAACTGATGACAGCACATGGCCAATCAGAAAAAACAGAGGATAGGAACAAAAAGAGGATGGCAACAGATGACTCAGTGCCACCTCATTGGTTAACCTATCTCTCAGTGAACAGAAAAAATTGAAAAATGCCAGATAAGCATGAACAGGCGACGAGGAAGAGCGCCGGCTGTGCGGTCCGGCTCAGGGACATGAAAAAGGCTAAAAATGTATTTTTGATTGATCAGACAAAAACCTGATATCATATAACTCAATATACACAATAAAAAAATGGAAGAGAATTAACACCCGCACAGATAAGCTATGAGATTAACGCCTGTCATGCAGTATAGATCAAAGGCATAGAATAAAACGCTAGACTTTGTATAACAAGTCAGTGCTTGCATGGGATAAAAACACTAACCTATGTATAACAAACCAGCGACTCACATGCAACTAAGCAATAGACATTGTGAATGCGATTAATCGCACACACTTCAATAAAAATACATGCATGCAATATACATCAATATATGTGTTAAAATCAATACAGATGATTGTAAACATCATTAAAAAATATTGTTTTAAAAAAATATTGTTTTAAAAAGCTGACCTAGACCCAAGATTTGCAAATAAATAAAGGAGAAAAAACAAAAAATAAATAGAATGAATAAAAGAGTGTATTGATGCTAACTGTTATTAATGAATCAGAGTCCCTACTGGATTTCTGTTATGACATTCTAAATAGTGACGTGAGACCGTGTGCTTAGGAAAACCTTTCTTTATGTTTTTTATATGTTCCTTTATTCGCACATTCATGGCTCTCATAGTGCGGCCTACATACTGTAGACCGCATGGACAAGTCAATAAGTACACAACATTTTTTGAGGTGCAGGTGATGAAAGTATCTATATCATAGACCTTTGTGGTGGAGTTAGATTTAAATTGCCAAATTTTCCTATTTTATCGCCATTTATGCGACACACTTTACATTTGCGACATGGGAAAAAACCTTTTGAGTTCTAAAGGAACATATAAAAAACATAAAGAAAGGTTTTCCTAAGCACACGGTCTCACGTCACTATTTAGAATGTCATAACAGAAATACAGAAGGGACTCTGATTACCGCCATTGATCGTTTCATACCCCATTGGAGAGGTAGTTACACCAAGAGAGAAATCTCGAGGTTGGAAACGCGATGGATACACACCCTCAAATGCTATACGCCATATGGGTTAAACGTAGAGTGTGATGTTAATAGCTTCATTAATAACAGTTAGCATCAATACACTCTTTTATTCATTCTATTTATTTTTTGTTTTTTCTCCTTTATTTATTTGCAAATCTTGGGTCTAGGTCAGCTTTTTAAAACAATATTTTTTTAAAACAATATTTTTTAATGATGTTTACAATCATCTGTATTGATTTTAACACATATATTGATGTATATTGCATGCATGTATTTTTATTGAAGTGTGTGCGATTAATCGCATTCACAATGTCTATTGCTTAGTTGCATGTGAGTCGCTGGTTTGTTATACATAGGTTAGTGTTTTTATCCCATGCAGGCACTGATTTGTTATACAAAGTCTAGCGTTTTATTCTATGCCTTTGATCTATACTGCATGACAGGCGTTAATCTCATAGCTTATCTGTGCGGGTGTTAATTCTCTTCCATTTTTTTATTGTGTATATTGAGTTATATGATATCAGGTTTTTGTCTGATCAATCAAAAATACATTTTTAGCCTTTTTCATGTCCCTGAGCCGGACCGCACAGCCGGCGCTCTTCCTCGTTGCCTGTTCATGCTTATCTGGCATTTTTCAATTTTTTATGTTCACTGAGAGATAGGTTAACCAATGAGGTGGCACTGAGTCATCTGTTGCCATTTTTGTTCCTATCCTCTGTTTTTTCTGATTGGCCGTGTGCTGTCATCAGTTGCTAACCAGGTTTATCCTGTTAGCACCAGGGCGCTCTGCACAAGACACACATCCTACCCAGCTGTTAGTGATGAGTTTGATTATATCCCCTCTGATCCACCCACTAACCATACCATATATATAGCGTGCGGTTGTAGCTGTAGCCATGCCTCTGAAGACATCTGTTACGATGAAACCTGTCAGGCAGGTTGACATCCGTATGCTGAGTGCTGCAGCCGTTTGTGCCTATCATTGATGCATGCTGTTTTAAGCTTCAACTGTAAGTTACTACAATAAAAGTTTTTTTTATCTATCATTACGGGCTTCACTATGGGTCCTTCATTTTCTTTTCTTGGATATATGATGACTACATGTCTGAATGCCTAATTCTGAAGTGACCATTGGGAGATGTTTATATGTGAAGGAAATCCCACGGATGTTGTGGTCTGATGAGGGGTTCCAGTGGGCTGGATTTGCTGGATGCTATTGAGAATTTATCATCTATGCCTAATCCTTAACACCTTCTGGTAAGCAGACTACATTACCACGTGGTGACGAGTGAATCTTTCTACATCTGCACAATATATTTGGTGATTGGATTCCTCCCACTCTTCAATTTCATTTTTGAACTTTTCAGCGCCGCAATAATTTTTATGCATATCAATTTATGGGAGATAACTCTCAAGATAATGTAAAGATGGTACTTAACACCATAACGAATATCCAAATTCGCTAAACAGGCCTCATCTCTGTGTTGGAGAAACTGCGGGAATATCGGCACGTTGCACCATGTTCTGTGGAATTTCCCAGTTCTCCGACTGTTATGGCATTCAGTGTTCAGTGTAATCTCTGAGATCTCAGTTTCCCTGATTACACCGGAAGCAGCTGTGGCGGTTCTTTCATTAGGTATAGAACACATACCGGTCACAACCAGAACCATTGTTACACATATCCTGCTCAGTACTAAACTAGCACTACTAAGACACTGGAGAGATACTAAAGCTCCCTCATTTAAGGAAATAGTTGAGACAACCAATGCCCATGCCACATACGAACTTATGTTTGCTTCAGCCCAAGGAAACTATCAAAAATCAAAAAATAAGTGGATCAAATGGTCTACATGGTATACTTCTAATCATAAAGGTTGAAATAAATGATAACTTTAATGTCACGTTTACTAATAACCCATGTTAGTTCCGAACCGACATATATTGGTTATTTTCTGTTCTGTTTCTCACTTTATTTAGGTTACCTTAAATATGCCAATTCCGGCACGATAATGTTCTCGTGTTCTTATATGCTGTAGAGCATACAGATACTAACTACCCTACCATGTTTAATTGCTGGTTAATATATCCATGTACTAAACGTGTTTGTTAAATAGTGTTGAATACACTTAAACGAATCTGTGATGCCGCAGAATGTTTGTTTGTATAACATTTATACCACCTTTTATACCAATAAAAACTATTGAAATGAAAAAGCCTAGGCTTATGACATCATGCACAGCTCTCTCTCTCACTCTTGTGAGAGTTTCCCAGGAAGGGAGGGGGGGTGAGTCATAAGAGGGCCAATCAGAGCTGCAGGGCTGGAGGTGTACCTCTGTGTGATTGTGTAAATCCAGGAAGTGAACAGGCAGCAGCTTCAGCTGCCCACAGTTAAAATGGTTGCAGCCAAACTTAGTGGAGGGAGATTTCTGCAGCATATTTGGCAAGTAAAGAATCACAGTATATATGAAACAATATGCAAAGGGTTGAAGGGAAGCTTCAGAATGGCAAAGATGTTTTTATTACAAATTATGTGAGCAGACTGCAGTTCCTCTTTAACCTGTTCAGATTCACGCTATAGCCGAATGATGGCTACATTGCGAATCTGCTTTGCCGGGAGGCCGTCTATTAACGTCCTCCCCTTTCAAAGCTGGCCACGCCCCCCCTGAAGGGAGCGCACGACGCACGCTGTGATCACCCGAGTCAATAAGATCCGAGTAAGGGGCTGATCCCGGCCCCTTACCACGTGATCAGCTGTCAGCCAATGACAGCTGATCACGTGATGTAAACAGAGGCTCGGTAATCGTTTTTTTTATTTCTTCTCACGCTGACAGCACTTCTCACGCTACATTAGCACTTTTTTGTCTTTTTAAGATTGAAAGTCATTCTGTTACTTTAGGAACATAAAATATGACTATGGACAATTTGACTTGGCATAAAATTATCACAACTAGCATATTAAAAATATAGTGTAGCCAAACAATTATCACAAACAGAATTTACTTTTTTATAATATTTATTTGTAACAAAGGGAGCAACAATCTCCTGAACTGCTTACTAGTTTACGTGGAACAGCCTCCACAAAACAATTTTCAAAACCAAAAGTAACAATTTTTCATATTTCCTCTCCACAGTATTAAATAAAAATAAAACCCCCATTCTCATAAAAAGAATTGAAGATGGGGGAATTGTTAAGAAGAGAGTGGGACTAAGTTTCATTTAATCAGAATCATTTTCTGAGCTGAAATCGTCAATATCCGTCTCTGCTTCTGCAGCTACTCTTCACAATTAGGAACTTCTAAAAACTTAAGGAGAACATCCTGTCTTAAAATATTTTATTCATCATGTTAAAATAAAATATTCCACAATTTTTTTTTTTTTCTTTTTTCAATTTTTTCCAATTTTTTGGAAAAAAAACAAAAAAGCCTTCAAGAAAAAAACAGGAAAAAAATGTTTTTTTCCCCGTTTTTTTTTTTTCCAGGCCTTTACATCTCTATTCCTGACCAGAGCACTTTTTGCGATACGGCACTGCGTCGCTTTAACTGACAATTGCACGGCCGTGCGATGTTGCACCCAAACAAAATTGACGTCCTTTTTTTTTTTTCCCCACAAATAGAGGGAAAATTTTTGTAAATAATTTAAATATTTTGTACATTTTTGGAAATATTTTATTCCATCTTTTTATGTAAGAACACTGAAGAAATTACACTTTTCTACAATGTAAAGTAGGGAGTGTACAGCTTGTATTACAGTGTAAATTTGCTGTCCCCTCAAAATAACTCAGCACACAGCCATTGATGTCTAAACCGCTGGCAACAAAAGTGAGTACACCCCTAAGTGAACATGTCCAAATTGGGGCCTAAGTGTCAATATTTTGTATGGCCAGCACTCCCTTAAACCTCTTGGGCATGGAGTTCACCAGAGCTTCCCAGTTTGCCACTGGAGTCCTCTTCCACTCCTCCATGATGACATCACGGAGCTGATGGATGTTAGAGACCTTGCGCTCCTCCACCTTCCGTTTGAGGATGCCCCACAGATGCTCAATAGGTTTTAGGTCTGGAGACATGCTTGGCCAGTCCATCACCTTTACCCTCAGCTTTTTTAGCATGGCAGTGGTCATCTTGGAGGTGTGTTTGGGGTCCTTATCATATTAGAATACTGCCCTGTGGCCCAGTCTCCGAAGGGAGGGGATCATGCTCTGCTTCAGTTTGTTACAGAACATGTTGGCATTCATGGTTCCCTCAGTGAACTGTAGCTCCCCAGTGCCGGCAGCACTCATGCAGCCCCAGACCATGACACTCCCACCACCATGCTTGACTGTAGGCAAGACACACTTGTCTTTATACTCCTCACCTGGTTGCCGCGACACACGCTTGATACCTTCTGAGCCAAATACGTTTATCTTGGGTCTCATCAGACCACAGGACATAGTTTGAGTAATCCATGTCCTTAGTCTGCTTGTCTTCAGTAAACTGTTTGCAGGGTTTCTTGTGCATCATCTTTCGAAGAGGCTTCCTTCTGGGACAACAGCCATGGAGATCAATTTGATGCAGTGTGCGGCGTATGGTCTGAGCACTGACAGGCTGACCCTCCCACCCCTTCAAGCTCTGCAGCAATGCTGGCAGCACTCATATGTTTATTTCCCAAAGACAACCTATGGATATGACGCTGAGCACATGTACTCAACTTCTTTGGTCGACCATGGAGAGGCCTGTTCTGAGTGGAACCTGTTCTGTTAAACCGCTGTATGGTCTTGGCCACCATGCTGCAGCTCAGTTTCAGAGTCTTGGCAATCTTCTTATAGCCTAGGCCATCTTTATGTAGAGCAACAATTCTTTTTTTTTTCAGATCCTTAGAGTTATTTGCCATGAGATGCCATGTTGAACTTCCAGTGACCAGTATGAGACAGTGAGAGTGATAACACCAAATTTAACGCACCTGCTCCCCATTCACACCTAAGACCTTGTAACACTAAAGAGTCACATGATAAAATGGGTAATTGGGCCCAATTTGGACATTTTCACTTATGGGGTGTACTTTGTTGCCAGTGGTTTAGACATTAATGGCTGTGTGTTGAGTTATTTTGAGAGGACAGCAAATTTACACTGTTATACAAGCTGTACACTCACTGCTTTACATTGTAGCAAAGTGTAATTTCTTCAGTGTTGTCACATGAAAAGATATAATAAAATATTTACGAAAATGTGAGGGGTGTACTCACTTTTGTGAGATACTGTATATACAGTGTAATATATGTATATATATATATATATATATATATATATATATATATATATATATATAATTTATAGTCAGAGTCTTCACTTGGAAATGTGATACCCTAACTACCAAGGCCTGAGGTGTGCCTTGGCCTAGCTGGTCAGTACGCCTGAAAAAGAGGGCATACCCTGAATGTATGAAAAGGAAAAATGTATGATGTGTAAGTATATATGAAGGTTTGGGGGAAACATGTGGGTGGGACCCTGAATACGAGCTGACACAGGATTAGGCAGAGGAGGAGGGATATGTACCCCTCAGACTCCTTCCAAAAATGCAGGCTAGCCTCCGTTCAGCTTTCTGACATATATACTCTGCATTCAGTGTAGCCCATATATACAGTGCATTCGGTGGTGTAAAGTTTCTAATACACATTAGGCGGTATACACAGTATATAATACAGTGTAGTGTGGTGTTGCAAAACAAAAAATACATCATGTCTGGAAGGCCACCAAGGAGAGGCAGATGCTCACAGGCCACTAAAAGAGGACAAGCAGCCTCTGTGTCTACAGTCAACCACCACAGTGGTGGTCGTGGACATGGTCAATCCTCTGCAGGTGGCCGCGGGGTAAGCTTGTCCTTTTTTTCTGCTGCTGGTCGTGTTATTGAGCCACAACATGCAAAAGAGTTGGTGGAGTTGATAACCTCAACCTTCCCATCCTCTGTCACCCAGGCTCAGAGTAGTTTGCCTTCCAACGCAGCTGCCAAAGTGGCCTATTCCACCGGCTCCTTGTCCACAGTCACTCCTTCTGTAGCCCCACCATCATGCACGGACGAGTCCCCAGAATTATTCGAACACAGTGTCGGGTACATGCTGCCAGAGTATGCGCAATGATTTGAAGGCTCCGATGTTGGTTTTCAGGTTGAGGAAGGGAGTAACGTGAGCCAGAGAGAGGGGGTGCCACAGAAGGACAAGAAACTGGCAGTCATATTCCCCCAGCTGCAGCATACTGCTAAGTTTGCTCCAGTGACGAGGAGGGAGGGGATGATGAGGTCACTGACTGTACTTGGGTGCCTGAGAGAAGAGAGGAGGAAAGTGAGGAGGAGGCACAACTCCAACGAGGCAGGATGTCCTCTAGGGGCAGCTTAAGAGCAGCCACCCTATTGCATCACACTGCAGAGCTCTACAGGTGCAGGGCGCTGCTGACTCCCCGCTGACTTTTAAAAGTTCCTTGGTGTGGGTCTTTTTCGACACGTGTGCAGCAGATCACACCTTTGCTCTTTGCAACCTATGTCTGAAGCGGATCAAGCGTGGCCAGAACAGCAGCCGCTTGGGCAACATATGCTTGACCAAACATATGATGACCTGCCATGCAGTCCGTTGGCAACAGCACTTGAAAGACCCAGATCAAAGAAAAAGGCGGACTTCTCCTTGCTCCTCATCTGGGATCTCCAACTCTACTATACCTCCAGTCCTCTCAAAAACCTGCACTAAGAGGAAAGAAGGTATAGCAATAGGTGCACCAAGTACTTGCAGCCAATCTGTTAGCAGTACACCACCAATTGATTTTAGCAGGTAAATTTCCCTACCAGAGTTGCTGAACCGTAAAAAGAAATTTGGTCCCAGCCGTCCACATGCTCAGCGTCTAAATGCTAGCTTGGCCAAATTGGTAGCACTGCAACTGCTGCCTTTTCAGCTGGTAGACTCTGCCCCTTTTCAAGAATTTGTGGAATGTTCTGTACCTCAGTGGCAGCTTCCAAAACACCATTTCTTTTCAGGGAAGGCCATTCCGGCTCCCTACCGGCATGTGGAAGGCAATGTTTTGGCCTTGTTGGACAGGGAAGTCAGCAGTAAGGTTCATATTATCACTGACTCATGGTCCAGCAGGCATGGGCAGGGACATTACCTTTCCTTCATGGCGCACTGGGTAACTCTGCTGGCAGATGGGAAGGATGCAGGACAGGGTTCAGTGTTGTTGGAGCTTGTTTCCGCCACCATGACTCTCTTTTCTGCCACAGCTCTCTCCTCCACCCCCTCCTCTTCTTCTTTCTCTATGGCCTCTTCTGCAGACTTTTCCTCTGAAACAGCATTAATCCATAAGTGGCTACGCAAGCAGTCAGGCTAAAAGATGCCATGTGGTGCTTGAGTTGGTTTGCCTAGGGGACAGGAGCCACACTGGGGCAGAGATTCTGTCAGCTCTTCAGGGGCAGGCTCAGAGCTAGTTGTCGCCACGCCAGCTTCAGCCAGGAATGGTTGTATGCGACCATGGCACCAACCTTCTCTCCGCCCTCCGACAGGGACACTTGACTCATGTTACATGTTTGGCACACATCCTGCATTTGGTGGTGCAGCGGTTCTTGAGCAGGTACCCAGGTTTACTAGTTGGTGTATGTGAATGCGCTACTCCCTTAATATACCACCACCTGTAATGCTTATCAACTACCAATCACAAATATTTCATGTGCATAAGTTTAAAAATTTAGATCAATAAATCATATATCCATTCAATACATATACATATAACAAAAAGTCCTTCAGATATGTTGCAAAGTCTTGTAACCATTAAAGTGACTGACGTGCTCCTATATTGCTTCAATATTCATATGTGACTGAGTGGGACCCTCCACCATTCAGATTGGCCACTCACCAGATACTTCACTAGGGGTACGCCTTTGGTTCATTCAGGGATAACCACTCCACCCAGGTACCACTTCTCACCGGTTAAAAGCTTGTGTTCTAATGCTCCTCATAGGAAAGCATAGGGACAAAAGGCGATCATAGCGCAATATGTTTGAACCATTTATTTTTTTTAAAAATTCCAAAGGTTAAAATCACTCACATTAAAAAGTGCCCTCGAGCCGGCACGAAGCTTATCCAGCAGTTACGGACGAGTGGCTATTAGCATGGTTCGCGCTCCAAGCCTCGTTTCCGTTTTCGTCCGGTCACGTGATGCATAAAATTCTCCCAGCAGCCTCACTGAGGCTGCTGGGAGAATTTTATGCATCACGTGGCCGGACGAAAACGGAAACGAGGCTTGGAGCGCGAACCATGCTAATAGCCACTCGTCCGTAACTGCTGGATAAGCTTCGTGCCGGCTCGAGGGCACTTTTTAATGTGAGTGATTTTAACCTTTGGAATTTTTAAAAAAAATAAATGGTTCAAACATATTGCGCTATGATCGCCTTTTGTCCCTATGCTTTCCTATGAGGAGCATTAGAACACAAGCTTTTAACCGGTGAGAAGTGGTACCTGGGTGGAGTGGTTATCCCTGAATGAACCAAAGGCGTACCCCTAGTGAAGTATCTGGTGAGTGGCCAATCTGAATGGTGGAGGGTCCCACTCAGTCACATATGAATATTGAAGCAATATAGGAGCACGTCAGTCACTTTAATGGTTACAAGACTTTGCAACATATCTGAAGGACTTTTTGTTATATGTATATGTATTGAATGGATATATGATTTATTGATCTAAATTTTTAAACTTATGCACATGAAATATTTGTGATTGGTAGTTGATAAGCATTACAGGTGGTGGTATATTAAGGGAGTAGTGCATTCACATACACCAACTAGTATTTCTTACCCATCTAAGTGAAGGGTCTTTTTTGAATGCAGCATCCCCAACATTTAGTATGTAATATTGTTTGAGGAACTAAGATTTGTTTTTGCGCCGGTGACACGCACACAGATATTCAAGGTACCCAGGTTTACAAGATCCCCTGAGTCAGGCCAGAATAGTCTGTGGTCATTTCCGCAGGTCATACAATGCATAGTGCTCGGCTGGCTGACATTCAAAGGAAATGCAACCTGGAGCAGGTACCCAGGCTTACAAGATCCCCTGAGGCAGGCCAGAAAAGTCTGTGGTCATTTCCGCCCGTCATACAATGCATAGTGCTCGGCTGGCTGACATTCAAAGGGAATGCAACCTGCCCACCAACCGCCTCATTTGTGACATGCCCACCAGGTGGAACTCAATGTTGGCAATGCTGCAGCGGCTGCACACAGAGCAGAGGGCCATCAATGAGTACCTGTGCGATTATGGCACCAGGACAGTTTCAGGGGAGCTTGGCTTCTTTTCGCCAAGCCACTGGCTACTGATCAAGGATGCATGCAATGTCCTGTCACCATTTGAGGAGGCCACAAGGATGGTGAGCAGCGACAATGCATGCATGAGTGACACTGTCCCTCTAGTCTTCCTGCTGGAGAACACGCTTCATGGAATTATGGACAAGGCACTTGAGGCAGAACAGCGGGAGGAAGAGGAGGACTTCCTTTCCTCTCAAGGCCTCCTTTATCCAGATAGCATTCCTGCGTGCCCGCCAAACACACAGGAAGAAGAGGAGGAGGATTGTGTCAGCATGGATGTAGAGGATAACATTCAGCAGCAGTTGAAGGGTTGGTTTTCAGTCCCCAGAAACCCAAGGAGTTGTACATGGCTGGGAGGAGGTAGTTACGGATAATGTGATCCTTAGTGACCCAGAGGACTCAGAATCGAATGCCTCTGCAAACTTACGCTGCATGGGCTCCCTGATTCTGCAAAACCTGCGAAAGGACCCTAGGATCCATGGTATCAAGGAGAGGGATCATTACTGGCTGGCAACCCTTCTTAATCCACGTTAATCGAAGAGTAAAGTTGTAGAACTCATCCTGCCTTCGCAGAGGGAACAGAGGATAAAACATCTTCAGGAGGCCTTGAAGGAAGGTTTGTGAAACGCTTTTCCAGACCTAGGAGGTTACCATTTCCTGGTGCTGGACAACCTGTTGCTGAGGCTTCGTTCAGTCAGAGGAAGAGCGGTGGAGAAGGTGGTGGGCTGACCAATGCTTTTAAACTATTTTTCAGTCCTCAGCGCCAAGGTCTGAACGGTTCAAGCAACCATTACCAGCGTCTGCATTATATGGTGCAGGAATATCTAGGGGCAAGAGCAGACTTGGAGACCTTTCCAACAGAGCATCCACTGGGTTACTGGGTCTTAAGGATGGACCATTGGCCAGAACTTCCTCAATATGCAATTGAGCTGCTGGCCTATCCTGCATCCAGCATGCTTTCTGAACGCACATTCAGTGCTGCTGGAGGGTTTGTAATGGATCAAAGAGTGCGCCTGTCCACAGACTCACATTCATAAAAATGAATCAGTCTAGGATCAGCAGCTAGCAAGCACCTGATGCTTATGTAACTGATTGAATTTTCTATGGATCTGGGATCCCTTGAAGACTGCCTATGCTGACTATCCTATTCCTCTTCAATCTTAATGATGCTAGCTTCTAACAATATTTTTGGTTTAGGGCACTGCCACCACCACACAATGCCCAATTTTTCTGCCCCTGTTTAACAGGGGCATGTAATTACTATTTTTGATATAATAGTTAAGCAGGGCCTGTTCCTGCGCCCAAAAAGAGTAACTGTGAAGGTTTACAGTGTTCTGGCACCACCAAAACCAAAGGCCCAATTTTTCTGTCCCTGTTTAACAGGGGCATGTAATAACATTTTTTTATATAATATTTCACAGCTGGGCCCGTTCCTGCGCCCAACAAGAGTATCTGTGAGGGGTTACAATGTTGTAGCACCACCACCACCCAAGGCCAAATTTTTCTGCCCTGTTTAACAGGGGCATGTAATTACTATTTTTGATCTAATATTTCACAGCAGGGCCTGTTCCTGCTCCCAACAAGAGTAACTGTGAGGGCTTAAAGTGTTCTGGCGCCACCAAAACCAAAGGCCCAATTTTTATGCCCCTGTTTAACAGGGAACAAAAGGGAAAAATCTCGCCCTGGGACTTTACATGAGGTGGGCACCGCTAAGCCAATAAAAGTAACAACAGTAAATACAGTATATATTTATTCAGTAAAAGTAGTACATGCATTAATATCATCAGAGAAAGCCAATTCATACAGAGTACATATAAATGGGTAGAATAATAATGGTAATAATGGTACATTTGTGTATAAACAATCACATAACATACAGACGTCAGGTGTACCTGACATGTTCGCGAGTCCCAGCTCGCTCGTCAGGGGTAGATGTGTATGAATTGTACCTAAGGTGAAAGGATACAGATTGGATATGTGGCATGATATTGGCATTTTAAGGCAGAGGGTAAGAGGGGCCTAATGAGTAAAGGCCCCATACTTACCACTACACATAGCCAAGCCAACGGGTGTGCAGCCTCCAGACTGCGACAGCAGGTGTCTCACCAGGGAGCTGAGGAGGCGGAGCCAGAAAGAACCCCACACAGGGCAGATTGGAGGGGAAGCATCGCATGGATGGAAAATGTGTATCCCTATTGGTCTCATTATGTCCAAGGTAAGTATTGACTGTAAACATAAAGGTGTATGTCAGATAGTCTGGAGTAGTAGGTAAAATACAAGAGTAATGACATAGACCAATCTATATGTAAATATAAGACTAGAGTCAGGAATGGTATGGACAAAAGGACTGTAGGGAGATGTGGTAAAGAGATACCAGAAACTGACATGAGTGAAAGTAAAAAGGTGAATATGAAGAGGGAAGAAAAAAGAAAGATGAGAAAGAAATGAAGTGCAAGTATAGGAAAAAGCCTGTGTGATCAGAGACAGGCTGCAGGTGAGCACTTGAGGGGAACCATGTGGAAAGAACAAATAGATATACCAGAGTGAAATAAGTGTATAATTACATGGGTAGTAGGTTCCAGCAAGAGGCATCCACAAGCATGTGCGTTCAGTGAAAGAGCTGCAAATGAATCCATGCAGTGCTAAACCTCCAAATTATATCCCAGGAAGGGATCAAGATGCTCCGCTCCCAACGTCATGTGTGGATGACTGGCGTGCGAGCGCAGGGAGTGCCTGCCGTCATTGGGAGGTGCACAAGCACTCCTATAGGTCATCCAGATGGCACAGTGCGTGCAACCGTAACAATGCTGCAAAATCGCAGGACATTTGAACGGCTGGCGCATGCACATGGCGCCGATGTGTAGGTGGCCCTACCCGCTCGAAAGAGCAGGCGGGGGCAGCAGGGGACAAGAAGTCCCCCTTTAATACTCATCACAGCTCCCAAAGCGAAACAAACAAAACCGCCAACAGCAGAAAGCAACACATCAGATGGATAGGGATATGAACTTTAGATTAGATACAGACCGTGTATTAACTAACACTTGGCTAGTACATTGTAATGACATAGAATGCAAATATAGTACATATATTGGCAGAGGTGACAGCAGACCAGTTTTGGGCTGTATGGGTGTCTTCCACCCGGATTCAATATAGAAAAAAGGAAAGGGGCATGTAATTACTATTTTTGATATAATATTTTACAGCAGGGCCCGTTCCTGCCCCCAACAAGAGTAACTGTGAGGGGTTACAGTGTTCTGGTACCACCAACACCTAAGGCCCAGTTTTTCTGCAGAGTTTATCGGGCAGGCCGCATAGTATATATACTGCTGTTCAGAGTATATATTGCCTGGGGTACACCCACGACATTTAAAAAAAAAAAATGGTGCAGGGTTCTCCTTAATATCCATACCAGACCTGAAGGGCCTGGTATGGATTTTTATTTGGGGGGGGGGCATCCACGCCATTTTTTTTGGTATTATTGGTATTTTTATCTATATTGCCGGGATTTGACAATACATTTCAGCTGCGAGCAGTTTTAAATTACATTTTTCCTTTTAGAAATGTCATTTGCTGTGGTACTGTTATAAACATGGGAAAGATGCGCTACTTTACAGGCATACTAAGGACACCCCCAGGCATGATATATAAAGAAATATTTTATTTTTATTGTTTCACTATAAGCCTGATTAAGATCACTGCTCCTGAAAAAATGTCAGGTTTTAAAACTTTTTTTTGCATTGATACATGTCCCCTGGGGCAGGACCCGGGTCCCCAAACACTTTTTATGGCAATAACTTGCATATAAGCCTTTAAAATGAGCACTTATGATTTTTCACGTTCGCGCCCCATAGACTTTAACAGTGTTCGCACAAATTTTTTGCCTGTTCGCATGTTCTGCTGCAAACCGGACCGCACCCAACCACACCCAAACCCTGTGGAAGTTAAAGTGGAGGGCCACCCTGAAAAAAAAGAATTTTAAACTTACCTAAACCCTTGTTTAGGCAATCTTCCTTATCTGCCTCTTCCTTTTCCGCGGCATCTTCTGCTCCTTGGTGAGCGGCCCTGTTGTCTTCTGGGAACTGTGTGTGTTCCCAGAACACCACGGGCCATTCACAGAGCGCCGCAAGGCTCCACTGCCTGTTTCCCTCACCTAGGATGGCGGTGCCGGGACCCGAGAGCTGAGGGACGGGTCGGCCTCGGGCGGCCGACATTGCGGGCACCCAGGACAGGTAAGTACTTATTTAAAGTCAGCAGCTACAGTGTTTGTAGCTGCTGACTTTTAATTTTTTTTTTTAAGGCCGGAATCCCTCTTTAACCACTTCAGCCCCGGACCATTATGCTGCCTAAGGACCAGAGGACTTTTTCCAATTTGGCACTGCGTCGCTTTAACTGCTAATTGCGCGGTCATGCAATGCTGTACCCAAACGAAATTTGCGTCCTTTTCTTCCCACAAATAGAGCTTTCTTTTGATGGTATTTGATCACCTCTGCCGTTTTTATTTTTTGCGCTATAAACGGAAAAAGCCCGAAAATTTTGAAAAAAAATGATATTTTCTACTGTTTGTTATAAAAAAAAATCCAATAAACTCAATTTTAGTCATACATTTAGGCCAAAATGTATTCGGCCACATGTCTTTGGTAAAAAAAATGTCAATAAGCATATATTTATTGGTTTGCGCAAAAGTTATAGCGTTCACAAACTAGGGTACATTTTCTGGAATTTACACAGCTTTTAGTTTATGACTGCCTATGTCATTTCTTGAGGTGCTAAAATGGCAGGGCAGTACAAACCCCCCCCCCCCCCCAATGACCCCATTTTGGAAAGTAGACACCCCAAGGAAATTGCTGAGAGGCATGTTGAACCCATTGAATATTTATTTTTTTGTCCCAAGTGATTGAATAATGACAATGTGGAATTGCACCCCAAAATACATTCAGCTGCTTCTCCTGAGTACGGGGATACCACATGTGTGGGACTTTTTGGGAGCCTAGCTGCGTACTGGGCCCCGAAAACCAATCACCGCCTTCAGGATTTCTAAGGGCGTAAATTTTTGATTTCACTACTTATCACAGTTTTGAAGGCCATAAAATGCCCAGATGGCACAACCCCCCCCCCAAATCACCCCATTTTGGAAAGTAGACACCCCAAGCTATTTGCTGAGAGGCATGGTGAGTATTTTGCAGCTCTCATTTGTTTTTGAAAATGAAGAAAGACAAGAAAAAACATTTTTTTTTCTTTTTTCAATTTTCAAAACTTTGTGATAAAAAGTGAGGTCTGCAAAATACTCACTGTACCTCTCAGCAAATAGCTTGGGGTGTCTTCTTTCCAAAATGGGGTCATTTGGGGGGGTTTTGTGCCACCTGGGCATTCCATGGCCTCCGAAACTGTGATAGGCAGTGAAGAGTGAAATCAAAAATTTACGCCCTTAGAAAGCCTGAAGGCGGTGCTTGGTTTTCGGGGTCCCGTACGCGGCTAGGCTCCCAAAAAGTCTCACACATGTGGTATTCCCGTACTCAGGAGAAGCAACAGAATGTATTTTGGGGTGTAATTTCACATATTCCCATGGCATGTTTGAGCAATATATCATTTAGTGACAACTTTGTGCAAAAAAAAAAAAAAAAAATTGTCTCTTTCCCGCAACTTGTGTCACAATATAAAATATTCCATGGACTCGACATGACTCTCAGCAAATAGCTTGGGGTGTCTACTTTCCAAAATGGGGTCATTTGGGGGGGGTTTGAACTGTCCTGGCATTTTATGCACAACATTTAGAAGCTTATGTCCCACATCACCCACTCTTCTAACCACTTGAAGACAAAGCCCTTTCTGACACTTTTTGTTTACATGAAAAAATTATTTTTTTTGCAAGAAAATTACTTTGAACCCCCAAACATTATATATTTTTTTTAAAGCAAATGCCCTACAGATTAAAATGGTGGGTGTTTCATTTTTTTTTTTCACACAGTATTTGCGCAGCGATTTTTCAAACGCATTTTTTGGGGAAAAAACACACTTTTTTAAATTTAATGCACTAAAACACACTATATTGCCCAAATGTTTGATGAAATAAAAAAGATGATCTTAGGCAGAGTACATGGATACCAAACATGACATGCTTTAAAATTGCGCACAAACGTGCAGTGGCGACAAACTAAATACATTTTTAAAAGCCTTTAAAAGCCTTTACAGGTTACCTCTTTAGATTTACAGAGGAGGTCTACTGCTAAAATTACTGCCCTCGATCTGACGTTCACTGTGACACCTCACATGCATGGTGCAATTGCTGTTTACATTTGATGCCAGACCGACGCTTGCGTTCGCCTTTGCGCGAGAGCAGGGGGGGACAGGGGTGCTTTTTTTTTTTTTTTTTTTTTTTCTTTATTATTTTTTTGCTTTTTTATCTTATTTTTAAACTGTTCCTTTTCATTTTTTTTTTTTTTTTTTTAGCATTTTTATTGTTATCTCAGGGAATGTAAATATCCCCTATGATAGCAATAGGTAGTGACAGGTACTCTTTTTTAAAAAATTGGGGTCTATTAGACCCTAGATCTCTCCTCTGCCCTCAAAGCATCTGACCACACCAAGATCGGTGTGATAAAATGCTTTCCCAATTTCCCAATGGCGCTGTTTACATAAGGCGAAATCTAAGTCATGAAATGCTCATAGCTTCCGGTTTCTTAGGCCATAGAGATGTTTGGAGCCACTCTGGTCTCTGATCAGCTCTATGGTCAGCTGGCTGAATCACCGGCTGCATTCTCAGGTTCCCTGTTGAGACAGGAGAGCCAGAGAAAAACACGAAAGACGGTGGGGGGTGGGGGGGCATTCCCTCCCACTGCTTGTAAAAGCAGTCTAGAGGCTAATTAGCCACTAGGATTGCTTTTACATGAAAGCCGACCGCTGGCTGAAAAGAATGATACCAAGATGATACCTAATCCTGCAGGCATCATTCTGGTATAACCACTCAAAGTCTTGAATGGCGTACCTGAAGACAAAAAAATGGTTAACAATAAAACACAGTAAACGGTAAAGTATAAAAAATTGCATACCTGAAAAGCAAACATGATAAAACATAATAACAATAAAACATTGCAGAATAGAATACAGTAAAAAAGAGCAGAACAATAGCGAGAGAATAGAGAGAGAGAGAACAATAAAACAACTCTTTATTTTTTTTATATATATATATATATATATATATATATATATATATATATATATATATATATATATATATATATATATATATATATATATATATATAAAATTTTACACTTTTTTTTTTTTGTAACTAACTTTTATAACTGTTCCAGGTTCGGGTCTCTCAAAATGCGATGGCATCTTGGGAGACCCTGTGAAAGTGTGCCTAGTCTGTGCAATTGCAATGCTGTACCCTACGCTAATACTCAACTAGTGTATGGTAGCGTTCAAAACATTCACCAATGCAAAGACCAGGATTGTCAGGACAGGAAGGACAATAATAGTGGGTGTCACACCTATATCCGCGCTTGCTGCAGACACAACATCTTTTTTGGGGGCGTTCGCTGGGTAGGTGTACTCGGGAGGACATAAAGAAAATGCCTCTTATGCAGCCGACTGCATTTGGTTGGGGATGTGAATGGGGGGATTACGGGTGCTGCAGAAGTGGTGGGTTCCCAATTAGGATTGGCGAATGCAGCAGGAAGGGCATGATGGGCACGACGGGCCTGTTTGTCTTCTTCTTGGTGGCAGAGGGACACTACTTGTGCTTGCCACCTAACCAGCTTGAACTGCACTTATGGGACTCGGCACGTCACCAAGTGTTACTGCAGTGCTGGTTTGACTACGACCGGGGTGTACTAGGCCGCTGGTGCTTGCCAGTTCACCAAAACGCTACCAAAAAAACTGTTGGCGATCGCAGGGATCAGGCCTGACTCTGCGAACGCTGCAGTTATGCGTTTAGTGTTTTGTAAGTGACAGTGATCGATCGATACTGCACTTGGGTGGGCTGGGCTGGGCCGGGCGGAGGGGCAAAACGCAGGTGCTAGCAGGTATCTGGGCTGATCCCGCTAACACTGCATTTTTGGGAACCCTAAACTGCTGGGGACGCTAGTATAGATCTGATCGGATCAGATATTGATCCATTCAGATACTATACCACTAAGGGAGGCGTATGCTGCGTGCGTGGGTGTTAGCGGTACTGGCGCTAACCTGACGATGCCTGGTGCTTGCCAGTTCACCAAAACGCTACCAAAAAAACTGTTAGCGATCGCAGGGATCAGGCCTGACTCTGCGAACGCTGCAGTTATGCGTTTAGTGTTTTGTAAGTTTTAGTGATCGATCAATACTGCACTTGGGTGGGCTGGGCTGGGCGGGGCGGAGGGGCAAAACGCAGGTGCTAGCAGGTATCTGGGCTGATCCCGCTAACGCTGCGTTTTTGGGAACCCTAAACTGCTGGGGACGCTAGTATAGATCTGATCAGATCAGATATTGATCTGTTCAGATACTATACCACTAAGGGAGGCGTATGCTGCATGCGTGGGTGTTAGCGGTACTGGCGCTAATCTGACGCTGCCTGGGGCGACGCATATCACCGCCGGGCGATCAGGGGGCTAAACCTTTATTTGGTAATAAACGGCGGGTGCCCTGACACTATAAAAAATAAACGAACTAACCAGCGTCACCCGTAACAGTTATACGGTGATCAGTGGTGAAGGGGTTAACTAGGGGGCAATCAAGGGGTTAAAGATATTAAAGATAATAGGGAAAAACGGCGCTGCCCAGGAGACCTGTTTGGCTCAGCCTATACAGGGAACGTTATATAAACGTAATCTTGTATCACAAGGTTTCAAACTAATCAGATGGAAAAACAAATGCTGAAGAGTTGCAATAAAAATGCTGAAGAGTTTCAATAAAAATGGCTAAAATATATATGTGTGGATCAGGATATAATCACATGCAACCTACATGGATCTTAATATATAGTAAAAAAAGAGAGACTATGTATGTGCCCAAATATCATATGATCCTAGTGAAACAATATACTTTTTCTCACCACAGAATACATTCAGCACTTTGTACAAAATAAAGACATATAATGTATAGCGACAAAAACGCATAGAACATGCATGGATCCACTTGTGTTAATTCCTATAGGAAGAAGGATTCCATACACAGTATCATAACAGTATCTCTGTGTTTAAATAATCGTATAGTTCATATGTTGTAGCTGTTACACAGATATGTAATAGTCTCATGCATTTCATGCGGCAATCAGACTTGATATTTTCCCACAGGGACTTGGTGTGTACAGGGTAGAATGGTGACTTCTGTGATCCCCCTCAGATTGCTCACTCACCAGATGTCGGAACCCCTACAGGGGTATCAGGCCTGTAATGCTGCACGAAGGACTGCTGCTGTGAAACTTCTGATGGTTCCGATGATCGTGTTGCAGTTAACCCTGTTCTTATGTGATTGGGCGATCTACTTCAGGCACACTCCGTTCATCTGGTGAGTGAGCAATCTGAGGGGGATCACAGAAGTCACCATTCTACCCTGTACACACCAAGTCACTGTGGGAAAATATCAAGTCTGATTGCCGCATGAAATGCATGAGACTATTACATATCTGTGTAACAGCTACAACATATGAACTATACAATTATTTAAACACAGAGATACTGTTATGATACTGTGTATGGAATCCTTCTTCCTATAGGAATTAACACAAGTGGATCCATGCATGTTCTATGCGTTTTTGTCGCTATACATTATATGTCTTTATTTTGTACAAAGTGCTGAATGTATTCTGTGGTGAGAAAAAGTATATTGTTTCACTAGGATCATATGATATTTGGGCACATACATAGTCTCTCTTTTTTTACTATATATTAACATCCATGTAGGTTGCATGCGATTATATCCTGATCCACACATATATATTTTAGCCATTATTATTGCAACTCTTCAGCATTTTTATTGCAACTCTTCAGCATTTGTTTTTCCATCTGATTAGTTTGAAACCTTGTGATACAAAATTACGTTTATATAACGTTCCCTGTATAGGCTGAGCCAAACAGGTCTCCTGGGTAGTGCCGTTTTTCCCTATTATCTTTAATATCTTTATTTCTGCAGGACATTCTTTGGAGTGTCTTTGTTTAAGGGAGGCAGCAACCTGTATATATTTGCCCTATATACCTGTCCTAAGCGCGATTTCTTTCAACTTTATCTAATCAAGGGGTTAAAACATTTATTAGATAGTATATGGGGGTCCCTGTCGCTATAAAACGCTGACGGCGAACCTAAATATTTACATCCTTAACTAGCATAACCAGTGACACTAATACAGCGATCAGAAAAATGATCGCTTAGTGACACTGGCGACAGGGGGTGATCAAGGGGTTAAAACTTTATTAGGGGGGGTTAGGGGGGTACCCTAGACCTAAAGGGGGCTAACCCTAACTGCCCTAACACACTAAATGTCACAAACTGACACCATGCAGTAATCAAAAAAAAAAAAAACTGCTTGGTGTCAGTGTGACAGGGGGGGGGGGGGGGTGATCGGGGGGGGGGGGGGATCGGGGGGTAAAGGGGGGTGTAATGTGTGCCTGGCATGTTCTACTGTGTGTGTGTGTTTGGTGCACTCACATTACAGTCTTCTCTCCTCGGCGCCGGAACGGAAAATGCCGAGCCGAGGCGAGGTGACATTGCTTCCTCCGCTTCTGTTTACATTACAGAAGCCGGGGAAGTCTGTCATTGGCCAGGAGCGATCGCGAGGGGGGAGCCACGAATGAGTGGCCTCCCCCTCACCTTTGATCGCCCCTGACCTGAATCCAACCACCGCTGGCACCGGGGGGGGGGGGGGGTCCGATCGGACACCCCACCCACGGGAAGGCAAGGACGTACATGTAAGTCCTTTTGCCTGCCCGTGCCACTCTGCCGACGTACATCGTTGTGCGGCGGTCGTCAAGTGTTAAAAAGCCTAACACAATTATTCTAGATACTGGAGTGTTTTAATAAAAGTCCACATAGATGGGTTCTTGCTGGAAAAAATATTTTAAGCAACAGACAGCATGGATTCGTGAAAGACAGAAGTTGTCAGACAAATCTAATTTCTTTTTATGAGGAGGTAAGTAAAACTTTAGACAAAGAATTGGCAAAGCACGTAGTATACTTGGATTTTGCAAAAGCGTTTGATACCGTTCCCCGCATACGGCTAATGTGTATGGTAAAGTCTACAGGCTTGGAAAAATCAGTTTGTAAATTAATAGAAAACTGGCTAAAAGACTATATTCAGAGAGTAGTGGTTAATAATTCATACCCTGAATGGTCTAGGGTTGTTGGTGGTGTACCCCAAGTTTCAGTGTTGAGCCCTTTACTTTTTAATATATTTATAAATTTTATAGGGACTGAGATTAAAGGTACTATTTCATTCTTTGCAGATAACACCAAGCTATGTAGTGGAATAGCATCTTTACAGGATATCTCCAATTTACAAGGCAACCTCAACGCACTGTTTTATTGGGCAACTATGTGGCAAATTAGGTTTTTATGTATTGAGAGGCATGAAATGCAGAGAACAAGAGATCATTTTACCCCTGTACAAATCATTAGTAAGACCTCATCTGGAATATGCAATTCCGTTTTAGGCACCAATTCACAAAAAGGATATTGAGGAACTGGAGAAAGTGCATAGAAGGGCAACCAAACTGATAAACATGGAGGAGTTGCAAAAACCCTGCTCAATTTTCCTGGTGGACTGCTCACGGATTTACTGATATTCGCTCCCTGTTTACCCCTACTAGGATAATGACATTTGATGCCTTACGTCCTTCTCATGATATCCCCCTATGAGAATACTATAGCTATCTACAACTTAGACACTTTCTTTAAAAGTTCATAAAATCCCACCTTAACCCATACACTTTAACCCCTTTTGAGAGTCTCTGTAGAGCCAGGCTAATATCATTGATATATTCATCCATAATCTCTGCCAAAAAAACTCTGAGACCCTATCAGCTTTATTCTTTAATGGGAAAAAGAATCGACGGAGGCAGCTGGATCCGGAGGACTGGCAGATCATGACTATAGCACTTTCTAAGTGCTAAGAAATGTCCTTATATTAGAGAATGCCTATTAAATATTGTATAGGTGGTACTAAACGCCAGCTAGACTGGCTCGTTTTATCCCAACTTTCTCACCCCTCAGCTTCCGGGGATGTTCACACGAAGGCACACATTTGGTGGTCTTGTCCGAATTTATGCAGGTTATGGGTCAGAGTCTATACTCTTCTCCGCAACTTGTATATCAATCTCAAATAAGGATCCCTACAAAGCTCCTATTGGCAAACCAACTGCTAAATTGCTTCGTCCGTAGTGTCAACTGGCTCTGCATCTTTTTACTGCAACTAACCTAACTATTGTGAAGGCATGGAAAACGCCTGTACTTAGCTTTGAGGCGTTCAAAAACTGTATGAACAATATCACGGTGAATGAGAAGTTGATGGCTATCCTCTCGGACACGCATGATAAATCTCTTCAGGCTTGGAACCGTGGGTTGCATATACCCAACCTCTGAAAGTAACTTTGGGACTTTTGCTGCTGTGGGATGTCACGCATGGAACTTGCATAATATTCTTGCACATTTCTTTTTATTTACTTCTTGCTTTGTTTGTTCATTATACCATGTAACCATCTAACTGCTGGTCTTTTTGGTTGGATTGAATATTAATAAACTCCTCCATGGAGCTTAGCTATGAGGAAAGATTAGAGGAACTGAATTTATTCTCTATAGAAGAAGAGATTGGGGGGGGGGGGGGATCACTTTAAGGTCATCACAGAGGATAAGGGGGCACTCTTTACATCTGGAGGAAAAGAGATTTACTTTATTTATCGGCGTATAACACACACTTTTTTCCCCTGAAAATCAGGGGCAAAGGTGGGGTGCGTGTTATACGCTGACAGCGTACCTCATTGAGCCGTCATCTCCTCTCCACTCAGCTCTCACGTCACACACACACAGTCCCGCCTCCGCCACCAGGATTGGGCCAGTGTTCTGCCTGTCACAGGAGCTGGTCCAATGCCAATGGCGGAGGCGGGACTGTGTGTATGTAACGTGAGAGCCAAGTGGAGAGGAGATGACGGCTCTGTGATTTCCTGATTCAGGCTGCTGGTGAGGGAGACGGTGAGGCTGCAAATGACGGTAGTTTAAAAAAGGCATTAATCAGGCTGCATTGAGCACAATAAACAAGCTGCATTGATGCATTGATCAGGCTGCATTGAGGACTTTATTTGGGCTGCATTGAGGACATTAATCAGGCTGCAGATGGACATTGATGGTCACTGACACTTAATTTGCTTAAAATTTGAATATTTTACAAATGTTTTTTTTCCAGGGTGCGTGTTATATGCCGGCGCATGTTATACGCCGGTAAATACAGTAATCTCCAAATATGTAAAGGTTTCATCACAATCAGAGCTGTGAAAATGTGAACTAGACTCCCTCAAGAGCTGGTTCTGGTCAGCTACAGTAGATTGCTTTAAAAAGGGCCTGAATTCTTTCCTAAATGTACGTAATATAACTGGATACTAACATTTATAGGTAAAGTTGATCCAGGGAATATCTGATTGCCTGTTGGGGGATCAGGAAGGAAATTTTTCACCTGCTGGAGTAAATTGTATCATGCTTTGCTATTGTGTTTTTTGTTTTTGTTTTTTTGTTTTTTTTGGCCTTCCTCTGGATCAACTGTGGGTATAGGATTGTATAATTTTTTACAGATATTTTTTTTTCCCTTTTATAGGTTGAACTAGATGGACTTGCGTCGTTTTTCAACCAGACTAACTATGTAACCTACCTCACTTCATTGTGTAGAATTGACTTTGGAGCTACTATGCTGTTATATTTTCTCTAGTTATAAAATGGTGTGCATTTAACATAAAGTTAAACTTTTGCCTCATTGGTGTGCAGAACCTTATAGTACTGAGAAATATCTAGGTAGTTTTTTGTAAACTCAAGAGCATTACTGAACTCCTATGGACACCACTCTTTTTGAGTGGTTTTCCCAGTGGTGTATTTAGGTTTTGTGCTGCCCTAGGCCTGACTAAACTCGTGCATCCCCCAATTTAATTATGAACCACTCCTTCCTGTCAAGGCCACACCCTTTCCTGTTTCAGACCCGCCCTGTCATCTGTAAGCCACACATCCTCCTCTTTAGGCTCTACCTTTTCCTCTCAGAGCTTCACCTCTTCCTCTCTGTTCATTAAATGTGGGTACCAAGTGCCTACTTGTATATTTTGTTGTTTTGTATACCATTTCAAATGTTGTATATATTATTTTCAGTGCACCTCAGTGGGTACCAAGTGCTGGCCATAGCGCAGGACAGAGGTAATTACGCATGCGTGGGCACAATCCCACAAATACCCTTCCTGGCAGTCACAGATGTTTCAATATGCGCATGTGCACAAATGTTCGCGTGATCGCCTATGCGCATGCCCTATTAACATTGGTGCCCAAATGACATATAAGGATGGTAGCTGCACTAGGGCTTTGCTGTCTGATCTTCAGCTTTCCCCTGTATCCTGTTCCTGTCCTTGATCTTATTTTTACCCAGCTCCCTGACCATTCTGATTCTCCCCAATACTGACCACGGCTCGCCTTGACCTTGATTCATCTGCATCTACTTGATTCTCTGTTGCCAAACCTCTGCCTGAACTTTCACCATTCTTTGCTTGATATCTGATTTCCCGTTTATAACCTAGCTTGTCTGACTCTGCACCAGTCTCCTCAGCTTCCTACAGCCTCTACTTACCTGTGTCCGCAGTACACTGGCACCTGCAACACACCTGCATCCACAACGTGACTGCATCTGCAGAAAACCAGCACCTTCTACCACTGCTGCCATCTGCTTCTCCTACCTACCAGCTAACGGAGAACATTGCAGGCACTCCTACCTCACCGTGCTCTCACGGCCGCTGTTGCAACCTCAGTGGTCCTGGGAACGGGGCTGAATGAGAGGCCTTTCTCTGCTCGTCAGGCTCTCCTTGAAGGTAGGTGACAATATCAGACAGCCATGACTGAGCCTGCAAGAGGGCCCTCTCCCATAGATGATGGGAGGGCCCTTGGAACTCAGAATCCCTTGGGAAGGTTGGGAAACCCTTGTTTCAGCTCACCATGCACCTCTTATGCCATCCTGGCACAGGGTGATTGAAAAAATATATCTTGGATTACTTAAAATGGGACAGTAATATTTATCCACAATATCTCCCAGGATATATGTAAAGACTATTCTTGGTTTGTTTGATTCTGAACTCAACATGTTAGTTGAGAGAGCTAATCGCATTGGCCTCTGTACAATGTAGGAGACGGGCTGACTCCTGCTGGATCTCCTGCTATTGTGAGAAGGTGTCCAGTGTTTATATTTATGATAATGTATAATCTACTGTGTGAAGCTTGGTGACAACAAGTCTGACCTGTAGTGAAATCCTGATTAATCATAACAATGCCCAGGAGGGCACGGAGTCACATCGGCTGCTTTAAGGGATTAGTTAATTAGCTCATGGTAATTAGGTTTCTGGTTACAGGTGTATTGTTAGAGTAATATGAGCAGGAGGGGGGACCTCCTCTTCTACTGTATATAAGACTTGTATTTTTTTTTCTTCTAATTAACAGTCCATGTTCAGCAACTAAACAAGTATCATCTTGTTTTGTGCTTGTGAGCGGTTGGAATATCTGATATCTATATTCAGACTGGGAGGAAGTGGTATATGACAATGCTTCCACCTGGATCCAAGGTCCGGGTTGGCAGAAGAGGAGAGGTACAGATACCAGCCACCATGGAAGAGGAATTCAGAAGGAGGTTGCGAGAGATGCAGATACAGCACAGAGGACCAGTATCAGAGCAGGTCCTGCTGGGATGGTTTGATCCTATCCGCTGCAAACTCTGGAAGGAAGCGCTAGCCCATGAGCAGCGACATCAGGGAAAAGTTCTCCCCTCCATCCAGGAAAGGTACTGGTCACAGTATGGATTGCAGGTGCTGTTTTTGGGAGAAAAACTGCACAAGGAGCAGACAGCTGAATTAAGCAGGCTGGTCTGGGCAGAGATGTGGCTGGATGAGAGCTACAGAGCCCTCCGGTGGCATGTATCCCAAGCATGCCCTTGGATAGTGGATGACAGCCCAATGGAAGGCTTTGGCTACAGCGGTCTGGGACTGTTGTATGTGAAGCTGACAGGGGACCCTAACTTTGGGAGTGATTTGGAGTGGCAGTTGGATGAAAGTCATGGATTTCAGAGAAGGGCTACTGAACGTCTCGGAAGTGCACTGGCCACTGGAAGATATAGATATTCTGGCCGTTCAGGAATGGGAGCTGGAGATCGCCTACAGACAGCTGCTAGACTCTGCTCAGCGCCAGGGCTGGGCTCCCTTTGCCTGGGACTATTAGGAAATACCAGTTGACAACTCTGAAATCCTGGCTGAAGAGTTGGCAATGTGGCAGAGTAACAGTGTGCTTTGCCAACCTGCCCCCGCAGCTATGGACGCGGAGGTCTTATGGCGGATGCAGCAAGTGCTGACTGACCTTGATGATCCTGTTTCTGCATGGGATGATCTTGGATGGAGGAATGTGCCTGTCCATCAGCATGCCAGAGAATCGGCAGTGGAAAATCTGTTTATTGCCATCCCCAAAGCTGAAGTGCTGACAACAGGGCAGAGCTCTGCTAATCTCTGCCCAGCACTGATTGCATCTTCTGGGTTCCACGGACAGGAGATGATGAACCTCTATCCCCAGACACCAGTTGCAGAGACAGGGGATTTGATAGACTTTTCTGCTGAGGAAGAACAACCTGATGAGACTCCAGCAGAAGAGCTGGTATCAGGGCTGAACTTCACTGTGCTCTGCCCAGCACCAACAGCAGTATCTGTGGAGTTGCAAGGAACTTCCCCAGCTGAAGCGCTGGTCACCGGACAGAGGATCCAAGACCTCTGCCCCACACCTGTTGCAGTTCCAGGAGGTCAGGGTGAGAAGGTGGCAATCACTTCCCAGCAGCAGATACAGGGGGAGAAGGGAGAGGAGGTGTTCGTTATCCCTCCTCAACAGTCGGCCAGGGTGGAGAAAGCAGTCTTTCCTCCCCAGCAAAGATCCGTGCACCCTGGAGACAGTACCATAGACATGTCATCCCAGCAGCCAGATGAGGGAACGGAAAAGGAAGCAGCCAGCTCACCTGCCCAATGGCAGCTACACAGTTTGGGAGTGGAGGAATCCAGCCTTCTGCCCCAACGGTTAGCCGAAGCAGATGATGTGTAGTCCCCAGCAGAAGTGCTGGCAACAGGGCAGAGTACTATCCAACTCTTCCCAGCACCGGCAGCAACTGTGGAGTTCCAGGGAGCTGGGGCAGTCGGCTCATCTCTCCAGCCACAGATTACAGAATGTATGGACTTAATGGACTGTTCATCAGAGGATGTTATAGATTATGCATCACCTACTCAAGTATTGGCAGCAGAATAGAGTACTGCAGACCCCTGCTCCACACTCGTGGCAGTTTCGGAGGCCCGAGATGAGAAGGTGATGGTTCCTCTTTCCCAGTGGATTTCAGAGATGCAGGGTGGAGAAGCAGCCATTTCTCCTCCCAAACAAGGGTTCGTGCACCTGGGAGACAATGCCAGTGAAAGGGAGTTCCAACAGTAGACGAGATGGCGCCCCAGAATGATGACACCAACCCAGCTGAAGCGCTGGCAACCAGGCAGAGGGTCCAAGACCTCTGCTCCACACCTGCGGCAGTTCTGGAGGCCCAGGGTGAGGAGGTGGCGGTCACTCCTGAGCAGCAGATCAGGACCCAAGGAGAGAATGCAATCGGCATCTCACAACTGCAGCTTGATCTGGTATCGGTGGATGGGCCTGCTGTCTCCCCTAGCATAAACCCAATAGAAGTGCTGGCAACTGGGCAGAGTGCTACCAACTTCTGCCCAGCACTGGCAAAACTACAGAGTTCCAGGAAGCCGGGGCAGTCAGCCTCCCTCCCCAACAGTTAGCCGGAGCAGATGGTGTGGGGTTTCCAGCAGAAGGGCTGGCAACAGGGCAGAGTGCTGCTGGCCTCTGCCCTCAACTAACAGAGGATGGATTTCCTGTAAAGGTGGATGGGACTTCAGTCTCCACCTGTATACCCCAGGGATGCTGGGCAGTTGGCCCAGATGCCCAACAGCATGACGGACTGAGCCCAGCAACCCTGCCTTCTCTCCTGCAGCTAAAGGGACTCCAGAGGGAAAGACCAGTCCGCACTTCCCCCCCAGCAGCGGGTATGTTCTATGAGAGAGGCAGAGGTTGGCTGGGTGAGTAATGCTCTGTTTGAAACAATTTGTTTGGGGTACTGTGTGGGTACAGGCATTAGAGGACTGGAACTATGAACTAACTTCCGGGTCAACCCGTCTGGGGTCTCCTCCTGTGTTAGTCTTCTGCCGAAAGGGGAGAGATGTGATGGGAGGGCCCTTGGAACTCAGAATCCCTTGGGAAGGTTGGGAAACCCTTGTTTCAGCTCACCATGCACCTCTTATGCCATCCTAGCACAGGGTGACTGAGATCCATAATATCTCCCAGGATATATGTAAAGACTATTCTTAGTTTGTTTGATTTTGAACTCAACATGTTAGTTGAGAGAGCTGATCACATTGGCCTCTGTACAATGTAGGAGATGGGCCGACTCCTGCTGGAGCTCCTGCTATTGTAAGAAGGTGTCCTGTGTTTATATTTATGATAATGTATAATCTACTGTGTGAAGCTCAGTGACATGTAGTGAAATCTGTGAAGTCTGACCTGTAGTGAAATCTTGATTAATCATAACAATGCCCAGGAGGGCATGGAGTCACATCGGCTGCTTTAAGGGATTAGTTAATTAGCTCATGTTAATTAGGTTTCTGGTTACAGGTGTATTGTTAGAGTAATATGAGCAGGAGGGGGGAACCTCCTCTTCTACTGTATATAAGACTTGTATTTTGGTTCTAATAAACAGTCCATGTTCAGCAACGAAACAAGTATCGTCTTGTTTTGTGCTTGTGAGCGATTGGAATATATGATATCTATATTCACACTGGGAGGAAGTGGTATATGACGAAAGCACTCAAGCAGAGTGTGGGACGTTTCATTACAGATGAGATTTGTCAACACCTCTCTGCCCTTACACAGGCCATCAAATCCCTACAAGATGGCTATGTACCACTGGAGGAACGGGTGCAGTCCTTAGCTACCTCAACCAGCCCTCTGACAGTTCTGGCTACAGCCCAGGCTGCTCCTTCACCTACAGTCATCATGTTGCCACCAGAGCCTCGGGTTCCCACACCCGAGCGATTCTCATGGGATCAAAGCAAGTTCAGGGCTTTCCGCAATGCATGACAGTTGTTGTACTTTCCCTCCAACCATGGACTTTTTCTCTGGAGCCACCAAGGTGGGATTCATTATCGCTTTCCTGCAAGGGGAACCCCAGTCCTGGGCCCACCAGCTACTAGAGAAGAATGACGCACAAGTTCAGGAGATGTCATCTTTTATGCAATGGCACAGTTGTACGACGACCCTCAGCGGACTGTCACGGCAGAGGCGGCCCTTCACACACTCCAGCAAGGCTGTTGAGAGGCCAAGGATTATGTCACAGACTTCAGACCCTGGAGTGCGGATACCCAATGGAATGACGCAGCCCTGCAACATCAATTCCGCCTTGGCCTTTCCGAGAGTCTTGAGAACGATCTCGCCCAGGTTGGAGTACCCAACACCCTGGAAGCCTTGATTACACTGGCAATTCAAACTGATCGACGGCTCTGTGAGCTCAGGACAGAGAGGTCTATTTAACTGAACCGGCCTGTCTGGATGACACCAAGAGCCCCAATCCCGGCCTTCTACATGCCGCCCAACTCGGCCATGACCCATACAAGCTTCGCCAGCCCGGCACCCAACGAGCCGTAACCCATGCAGATCGAGCTAATAAGTCCTGCATTATCCCGGAAGAGCATTTGCATCGCAGACAAAGGGAACTTATGTCTATACTGCGGAGAGGCTACCATTACATTCTTACGAACATTATGTTCCTGCCTGGCAAAACTGCGTAAGTGTCCAATTATACCCCTGGCCCATCTGTCATCCTTGTCGGCACAAGCAGCTTATCTTGTTCTTCTCCTCTCATTTCAGCTTCCGAAAAGAACGGTGCTGGTCAACGCCATTATTGACTCAGGAGCCTGCAGCTGCTTTACCGACCTGACGTTTGCCACCCAGCAACACTTCCCACTACGATCAAAGACGCAGGGTCTGTCTGTATACTTAGCCGATGGTTCTTGTATCAAGTCGGGACTAGTCACCCAAGAGACATCACCCATACCTGTAACTACTCCAGCTCAGCTTAACCACCTGACCAGAGCACTTTTTACAATTCGGCACTGTGTCGCTTTAACTGCTAATTGCGCGGTCATGCAATGCTGTACCCAAACGAAATTTGCGTCCTTTTCTTCCCACAAATAGAGCTTTCTTTTGATGGTATTTGATCACCTCTACCGTTTTTATTTTTTGCGCTATACACGGAAAAAGACTGAAAATTTTGAAAATAAATGATATTTTCTACTTTTCGTTCTAAAAAAAATCCAATAAACTCAATTTTAGTCATACATTTAGGCCAAAATGTATTCGGCCACATGTCTTTGGTAAAAAAAATGTCAATAAGTGTATATTTATTGGTTTGCGCAAAAGTTATAGCGCCTACAAACTAGGGTACATTTTCTGGAATTTACACAGCCTTTAATTTATGACTGCCTATGTCGTTTCTTGAGGTGCTAAAATGGCAGGGCAGTACAAAACCCCCACAAATGACCCCATTTTGGAAAGTAGACACCCCAAGGAAATTGCTGAGAGGCATGTTGAGCCCATTGAATATTCATTTTTTTTTTGTCCCAAGTGATTGAATAATGACAAAAAAAAA
Source organism: Lithobates septentrionalis (assembly GCA_037952835.1). Classification (NCBI taxonomy): domain Eukaryota; kingdom Metazoa; phylum Chordata; class Amphibia; order Anura; family Ranidae; genus Lithobates; species Lithobates septentrionalis. The sequence goes on along the minus strand of JBBDGP010000671.1, from coordinate 2,336,623 downwards.
AAAAAACAATTACAAAAAGTTGTCACTAAATGATATATTGCTCACACAGGCCATGGGCATATGTGGAATTGCACCCCAAAATACATTTAGCTGCTTCTCCTGAGTATGGGGATACCACATGTGTGGGACTTTTTGGGAGCCTAGCCGCGTACGGGGCCCCGAAAACCAATCACTGCCTTCAGGATTTCTAAGGGCGTACATTTTTGATTTTACTCCTCACTACCTATCACAGTTTTGAAGGCCATAAAATGCCCAGATGGCATAAAACCCCCCCAAATGACCCCATTTTGGAAAGTAGACACCCCAAGCTATTTGCTTTGAGGCATGTTGAGTCCATGGAATGTTTTATATTTTGACACAAGTTACGGTAAAATGACAATTTTTTTTTTTTTTTGCACAAAGTTGTCACTAAATGATATATTGCTCACACAGGCCATGGGCATATGTGGAATTGCACCCCAAAATACATTTAGCTACTTCTCCTGAGTACGGGATACCACATGTGTGGGACTTTTTGGGAACCTAGCCGCGTACGGGGCCCCGAAAACCAATCACCGCCTTCAGGATTTCTAAGTACCGGTATGTACATTTTTGATTTCACTCTTCACTGCCTATCACAGTTTCGGAGGCCATGGAATGCCCAGGTGGCACAACCCCCCCCAAATGACCCCATTTTGGAAAGTAGACACCCCAAGCTATTTGCTGAGAGGCATGGTGAGTATTTTGCAGCTCTCATTTGTTTTTGAAAATAAAGAAAGACGCGAAAAAAAATTTTTTTTTTCAAATTTCAAAACTTTGTGACAAAAAGTGAGGTCTGCAAAATACTCACTATACCTCTCATCAAATAGCTTGGGGTGTCTACTTTCCAAAATGGGGTCATTTGGGGGTTTTTTTTGCCACCTGGGCATTCCATGGCCTCCGAAACTGTGATAGGCAGTGAAGAGTGAAATCAAAAATTTACGGCCTTAGAAAGCCTGAAGGCGGTGCTTGGTTTTCGGGGTCCCGTACGCGGCTAGGCTCCCAAAAAGTCTCACACATGTGGTATCCGCGTACTCAGGAGAAGCAACAGAATGTATATTTGGGTGTAATTTCACATATCCCCATGGCATGTTTGAGCAATATATCATTTAGTGCCAACTTTGCGCTAAAAAAAATAAAAAATTGTCTCTTTCCCGCAACTTGTGTCACAATATAAAATATTCCATGGACTCGACATGCCTCTCAGCAAATAGCTTGGGGTGTCTACTTTCCAAAATGGGGTCATTTGGGGGGGTTTTGAACTGTCCTGGCATTTTATGCACAACATTTAGAAGCTTATGTCACACATCACCCACTCTTCTAACCACTTGAAGACAAAGCCCTTTCTGACACTTTTTGATTACATAAAAAAAATTTTTTTTGCAAGAAAATTACTTTGAACCCCCAAACATTATATATTTTTTTTTAAAGCAAATGCCCTACAGATTAAAATGGTGGGTGTTTCATTTTTTTTTTTTCACACAGTATTTGCGCAGCGATTTTTCAAACGCATTTTTTGGGGAAAAAACACACTTTTTTCAATTTTAATGCACTAAAACACACTATATTGCCCAAATGTTTGATGAAATAAAAAAGATGATCTTAGGCCGAGTACATGGATACCAAACATGAAATGCTTTAAAATTGCGCACAAACGTGCAGTGGCGACAAACTAAATACATTTTTAAAAGCATTTAAAAGCCTTTACAGGTTACCACTTTAGATTTACAGAGGAGGTCTACTGCTAAAATTACTGCCCTCGATCTGACGTTCGCGGTGATACCTCACAAGCATGGTGCAATTGCTGTTTACATTTGACGCCAGACCGACGCTTGCGTTCGCCTTAGCGCGAGAGCAGGGGGGACAGGGGTGCTTTTTTTTTTTTCTTATTATTATTTTTTTTTATCTTATTTTTAAACTGTTCCTTTCATTTTTTTTTTTTTTTTAAATCATTTTTATTGTTATCTCAGGGAATGTAAATATCCCCTATCATAGCAATAGGTAGTGACAGGTACTCCTTTTTTTTTTTTTTTTTTTTTTAGTCAATAATTTTTATTAATTTTCACAGAGTATACATTGTACAATTGAACATTGTACGTCGTGCATCGACGTATAAGTGGACAATGCATTGAAAATAGCTCCACATTGGGTAGAGTACAACTTTGTCCATACACAATAAATTAGTGCATTGAGTACATAATAACCAGTATCACTAGCATCTGTAATATTTGTAGTCGTTGCTGGTCCACTTCACTAGTGTGACACCCCAAGTGGGATCTCTAGAGCCACAGGAGCGAAGTGGACCATCTATTTTTGATACATTCCGAAGAAAGAAGATGTTCTGGAAGGTTACCAGTTGAAAATATGCATGTAAACATACTCTATTCTTAGTATTGCTCGGTCAAGAGGAAGGGGTTGTACTGCAGTTACTTAGACGTGAATTGCGCAGTGTCTAGTCCAGGTGGTCCATGGTTGCCAGCTGGATTGTATTTTTTTTTAATGGTTTGTGTCAGAAGCAGATGTATGCTCATAGCTGTAGTGTAATGATACCAAGTCTACGACTTGGGTTAGGGTTAAAGATGTGTCCGACTTCCAGTGTCTAGCTATGTTAAGTTTAGCTGCCATCAGGATGTGGATCGTCACTATTCTAAAGGGGTGAGGAAGATCCTCAATAGTAAGATTCAGGATCGCAAGTGCTGGGGAGGGGGGAGTTTTGATGTGGGTGATGTTTGAGATTAACTGGAAAATACTATCCCAGTATGTTTTAAGAAGGTGGCATGACCAGAAAACATGGAGAAGATCCCCTGGGGATGAGTTACATCTCCAGCATGTGTTGGGGATTTGAGGGTTAATGGACGCGATTCTGGCTGGGGTCATATACCAAAGCATGGAGAAATTTTTTGCGCCAATTCCCAAAGGGCCGCGCATTTCGTGGCCTTGTATGTTGACTTGAAGGCTTGATGCCATTGATTGTCTGTCTGTGAATTCGTGGTTCAGATCTATTTCCCATTTCTTGTGTGGCTTTAGTTTGGTGAAGGTATGTTTTTGGTGTAGGGAGTTGTAGAAGTATGAGATTCCTCTGAGATTTGTGTTAGGGTTGGTGAGATAATCCCAAGTCTTGGGGTGGATGTTGTACAGAGGAAGGGGGACCGTTTTGAGGCAATGTTGTATACGGAGGTAGGTGAAATGTTCAGATGTGGGTATTGCATATTCAGATTGCAATTGGGAGAATGGTTTGAGGGAGTTGTCTTGCAGTAGATGTTGTAGGGACCCTATGCCTTTGTGTGTCCATGAGGTTACCGATAGTTCAGGTGTTATATGTTTCAAGGTGGCTAGAGGGATGTGTGTTTGTGGTTCATGGGGAGTGTGACTCATTGAGGTGGACAGTTTTTTCCAGGCTTGCGCTGATGCTTTAATAGTTGGAGATAGGGACTTTGGGATCAATGAGCCCAGTGGGGTGCTCAGTAACCAGGTTTTCAGGTCTGATCTTGTGGTTGAGGAACATTCAATTTGCCCCCATAGCGTAGTTGGAGATGGTTGGAACCAGCAGGGTAGTTGGGCCAAAATGGCTGCTATATGGTAATCTTCAAAATCTATAGAACTCGTGCCCCCCACTTGCTTGTGTTTAACCAGTTGTTGATGTGCACACCTGGGACGTTTACCGTTCCACAGGAGTTTGTTGTACATTGTGCGTAGGGATCTAAAAAACGTAGCAGGTAGTGGAATTGGTAGGGTTCTGAAATAATAAAGTATTTGGGGTAGGCATATCATTTTAAAGGCCGCAAGCCTTCCTGTCCAAGATAGTTCTTGTTTTGCTATTTGTTGTGTTGTTTGCTGTATAGTCTGGAGTAATGGGGGGAAATTACTTGAATAGAGGCTTTTAGTGTTTCTTGGGAGTTTAATGCCCAGGTAAGAAATGTCAGTGTCTGCCCATGCAAAAGGATATTGCAGTTGTAGAAGGTTTTTTATGGTGGCGTTTATATTTATGTCTAGGATGAAGGATTTGGATGTGTTCACCTTGTAGTAGGAAATCGAACTAAACCATTGGAGCATATGTTGTACCTCAGCCAGGGAAACAGTCGGGTTGGATAGGATAAGAATGATGTCATCCGCAAATAAGCTGATCTTATGGTGCGTAGTTCCAATGTGTAAGCCAGAGATGTTGAGATGAGAACGGATACTTTCTGCTAGGGGCTCCATGAGCATATTAAATATGAGGGGAGATAGAGGGCAACCTTGGCGGGTGCCATTGGTTATGGGGAATGGGCAGGAGAGCATGCCCTCTGTGTAAACCTGAGCTTCGGGATTGGAGTATAGTGCCATGATGGCTCCAAGAATCTGACCCTGGAATCCAAACTTTTGGAGTACCTTTTCAAGATAGGTCCAGTGTACCCTATCGAACGCCTTCTCTGCATCCAAGGATAGGAGCAGAGAAGGCGTTCCGGTGGATTCAGCATGGTGGATTAGGTTTATCATCCTTCTGGTGGCATCAGATGATTGTCTGCCTTTTGTGAACCCCGTCTGGTCATGGTGTATAAGAGTGGGCATAATTTTGATCAATCTTGTTGCTATGGTTTTTGCGTAAATTTTAAGGTCGAGATTAAGTAGAGAGATTGGGCGGAAATTTTGAGGTACATTCGACTGTTTCCCTGGTTTCGGCAATGTTATCACCAACGCATTCAAGTATTCTTTAGAGAAAGCAGAAGAGGAGGCAACGTGGTTATATAATTCTGTTAGGTACGGGGTCAAATGGGGTGAAAATTGCTTGTAGTATTCCCCAGTTAAGCCGTCAGGGCCTGGGGCTTTGCCGCTAGGTAGTGAGGTAATAGTCTTTTTTATTTCTATTTCTGTGAAGGGGGCATTTAAGGTGTTCAGTTGGTCTGTTGTCAGTGTGGGTAGTTTGACTTTCCTGAGAAAGTGGTCAATGTCGTCTGGAGTGGGTTGGGGTGTGAGCGGGTCTTGTTTTAGATTATATAAGTCTCCATAATAGGCACTGAAGGCATTGGCTATGTCTTGGGGGTTGCTCAGTGGGGCTTTGGTGTGAGGGTGGATAAGTTGAGAGATTTTGGCTTTGGTGCGTCTACCTTTTAGTCTTTGTGCTAGTTTCTTCCCTGCTTTGTTAGAGGTAGAATACGATGTCGCCTTAAATCTTTTCTGGAGGAATTCGTAAGAGTGAAGGAGTAGTGTTCTAAGTTCCTGTCTAAGGGACAATAGGTGATTTGTCTGGTGGTCTTGGGTGTCAGATTTGTGTTTCGATTCTAGGGCTGCTATTTGAGTTGTTAGGTCGTTTATACGTTGCGTCCTCTTTTTCTTATGGTGGGAACTTAATTTAATTAACATTCCTCTCATGTACGCTTTGTGCGCACTCCACACCACGGCAGGATCGGGCACCGAGCCTTTGTTTAGTGAAAAGAAATCGGTTATTTGTTCTGCAATAGATGGCGCATATTGGTTGTGTTGAATGATGTGGTTGTTTACTCGCCATATAAATGTATTTTTTTGTAAGTTAGAGTCTTGGATCGTGATAGAGATTGGGGCATGGTCCGACCATGTCGTGGTGTGGATTGTGGAGGCAGATACATTTTGTAGAATAAACTTGTCGGTTAAGAACAGGTCTATTCTTGAATATGAGCGGTGCCTGGAGGAAAAAAAAGTATAGTCCCGTTCGGAGCCGTGGTGACAGCGCCAAACGTCGTAGAGGTCTTGGGAGGAGATAAATCTTTTCAGAGGTGAGACTCTTCTAGTTGCTGACGATGTTGAGTCGATGGATATTTCAGGGACGAGATTAAAGTCTCCACATAGTATTAGGTGACCTTTTTGAATGTGTTTGGCTTTACGCAGGACTCTGTGAAGGAATTTTGTTTGGCAAGAATTCGGGGCATAGATGTTGATTATGGTATAGGTCACTTTGTTGACTTTGCAGGCAAGTATGATATAACGGCCTTCGGGGTCCTTTTCGATATCTAAAAGTTGGAAGTCCAGTGAGTCTCTGATTGCAATCATGACCCCTCTGGTTTTAGTTGAATGGGTGGCGTGGAACACCTGGGGAAAGCGGTTGTTCTTGCATAGGGATGTATCATTGGTAAGCAGATGTGTTTCCTGGGCACAAAGGATGTCGCTGTGAAGATCTGTAGCGGATCTCCATAGTGAGTGTCTCTTGGCAGGATGATTGAGGCCGTTGGTATTTAATGACAGTATAGTGAATGGCATTTTGTGGCTGTGGGGGTGTTGGGTGTTGAGTGCAACACTTACGGTTCGTTGCTGGTGGATGAGTCTGGTGGTAGATGGGGGTCGGCTATGTTGATCCTGAGGTGGAAGTCCGAGTGCAGATGTGTTGAGGTACCGGTATAGGGATGTTGATGCTTCTGGCTGCTGGTGAGTCTTGGAGTTAGAGCGCAGTGATGTTCCGGTGGCAATCCAAGGGTCTGAAATAGAAGTGGACTAGAGTGCTGCGGATAGAGCAATATGTCAGTAACCAATAGAGAAATGCATTAACAGATCACTGGTATAAAGTATGGAAACTAGTGGAAAAAGAACTTGGATTTTCGATTCGCTGTTGCTGGATATGATATTGCTGTATATTTCAGCTAAAGCGAAGATTAGAGGGGGTGTTTGACACCGTTGAATCCTCTACGTGGGGGTAAACAGAGTCAGTATCACCGGAGGTAGAGAGTTAAGGTAACAGACTGTCAGAGCTCAGGTGAACTGTGGGATGAGTTGTCGGCCATTGTTGTGGAGATGCGAGCATCCTCAGGTGAGAAGGTGAGTTTGTTGTCTACGAGGAGGTATGGCACCGTTGGTTTGTGTGGCAGGGGCAGCCATATCAGGGATTATGCTCCAGGAGTGGAGGAGCTTTAGGCCTTTATCTAGGTCTCCTATTGCGTGTGTCTGACCATTGCGGACAACAAGGATGGTAGCTGGGTGGCGCCATTTGTATGGTACCTTGTGGTTCTGCAGACCTTTGGTTATCGGGTTCAGTTGCCGTCGCAGTTGGAGGGTGTACTTGGACACGTCAGGGAAAAGTTGTATCCCAGTATAGGGGCCAGGTAGTGGAGATTTTGCTCTAAGGCCCATAAGGAGCTTTTCTTTGGTTTGATAGAAGTGAACCCTCATCAGTACATCTCTAGGGACTGAGGCTGCCAGGTGGGACGGTTTGGCGATTCTGTGTATTCTGTCAATGATGGCGTCTCGTGGGGAAGCTTCAGGTATCACTAGGTGTATCAATTCTTTCGCGTAGCGCGGTAAGTCCACTGGAAGTATGGACTCTGGGACTCCCCTCAGTTTAATGTTGTTCCTGCGTGACCTGTCTTCTAAATCCACCATTTTGGCGCGCATCCATGCCTGTTCCTCCTTAACATTGTCATAAGAATCAATCACTTCATTTACTGTGGAAGTGCAGGCCTGTATTCCCCTCTCAGCATTAGTCATTCTGTCATCTAGCTTGTGAATGTCAGAGGTGACTCTGTGAAACATGGATGAAAGATCATTCATGAGGGAGGATTGTAGGGACAAAAGCATGTCCTTCAGAGTTGTGTCCATGACTGGCTGCCCTGATGTGGGGAAGGAGGCCATGGAGGAGTGCAGGGCCTGGTCTATGGAGAAGGGGATGGGAGCCTGGGCCTCAGTTAGCTGGCGCTGTGTGTGCAGCGTCAGTGTATCTAGCCTCATCCGAGCTTTTGCTGGGCTGCTGGGGAGAGGGTCACTCTCTGGGGCTTGGTACTTGACAGGAATCGTACCTGTGGAGTGCTGTGCGTCCTGGATGTCATCCGGGAGGTCCGTGTACGATTCGGGCGGCGCGGCCTGGTCGGCGCCATCTTGGGAATCCCAGCCCGCCGGCTTGTAAGCGAATTCTGTCAGTTTTTGGGGCTTGTGCTCCGTAAATCTTTTCCTGGATGGCTGCATCCTTGTCTCCTGAGTGCCTCGAGCGAGGATGGGTGCGGATGGAGTCGTGGTGTGGGCCGATTGCGCTGGATTGTGTCCCCTGGCTGCTGAGCTATGCAATTAGGCGTCCATCTTCTGCTCCGGTTGGCCACGCCCCCCACAGGTACTCTTTTTTTGAAAAAATTGGGGTCTATTAGACCCTAGATTTCTCCTCTGCCCTCAAAGCATCTGACCACACCAAGATCTGTGTGATAAAATGCTTTACCAATTTCCCAATGGCGCTGTTTACATCCGGCGAAATCTAAGTCATAAAATGCTCGTAGCTTCCGGTTTCTTAGGCCATAGAGATGTTTGGAGCCACTCTAGTCTCTGATCAGCTCTATGGTCAGCTGGCTGAATCACCGGCTGCATTTTCAGGTTCCCTGTTGAGACAGGAGAGCCAGAGAAAAACACGGAAGACGTTGGGGGGGGGGCATTCCCTCCCACTGCTTGTAAAAGCAGCCTAGAGGCTAATTAGCCGCTACATTTACTTTACATGAAAGCCGACCGCTGGCTGAAAAGAATGATACCAAGATGATACCTAAACCTGCAGGCATCATTCTGGTATAACCACTCAAAGTCGTGAATGGCGTACCTGAAGACAAAAAAATGGTTAACAATAAAGCACAGTAAACGGTAAAGTATAAAAAATTGCATACCTGAAAAACAAACATGATAAAACATAATAACAATAAAACATTGCAGAATAGAATACAGTAAAAAAGAGCAGAACAATAGAGAGAGAGAGAACAATAAAACGACAACTATTTTTTTTTATTTTATATTTTTGTATGTGGTTTTTTTTTTTTTTTTTTTTACACTTTTTTTTGTAACTAACTTTTATAACTGTAACCGGTTCCAGGTTCGGGTCTCTCAAAATGCGATGGCATCTTGGGAGACCCTGTGAAAGTGTGCCTAGTCTGTGCAATGCTGTACCCTGCGCTAATACTCAACTAGTGAATGGTAGCGTTCAAAACATTCACCAATGCAAAGACCAGGATTGTCAGGACAGGAGGGACAATAATAGCGGGTGTCACACCTATATCCGCGCTTGCTGCAGACACGATATCTTTTTTGGGGGGGTTCGTTGGGTAGGGGTACTCGGGAGGACATAAAAATGCCTCTCATGCAGCCGACTGCATTTGGTTGGGGATGTGAATGGGGGAAGTACGGGCGCTGCAGAAGCGGTGGGTTCCCAATTAGGATTGGCGAATGCAGCAGGAAGGGCACTATGGGCACGACGGGCCTGTGTTTGTCTTTTTGGTGGCAGCGGGACACTACTTGTGCTTGCCACCTCACCAGCTTGAACTGCACTTATGGGACTCGCCACGTCACCAAGTGTTACTGCAGTGCTTGTTTGACTACGACCGGGGTGTACTAGGCCGCTGGTGCTTGCCAGTTCACCAAAACGCTACAAAAAAACCTGTTAGCGATCGCAGGGATCAGGCCTGACTCTGCGAACGCTGCAGTTATGCATTTAGTGTTTTGTAAGTGTCAGTGATCGATCGATACTGCACTTGGGTGGGCTGGGCTGGGCCGGGCGGAGGGGCAAAACGCAGGTGCTAACAGGTATCTGGGCTGATCCCGCTAACACTGCGTGTTTGGGAACCCTAAACTGCTGGGGACGCTAGTATAGATCTGATCGGATCAGATATTGATCCGTTCAGATACTATACCACTAAGGGAGGTGTACGGTGCGTGCGTGGGTGTTAGCGGTACTGGCGCTAACCTGACGCTGCCTGGGGCTGGTGCTTGCCAGTTCACCAAAACGCTACCAAGAAAACTGTTAGCGATCGCATGGATCAGGCCTGACTCTGTGAACGCTGCAGTTATGCGTTTAGTGTTTTGTAAGTGACAGTGATCGATCGATACTGCACTTGGGTGGGCTGGGCCGGGCGGAGGGGAAAAACGCAGGTGCTAGCGGGTATCTGGGCTGATCCCGCTAATACTGCGTTTTTGGGAACCCTAAACTGCTGGGGACGCTAGTATAGATCTGATCGGATCAGATATTGATCCGTTCAGATACTATACCACTAAGGGAGGCGTATGCTGCGTGCGTGGGTGTTAGCGGTACTGGCGCTAATCTGACGCTGCCTGGGGCGACGCATATCACCGCCGGGCGATCAGGGGGCTAAACCTTTATTCGGTAATAAACGGCGGGTGCCCTGACACTATAAAAAATAAATGAACTAACCAGCGTCACCCGTAACACTTATACGGTGATCAGTGGTGAAAGGGTTAACTAGGGGGCAATCAAGGGGTTAAAACATTTATTAGGTAGTATATGGGGGTCCCTGACGCTATAAAACGCTGACGGCGAACCTAAATATTTACCTCCCTAACTAGCGTCACCAGCGACACTAATACAGCGATCAGAAAAATGATCGCTTAGTGACACTGGTGACAGGGGGTGATCAAGGGGTTAAAACTTTATTAGGGGGGGTTAGGGGGGTACCCTAGACCTAAAGGGGGGTAACACTCACTGCCCTAACACTGTAACTGTCGCAAACTGACACCATGCAGTAATCAGAAAAAAAAATAAAATACTGCTTGGTGTCAGTTTGTGACGGGGGGGGGTGATTGGGGGGGGGGGGATCGGGGGGCGATCGGGGGTGTTTTATGTGCCTGGCATGTTCTACTGTGTGTGTGTAGTGTTGTGCACTTACATGTCTTCTCTCCTCGGCGCTGGAACTGAAACTGCCAAAGCCGAGGAGAGATGACATCACATCCTCTGCCTGTGTGAAACTACACACAGGCAGAGGAGGATTCCCATTGGCTGGGAGCGATCGCGAGGGGGGGGCCACGATCGGATGGTCTCCCCCTCGCCTCCCAACGCTCCCAGTGAAATGCCGACCGCCGCTGGCACAGGGGGGGGTCCGATAGCACCCCCCGCCCGCGGGAGCCAGCTCACGTATGGGAACGTGATTCTGCCTGCCCGTGCCATTCTGCCGCAGTATATCTGCGTTAGGCGGTCGGCAAGTGGTTAAAGAACTTCTAAGCCTGGATGCTATTTCCTCTCCACTATTCCCCATCATCCTGGGCCTACCCTGGCTCCAAGCCCATAACCCCCAGATCGATTAGATCACTGGAGAGGTCACGTTCCAGTCACGGTACTGTTAAGAATAGTTTGCTCAAGACCCCCGTGGCCTCAACCACACTACTATGTTTGGACTCCAATCCAGAGGCATGTCAGCCAGTAACTAAGGCCTATGAGGAATATCGGGATGTCTTCAGCAAACGGGGGGGGCAGACACATTGGACAGTCATATGGTCTATGAGGAGGCAATCAATATACTTCCTGGGGCTGAAATCCTCTTCGGACGTACATTTCCCTTTTCAGAACGAGAACAGGAGGCGTTAAAAGAGTAAATGAATGAAACCTTGAGAAAAGGATTAATCTGCCCTTCTACTTGCCCCGCAGGCGCCGGAATCTTTTTCGTGGCCACGAAAGACCACTCCTTACGACCATGTGTCGACTACCGGGAACTAAACGAAATCACGGTTAAAAACTGCTATCCTTTTCCCCTGATGCCTGAGCTGTTTCAAAAGTTGAGAGCAGCAACCATCTTTACCAAGTTGGCGCTTTGAGGAGCATACAATTTGGTCTGCATTCAAGAAGGGGATGAGTGGAAGACAGCTTTTTGCACCAGGTTTGGCCACTACAAATACTTGGTCACGCCCTTCGGTCTCTGCAACTCACCAGCCACTTTCCAGCACTTTATCAATGACATCTTTCGAGACTTTCTGGACATCTTTGTCATCGTATATCTGGATGACATCCTGATCTTTTCCAAGTTCCTCGACTTACACCAAAGACATGTCAAGAGTATCCTATTCCGATTGCGCCAACACAGGCTCTACGCCAAAATAGAGAAGTACTTATTTAGGTGCCAGAGTATTCAGTTCTTAGGGTTGGTGATTTCCCCGGCAGGAATCAAGATGGACCCACAGAAGGTTTCTACCATACTGGACTGGCCCGCCCCCACCAATAAAAAAGGGGTGCAGCATTTTGTGGGATTTGCCAACTTCTATAGAAGATTTATCAAGGGGTTCTCTGCAATCATCACCCTCTTCACATAGTTGACCAAACTGCACCTGCGATTCGACTGGAGCTCAAAAGCACAAGAAGCTTTCAAGGCCTTGAAGAAACTTTTTACGTCAGCGCCTATCCTAGGCCACTCTAACCCTGCATTACCCTACATTCTTGAGATAGATGCCTCGGAGACAGCAATAGGAGCAGTGGTTTCACAACGCCAGGGATTAAAAGACTTATTGCACCCGGTGACTTTCTTCTCCCGCCGACTCTCTCCAGTAGAGAGAAACTATGATGTGGGAGACTTAAGAACTACTCGCCATCAAGGCGGCATTAGAGGAATGGAGATATCTACTGGAGGACGCAGTGCAGCACATCCCATACTGATATACACCGATCACAAGGACTTGGAATATCTACGATCTGCCAGACATCTGAGGCCACGCCAAGCTTGATGGGCACTGTTCTTCACTAGATTCTCTTTTCATATCACGTATCGACCAGGATCTAAGAACGTCAAACCAGATGCGCTAACACCGATGTACGATGACCCAAAGGAACTTTCCGTAGCAGATACCATCCTACCCGCAGGTAACTTTTTGCTTTTACAACCCAATCTGCTGTCACAAATTAAGCAAGTTTGGTGTCAGTAGTCCCCCCGGAGTTACCTTGGTGGCTAGAGATGAGTTACTATGGTGGGAGAGTCAGATCTTCGTACCAGAAAGGGTCTGAGTAAAGGTGTTAAGATTGAAGAAAGACAGAGCACACAACGGGGAACTCCCAGTTCAATTTGCAAGATCCTCTTTCAGGTGCTCAGGCTCAGTGTGTCCTTACACACAACAGCACAAACAAGTAAAAGGATTGAGCCAGCAACTCTGTAGTCCATATAGAGATTTTAATGGTTACATGAAGTGACAGGCAAAACAGATGATGCGTTTTGGCAACAGCCTTAGTCGTAGCATGCTCGTATGCTACGACTAAGGCTGTTGCCGAAACGCGTCAGCGTTTTGCCTGTCACTTCATATAACCAACCATTAAAATCGCTATATGGACTACAGAGTTGCCAGCTCAATCATTTTACTTGTTTGTAAAGGTGTTAAGACTTCTTCATGGTCACCCACTGGCAGGCTACTTCGGCATTACAAAGACCATAGACTTGGTACTGCGTACCTTCTGGTGGCTGGATCTAAAGGGATTCTGCAAGAGTTATGTGGACTCTTGTCCCGTCTGCACTCGAAGCAAAACCGCAAGAAGCAGAGCATGGGGGTTACTGAAACCGCTACCTGTCCCCGATAGACCATGGAAAATGATCTTGATGGGTTTTATCGTAGAACTCCCATCATCAGAGGAATGTACAGCAATCTTTGTGGTAGTAGATAAGCTATCTAAGATGGCCCACTTCCTACCATTAAAGAACAATCCATCTGCTATGGAGGTGGCTAGGGTCTTTATTAAAGAAATCGTGAGTCTACATGGGGTTCCTGTGAACATTGTATCTGACCGGGGAGTGCAGTTCGCCTCACGCTTCTGGAGAGCATTATGTGTGGTCCTGAAAATTGAGCTGTCCCTGTCTTCAGCGTATCACCCCCAAACTAACAGACAAACGGAAAGAACAAATCAGTCACTTGAGCAGTACATCCGGTGATTCACATCCTTCGTTTAGAACGACCGGGTGTCATTATTGCCCTTGGCAGAGTTTGCTTATAACAATGTCAGTCACTCCGCCACTGGACAATCCCCGTTTTTTATGGTTTCCATTTGTCTTTTATGTCTGATTTTATTTCTGAGTCCTCAGTTCCAGCGGTACATAGCACAGTGGAGTTCCTCAGCCACAACATCAGGGTACTACAGCCAGCAGTGACAAAGGCACAAATGGATAACAAGTGGGCACTCGACAAGAGGAGGAGAGGGGAGCTGAGCCTCCAACCAGGAGATCGAGTATGGCTATCCACTGCAAACCTCAGGCTGGCATGCCCATCGAAGAAACTTGCGCCCAAGTTCGTGGGTCCTTTTCCAGTAAAACAGAAATTAAATGAAGTATCGTATGAACTATCATTTGACAAATTTATTTAAGGTCCACCCGGGATTCCATGTATCACTGCTTAAACATGAAGTACAAGACCCCTTCCCTGACAGGGGTCGGGCCTCCCTGAACCAGTATTAGTTAATGGAGATGAAGAGTATGAAGTAGAGGTCATTCTGAATTGCAGGAGGAGAAACCAACTGCAATATCTCATTAAATGGAAGGGTTATGGTACAGAGGACAACTCCTGGGAACCTGAGGAAATGTCCACGCAAGTGGGTTGATGCAAGCCTTCTTCTGTAGTCACCCACAGAAAGAGCGCCAATTGGGCATCCAGAGGCTCCCCATAAGGAGGGGGCAATGTCAGGGACATGCTGGCCATAGCGCAGCGGATGTTCAAGGGCAGAGGCAATTACACACAATCCCACAAATACCCTTTCTGGCAGTCACAGATGTTTGAATATGCGCGTGCGCACCCCATGCACCCAAATGACATATATAAGGAAGGCAGCTGCACTAGGGCTTTGCTGTCTGATCTGCAGCTTTCTCCTGTATCCTGTTCCTGTGCCTGCCTTTGATCTCATTTTGACCCAGTTTCCTGACCATTCTGATTCCCTCTAATCCTGGCTTGCCTTGACCCTGATTCATCTGCATCTACTTGATTCTCTGTTGCCAAACCTCTGCCTGAACTTTGGACCATTATTTGCTTGATGTATCTGATCTCCCGTGTAAAACCTGGCTTGTCTGACTCTGCACCAGTCTCCTCAGCTTCTCAGAGCCTCTACGTACCTGTGTCCACAGTACACCGACACCTACAACGTACCTGCATCTGCAACAAACCAGCACCTACTACTACTGCTGCCATCTATTTATCCTACCTACCTGCTAACGGAGAACAATGCAGGCACTCCTACCTCACCGTACTCTCGCGGCCGCTGTTGCAACCTCAGTGGTCCTACGAGAGGCCTTCCTCTGCTCGTAAGGCTCTACTTGAAGGTACGTAACAGCCTACTTGTATATTTTGTTGTTTTGTATACCAAATATTGTATCTATTATTTTCAGTGCCCCTCAGTGCAGCCCCATCAATGCAGCCTTATCCAGTCCCATCAGTACACATCAGTACAGTCCCATCACTGCAGCCTTTTCAATGCCCATCAGTGCAGCCTTATCAGTGCTAATCAGTGCAGCCTTATCAGTGCCCATCAGTACAGTCCCATCAGTGCAGCCTCATCAGTGTCCATCAGTGCAGCCCCATCAGTACAGTCCCATCAGTGCCTATCAGTACAGTCCCATCAGTGCAGCCTTAACAGTGCCTATTAGTGCCCATCAGTACAGTGCCATTAGTGCAGCCTTATCAGTGCCCATCAGTACAGCCCCATCAGTGCAGCCTTGTCAGTGCCTGTCAGTACAGTCCCATCAGTGCTGCCTTATCAGTGCCCATCAGTACAGTCCCATCAGTGCAGCCTTATCAGTGCAGCCTTATCTGTGCCCATCAGTGCAACATATTGAGTAGAAACTGAAGTGGTCAGAAGTGCCCAAGAGGTATAAGAATCATACCTGGCTGTCCTTGTGGTTCCCCTCATCCTCTTCTCTCCTATCGTAAACACACAGAGCCCGTCCGAGAGTCAGGAGGAAGTTGCGATAGATGCCGCAGAGGAGGGTAGGCAGAGCCTCCGTCAGTTGCTTTAAGTGCGGCCGGTCTGGCAAGTCACCGGCCGCTTATGGGGTGCCAGTCCCTGCCCCCCCGGCCAAGTCACCACCAATGGTGCCGCTACAGGCTACAGCAAGCCGCTGGCCGTCAGCTGTGGACTTGTAGCTGGGGATGGTTTGTGTGCAGGGGCCAGGACTCAGGAGAAGGGGGGGCTTTTTTCGTGTGGGGTTGCCGCCCCCCGCAAAGTGTCGCCCTAGGCCAAGACACAGCACTGGGTTTTCCAATGTAGACTCATGAACACCAATGTAACCCATCAAGTGGAATCTGCATATGTCTGTCAAGTGGGATTTCCATAAAACAGCTGCATGCCCCCTAGTTATTTATCAGCTGCAAGAATGTGTTCTCAGTCTTGCCATTAGTGGTGTGTGGGCTATTACTGGACTGTCCTGGCTTGTGCACTGTTCAAGTGGAGAGCTTGTGAGTTGATACTTTGGCTTTGTTCAATATATCTTATCCTCTTTTACTGTACGATATCTGTGGCCTTCTTTTTTTTGTTATTCTTAGATTGTCTTCCATTCATACATTCTCTAAGTTTTGCCAGGTGGATGTTCAGGCCTCAGCTGATGATGAAAAGTTCTTCAAGCAGCTCTTTAAAGTGTAAGTTCACCTTTACAGAAAATCTGTAAGTTGACTGGACCCCCTCCTCATCCCTCCCCGGTCCCGCTAACCTGGAGTCTGGCGATCCCCTGCACTGAGAGCTCGTATCACCGCTGTACCAGTCGGGATTTGAAATCCTTGTGGATTCTCTCCTCTTCGCCCGTGGTTAAAGGACGGGCTACGTGCGTTCTGATTGTAGGAGAGTGCTCCTAAACGTACGTCCTGACGAGGTACGATTTGGAGATTAAGCTGCAGGGGATTTCTAAGCCCTGAACGGTGAGGCAGCAACCCCATATGTCAGTGCGGGTGATCGCCTTGCTCCAGGTCAGCGGGACTGGGGGGGGGGGGCCTTAAAGGCTGCATGTTGCCTCCAGTTTTGGTCTGTTGTGGGCTTGTAAGCATTTTGGTGCATTGCCCATCTCTCAGCTGGATTGCTTTAAGACATCCCATACATCATAGAACTCCTTCTATCACTGTTTTGCCTAATAAACAATTAAGGAAATAGTATTTTTTACTAAAGCCTAGTACACATGATCAGAAAATCGTACAAAAAACACCACTTTCGAATCGATCGTATGATAATCTGATCGTTAACATGCAGCTTTCATACAAAATTATGCGAAGGGACAAACAAGAAAATATTTCCCGTACGATACCAGATTGACGATCATTCATCCGATAATTTCATTGTGTGTAACAAGATTGGTCCCATCCTTCTATCTTTGAGGCTTTGCGTTTTTGATCTGTGTACCTGCTCCTGCCTGCATCTCAAATTGTGTATGTGCTGGCGCTGCACAAATCTGCCATCTGAATGAGCTCTAAAGTGTATGTATAGCCAAAATGTTTTTACATTTTTTGGTAGAGTGGTGAAGGATTTAGATAACCTATCAAGTTTTTATTGTTGTCTTAATGGATAGATTCATCCTGTCAGTTTGTCCTGGTGACCACTGTAACTGATACAAAATTGATGGAGAACAATTTTGGATTTCCCAACAGCACAGATACAGCAACAAAAATAAACTAGACATGTTTTACACCTTCCCTTATACAGTATATCCAAAACTAAAAACAGTTTGAATGATAGATATACTTTAAATCTAAAAACTAAAAAAAATCACCATTGTTTAATATAACTGTGGTATAAGCTTGGTGTACAATATTTGGTTATTTCTCTGAAAAGCTGATAATTTCTTTTTTCTTTTTTTCTTCTTTTATGCTTAAAAGGGCTTGCTTATATCACAAAAGGTTTTTTTTTTTTTTTATCACAAAAAGTGCACTAACCATATAATCATACATTTACCACCTCCAGCCTCAAAACATCACAACAAACTTCTGTATAAAACAAGCAAAACAAACGCCTACACATATAGAGAAAAAAACAAACAAACAATGGCAGCAGCTCTGATCAGACTAAAACTAGCAAAAAAAAGTAAAGGTGAGATTTGTGTCTGGCTACATGTTGCCGTAGGTGCTGACAACTGGGAACCTTTTTCCACAATATAGTGGACCTGCACGCTGGTTTAGCGATTTTAGTCAGCAGTCTTTTCCATTTTGACTAAATTGATGGGACAGGATATTCCACTCAAAGCTTAATACACCCTTCTCTGTATGAAGCCTCCTGAATTGCAATTTAAACTTATGACCCACATCCTCACGGCTGCTAAACAAACAATTGGCAGAGCATTGAAAACCCATACACTTTCCATAGCCAAAACCCAATCTCGGACCACACAAACAATGCTACATGTGAAAGTGGAGGCAAGGATAACCAATACAGTATGAAATTATTCAGTTGTGTGGTACCCGTGGTTCACACATTTTCTCCCACCCGGAATGAATTGTAGTCTGTTTGGCTTGAAGGTGTGGCTAAAGCGTCACCCCTCTGCTTTTAAGCTTCCTCCTTCTTTCCTGACCTTGGTCTTCTTAAAGGGACACTAAGGCCCCTTTCACACTGGGGTGGTTTGCAGGCGTTATTGCGCTAAAAATACCGCCTGCAAACCGCCCCTAAACAGCCTCTGCTGTTTGTTCAGTGTGAAAGCCCGAGGGCTTTCACACTGAAGCGGTGCGCTGGCAGGAGAAGGAAAAATCTCCTGCGAGCCGCATCTTTGGTGTGGTGAAGGAGCGGTGTATTCACCGCTCCTTCACCGCTCCTGCCCATTGAAATCAATGGGACAGCGTGGCTATACCGCGGCAATACCGCGGCTATAGCCATGCTGTACGAGTGGTTTTAACCCTAAGGCCCCTTTCACACTGGGGCGGTAGGGGGCGTCGGCGGTAAAACAGCGCTATTTTTAGCGCTGTTTTACCGCGGTATTCGGCCGCTAGTGGTGCGGTTTTAACCCCCCGCTGGCAGCCGAAAAAGGGTTAAAACCCCTCGTATAGCGCGGCTATAGCCGCGCTATTACCGCGGTATAGCCGCGCTGTCCCATTGATTTCAATGGGCAGGAGCGGTGAATACACCGCTCCTTCACCACTCCAAAGATGCGGCTTGCAGGAGATTCTTTCTTCTCCTGCCAGCGCACCGCTTCAGTGTGAAAGCCCTCGGGCTTTCACACTGAACAAACAGCGGAAGCTGTTTAGGGGCGGTTTGCAGCCTATGCATTAAGGTGAAAAAACACCTGTCCGTGACCGGCCCCCCAGCCCCCCCATTTTACTTACCTGAACCCTCGAACTTGTCCCACGGGGATGTGCTCTCTCTCTGCAGGGGGTTCTTGGCCCTTGATTGGCTAGATAGACAGCAGCGCAGCCATTGGCTCCTGCTGCTGTCAATCAAATCCAATGACACGGCCGCTTCTCCCAGGGGATTATCTGATGTGGGGAGGAGCCGAGAGAGCCGCAGAGGGACCCCAGAAGAGCAGGTTCGGGGCCACTCTGTGAAAAACAAGCTGCACAGTGGAGGATAAGTATGATATGTTTGTTATTAAAAAAAAAAAAAACGGAACCTTTAGTGTCCCTTTAACTGTCTGTTTTCTTCCCCTTTATTCTGTAATTCCCACTGCCTTACTACTACCTATATTGAGATCTTGTTTTTCGTGCCACTGCGTAATTGCAGAACCTCTGTATTTCAGTCTGGAATGTTGTAGTTTATACTGATGCTGGATAATAACTTTACATGTACAGTGACAAGAAAAATATGTGAACTACTTGGAATCAACTGGTTTTCTGCAGTAATTTCCCATAAAATGTGATCTGATCCTCATCTAAGTGCCCATAAGTGTAGCTTATCAGTGCCGCCCCAGTGCAGTTTATCAGTATCCATCCAGACAGTCTCATCAGTGTAGCTTTCAGTGCCCATCAGTGCTGCCTTATCAGTGCAGCTTATCAGTGCCCATAAGTGCCGCCTCATCAGTGCAGGTTATTAGTGCCCATAAGTGCAGCATCATCAATGACCATCAGTGCAGTTTATCAGTGCCGCCTCATCAGTACAGCTTATCAGTGACCATTAGTGCAGCCTTATCAGTGCCGCCTCAGTGCAGCTTGTCTGTGCCCATCAGTGCTGCCTTATCAGTGCAGCCTCATCAGTGCAGCTTATCAGTGACCATTAGTGCTGCCTTATCAGTGCCGCCTCAGTGCAGCTTGTCTGTGCCCATCAGTGCTGCCTTATCAGTGCAGCCTCATCAGTGCCCATCAGTGCAGCTGCATCAGGGCCATCTCAGTGCAGCCTCATGAGTGCCCATCAGTGCAGCTTTATCAGTGCCGTCTCATCAGTGCAGCTTATCAGTGTCCATAAGTGCAGCCTTACACTGATAAAGCTGCACTGATGAGGCTGCACTAAGGCGGCACTGATGCAGCTGCACTGATTAGGCTGCACTGATCAAAATCAAAGAATCAGTAGTAGCTGCTGTTCTAATAGTGATAAAATCACCTTGTTAACTGTGAACATATACAGTGCCTTGAAAAAGTATTCATACCCCGTGAAATTTTCCACATTTTGTCATGTTACAACCAAAAACATATATGTATTTTATTGGGATTTTATGTGATAGACCAACACAAAGTGGTACATAATTGTGAAGTGGAAGGAAAATTATAAATGGTTTTCAAAATAAACTGATGGTCACTGGCCCATCAGTGCAGCTTATCAGTGCCCATCAGTGCAGCTTATCATTGCCCATAAGTTCAGTCTCATCTGTGCCTATCAGTGTAGCTTATCAGTGCAGCATATCTGTGCCCACAGATTATCCCACCTGAGCTGTGGATCTCTGAAGAGTTGCCATGGGCCTCTTGGCTACTTTTCTGAATAATGCTCTCCTTCCCTGGCCTGTCAGTTTACGTAGATGGCCATGTCTTGGTTGGTTTGCAGTTGTGCCATACTCTTTCCATTTTCGGATGATGGATTGAACAGTGCTCCGTGAGATGTTCAAAGCTTGGGATATTTTTTTATAACCTAACCCTGCTTTAAACTTCTCCACAACTTTATCCCTGAACAGTCTGGTGTGTTCCTTGGCCTTCATGATGCTGTTGGGCAGGAACAGCAAAATAGGGATACACTCTCGTGACCCACATCTTTTATGATTACAAAACAGACAATTGCAAAAGCTTGGAAAATGCTGGTTCTCATCTTCAACAAAGTGAAATGGCGGATACACAGCATGCTAGTAAATGAAAAACTTATGGCGATTCTGACACTCATGACAAATTTCTATGTCTGGCAACCTTGGTTAAACCAGTTTCCAGCTATGCTGCCACCCACATATTTTGTTGAGCTATAATACATTCTATTATAATGAGTGTGTTACACCTACCATGGGTCCCACTGGGGCATACTATCCTCCTATCCTCCTGCCCCCCCCCCCCTTTTTTCTGCCCTACTTTTTCTCTGCCCTACTAATATCCCTCTCCTCATATAACCAAGCACACTATTCTACGCAAAGCTTTATGTCTGTATCCGAATGCAACAAAAGATCATGTGATCTTAACTGGATTTCCTTTCAGGAATATTTAGTCATACCAACCTCAAATACTGCTATGGATCTAATCTCTATGTTGCTCCACTGTTATCCAGATCTACAGTGAAGATAGTCGCCATGTACCTTAACTGCTGTTAGGTGCATCCATTGCTTTTTTGGTAGAGATAACTGTTTTAATTTGTATGGATGAGCACTGATGTTGCACTGATGTTGCACGGATGAGGCACGGATGAGGCACGGATGAGCACTGATGTGGCACGGATGAGCACTGATGTGGCATGGATGAGGCACAGATGAGCACTGATGTGGCATGGATGAACACTGATGAGCACTGATGTGGCATGGATGGGCACAGATGAGCTCTGATGTGGCATGAATGAAGCATGAATCGGCACGGATGAGCACTGATGTGGCATGGATGGGCACGGATGTGGCATGGATGAGCATTGATGTGGCACGGATGAGCACTGATGTGCAATCTTCAATGTGGAATGTTGAAGATTTATGAACTATGATTTAATTTAGCTCATGCATATGCTAACACTGGTATTGAGGAAGTGTTGTCACCCCTAAAAATTATTGAGTATACAATGCCTTGAAATCCCTTGAAATTTTCCACATTTTGTCATGTTACAACCAAAAGTGAAAATGTATTTTATTGGAATTTTTATGTGATAGACCAACACAAAGTGGCACATCATTATGAAGTGGAAGGAAAATGATAAACGGTTTTCAAGATTTTTTACAAATAAATATCTAAAAAGTGTGGCGTGCATTTGTATTCAGCCCCTTTTACTCTGTTTCCCTTACTAAAATCTAGTGGAACCAATTGCCTTCAGAAGTCACCTAATTAGTAAATAGAGTCCACCCGTGTAATTTAATCTCAATATAAATACAGCTGTTCTGTAAAGCCTTCAGAGGTTTGTTAGAGAACCTTAGTAAACAAACAGCATCATGAAAGCCAAGGAACACACCAAACAGGTCAGGGATAAAGTTGTGGAGAAGTTTAAAGCAGAGTTAGGTTATAAAAAAATATCCCAAGCTTTGAACATCTCCCAAAGCACTGTTCAATCCATCATCCAAAAATAGAAAGAGTATGGCACAACTGCTAACCTACCAAGCCACCTAAACTGACCAGGCAAGGAGAGGATTATTCAGAGAAGCAGCTAAGAGGCCCATAGTAACTCTGAAGAGATCCACAGCTCAGGTGGGATAATCTGTTCACAGGACAACTATTAGTCATGCACTCCACAAATCTGGCCTTAATGGAAGAGTGGCAAGAAGAAAGCCATTGTTGAAAGAAAGCCATAAGAGGTCCCGTTTGCAGTTTGCGAGAAGCCATGTGAGGGGACACAGCAAACATGTGGAAGAAGGTGCTCTGGTCAGATGAGACCAAAATGTAACTTTTTTTCCTAAAACCGCGTACACACGAGCGGAATGTCCGACAGAAAAAGTCTGACGGAAGCTTTTCATCGTCTATTCCCATCGTATGTGTGCTTCATTGGACTTTTTTATTTTTTTCGAAAATTCTGATGGACCTAGAAATAGAACATGTTCTAAATATTTCCGACGGAACCAATACCTATCGGGAAAACCGCTCGTCTGTATGCTGTTCCGATGGACCAAAAACTACGCTTGCTCTGAAGCAAGTACGAGACGGAAGCTATTGGCTACTGGCTATTGAACTTCCTTTTTCTAGTCCCATCGTACGTGCTGTACGTCACCGCGCTCTGGATGGTCAGACTTTGGTTGGACTTTGGTTTGACAGTGTGTAGTCAAGACCGCTTGAATGGAATTTGGTCGGAGAAACCTTCGGAGTTTATTCAGACGGCAAAACCAGTCGTGTATGTGGCATAAAAGCAAAGCGCTATGTGTGGCGGAAAACTAACACTGCATATCACCCTGAACACACCAACTCATCATGATACATGGTGGTGGCAGCATCATGTTGTAGGGATGCTTTTCTTCAGCAGGGACGGGGAAACTGACCATAGCTGATGGAAAGGTGGATGGAGCCAAATATAGGGCAATCTTGGAAGAGAACCTGTTAGAGTCTGCAAAAGACTTGAGACTGGGGCGGAGGTTCACCTTCCAGCAGGACAACAACCCTAAACATACAGCCAGAACTACAATGGAATGGTTTAGATCAAAGCATATTCGTGTCTTAGAATGGCCCAGTCAAAGTCCAGACTTAAATCCAATTGAGAATCTGTGGCAAGACTTGAAAATTACAAAGTATTGACTCGGGGAGGATGAATACAAATGCATGCCACACTTTTCAGATATTTATTTGTAAAATATTTTAAAAAAGGTTTATCATTTTGTTTCCACTTCACAATTATGTGCCACTTTGTGTTGGTCTATCACATAAAATCCCAATAAAATAAAGTAACATGACAAAATGTGGAAAATTTCAAGGGGTGTGAATACTTTTTCAAGGCACTGTATATGTTCACAGTTAAGAAGGTGATTTTATCACTTATAGAACAGCAGCTACTACTGAATCTTTGATTTTTGTACATGGTTTTGTATTGAATTCTAGCATGGGTACTCTTTTTATGCAGGTAACTGAAGGTTGGAGGTGAAAAGGCAGCAGGGCGTTGGTGCCAGGAAGTGGCAGGCTGTATTAACAGGTCCTCAGTGTGGACTGGCAGTATTATGTAAGGCTGCTGCTGCCTGCAATGCACATGTTTGTACCTGCCAGCCATAAACATTTATTCTGCATTATAGTGGCAGCTGCCAGAGAGTAGGAAACAGTTAAGGAGCTGCCTACAGCCCTGACCATTGTTACACACCACCGACTGATGCACTGTGCCTTATGTACATCTGAGCTCTGCTTACATTCTACTGACCCTGCGCCCTGTGTTACTACATACCTTTGAATTCTGACCCCTGTCCTCTACACTGATGACCGCATCCTCTGCACTGCTGACCCAATCCTCTGCCCTGCTGACCCCATAATCTGCCCTATGAACTGCTGAACCCTGTACTCTGCCCTACAAACTACTGACCTCTGTACACTGTCCTACATACTCCTGCATCAGACTTATAGGAGTGACCAAACATGAAAAAATTGTAAATAAAAGTGAATGGCAAGTTTATCATGAAGTTATTGTAGCACCCTCTACTTAGGTAGGAGCTAGAGGTAGATTATTGATGAGTGCAGGTGCATTTAGGCAGGCCTAGGTGGAAGCTAGGCCTGTTTATTTTGATCTGTGTGGGCTGGGAGTGGCTCAGTGTAGGCTGGTGACTCACAGATAGTATAACTTCTTGGTTACCTTCATCCAGCTTCTAGAGGAATCTAAAGAGAGGAGGGGAAGAGAGGTGGAGTTGTCTGAGGTGTTTCAGGGAGCCCTGACCAATCCCCAACTAGGATTGGCAGGGGCAGGCCTCCTTGATATACTCAGGGTCAGCCCAGCTGGGGGAGTTGTTGTCGTGTGGAAGAACTGAGGATGGAGTACTAGGCTGTCTGGGCCTTTGAGGCCACTTCCCAGTTTCGGGGGGGGGTGACCTTGGGCCTGGGAGTCGGGTGCAGGAAGGATCCACTCAAGAATGCAAAAAGTATCTGGACAGGAGGCACAGAGAGGAGTCAAAGAGGACAGCAGGAGCTAGTACTGCCGGGCAAGTCTTCTAGAAGGTAACCACCGGTGTGTGTGAGGCCAGGAGAGCCGGTGAGTGACAGGCACAGTCGGGAGAACTGGGGAGGCATGCCTGAGAGGACAGTGAGTGTTCAATCTGGGATGGGTGCAGAGCCAGCGGTGAGGGCTGTGATGTCACGGGCAGTGGAGTCGGACAGCTGTAGCCAGGAGGGCTGGCAAGGCCTGAAGAGGGATTACTGGGAGCAGTAGTCCACCATAGGACAGCTAGCACCAAAGACTTTTCTATTCCTATTTTTGCTACACTAAAGGGGCCCGCAGTCCCTGCCTACAAATGGCAAATCCTAGGGCCTGACTGAGTCAGTGTTGGGCCTAACCATGTGCTGGCTGTGCCTGGAGTGAAGTGTTGTGCAGGAGGAAGTGAGAGTGATAGTCTGAAGGCAAGTGTTGTGCAGGAGGTGTTTGAAGAACTGTGTCTTATACAAAGAGTGTACATAGTTCTGTCCCAAATTGACTGTTTCTGCAATTCTACTGGGCATCCCATATATTCCCATCCCTATCCAAGTTCAAATCTCTCACTAAAAACAACAAAAACAAGCATATGAACTGTTCATTGTCTCCAAGGTATTTGGGAGGCGAATGCCGGGCTGGGCAGAGTGACAGGTGGACCACAACTTTCAGCAGCATCATACAGAGTACCGCTACATTTGGGAGCTTGTTCCGGGACCACCTGATCTCCTGTAACCTTCCAGCCGTTGCCCCTAGCAACCGTGGTTGACCGGGGAACTGTGTTTGTTTCACCAGTATTGAGGAATTGAACTCTGGGAAGGACTTGTGTGCTTTGCCTGCTATTCATAACTGTAATAATAAGTGCTGTTGCCCATAACAACCAGCAGGAGCCGTTACAAGTTGTTCCTGCCTGCTTACTCAGGAGCCTCAACCAGCGCTAGGGTGGACACTTATACTAAATCCTGCAATTCAGTGACTTTTCACCATGTGCTGTCACTCGTTCTGCCAATCCTGGACATTCCACACTGGATTACAAATATGCCCAGCGCTCTGCAAATGCTGGGCATTCTGAGCTTTTGCTCAGAACTCCTGCATTATTAAGTAAAGTGTGCCTGGAAGTGTCTACTGTTTCCCGGGGTAATCGGTGTAAACCTGCGGGTGCCTGCGGGCAGGACTGTGCTGAAATAGTACCCTTCAGTGAGACATTGGCTACAAACTTTGTTGTTGCTACTGGCAACCACCATAAAAGTCAGCAGGCATCAGTTCCCAGTTGCTCGTTCACATTCAGTGCCGAGCGACATGCCTGGACAAGTCCTGCTAGAATCAGCATGCCTGCTAACTTCAGTTCGTCTAACAAGGGGTTACAGCAGCATGCCAGGGGAGGGGCCTGCCTATCAGTTTCACAGACGCCAACCTGTCTGGAACCAAGGGCCAGTGCCACGCCCTAGAGGAGACCCAGCATTCCCTGCTAGCAGACAACACAAGGCGGAGGGAGCTTGTGCGTACCCAGAAATGACCTGGTTGCCTGATCTGCGGGAGCGGACACTGGTGGACAGCGGTGTCTGGTTGGAGTATCGTGGGGGATTTGCCCTCGGGGCGATTGATGGGATGGAGTGTCTGTGCCTGCTGTGTCCAGAATGCTGGATACCGATGGCGGTGGTCAGTGCATGGATCGGTGCGGTCATTGTGGCGAACCGCTCGCATCCAGCCAGCAGGAGCCGCAGTACTACAATGTGGACCTGCACTCAGAACTGTGTCGCGTACATCCCGGAAGGCCCGGAGCGGGCCTGGAGTCATCGCCCAAAGGCGGGGTAGAGTCTAAGCCTGGTGAATCCCCTGTGAACAATCGTGACATAGGCCTGCGGGCTGGTCAGAGACCTGGTAACTGCAAGTACTGCCATGCAGGAGCCAGATATTGTCCCTGAAATGCCAGCTGCTTCTATGTCCCTTGCCATCCCTATCTCGAAGGAGCCAGTGCTGATGGGAAGTGCGCCCTCAGGTGAGCCAGAAGGGGAAGGTGAGGGCAGGGCCATAGCTTGGGATTCCCCCAGATTGCAAGTGGAGTTCGGGTCCCTGGAAGAGAAAGCAGATTGGTCATTCCACAGCAACTCGGAGGAGAAATGGGAGATAGGAGGCTCCCAGGTCCAGGAAATCCAGTCCGAGGTGGTAAATGTTCCACATCTGGCTATGGGAGCTGAAGAAGCTGCAGGAACCCCCATTAGTAGCAGACAACTTTTCCTGAACAGACCCTCCACCACCCAGACCAGAGCAGCTGAATACAGGCAGTGGGTCAAGAGGTCCCCGGATGCTTCTGTCCCTGGAAAAAGAAAGCCCAGGGAACTGCCCAGGTTTTCCCAGTTCCAGAGGGAGGTTCAGCGCAGAGTTGCTCTGTAGTGGGGTCTGGACTATCCCTATGTTCCTCCCGAGACCATGGACGTCATCGAGAGCTACCCGGGGAGAGTGGGAGGATGACTTGGTCTGTGAATATTTGCTTATCCCCAAACATTTGTGGGTGACAGAGAGCAAGACCAGGGCCCGCTTTAAGGACATTCAGAGTGAGTGGCGGTTGAGGAGAGCAATTTACAAGGATCTGGTGCTCATTGCCAAGGCAGGACGGCCTACAAAGAGCCTCCATTCAGGAGGCAGGGGGAGGCCGAAAGAGGTTGCCCGACCCTAATTTCTAAGCCTAGGAGACTGTGAGGAGTAACAGCTGGCATGGAGATCGTACGCATGAACTGCTTGGAAGTAGCAGAATGTGTTCCTTTTTCCTCCTGATTTTTCTTTTGCAGGATCAGGCCAGCCTGCCACCCTGGGTGTGCCCAACTGACAAACGGTTTCCCTTGTTGCAGGGACATTAAAAGGGTGAGGCCTGATCTTACAGAGCCTGTTTGTCCAGGGAGGGGCCTCTCTCATCAGGAACTCCGGGGGAAGAACTGTCCACCTTGCATATATGGTTTTTTCTTCCCCATTGTTTCTTTCAGCAGGTTATGACCCCCTCCTGACAGAACAAACAGGAAAAAATGTGTGTGGTGGACTGGGTTTCTTTTATTTCTGTCGGCAGGATGCTAACCCTCTCCCGACAGTAATTGTGTACAGTGTATAGTTATATCTGAGTGTAGGATGTTGTTATATTTCCCTTTTGTCTTCTCTTAGGATCTTCTGGGATGGGACGGCTGTCTATCCCCTCCGGCTGGAGACAAGAATTTCTTGCGGGCAGAGTATCTTTCTTGTGGGAGAGATGCTCTGGCTCAAAAATGTATAATTGTGTGATGTTGATGTCAGCTACAGGGACTGTAGTTAGGAGTGTACTGTACAGTGATGTGAATACTGTAAATACCTACAAGATGTGTACCTCTAATTTTGTACATAATTTATTTGTACCGATCCCCATCCAAGTTATTTCCCTTTTCCCCCTCCATTGTATCTTAGGGGATTCCCTTGCTCCTGGGCCCAGGAGCCATTTTTTTGTAAATTTCCCAGCTGAGGGACCAGCTGAATTCTGGTGGGGGTTGAATGTAGCACCCTCTACTTGGGAAGGGGCTAGAGGTAGATTTTTGATGAGTGCAGGTACATTTAGGCAGGCCTAGCTGGAAGCTAGGCCTGTTTGTTTTGATCTGTGTGGGCTGGGAGTGGCTCAGTGTAGACTGGTGACTCACAGATCGCATCGCTTCTCGGTTACCTCCCTTTGGCTTCTAGAGGATTCTAGAAGAGAGGAGGGGATAGAGAGGTGAGGTTGTCTGAGGTGTTTCAGAGAGCCCTGACCAATCCCTAAGTGACACGGCACAGTCGTGAGGACTGGGGAGGCACGCCTGAGAGGACTTGGAGTGTGCAGTCTGGAATAAGTGCAGAGCCAACAGTAAGGACTGTGATGTCACAGCAGTGAAGAAGGGCAGCTTCAGCCAGGAGAGCTGGCAGGGCCTGAAGAGGGATCACTGGGAGCAGTAGTCCACCATAGGACAGCTAGCACCATGGCCTTTTCTATTCCTATTTTTGCTACACTAAAGGGGCCCACGGTCCCTGCCTACAAATGGCAATTCCTAGGGCCTGACGGAGTCAGAGTTGGGTCCAACCATGTGCTGGCTGTGCCTGGAGTGATATGTTGTGCAGGTGGAAGAGAGAGAGTGATAGTCTGCAGGCAAGTGTTGTGCAGGAGTAGTTTGAAGAAGTGTCTTGTACAAAGAGTGTACATAGTTCTGCCCCAAATTGACTGTTGTGAAATTCTACTGGGCATCCCATATATTCCAATCCCTATCCAAGTTCAAATCCCTCAATAAAAACAACAAAAACAAGCATATGAACTGTTCATTGTCTCCATGAATGCCGGGCTGGGCAGGGTGACAGGTGTACCACAACTTTCGGCAGCCTCTACGGGGGTACCGCTACATTATTTTTTAAGGTCAGCTATATTTTTATTTTTACATGGACGTTTGTCTTATTATATTTTTAGACGTTTACTTCATGCCATCCTTTTTATTGGGGCCTTGCTAGTTAATGTTGAAAAAAAAAAAGGGCACTGCACCCGGTGATCTGCACCTTTGATCTCTTTCATGTTGCTCAGGTAGATCTCCACCTCTCAAAGGTTGCCTACCCCTGCTCTAGACACTTTTATACTTGCCTTGCCTGTGCTTCCTTGCAACTCTTCCTCTGTCTTAGCAACACTGCCCAACTACCCAGCAACACTACCCAACTACCCTTTATGGGGGGGGACATATCACTTGGTCCCCTGTGACAGTGATCAGGCCTAGCAGCCAGTCGCTAGGCCCAAACACTGTCGCAAGACCGAGGGAATGATGTTACTGTTTCCCCCAGGTTGCTGACACCATTGATTTAAGCATTGGTTGCAAGGGAGGAAGGATTAGCGAGGAAGAGCAGACAAGGAATATATAGGAATATATATATATAATATAAAGGAATGGGAGGAGGGGGCCCTTTGTATAGACACTCATTTTTTTCCTGCATGGACATGGTGACAATGTCTCTTTAGCTGTATGCATAGAACATCTTGTCATGTGTGTACACAAAACAAATAAACTGCAGGAGATGCTGTAATGGACAGTGTTTTATTAAATATAATAGAAAAAATGAAAACTAATACAATCATTTATGAATACAATATTAACAGTAATACACCTATGTATGTATGTATGTATGTATGTATGTATGTATGGAAGAATTACAAGCACAGGGACATTTTGATACTCGGTGTGATATGGATAATTATCCTAAATATTCTGGAGAGGTTTTTTTTTTTTGTCATTTTGTCTTCATGGGTATAAGTGATATGACTCCAGACCATCAGGAGCAAATGTAATCAGAAAATATTGAGCGCTAAAATGCAAGCTTGAATCTGTAGGCAGGCCAGATAGGCTTGTGCAAAGCCACCATGCCCCTTACAGCTTTACCAAGAGGAGCCACTGGTAGTTTTATGGTCAGGCTTTCGGTACTGGGAACAAATGAAAATCCTCCCCTGTCTTGAAAGACATCCCTAACACTAAGGTCTGTCAGACTTACTGCTTTATGTGTCCCTTTTGGGATATTACTCCTTACTTTCACTCTTTTTATTTGGTATCAGACACAGAATGTCAGGGGAAATATACTCAATACTGAGACACAGCAACCAAAACTATTTTACTAGTAGTTCAGGAAGAGGTTAGAAACGGTGTCAGCTTTTTTTTTTTGCTGTTGCTATTGTATCCCTATTAAACCCTAAAATACAAAAAATGGCAGACAGGCAGGATTTTTATGACAGAGGTGACACTATTGATCTCATCTGTCATAACAGCTTTTCACTGCCTGAATGCACTACACAGCATACATTTACAGTGCTGCTCTGTGCAGTGGTGATGTGACAACTGTGCGCATGCGCAGGAGTGATGTCATCACAGCACAGCCAATCTGGCTGAACAGTCTGAACCTGGAAGGAAAATTGGGAGCAGATAGAAGCGCCCGTGACCAGCAGGGGCACTGGAGGGGATAGTTTGACAGGTAAGTCTGCCATAATGTGTTAATATGAAGTGCATATTAGCACATTATGGCTAACAGCTCCTAGGGGCCCATTTATAAAAAGTTGCAGAGTTTAATTCCACTTTAAAGGATATTTGCAGATTTATTAAAATCATTCTTAAAAGTTCCCTCCAAGTGTTATATTTAGGTACCCACATTCCCAATAGAGCTTATCTGTGCAGCTCATTGGAAGTCGCACAGCCGCTACTTCAATAATCTCTTCTCCAGGCTATTCTTCCACAAACTTGTTCTGTGATTTCCATTCATGCCTATCGTAAGGCCATCCATTGTGGGCCAAGCATTGCTATCCTTTAACAGACAACTTCGTCTCAATATACTGTATAACCTAAAACACGACCCTAAGGAGGTAGCAGCTGCTACCAGTGAAAACAGATATGCGGGAAGTAACAGCACCGAGATGCCAGCACCAAGATCTAAAGAGCCGACTCTACTTCACTTTGCATACTAGCCACTAAAACTGAGATCATTTTGAGCTAATTAAATTCTTGTTAAGAGTTTTTGTAATTTCTTGCTGGTAAAAGTTTAGACTTTTAGGCTAACATTTCACATTAGCATTTCATTAGGTTGTCCTAGGCTCCAAGTACCATGATCTTTGTTGGATTTTGCACGCTTCCATGAACCATACAAATAAAATATGAATAAAAAGTTTACCTTAGGCAATGCTTTCCATAATTATTGTCTACAGTGGATTTTGATCAGTATTTACAGTATAAAATCTTATATACTACCCTTTGATTTCACTTTGCCTTTCATAAGATAGTATTGGGCACCAAATATGGAAGCAACTATATGTTTACATGCCGGTGCAGCTGATTTTTTTTATAAGATGATGAATTAATGATGAATGTATATTATTGTGATTCAGTGATTTGGTGCTGGAATGTTTAAAACATCTTAAACTATATATATATATATATATATATATATATATAAATATATATATATATATAAATATTCTATAATATGTACAAAAACTTAAGAATGCTGATCTAAATAAAAATGTCCATAGTTTCTAACAACAGAGCTTTTTAGATCACAAGACATGACCTTTAATAATTTGGAGGAGTGCTCTCTGTGCCCACCATTAACAGATATTACATGCTGGGGATTAGCCGTGGCTTCTA
This sequence comes from Lithobates septentrionalis, assembly GCA_037952835.1. Taxonomy (NCBI): domain Eukaryota; kingdom Metazoa; phylum Chordata; class Amphibia; order Anura; family Ranidae; genus Lithobates; species Lithobates septentrionalis. Next base: position 2,304,658 of record JBBDGP010000671.1, on the reverse strand, counting down.
ATGTTTGGTTTCTTCAATATCTATGACTTGTAAAGTTAGGGAGACCCCATAAATACAGTTTTTTTGTTTTTTTGCTGCTTATCTAAAATTCAGGTTTTAAGTGACCAGTTTAAGATAAATTATAAAATTTATCATACTGTAAATCTGTAGTTGTTGCAAATACACAGTGGGAAATAGTCTGTGCAGAACCTCAAGCAATGTGAACGTTTAAAACGTAATCAATAATATAGAACTCTACTGACATATAATCACACACATAGGTTGGACTTGATGGACTCGCTGAAGTAAAAAGAACTGTACAAAAGTGGTTGTTGATTTGTCAGATGTTGACAACTGAGGTGTTTGTGCTGTTAGGAGCCACCCCTAAGTGGCTACTACTTTGACATTGTCACTAACACAGAATATTTTTGAGACATGTGCCATAGAGATACATCTTTGCTTCTTCCTCCCCTATGATCATTTTTTAGACAATTGTTTACACCAGATGTGCCCAGCAAACATATGGGTAAATGCCAAACTTGGCTGATCATAGAAATACTTGATTCTACTTCGACTGCCACATCTTAAATCTAACATCCAGCATTGAGTGGCATTCCTCTTTATAAATGCTACTCCATAGTGGACAGGTTTGCATTGTGCTAAATAACTCATTCATACAGCTAGCTGTGTATGAGAGTTAAATGATGTAATTTGTAACGTATGATGGATTTAGATGTGATTATCCTATTTCTGCTGTAGAAATAAAATCTGCTGTATTGTGCATAATGAGAGCAAGATCTTGATTACTACTGACACAAGCTAATTAATGAAAAGACTTTGGTCCCAATTCATTTTTCTCTGTTAATTAGGCCCCCCCACCCCACCCCACCCCACTTTTTCCCATATTTTCAACAATTTGGCACTAGATCAGCCCCAACCTCCTCCAAAAGCCAAGCACACACCCACTCTCTGTCTTTTGACTGGATTCTTTCTGTTTCATAACTATACTGGTACAATATTACATCTAAAACTTGAATAAAACAGTTGACACAAATAGAATTGAAATATTTCACCTGCAATTACAAATGTATATTAAACAAAAACAAAGGGAGGCAATACTCACACACTTAAGACTTACAGCAGTCACATATTTCAGCAACAGATACTCCTAAAAGCTGTAGTGAGCAACAATTACAATGCAGTAACTGCATTGGTAGTCCATATGGGTGTAAACAAGAACCTGCTATTTATATCAGAAAATGTAATATCAAAATGTATATTGATCAGATTTTATCATGAAAAAAAAATATTTTCTTTAAAAGTGAAAGATTTATTCCAGTGGTGTTGGTTGCCCTCTTGTGGCTTTCCTTGGCATTGCTGTAGAGCTCTGTTTAATCAGCCCCTTCCTTTGTCATAAGCATTAACCATTCTCTTGATGTGAAACAGTTTGTTTCGGAGCTGTTTGGTTTCACTCTTCTTTGTTTGGTAATCAGGAGTCTAGATAATAAATAGGAAATTGTTAATAGGCAGGTTTCAGAGTGCACCACTAAGGGATTACAAACCTACAACTGCAAGATTTAAAAAGTGTAAATATCCTGAATACAGGTTCAAGGTTGTAGCAATGATGGTGGAGAATATGACAATCATCCTCCATTGCCATCATTCAATCACAGAACACCTTGTATAAAAAGTACAGGATGTTTTATGAGTGCGAGCGAACCACATAGCCTTCACTGTATGCACTATGCAATTGCTGGAACTGTGTTTGTGCCGGAAGTTCAGCACCCACTATACTGTCAGGGCTGAATCAAACTAACAGTTTTAACTACTGCAGAATATCATGGGATGCACCAAATTAGATGTTATTTAATGGTACATAGAAAATGTGCAAAAATATGTGCATTCCAAGTGAAGGAGAAGGTTACTGATTTAGGCTTACAGATACTACCATTCATACATATAATGTATAGTATGGGCTGCAAATTTTTGATGGGCCATATATTCAACCTGGAAACAATTTAGTTAGTAAGAATTTTCTCCAAAGTTAATAAAGCAAAAAATAATAGGATTTTTATACTTACTGTAGAATCTGGACAGTGTCCAGTCTGATATCCCTCCAACTCTCCACATGCCTCAGTTGTAGAGAAGCCATAATAGGAATAAGCTCATAAAACACAGAGGGGTGAAATACATGTCCCTTAATGAACTCTAAAAAATAGAGTTTATGGCAAGTACAAAAATTCTATTTTATTTCTGGTTCATTAATGGACACAAGATTCAAGATAATTGGGATGTCCAAAAGCAGTCCAACTAAGGGGTGGGCAGCAGTAACAAAATACCATAACACGCATATAACAAAACCACAAAACTAGAGGTGCCTGAATGACTTTACACCCAAAACTGGCATCAGATGGGGTTTGAACATCCAACTGTTAACACTAATGCCCCGTACACACGGTCGGACATTGATCGGACATTCCGACAACAAAATCCTAGGATTTTTTCTGACGGATGTTGGCTCAAACTTGTCTTGCATACACACACGGTCACACAAATTTGTCGGAAAATCCGATCATTCTGAATGCGGTGACGTAAAACACGTACGTCGGGACTATAAACGGGGCAGTAGCCAATAGCTTTCATCTCTTTATTTATTCTGAGCATGCGTGGCACTTTGTCCGTCGGATTTGTGTACACACGATCGGAAATTCCGACAACGGATTTTGTTGTCGGAAAATTTTATAGCCTGCTCTCAAACTTTGTGTGTTGGAAAATCCGATGGAAAAAGTCAGATGGAGCCCACACACGGTCGGAATTTCCGACAACACGCTCCGATCGCACATTTTCCGTCGGAAAATCCGACCGTGTGTACGGGGCATTAGAAAACATATCAGAAGACTAGGTGGCAGTCCTGCAAATCTGAAAAACAATTACCGAATGCTGAAAAGATCAAGCTGTACTCACAGATCTAGTAGAATGGGGCTTCAACAGGAAACGTTGAAGATAAACTTCTTTCTGATGTAATGTTTCTGGGCAGATAGACGGGAGAATAATGTCCTTATTGACATGAAAGGCCAAAACTATCTTTGGAACAAGGCTTCTAGGTCTCGATACCACTTTATTTTTGTGTAAGACCAGAAAGAGTTCTTTACAAAAGAAAGCTGCCACCCCACACCAGGGGGAGATCCAGAGTCTAGTCTCAGGAGGGGCACTGCCAGAAAATAAAGTGTTGCTTACAGAACAGTTTTTAACGTATCATTCTGCAGCTCCACATTTAAATTAATATCCTGCAATATAAGTAGATTAAAGAGGAGTTCCCCCTTGGGAAAAAAAAATTTAAAAAGTCAGCAGCTACAATTCCTGTAGCTGCTGACTTTTAATGTATGGACACTTACCTGTCCAGGGAGCCGGCGATGTCAGCACCTCAGCCGATTTTTGTATCAGCTGTCGGGTGCTGCCGCCACCATTCGTTGTAAGGGAAATCGGCAGTGAAGCCTTTCGGCTTCACAGATGGGTCCCCACTGTGCATGCGCAAAGCTCACTGCTTTTTAGTTGGCCTGGCGGCGGGGGAAGGGAGGGGGTTCGAACTTCTGAGGGACGGCGCCACGGCACCATCTCCCAGAAGTAGGGAAGGGTACCTGTCAAAAACATGTACCCGTTCCACCCCCCCCCCCCCGAAAGTTGCCAAATGTGGCACCGGAGGGGGGGGGGGAGAAGATCAGCGGAGATGATGAAAGATCTCCGAAGATTGAAAAAGACAAAAATGTCAATACTAAAAGGGAATTTTTTTCATAAATAATGTCAAACAACCTGCATTTTACACAATCATTAATTCTTGTACTCACTTTCATTCATATACTTTGGTGCTCTGGTGGGGGAAGGGGCTCCCTTTGGGGAGAAATAGAGATGAGAGGGATCCGGGATTGCAGGCAGCATCACATGACACACAGCCACTACTTCATCCTGTCTTCACTCTGCTCTGGGAGCCTGAAGAAGATCATGGAGGGAGGAGGTGGGTGGAGCCAACACTCATACTAGGCGCAGAGGAGGAAGAAGGCTCCGCTCTGAATGCTGGGGCTCTCCTCCTCCTCGGCAGCAGCTCGGACGTGACCGACGTCACTGGTTGCTAGACACCAGGCGGCACAGGCACTAGCATCCAGTGCAGCTTGCAGTAGAGGCCAGGCTGCTGATCATTATACTGATGTGAGACAGACTCGGGAGTCTGTAATATTTTTTTTGGATCTGCCCCTGTCCCACACACACGAATTGCAGGGGTGATGGCAACAAGGAAAGCAACATTGCGAGTATGGGTAGAAAGTGAAATATCTCTGAAATGATGACAGAACCAAATTCAAATCCAGCGGAGTCACAGGTGGTTACACAAGGAAAACTACATAAGGCACACTGTACAAAAGTCTTAACCAAGGAACGGGAAGCTAGAGGTCTTTTAAATAAGAATGCAAGGGCTGAGATTTTCCCATTGATAGTACCCAGATCCAGAGCTGTTAGCTAAAAGGTCAGGATTTGTCTCACGGAGTTCTTTCTGGGGTGAAAATGTTTCACGCACAATGCTAAATACGCTTTCCATGTGCAATGGCAGATCTTGCAGGTGGTAGAATTCCTAGCTATTAACAGTGTGAGAATTACTGAACTAGAGAGGCCCATGTCTCCCAAAACCTGAGCTTTTACATCCTTCCATAAATGCTAGTGACAGAAGCGTGGTGATAAACTGGTCCTTGAGATAAAAGATCTAGTCAATCTGGAAGATCTCACATGATGTCTGCCAGCAGATTGATCAGGTGGAAGAACATGTCAACTTGGGCCAGTTAGGAGCCACAGTATATGTATCACTGGAATGCCATTTTGATCCTACAGAGTGGACGAGGAAGGAGTTTCAGAGGAAGAAAAGCATACATAGGGCGGCACAGTGGTATAGTGGGTAGCACTTTCTCCTAGCAGTAGGAAAGGTCACTGGTTCGAATCCCAACCACAACACTACCTGCCTGGAGTTTGCATGTTCTCCCTGTGCCTGCGTGGGTTTCCTCCGGGTACTCCGGTTTCCTCCCACACTCCAAAGACATGCTGGTAGGTTAATTGGATCCTGTCTAAATTATCCCTGGTATGTATGAATGTGAGTTAGGGACCTTAGATTGTAAGCTCCTTGAGGGTAGGGACTGATGTGAATGTGCAATGTATATGTAAAGCGCTGCGTAAATTGACGGCGCTATATAAGTACCTTAAATAGATAAAAAATAAATAATGCATCAGATTGTACTGATCCCAATGAGCCACCGCTACCGCCAGAGGATCTTACAGTTAAACCTGTCCAGTTTTTTTGTCAACCCTAGAGGCCAGAAGGTCCATTTCTGATGTCCCTAACCTTTGACACAGGTTCTGGAACAACTCTGAGTTTAGAGACCTTCACTGGGTCCATGCACTGCTGGCTGAGGTAGTCTGCCTCCCAATTGTCTACTCTTGGGATGTAAACAGCTAACAAGGCTGAAACGTGAAGTTCAGCCCAAGACAGAATCCTTTCTACCTCTGCAGCAAGATTTCTGGTTCTTCCTTGACGGTTCATTTATATCACTGCTGTGCCAATGTCTGGCTGAATCTGGGGCTCCAGTAGCAAGGTCCAGGATTGTAGGGAGAACTAAATTCCTTGGAGATCCAGAATGTTGAACAGGAGACAGGATTACCCCAGTGTTCAAGTTCCCTGCATCAACAAGGTGTCTGTGACTCCTCCTCAGCCTTTCAGGCAGGCATACATTGTCAGCATCTTCCAAGACATCGGGAGATAGGAGCTTTGCAACTTACAAGTCCAATTCTAGAGCCACCAAGGTGACTCGCCTGGTGCTCGCTGTTATCTAGAGATGAAAGAATGTTGAGTTGAAGAGGCCTAGAGTGGTACTGTGCAAATGGAACCGCCTCAAAGAAGGCTACTATAAAGCTTAAAATTCTCATGCAGAATGAAAGAGTCGAACTGCTCCTGGTCTGTAGTGTCTGGGAGTGGAGAGTCAGTCTTTTTTTTCCTATGGAAAAAACTGGCTTCAGCCATATTTAGGATTCAACCCAGATACTCCAAGTGATGTGTTAGCTTCAACACAGACTTCTAAAGGTTCAGGGTCCAATAAGATTAAAATACATTGTTTGTCAGGAGCTATGCTCACTGTTCCCTCAATGGGAGATGATCCAGATTTCCTACAATGGGAATTTCTGCGAGTGGTAGTAGCTTTGTGAACACTCAGGGTGCAGAAGACAGACCAAATGCTAGGGCCACAAACTGGTAGTGTTAAGTGCCCACAGCAAAATGGAGGAATCCTTGATGTGCTGGAAAAATGGGGACATTGGGGTTGAACCGGGCCCCTGGCATGGGTCTAGTCTTGGGGTTTGAAGCCTGGAAGTAACAAAATGATACATTTTTGGCTCAGGAGGAGGGGCTTGAGGCTTGGGCTTCTTCAGCTAAGGCAGTACTTTTACACTCAGTGACATATTTATAAGGCAGTCCAAGGCTGTCAGGATCACTTAGTGCTCCTGCTACTCATTCCAGCATCCGGGTGTTGGCTGTTGCATTCCCCCTGTCTGTGTTCACCTGGAAGGTGATTGATCCGGTCAGTCACCTATTATAAGAAAACCAAACACTGCTTGTGATAGAGACAGAGTTACCTGCATTGTTCTTGATCAAGCCTCCCGTTTGTTTGCCCTGCTTTGCTGTTGGATTCCACTGTGTATGACCCGGATCGGATATTGGATTATTCCCTGAACTCAGCCTGCCTTTTACCTAGACTGTCATTGGTTTGGATATTGGACTATTCCCTGAACTCAGCCTGCCTTTTACCTGGACTTTCCTAGAACCAAGCTATCTGTCTGCTAAACTGCAAGTACCATAGTCTGTTGTTTGCTCTGTTCGCGTTTGCCCTGGTGTGGGGGCCAGGCACTACAGCATTGTGTATAAGTCCTGGGGGCAACCAAGTACTGGTAGACCTGCTTGCCTTAAGGGAAAGGGGGCTGCTATAGGTGAAGCACATAGTAGCTAGCTATAGTGTCTGACCACCTGCATTGAGGTAGACATGAAATTTGTGACACAGGCATCTCCAAAGAGAGAGGTTGCAGCCTGCTAGAGAAAACAAGGCCTGCCTTTTACCTGGACTGTCAGAACCACGCTATCTGTCTTCTAAACTGCAAGTAGTCTGTTTGCTCTGTTCGCATTTGCCCTGGTGTGGTGGCCAGGCACTATAGTATTGTGTATAAGTCCTGGGTGGGGCAACCAAGTATCGGTAGGCCTGTTTGCCTTAAGGGAAAGGGGGCTGCTATAGGTGAAGCACATAGTAGCTAGCTATAGTGTCTGATCACCTGCATTGAGGTAGACGTGACATTCGTGACATTATCACAAGCCTTTAACATAAAAATTTCTGTGAAGATGGACTCTAAACAGGCTTGCTTCTTTGCTAAGGAAATTTGCAAACTGACACACCAAGTCCAGGAACTGTCTGTGCGATTGAACGCACCTCCAACAGTAATGCAGGAGCAAGAGCCCAAAGTTAACCCGCCTGACCGTTTTCCTGTAACCCTTTGGGAACCAGCCTCTCTTTTTCATCTGCCTATCATCCTCAAACGAATGGGCAAACTGAGAGGACCAACCAATCCCTGGAGACCTATCTTCGCTGTTTTCTAGACATGTGCAGGATGAAAAAATTTGTTTAGTTTAGTTTCGATTCGTTATTTAACTAAATTCGTTTAGTTAAATTCGTTGCATTCGTTACATTCATTTTCGGGATTCGTTTAGTTTCGTATTTGAATTAGAAAAATTCACCCGTATTCGAAAAAATTCGACCGCAAATCAGGGGAAAATCGCGGGTGCGTGTTATACGCCGATCCCCTGCGATCCTGAGCTTCAAAATCGTCGACCGCGATTTGAAAATGGCGCCGCCGGCGCAGAAATACACAGAGCCGGTCCTCGGCTCTTCTCGGCCACTTTCGGCTTCACTCGAGCGCCGCCCGAACCTAGCCGAGTGTACTCGGCTAGGTTCAGATAGCTCCGGTCACAGTCACACCCATCCCGGGCGGGACTACGAGTGGAGCCGAAAGTGAACGAGAGCCGCCGAGAAGAGCCGGGGACCGGCTCTGTGTATTTCGGCGCCGGCGGCGCCATTTTCAAATCGCGGTCGGCGATTTTGAAGCTCAGGATCGCAGGGGATCACAGGATTTTCAAACTGCGAGCTGCAAGGCTGCACTGGGGCAAGGCTGCACTGGGGCAAGGCTGCAATAGACACTGGGGAAGGCTGCACTGACAAGGATGCACTGACATGGCTGCACTGGGGCAATGCTGCACTGAGAAGGCTGCAATGATGGGCATTTAAATGTAAGTTTTTTTTCCCTTAAACTTCCCTCCTAAAAGATTTTTTTTCCTTAAAATTCCCTCCTAAACTTGGGGTGCGTGTTATACGCCGGTGCGTGTTATACGCCGATAAATACAGTAACCATTTTGTGAAATTCGTATAGAATGAAAGTGAATTCGAATAGAATAGAAAATAATAGAAAAGAATAGCATAGAAAAACAATAGAACAGAATAGAAAAAATATAATATATTCTATTCTAATTTTTTCTATTCGAATTCAGTCTGTACCAAATTCCATATATATATTTTCCATATATATAATATTTTTTCTATGCTGGTCTATTGTTTTTCTATGCTATTCTTTTCTATTATTTTCTATTTTATTCTAATCTTTTCTATTTGAATGCAAATTCATTCTATACGAAATTCGAATTTCAGAAAATGGTTATAAAGAAATAGAATGAAATAGAATTCTAATAGAAAAACCTAGAATAGAAAAAACAATAGAACAGAATCGAAAAAAAAATATTATATATATATATATATATATAAAACTATCTTCCGAAATTGGAATTTGGTACAGAATGAATTTGAATAGAAAAGATTAGAATAGAATATATTATATTTTTTTCTATTCTGTTCTATTGTTTTTCTATGCTATTCTTGTCTATTATTTTCTATTCTATTCTAATTTTTTCTATTCAAATTCATTCTGTACCAAATTTCACTTTCGGAAGATGGTTATATTATATATATACATATACATATACATTCAATTTCATTCTATTTTTATATAACCATTTTCCGAAATTCGAATATCGTATAGAATGAATTCGCATTCAAAGGAAAGAAAAGATTAGAATAAAATAGAAAATAATATAAAATAATAGACACATTGATGTGGACGCTTTGTTCACTAGCTATGAACTTACCACCACACAAACTAATTACAATGGAGCAATGACAGCACTAGGCCATGTATTAGACGAACTTGGTGGGACATATGTAGCCTTGAACAATACATCAAAGAAAAAGTCATAATTAGGAGCCTCAGATGGGACGTTGCCCCACAGGATGGTTTAGAAGACCAAGGCTCCATACAGGAATGAAAAGAGGGGGGAGAAACAGATTGTTTCTCTAAAGAAGGTCAACAGAGAACACTAGGGTCAAATACAAAACCAGCTTTATTAATTACCAAAAAATCTTAACCTAATAATAGTAACAAAAGTGAAGTTGGAAGCAATATGGACAGACGGTTAAAACAAACATGTTAAAATTGGACAACGTTGTCACAGGGGATATTAAAATCAAATGGGAGCCGCGGCCATACACCCACACATTCTCATCATACACACTGGATATAAAGTGTTTTCAGGATAGTCATGCACATTAGGTGGCAATGTCGGAATTATTTCCTGGTATTGAGTGTCCAATTGGGCAGGAGCAGTCCTATATCACTAGTATGGAGGTAATGTGAGTGGGTGGATGATCTGACAAATCAAGCAATCATGAAATTGGACCATAGATGGAGCGATCTCTCAAGGGATCATTGCATTCAGTGATTGCGTAGACCACAGCTGATGAATAAATAATAAACGCTTTCCAAGTTGCAGTAGAACTGATTGTGCAGATATCTACAAAGGCAGCAGAATAAATGTCCTTGGAGACAACATTATTGGAAACATAGAAAAACTGACATACGTTTTGTTGCAAGTGCTGGGTGAAGTGAAGGAATCTCACAGATCGCACTATGTCCGTCGTCAGACTATGATAGTCCTGAGTGTTGAGGTCTCCCTGTGGACAGATGCCTCTGTATGGTTCGTCTGGGGTGTAGATCAGCAAGGGGTCGTCTCTCACTGCTTCTCACCATAGAACCGCTGAAGCGCCACTGCCGCCATGTGATACGTGACTATAGGGGAAAGCCAGCATCAGCTGTTGGATCAGCTGTTAGGTCCGTGTGGAGGTGAGTCAGATCAAATTGCGCGCGGCTCCCAGGGACGTGCTGACGTCACACGGCTGACGCGTTTCACCAGCCAATGAACGCTGGTTTCCTCAGAGCCTTTAGCATTGTCCATATTGCTTCCAACTTCACTTTTGTTACTATTATTAGGTTAAGATTTTTTGGTAATTAATAAAGCTGGTTTTGTATTTGACCCTAGTGTTCTCTGTTGACCTTCTTTAGAGAAACAATCTGTTTCTCCCCCCTCTTTTTGTACTATATGTTTAAAAGGCCAACTTGAACTGCATCCAGGCTTCTCTTCCTGCATGATAGGTCTATACTCACCCGCTGAAACTAGCCATTATTGCTAAATTAATACGGGTTGATCCGGGCTAAAATCCTTGTTTTTTTGTCCATACAGGAATGGCTCGACTTTTTTAATGGTGTGGGTTTCAAGTTACAGCAGCTGGTCCTCCAAAGAAAAAAACGTAAAATGGCCAACTTAGAATTAAAAATAAATGATCTACAACAACAGCTAGACCCTATAAAGGATAGTAAACAAATCATAGATTTTAATACTAGGATACAAAAGAAATTGGAAAAAGTGGATAGAGAGACACAGAAAAAGAAATTGAAGAAAATTCATAGAGATTTAGAAGACTTTAAAACTAATTCTATTTACTCATGGCAGCAAGTATCATGTAAAAATGAAGCAGGGGAGCGACTCACTAGCGAACCACCAGCACCCCCACAGCAGCCAAAGCGACCCATACCGATACCATTACCTATTAATCATCTCACACAACCGAATTCTCATATAGGAGATACAGAGTATGCGAATTCACCAATTGGGTATTCTACCTCTATATATATATATATATATATATATATATATATATATATATATATATATATATATATATATATATATATATATATATATATATATATATAAAGGAGGAAGGAAATCAAGGGGTAATGGAAGAAGATCCAATTATAATGGGTACTCACAATCTAATGCCGCGTACACACGGTCGTACTTTTCGTCTACAAAAGTCCAACGGACGCTGACGGACTAAAGCTGGCTGGTAATCCGATCGTGTGTGGGCTTCTCCGGACTTTCAACTGACTTTTTTAGCCTCAAATCCGACGTACTTTAGATTTGAAACATGCTTCAAAACTTTACTTCGTAACTACGACGGACCCCGAAATCCGCTCGTCTGTGTGCTAGTCCGACGGACAAAAAGCCACGCTAGGGCACCTATTGGCTACTGGCTATGAACTTCCTTATTTTAGTCCGGTGTACGTCATCACGTACGAATCCGACCGACTTTTGTGTGGTCGTGTGTAGGCAAGTCCGTTCGTTAGAAAGTAGGCCGCAAGTCCGCCGCAAGTCCACCGAAAGTCTGCCGGAAGTCTGTCGGACAGGCTGTCTGACTTTTGTAGACGAAAAGTACGACCGTGTGTACGCGGCATAACACTTCTGACATACCCATGCACAATAGATTTCAACCCTTACAAGAATACCGGGGTAACCAAGAAAACTATGTCAATGATTATGTCAACAATTACCCACATCCTCGTCCTTTTTTAGGGAAAGGGAGGGGTCGCTTGTCCAAAGGTCGGAACCAAGTCCCACGCAGAGGAAGGCCTCACCATGGGTTCAATACAGGAATCCACAGTCCCAGGACAATTCCAGCACCCCATATTGGAAAAACCAACAACAACAACGAACGAAAGATCGATCACAGCACCCATATTCAAAGGAAGAAAATATCGGGGCTGCAGGGCAGAATCAAGGGCCCAAAAAAAGAAGAAGAGAGTCGGAGTAGAAGGCATCTTTAGTTTGACTAGCAAACAATTAACACACAAAGAAATTAATATTTTAAACTTAGGCTTAAAATGCGGCCTGAAAAAAACAATGAACAAGTTTGATGTCTTTATTGACATCCACAAGTATATCAGAAAGATAAACATCAAAAAATATTTTTTGGGATGTACCCCTAATATGTCAACAACAACTCAAAAGTCGGGGGTTGCGATCAATAGCGGACTGAAAAACAAGTCCCTGTTTAACCCCCTCAATAACCCACACACGGTCGGATTTTCGGATGGAAAATAGAAAATGGTGAAAAGAACTGCGCTAAAAACCAAGTGCGAATCAAATAATGTGAAAAGCAGCAATCCCCACAAAAACATCAATTGTGGAAAAACATAAGAAAAATAAGGGGTTGCGCTAATACTAATAAAACATAATGAATAATTTACAATGAAGAAAAATTCATATAATGATCATAAATGAAAATAAATCAATGTGCAAAAACGTTTGGTGATAATGAAAAAAAAGTCCCATTAAATAAACATCAATTAAGTGTCGTGAAAAATCCAAATCACCAACAATATACAAAAGTCCAAGTGATAATAATGAAGTTCTGTGACAGCAAAGAAGGGTCCACCACCAGAAATGGAAGGGGTTACTCCTTACCAGAAGGCCATGACCCCCCGCCACAGAGGATCACAGCAAGCAGGAATCTTTAAAACCCAAAAATGGGAACTGCCAGCGGTGTCCACCAGAGGTCATCTCATCATCAGCAACTCCACGTGTTCAGCTTTCAGTTCCCGCTGTATCTTCTCCTTCAGAGCCTCAACGCTCACCGTTCCTTCCCCGTTGAGGCTCTGAAGGAGAAGATACAGCGGGAACTGAAAGCTGAACACGTGGAGTTGCTGATGATGAGATGACCTCTGGTGGACACCGCTGGCAGTTCCCATTTTTGGCTTTTAAAGATTCCTGCTTGCTGTGATCCTCTGTGGTGGGGGGTCATGGCCTTCTGGTAAGGAGTAACCCCTTCCATTTCTGGTGGTGGACCCTTCTTTGCTGTCACAGAACTTCATTATTATCACTTGGACTTTTTTTGTATATTGTTGGTGATTTGGATTTTTCACGACACTTAATTGATGTTTATTTAATGGGACTTTTTTTTCATTATCACCAAACGTTTTTGCACATTGATTTATTTTCATTTATGATCATTATATGAATTTTTCTTCATTGTAAATTATTCATTATGTTTTATTAGTATTAGCGCAACCCCTTATTTTTCTTATGCTTTTCCACATTCGGATGGAAAATGTCCGATCGGAGCGTTTTGTCAGAAATTCCGACCGTGTGTGGGCTCCATCGGACATTTTCCATCGGATTTTCCGACACACAAAGTTGGAGAGCAGGCTATAAAATTTTCCGACAACAAAATCCGTTGTCGGAAATTCCGATCGTGTGTACACAAATCCGACGGACAAAGTGCCACGCATGCTCAGAATAAATAAAGAGATGAAAGCTATTGGCCACTGCCCCGTTTATAGTCCCGACGTACGTGTTTGTGCGACTGGGTGTAGACAAAACAAGTTTGAGCCAACATCCGTGGGAAAAAATCCTAGGATTTTGTTGTCGGAATGTCCGAACAAAGTCCGACCGTGTGTACGCCCTATTATTCTACGAGATTTAGAACACCTCAAACCTATTAAACAGACGAATATCAGACATATCAGTGAGGGGATCACTAAGCTGGAGGAAAGAAAAGACATTATCATAAGACCAGCAGATAAAGGAGGGGGGGTGGTAATACTCTCAAAGGAGTATTATCACAACCAAGTTATGGATTTGCTTTCAGACGAGGTCACATATAAACGTCTAGATAATGATCCCACCCAGCCATATAGGGAAGAATTGGATATTTTAGTGCATATGGGTTCAAGAAGTGGTGTTTTAACAGAAAAAGAAAAAAAGATTCCTGCTTCCGTCTAGTAGCCGGATACCTACATTCTACACCTTGCCAAAAATCCATAAAGACCCCTCCAACCCTCCTGCTAGGCCCATTGTCAACAGCATTGATTCGGTCCATGCTAGAATGGGCCAGTATTTGGAGCGGTTCTTGCAAAAGAGTGTTATCAGAACTCGTTCATATATAAGGGATACTAAGAATTTTTTTAATTGTTTGCAAAATGTGAGTTTGACAGGAAGAGAGCAGGTAATTTTGGTTACAGCTGATGTTTCCTCTCTCTACTCCATTATACAGCATGATGATGCCTTATTAGCACTTAATTGGGCCCTTAGCCAAAGAGAAGATCTCCCCCACAACCAAAAGATTTTTCTAAGGAATGCGCTGGATTTTTGCCTTAGTCATAATTATTTTTGGTATGACGGTGCATTCTACTCAAAACAAAGAGGCGTTGCGATGGGTGCGAAATTCGCACCCAGCATCGCCAATCTATTTATGGCGGAGTGGGAGGTTAAGACCATTTTCAGAGAACAAAGGCCCGAATTAATATTTTACAAGCGCTTTATTGATGACCTGTTCTTTATTTGGGATGGCACATCCGATTCATTGGAAAAATTCATACAGTCCTTGAATAATAATAAAAACAACATCAAGCTTACTTCAGACTGGCACAAAGAGGAAATAAACTTTTTGGATGTCACCATTTATAGAGTGAACGGGAAACTAGAAACAAAAGTTTATTTCCAAAAAACCGATAGGAACAGTTATTTGCCCATCTCAAGTGGTCATTATCCGTTATGGCTCCGTAATATTCCGAAGGGTCAGATTATGAGAGTAAGAAGAAATTGCTCTGAAGATACACAGTTCTTAGCTCAATCTAAAGTCCTCACAGATAGGTTTGAAGCCATAGGTTATGACCCGTTAATATTGAAGAAAGTGGTTGAAGAAGTGGCAACAATACCTAGATTCACATGCTTACAAGAAATATGTCCAGCAGAATCTGAGATACCACAAATTCAAACAAATCAGAATAAAGAATGGGGTTTTATTTCCCAATTCCATGTTCAATACAAGGAAGTGGAGGAAATATTTAAAAGACACTGGCACATACGTACTACCTCCTGTACCCCAATTTATCTATAGGAAAACAACGAGTTTTGGGGACAGAATAGTAAAAAAAGTAATTGATCCCCCTAAGCGTCCTCCGACATTTTGGGACCGTAATGGCTTCTTTGCATGCAGGAAATGCAAAGCCTGCAGAGAGGTCTCGAGACCCCTTAGAGGTGTTGATAACTTTCATTCTCCAGTGAATAATCGCAGCTTTGAAATTAAACAGTTTATCAAATGCAACAGTACCTTTGTAGTTTACGCATTAAAATGTCCATGCGGTCTAATTTTTATAGGCCGCACCAAAAGACTATTGCGGGTGAGAATAGCTGAACACATACATAACATAAAAATAGGCTATAAGGATCACAACGTCTCACTGCATTTTAAATTAAAACATAATAGGGATCCGACAGGATTAGAATTTTGGGGGGTAGAACACCTCGAACCCTATTGGAGAGGCATAAATCGCAGTTCGGGAGTTATCCAAATGCGAAACTCGGTGGATTTACTCTGTGGATGTGATTTCGCCCAAGGGTCTCAATATAGAACTCGACATTAATTGCTTCATCAGTGACACTTAGGTACATTTGGGGTATATAATTCCTGTGTTATGTGATATCCAACACATATTTCAACACTCTCTATCGCTTTCCAATGTATTTAATGTACTTTTATTGATCATTGATTTTTATTGTTATATTTTTATTGTTTTATTAGCACTGATCATTTTATTAAGGATTGTTTTTTAATTTTTTCGGCCAGGTTTTTAGTACGGCCATTTTAAATGTATTCACTAAGTGCAATCTACGGTATATAATTAAGATATACCATTTTTGTATAATCTTTAGTTAGAAGCATGCAGTGTACTGTTTGTCTGGTTTAGATATAATTCACCTTTTTGGCCAGATAGGGTTTTGTATATCTAAAAAATCGCTATGCATTTTTTTAGACACTGTGTCATTATGCTGTAAGGGTATTCAGCATGATGAATTAATTCTATGTAATGCTGTTGTGAACAATTGCACTATATAGGAGAAAATATGTTTATGGCAATTTAAAGAATACCTATGGTGCTCTCGTGGACGTTCCGGGAGTTGCGCTGCGAAGTAATTAATCGCAGCGCACATACTGGGTGACCCTGAGCATGGTAGGCACTTGTTTTTTATGAATGGGTCTCCTTCCACATAAAAAACCGGTATAGATGTGTTCAGTGCAGGCTAGGGGAGTGACAGACCGAAGTTGGATGATTCTCCCATTGCTGACAGTATTAAGCATGGGGGGGGGAACCTGTAACCTTCCCCGGACCTAAGGCTCTGCTGATTGGTAGCTGCACCCAGTACACACATAAATACCGGCTTCCTGTTTGGTGTGGCACGCCCTCAGAAGAAGTCCGGGATAGGACGAAACGTCAGGGACGCGACACACCGGAAGTGACGCATGCGCTCCATTGACCGAGGAATCAGGAAGCGCACAGCTGTAACTACACACAGTGAGCACTCCTGTCATCCCTGTCGGATTAAAGGACGCAACAGGCACAGTGCACTTAATTTTCTTTGCTCTTATTGAATGATCATCTGGTACGCATGTTTTTAAAGGGAAATTTTCAGATGTTTTAATAAAAGTGTTTAGCGGCATCACACTATGTGGACATTTATTTCTCCCACATATTGCATTGGAACTACGGAGAATTAGACTGACATCTGGTGGTCGTTTGGAGAGTGGTGCAGACCAACTAATACTAATCAAGGCTCATATTGGTTAAATCTCTGGTAAGTGAGTTTTTCATTGGGGATCCCAGCACGTGGTGTATCGCTTGGTGAATGGACTAACTACCCTCACAGAACACGAGATTATTGACTAGGGGGATGTATATCATCTTTTCCTTGTCAAAAGAAGTTTATTGAGTATACAATATTATAAAGATACATAAAGTAAGTTTATAAGGATCTATAAAGTAAGCTCATTGTTTTACAGTAGGGTTTATATAGGTAAATATCATGAAATTTCAAATATTAAACCTTGGGTTCACGTAAACCTAAATTAAAGATATATATCATTTCCTTAGTTACTTTTGTAGGTATTTAAATGATTTATACCTACTATACATATTGTTTACAGGTAGAGTGTATATAGGTCAAATAAATTCTGATAATGAGCTTTAATCGTAAGGTGGAGAAAAGGAAAGAGAAAGAAGAAAAAGGGTAGAAAGGCAGAGGTATGGTCCACAAGGTTGTCCCGCTCGTCAGTTTATTATTCTTTTTAGTTCTCTTTGAAGCCTTAGAATGGGTGTCTCTGTAAGTCATTTAATCTGTTACCATGGCAACAGGACAGAGTCATTGAAATTTGAGGTTGCCTGCTGTGTCTTATTACTCTTATTTTCAAGATATTCACCACACTCAGGTATTTACCATCTTCAGTTTTGATACTTGCTACCTTTAGGCATACTTGCATACCTCATACATAGCTTTATTCATTTTATTCATTTTTATTTATTTGATATCGCACATCTCATTGCACCATCACAATCCACCCCTCTTCCCTCTCTGTTTTTTTCATCTTGTCACTTGTTAGTATCCCTCTGCTATCCTGTTTTCCACCATCTCCATGTCCCTACCATCCGTGGCCCAGGCCTTTTACTTATATGTATATATATATATATATATATATATATATATATATATATATATATATATACATATATACATATACATATACATATACATATACATATACATATCTGTATGCGAATACTCATTGATTTTACTACTTTAGATGCCTGATAAACATACTCATGTTTATAGCCCATAATCTTTATGGACTAATGAGGTTTTTTAGGGATACATCACTACCCTACTACCACACAATCACAGTCCACCTCTTTCACTTCCTTTTCTTTTCTATCTTTGCACCTGTTAGTATCCCTTTGTTATCCTATGTTTCCTACCATCTTCATGTTCCCCACCATCTTTGTGTCCAGGCCTCTCATTTCATACATTTATATCTTCATGCCAGTACTTATTGATTCTACTTTATTACTTTAGATGCCTGACAAACATACTTATGTTTACAGCCTACACTCTTTATGAACTAACGAGGTCTCTAGGGTTACATCACTACACCTATGCCATGCCTGCTCGCCATTTGGCCCCTGGTGGGGTCCCATCTGACTTTGCCCCTTCAGCTCCCTGGTGAGGCACCTGCTGCCGCTGTCTTGGAGCCGCACACCTGTAGCCATGGTCAAGCTCAGTGGTGAGTATGGGGACCCATAACCCCTCCTACCCTGTGCCTCTATAACTAATACTGTTCCATTTTGCCAACTATATACTTTTTTATCTTAGGTACAATGTTACACACATCCACCCCTGAAGAGCGAGCTGGATCTCGCGAAACTAGTCGGGTAGTATGATGCCCGTGTACTATGACTACTATTACATCCATGTACCAATATTTCGTGTTTTATTTATATACTTTTTTTTTTGGCAACTGTTGGTGTTATCTATGCATGTAAACAATTTTACTTGAATAAACCATATACTATATTTACTACTGTTATGTTTACTGGCGGAAACGGTACCCACTTCATTTAAAGTCCCAGGGCAAATCCTTTGTTTCACTATATGTTATAGGGATGGAAGTGTGTGTTTCTGGGGACACCAGACCTTTCTCTTTTTTCTTTATATATATATATATATATATATATATATAACATCTTCTGAAATTCGAATTTCATAATTTCATATAGACTGAAATCAAATTTGAATAGAAAAGATTAGAATAGAATAGAAAATAATATAACAGAATAGCACAGAAAAACAATAGAACAGAATAGAATAAAATATAATATATATATATAGATATAGATATATATTCTGTTCTGTTCTGTTATGTTTAATGTTTATGTTATGTTTAATGTTTATGTTATGTTTAATGTTTATGTTATTTCTCTAGTCTATTCTTTTCTATTATTTTCTATTCTAATCTTTTCTATTTAAATTAATTCTATACGAAATTCGAATTTCAGAAGCCATCTTCCGAAATTCGAATTTCGTATAGAATGAATTCAAATTCGATTAGAAAAGTTTAGAATAGAATAGAAAAGAATAGCATAGAAAAACAATGGAACAGAATAGAAAAAAAATATTATATATATATATATAGATATATATATATAGATATATATATATCTATATATATAGATATATATATATCTATATATAGATATATATCTATATATAGATATATATACTGTATTTATCTGCGTATAACACGCACTTCTTTCCCCTTAAAATCAGGGGAAAATCGCAGGTGCGTGTTATACGGCGATCCCCGCTGACTGAGCAGAGCGATCGCCGACCGCGATTTGAAAATGGCGCCGCTGGCGCCAAAATACCCAGAGCCGGCCCTCGGCTCTTCTCGGCCACTTTCGGCTTCACTCGAGCGCCGCCCGAGCCTAGCCGAGTGTACTCGGCTAGGTTCGGCTAGCTCCACTCACAGTCACGCCCATCCCGGGCGGGACTACGAGTGGAGCCAAAAGTGGCCGAGAGTGAACCAGAGCCGCTGAGAAGAGCCGAGGACTGGTTCTGTGTATTTCGGCGCCATTTTCAGACTGCAGTGACACTGACATGTCACTGCAGTTTAACTGCAGCCTGGGCAAGGCTGCAAAAGGACACAGAAAAGCTTCAGATCGGCACTGGCAAAGCTGCAAGGCTGCAAATGGACACTGATAAGGCTGCAAATGACACCAAGGCTGCTGACTGCAAGGCTGCAAATGACACCAAGGCTGCTGACTGCAAGGCTGCAAATGACTGCAAGGCTGCAAATGACACCAAGGCTGCTGGCTGCAAGGCTGCAAATGACACTGGACAAGAATGCAGATGGACGCTGTGCAAGGCTGCATTGATGGGCATTTAAATGTAAGTTTTTTTCCTTAAAACTTTTTTTTCCTTAAAACTTTTTTTTCCTTATAATTCCCTCCTAAACTTGGGGTGCGTGTTATACGCCGGCGCGTGTTATACGCCAATAAATACGGGTATATATAGATATATATCTATAGATATATATCTATAGATATAGATCTATATATATAAAACCATCTTCCAAAATTGGAATTTGGTACAGAATGAATTTGAATAGAAAAGATTAGAATAGAATATATTATATTTTTTTCTATTCTGTTCTATTGTTTTTCTATGCTATTCTTGTCTATTATTTTCTATTCTATTGTAATCTTTTCTATTCAAATTCATTCTGTACCAAATTTCAATTTTGGAAGATGGTTTTATATATATATATATTCCAATATATATATTATATTTTTTTCTGTTCTATTTTATTTCTATTCTAGTCTTTTCTATTAGAATTCAATTTCATTCTATTTCTATATAACCATTTTCCGAAATTCTGATTTTGTATAGAATTAATTTGCATTCAAATAGAAAAGATTAGAATAGAATAGAAAAACAATAGAACAGAAAAAATATAATATATATATATTATATTTTTTTCTATTCTGTTCTATTGTTTTTCTATGCTATATTTTTCTATCATTTTCTATTCTATTCTAATCTTTTCTATTCAAATTCGAATTCATTCTATACGAAATTTGAACTTCAGAAGCCAATTCCGAAATTCGAATATCGTATAGAATGATTTTGAATTTGAATAGAAAAGACTTATAGAATAGAAAATGATAGAAAAGAAAAGCATAGAAAAACAATAGAACAGAATAATAAATTTATATATATGTGTATATGTGTATATATATATATATATATGTGTATATATATATATATATATATATATATATATATATATATATATATATATATATATATATATATATATATATATATATATATATATTCTATTGTTTTATATTCTATTTTTTTGTATTTTTTAGAAAATCATCTTCTATTTTTTTCGAATTTGTTTTCGAATTTGATTGTTTTTTTTCGGATTCGTTTAAATTCGTTACTTTTGTAATTCGGAAATTCGGATGCATACGAATTTTCTAATAATGAAAAATTCGTCCGAATTTCAATTCGGAACGAAACGAAATGCACATGTCTACCTGATACAAGTGGAATGATCCTCAGCATTGCCCTGGGCTGAATTTGCTTATAATAACTGGCCTCATTCTTCTACTGGAATTTCTCCTTTCTATTGCGCTTATGGTTAACATCCCAAATCCTGTTCATTCTTGGACATTTCTTCTGACCTTACTGATGCTAACACCATAGTCCACACATTTTCTCAGATTTGAAGTAAAACCCAGACTAACTCGTCCTCTAGTTCCACTGCCCAAAAACCATTTGCGGATCGTCTCCGCTCTCAGGCTCCTCAGATTAAGGTCAGGGATCGGGTCCGGCTGTCCACGAAAATTCTGTCCCTCAAAGTTCCCTCACAGAAACTGGCTCCTAGGTTTATTGGGCCTTACAAAGTTATTCACCAGGTAAACCCAGTATCTTTTAAATTACAACTTCCTGCCTCCATGAGGATCCCTAATGTTTTCCATGTTTCTCTTCCAAAACCCTTCAGAGGGATACCATTGTTTCATCTCAGCCTCTGCTCATGGTCAATGGACAAGAATATGGGGTGGAACGTATTCTGGACTCCAGAAAAGTAAGGAATGCTGTCCAGTATCTGGTGGCCTGGAAGGGCTTTGGTCCCGAAGAGAATTCTTGGGTCCTAGCTGCATCTGTTCATGCTAACAGACTTGTTCGGAACTTCCATCACCAGAATCCTGACAAGCCTGCTCCTAGGGGTCCGGGGGCCCCTCCTCAAATCAGAGGGAGGGGTAATGTCAGGATCACTTAGTGCTCCTGCTACTCATTCCAGCATCCGGGTGTTGGCTATTGCATTCCCCCTGTCTGTGTTCACCTGGAAGGTGATTGATCTGGTCAGTCACCTGATATAAGCAAACCGAACACTCTATCCCTTGCTTGTGATAGAGACAGAGTTACCTGCATTGTTCTTGCTCAAGCCTCCCGTTTGTCTGCCCTGCTTTGCTGTTGGATCTGCTGTGTATGACCTGGATCGGATATTGGATTATACCCTGAACTCAGCCTGCCTTTTACCTAGACTGTCACTGGATTAGACATTGGACTATGCCCTGAACTCAGCCTGCCTTTTACCTGGACTTTCCTAGAGCCAAGCTATCTGTCTGCTAAACTGCAAGTACGATAGTCTGTTGTTTGCTCTGTTCGCGTTTGCCCTGGTGTGGTGGCCAGGCACTACAGCATTGTGTATAAGTCCTGGGGGCAACCAAGTACTGGTAGACCTGCTTGCCTTAAGGGAAAGGGGGCTGCTATAGGTGAAGCACATAGTAGCTAGCTATAGTGTCTGACCACCTGCATTGAGGTAGACATGACATTTGTGAAACAGGCATCTCCAAAGAGAGAGGTTGCAGCCTGCTAGAGAAAGCAAGGATTTTGAAAGAGTTTAAAAACATTTGTCAGTGGGGTCCTTAAACATTAATGCACCTTCTACAGGAATGGTAAGTGCTTTAATAAGATGGGTCACTGCCTGATCAACAGTGGGAATGGCCCACATTTTATAAAAGGGGCCTTTTCAAACAGATATTTATCTATAAAACATTCCAAAGGTGTGAATATTTATCAAGGGTTTTACAGTCTCCTAGCATGTACCATAAAGATTTTCTTTTAGTCTTGGGGTCTCTCAGTGATCCTAGACTATTGAGAGAGCTTAAAACAAGCCATGGGTTGCTTTTTCTTATTTTAAGGTGATATGCACCGCTTCATTAGGAACTGTTATGGTTTCTTTAAACCTGGGAGCTATAGCAACTGCCTGTGGCTCCTTGAGGACAGATGCCACTACAACTGTGGGTATGCCAGACAGTTATTCAAGAGGAGAAGGCAATAAAGTATGCATACGCATTCACAGTGAGCAATCAAAGTTACAATTTGGCCCATAAACTCTTGCATAACTGCTGAAAACTTTTCCCTAGATAAATCTGACGAGGAGCCACACCCAATGAAGCTAAAGAAGACTCTGAGGAGTGTATGGACTCAAGCAGAGAACAATGGTCCAGGCTCTCAGTGTCAGGTCCATGAGACAGTGCAGGCTGCTCCAGAACAGTTAGTGGACTGTGAGAGACCTGATACAGAGGGACTACTCCCTTTGTGCTTGGGATCCACCATGTTGCGTTGAATAACAAAGACAATTTAATTGAGACACCAGGAAAAAACCTTGTGTACTCACTACCTGACTGGAGAAGTTAAAATGGCCTAGGTCACTGTAGACTGGGTGTCTCTTGCGAATAGGAGCAATGCAGAAAAATCCTACTTCCTGCTGAATGGCAAGGGCATAGTGCAGAATGTGTGTTCTCCACTTCAGCTACTGACACAGTGCTTAAATGCTTAGAGTATTAACCCTTTGCTTGGAGACCAACAGCAAACAGAGGTAATAATTGCGCCCAACAGTTCAAATAAATATAGTAGCTCCTAATACTTCGCTCGCACTGCCTACTCATAAATGGGTCCTCAGGGACTGGGTCACACCAGAGGCTGGGCGTGGCTCTTAATCTTTAAAGCACTCAGAGACTAACATAGTACAAAAAGATCTAAAAATAGTGCCACAAGCAGAGTCAAGTACCGAAGGTCACATTCCAGGCAGAATCCACAATCATCTAGTCCAGTGGGGTCTGGGTATGGGCTCCAAAGCTATTGACTAGGACATGCTGCACCATGAAGGTGTCCAGGACTCTTTACCTGTCAGGCTACTGTCCATAGTGTTATTCCAGACGAGTGTGAGGAAGGATTTGCCCAACTCTAATGCCCCGTACACACGGTCGGATTTTCCGATGGAAAATGTCCGATCGGAGCGTGTTGTCAGAAATTCCGACCGTGTGCGGGCTCCATCGGACATTTTCCATCGGATTTTCCGACACACAAAGTTGGAGAGCAGGAGATAAAATTTTCCGACAACAAAATCCGTTGTCGGAAATTCCGATTGTGTGTACACAAATCCGACGGACAAAGTGCCACGCATGCTCAGAATAAATAAAGAGATGAAAGCTATTGGCCACTGCCCCGTTTATAGTCCCGACATACGTGTTTTATGTCACCGCGTTTAGAACGATCGGATTTTCCGACAACTTTGTGCGACCGTGTGGAGACAAAACAAGTTTGAGCCAACATCCGTCGGAAAAAATCCTAGGATTTTGTTGTCGGAATGTCCGAACAAAGTCCGACCGTGTGTACGCCCTATTAGGCTGGATTGGTGAACCACCAGGCCAGGGATAACCTAGCCTTAGGTGTCAGGTACAAGTAATTGCACAGAGAAGATGCCTTCTTGTCCCACAGAGCCATAATGTTCACTTGCAATGCTCTGGAGTGGAATTGGGCAAAGGGAACTTGCAGGAAGGAGGCCACTATTAAGCCCAAAATTCTCATGCAAAAGCAGAGGGTGGGAAACTCTTGGACTGCAAGGTTTAAACCTGGGAATGAAAGGTCAAACATTTCTCCTATGGACTAAGCAGTTACTAGAAGAAGACCCAGGTATTCCAAGGGATGGGTTGATTCTGCTGCTGACTTATGAAGGTTTAGGATCCAACTGAAATCTGAACAGTGTGGTGGACGTTAACTGTTCCCTTAGTAAGAGGTCATCTAGGTATCCTAGAATGGAAATGCCTGGAGAGCATAACAAGGCTATAACAGAAACAAGCACCTCAGTAAAAACTCAAGGTTCTGTAGACAGCTCAAAGGAAAAGGCAATAAACTGGTAGTGTTGTGTTCCCACAGCAAAATGCAGAAAGCTTTAATGTGCTGGAAAGTTGGGAACATGCAGGAACTTTTTTGCAAGAAGGAAAGTGTTGGGCGTTTTCAGATCCAAAATGGGGCAAATGTCCGGTTTTCCTTTGGGGAAGATGAACAAGTTGGATTAGAGACCCTGAAACCTTTCATGGTCTGAAATAGGAGCAATGGCTCCATGGAAGAGACGTTATGTCAGGGCAGTGTGGAGCTATGCTGATCCTTGTGGGACATAGGCAGATGAGACAGCACAAAAGCAGGGCAGAGGTAGAGTCAAACATTCAAGTTGGTAGCTCCTGAACACCATATCCCTCACCTATTCATCCGATTAGCAGGGCTGGTACAAGGATTTTTGACACCTTAGGCGAAACCTAATTTCCCCCCCATTGGCTCCACCCCTGACTCCACCCCCTTTTCCCTGTCCGTGTATATGGTGGGCTAGGGTAGTATAGGGACAGACTAGGGTGCTATACGGACAGGCTAGGGTACTATACGGACAGGCTAGGGTACTATACGGACAGGCTAGGGTAGTATACGGACAGGCTAGGGTAGTATACGGACAGGCTAGGGTACTATACGGACATGCTAGGGTACTATACGGACATGCTAGGGTAGTATACGGACAGGCTAGGGTACTATACGGACATGCTAGGGTACTATACGGACCGACTAGAGTACTATACGGACAGGCTAGGGTAGTGTACGG
This sequence comes from Lithobates septentrionalis, assembly GCA_037952835.1. Classification (NCBI taxonomy): domain Eukaryota; kingdom Metazoa; phylum Chordata; class Amphibia; order Anura; family Ranidae; genus Lithobates; species Lithobates septentrionalis. The sequence continues at coordinate 2,279,042 of JBBDGP010000671.1, read as the reverse complement.
ACCGGCTAGGGTAGTATACGGACAGGCTAGGGTAGTATACGGACAGGCTAGGGTAGTATACGGACAGGCTAGGGTACTATACGGACAGGCTAGGGTACTATACAGACATGCTACTGTAGTATATGGACAGGCTAACTATGCAACTGCCTGTCTGTATGAGCAGACAGATACACTGACAATGCTTTACGGGCTCCTAGTAAAAATAATAATCAATGCACATTTTTTTTAACTGCAAAAATATCTGCATTTATTATTTTTTTACAAAGCTGAACTTAAACCTCCACACCTCAAATAACCACCCCCCCCAAATCTGTTCTCCTCTGTAACCCCCCCCCAAATCTGTTCCCTTCTGTACCCCCCCCACACACATTAGTTCCCCTCTGCACCCCCCTTCCCCCCAAATATGTTCCCCTCTGCACCCCCCCCGCACACCTGTTTCCCTCTGTACACAATACAATGCAACGGCGGTGGTGGCCTCACATCGAGGAGAGTGGCACTGCTGCCTGTCCTCCCACCACAGAGCCCCAACAGTCCAGGAAGAGGGAGGGGAAATCGCGGCAAGCCCGGGCCTAACATGCAGGGCTTCCATCTCATCTGCCCCGGGCAGCTTCCATGTATCATGCAGCACTTCTGGCCGGCTGCTCTGTGTCCCTGCTCTCTCCCCTCCTCTTCTCGCTGCCGCTGCTAGGGCGGCATTGCAAACTGGGGAAAGAGTGGTTCCGAAGAGCTGTAAAAAAGCAGGCTGGCGGAACGGGGGATGGAGAGGTGGAATTGTCCATACACAGAGTTCGGAGATGTCTTCACAGGCGCATTTTACCGCCCCCTAGCCTGGCGCCTATGCTGTCTTATTGATGGTGACACCGACCCTGCAGGTATTTTACAAATTCGAATCCCCAGCGAGTGGCTGGGGATCCGGATTTTGCCGCCCCCTCCTACCCTGGCGCCCCAGGCAGCCGCCTGACCTGCCTATTGCTAGTGCCGGCCCTGCTGATTAGCATTCGATATAGGGGGTTGCAAAGGATAACAGACATCTCATTTTGGAAAGTGTGAGTTTTCCCTCATTGTGATGAAGACTTGCTTGTAGGTTTGGAAGGTTTTAGTGTCCAAGGTTTGCAAGGAAACTGAGTTCCAGACTGGTGCATAGATACCTGGGAAAACAAAAGGAATCCTGGTTCCAAATGAAGGAGGTTTTCCAGCTTGAGCCTTATCTTTTTTTTTTTCTTTTTTTCTGGGGTAAAAGGGTACTCTTGCCCCCACTGACTTATGCCCCGTACACACGGTCGGACTTTGTTCGGACATTCCGACAACAAAATCCTAGGATTTTTTCCGACTGATGTTGGCTCAAACTTGTCTTGCATACACACGGTCACACAAAGTTGTCGGAAAATCCGATCATTCTGAAGGTGGTGACGTAAAACACGTACGTCGGGACTATAAACGGGGCAGTGGCCAATAGCTTTCATCTCTTTATTTATTCTGAGCATGCGTGGCACTTTGTCCGTCGGATTTGTGTACACACGATCAGAATTTCCGACAACGGATTTTGTTGTCGGAAAATTTTATAGCCTGCTCTCAAACTTTGTGTGTCGGAAAATCCGATGGAAAATGTGTGATGGAGCCCACACACGGTCGGAATTTCCGACAACAAGGTCCTATCACACATTTTCCGTCGGAAAATCCGACCGTGTGTACGGGACATTACAGTGAGGGAAAAAGTATTTGATCCCCTGCTGAGCAGCAGGGGATCAAATAATTTTTTTCCCTCACTGTAAGTCAGTGGGGACAAGAGTTTTTCTCTTTTGCCACAGGAAAAAAAAAAAGGATAAGGCTCAAGCTGGAAAACTTCCTTCCTTTGGAACCAGGATTCCTTTTGTTTTCCCAGGCATCTATGCACCAGTCTGGAACTCAGTTTCCTTGCAAACCTTGGACACCTTCCAAACCTACAAGCAAGTCTTCTTCACAATGAGGGGAAACTCACACTTTCCAAAATGAGGAAATGTCTGTTATCCTTTGCAACCCCCTATACCGATTGCATATCAGATGCATAGGTGAGGGTCATATCAGTTTGCATTTTAATGAGTGAAATAAGTGTTTGATCCCCTATCAATTAGCAAGATTTCTGGCTCCCAGGTGTCTTCTATACAGGTAACGAGCTGAGATTAGGAGTGATCTCTTAAAGGGAGTGCACCTAATCTCAGATTGTTACCTGTATACAGAAGCAATCAATCAGATTCCAATCTCTCCACCATGGCCAAGACCAAGGAGCTGTCCAAGATGTCAGGGACAAGATTTCAGATCTACACAAGGCTGGAATGGACTACAAGACCATCGGCAAGCAGCTTGGTGAGAAAGAAAGGACCGGAACACAGCATGTAATGCATAGGTGGAGGGAGTACATGACTGTGGCAGCAGTGGAGTTAACACAGAGGGGGAGTGTATATTAGTTAACCGAGGGGGAGGCACTAGGAGGGTCTTTATAAGTTCATCCCGCCCTGGGGGGAGTAACAGTTTTCCTGAAGAAAGTTCCCGCCCACCCTCCCTTATATTGGTAAAGTATTGTTAGGATTAGGGTATTGTATTGTTTCTTCTACAGGTGATGGTCGCAGATATGTCGTGGCAGGGGCGGGCGTTGGTCTGGGCAAGAGAAAAAAGATGGCAAAAAGTAAGAGTTTTTTTGGGAGCCAGCGTTGATATGGCTCATGATGGTGGTTCCCGGTTAACGGAGGTTAACCGGGAAGTGATAATGGGGCTCTGCGGTCATTGGTAGTCTCTGAGCCAGCTTGTCGGCTTGAGGCCTATGTGACAAATTTGATGGGACCGCAGGGTAAGTTTTTGTTATTGGACACTGATGATTATTAAGATATTGCTCAGACCAACGCTTGAGAAATTAGACAGGTTGTTTAACAGATGTTGTTGTTTTGCTGTTTTATGTTGGATATGTTTTATATCCATAGTGTTGATATTCTAAGATATATTTGTTTAAATAAAATAGGCTGCTACGGCCTTTTATACTCCAATATCGGTGTGGTCTGAATTATTGGGGTAAGGGTTTATAGTGGTGGCAGAAGGGCATGTTAATTACATCTGTTATCCTACAGTCAGGTGACAACAGTTGGTGCGATTATTCGCAAATGGAAGAAACACAAAATAACTGTCAATCTCCCTCGGTCTGGGGCTCCCTGCAAGATCTCACCTCGTGGAGTTGTAATGATCATGAGAACGGTGAGGTATCAGCCCAGAACTACACGGGAGAATCTTGTCAATGATCTCAAGGCAGCTGGGACCATAGTCACCAAGAAAACAATTGGTAACACACTACACCATGAAGGACTGAAATCCTGCCACTTCCGCAAGGCCCCCCTGCTCAAGAAAGCACATGTACAGGCCCATCTGAAGTTTGCTAATGAACATATGAATGATTCAGAGGAGAACTGAGTGGGTAAAAGTGTTGTGGTCAGATGAGACCAAAATCGAGCTCTCGCCGTGTTTGGAGGAGGAATGCTGCCTCTTACCCACAAGAAACATTATGTTTTGGGGGTGTTTTTCTGCTAAGGGGACAGGGCAACTTCACTGCATCAAAGGGACGATGGACGGAGCCATGTACTGTCAAATCTTGGGTGAGAACCTCCTTCACTCAGCCAGGGAATTGAAAATGGGTCGTGGATGGGTGTTCCAGCATGCCAATGATCCAAAACACACAGCCAGAGCAACAAAGGAGTGACTCAAGAAGAAGCACATTAAGGTCCTGGAGTGGCCTAGCTAGTCTCTAGACCTTAATCCCATAGAAAATATGTGGAGGGAGCTGAAGGTTCAAGTTACCAAACATCAGCCTCAAAAATTCTTTCTAAAATTCTGACAGACCTAGCAATAGAACATGTTTCAAATCTTTCCGACGGAGTCAGTTCGGGAAAACCGCTCGTCTGTATGCTATTCTGATGGACCAAAAACGATGCAAAGGCAGCTATTGGCTACTGAACTTCCTTTTTCTAGTCCCGTCATACGTCATTGCATTCTAAACGATCGAACTTTGGTGTGATCGTGTGTAGGCAAGTCCGTTTCAGCGGAACTCCGTCGGAACTCTGTCGGAAAGACCGTCGGAGTCTATTCTGATGGAGAGTCCGGTCGTGTGTACGCGGCATAACAGCAATCAGTGCTTGTATGGTGTATATGAGCACATCCCTAGCCGAAAACACAAAGAGAAAGAGCCGGGCCATGCTGCTTTAAATCAGGATGTGGCACAAGTAAATGTCAGCATGAGAAAAAACAAAAAAGTGCAGCGCTAACTTACTAATTAATAACAGAATAATCGTGGACCCCTCTAATGTATGGAAATCTCAATAAACGTCAATATTACTACAATACCGGTTTCTGTGATATATAATACACATCAAACTGAAAATAAGACATAAAAAATTAAACTTTGCAAGGATGGTGGAAATCCTTCCTACAGATATTGGACAGTGTCAGTAGGGCAGTGGACAGTGTCCACTGCTTATCAGTGCAGCCTCATCAGTGCAGCATATCAGTGCCGCCTTCTCAGTGCAGCCTCATCAGTGCAGCTTATCAGTGTAGTTTATCAGTGCAGTTTATCAGTGCCCATAAATGCAGCCTCATCAGTGCCGCCTCAGTGCCCATCAGTGCAGTTTATCAATGCCCATCAGTGCTGCCTCATCGGTGCCCATCAGTGCAGCTTATCAGTGCCCATAAATATAGCCTCTTCGGTCCAGCATATTAGTGCTGCCTTATTAGTGCAGCATATCAGTGCTTCCTTATTAGTGCAGCCTATCAGTGCCCATCAGTGCATCTTATCAGTGCCCATAAGCGCAGCCTCATCAGTGCATTATATCAGTGCAGCATATCAGTGCTGCCTTATGAGTGCAGATTTATCAGTGCCCATCAGTGCAGCTTATCAGTGCCCATAAGTGTAGCCTGTGCCCATCAGTGCAGCTTATCTGTGCCCATCAGTGCAGCTTACCTATGCCCATAAATGCAGCAGGGATCCTTACTGCACCTGTCACTGCTGCATGGGGATCGTTAGAAGAGCCATCCCGATGACACAGAGCAGGGATATCCCACTGTGACAGATCTTGTAGGTGAAACTCCAGCAACTTTAAAGTCCTGCCTCCTGGCCCGGCTCCTGTGATAGACAGCACACTGGTCCAATGCCGGTCCAGGAGGTGGGACCTTACAGCAACCTGGAGTTTCACCTACAAGATCTGTCACAGCAGGAGATCCCTGCTCTGTCATCGGGTCGGCTCTCCTAACGATCCCCATGCAGCAGTGACAGGTGAATGGCAGGCAGGCAGTGGGGGGTGGTGGTGCTGGAATGGTGATATGGAGTGCTGGCAGGAAGCAGAGGAGAAGGAGGACACCACCTCCATGGGTGGTACAGACTGGGGGGTCTGTGAGACCCCTCTGCCCACTACAGCAAGCGGGGACGGAAATACATCCCTGCTTGCTGTAGATAGAACTACAAATGTGAAGTGCCAAGACCAGTGGCTGGGAGTACAGGAGGAATAGCAGCTACTGGTCTTACAAACAGGAAACCCCTGGGAAGTATTGTTTTTTATTCAAAATCATCAGGAAATTACAGACAAACTACTGAGCTCAGAAGAAGATTGATTCCATAGTTGGTGAAGGTAGAAGATCAGCAACAAGGACATAGAAAAAGGTTTTTGCCCAGAGTTCTCCTTTGACTGTTGAAAAACCCAATGACCCTGTAAAATTGTGTCAGAAAACAGATATATCCTTGGTCCAGACCCCTAAGGTATGACTAATAGCCATGAAAGCAATAGTTGGTTGCAGAGCAGGGCCTGCTAGGGAAAAGAAGGTCTTGGAAAGCATCTCCAACACTGGAATGTCCTCAACAAAGGTGGCAAGGGTTTGGTTAAGGCAAGAAATAGACAGATCCACCAAAGGGAGAGACCATTTTTTGACAATCATTGCCTTAATAAGGTTGTCTGGAAAGATCCAGTCACCATAAAGAACATGTGAACTTGTGCAGGGATTGGGAAGAGGCATCCAGAGAGATCTGTCAGGTCCAAAAGGGCAAATGCTGCAGGTTGCCCCAGAGCAGTTTGTTTGAGAGCTGGACGGGTGCCCTTGTGCTTATTATTTTCCATACTGTAAAGAAACTAGTGCAACCAAAAACTCACAAAATCTAGCAGTAAGAGTAGGGGAGTTAGGTGACCTTCTGTGACCAAGTCACTGTGGGTAGCAGCAAGGAGGACTGAGGAACCTGGCGGGGAGACAACAGTGCACACAGGCAATGGGAGGTCATTAGGGGCTTTGAAAGTGTGAGGAGCAGAGTCCAGTTTTCTAGGGTCACCTTACAGGCCAGCCCCACATCTTCCTCCGTGCGGGGTCCAAGTACAGCTACCAAGGTAACACAGAGGAACAGCCAATCAAGAAAACTGTAAAAGGAGATCTGCAGTGAATGAGAAAATGTGATTAAAGGGAAAAAAGTCTTAAAGTGTTACTAAACCCATAACAGTAAAATCAGTCTATGTATGCAGTAAAGCATGCTTGTTATACTCACTGTGGAACCTAAGGGGTTAATCCTCTGCATTGTGTAACAAGGTTGTTTGATCCTGTCTTCTCTGTTCTTCCCCTTCTTCCACTGTTTCCATTTCATATCCTGATAGTACAAAGTCTAGGGCATTTTCTATTTACTAAAACTATTGCATTTCCATGTTCTATGTACTGTGGGAGATCAGATATAGTGAATGAAGGGTCCTGGGTTTAGTAACACTTTAATTAAAAGGGAAAAAATGGTGTTTGCTTTTCTTTCTTTATCCATTTTCCAAGAACACTAGCATAAAACTGAAGCAGACTGGGGAGGGTTATACTGCCCCATCAACTTTTTCTTTTTTTTTTATGCCAGTGTTCAGTGGCAGCATCTCAAAATTGCTTCTGACCCAGTTTTTCTTAATGAACAATTAAGAAAATGTTGTAAATTAAATATAATCAAGCATATTTAACAGGTTAATTCTACCAAACCTGGAATGTAAGGTATATGCCAGTTTTCTCTCAACATTTTCAACAACTGGCTTAAAAAAAAACAAAAAACATTTAAACCCCATTTTTACAAATTATACTGGGCTTGTACTACTGTTAATGATATTTGTTTTAGCAGAGGTAGTGTTTGCATTATTCAGTTTGCTTGAAAGAAACTTTAGAAAGACAGGTAAATACAATGTTTAACTTGTACAAGTTTCTAAATTCTGCTCAGTCACTCTTATAACAATATGGCCTCTTTCACACGGACGATCCGTATGTCCGTTTTTCATCCTTCCGTTTTCGGATGAAAAACGGACATACATTCATCCCTATGGAGCGTTGGATGTCAGCGGTGACATGTCCGCTGACATCCGACCCGCTCCGATCCGAAAAGTGTAACGGAGGAAAAACCTACTTTTCCATCCATTTTCGGATCGGATCGGATGACGACGGACACTACGGACCGTCATCATCCGATCCCCCCATAGGGGAGAGCGGCGCTCTGACAGGTCCGTCGCTGCACAGCGTGCAGCGATGCACCTGTCATCTTCCTGCTCAGCGGGGATCGGCGGAGCTATCCCGGCTGAGCAAGCGGATGTTCACGGGGCGGATCATGACTGATCTGCCCCGTGTGAAAGAGGCCTATCACTCTTGTTTCTGGGTTCAGCCTTGAGCCTCCTGGTTTACCAGGTTGCTCACTGGACATAGGTAATGAAATGAACAATATGTAGGCTGGTAGCCTATATAGATAAAATATTTTTCTTTCTTATTTTTGGAGGGGGTGGTTTATCCTTTGAGGACTCACTGTTTTTGTGTATAACATTATCACATGTGTGAATGGGCTCCCAACTAGAGGTCGACCGATATATTGGGCGATATTTGGCGTTTTTTTAATTAATCGGCATCGGCTGATTGTGCAGATAAAAAAGGCCGATTATAACTACAGCGCAACTTGCAAATGACTTCTGTCATAGAAGTCAATGCAAGTTGCCTGAAGACTTCTCTCCTCTCTGGGCAGCCTGCCAAGTCTGATAAAAGAAGCTAAAAAGATACAATGTTTCTACTTATCAATGAACTCAACTCCATGTGTAGGAGTTCTCAGTTTAACCATTTAAAGACGAAACCTTTTCTGACATTTGTTGCTTACAAGTAAAAATCCTGTATTTTCTGCTAGAAAATCACGTAGAACCCCCAAAAATTATATATATATATATATATATATATATATATATATATATATATATATATATATATTTTTTAGCAGAGACTCTAGGGAATAAATTAGCGGTTGCTGCAATATTTTATGCCACACGGTATTTGCGCAGCGGTCTTTCAAGCGCAATTTTTTTTGGAAAAATACACTAATGAATTTTAAAAAAAAACGAAGCAGTAAAGTTAGCCCATTTTTTTTCGTCCAAAAGTTTTGATTACCTGTTTTTGTGTATTTAATATTTAAGATATAGTTTTTTTTTTTAATCTAAATTATACATACAAGTGAACTGATTGGAGTTTTGTTTTGGTTAATAAATGTTTAAATGTAAGAAATTTTCTGTATCACTTATTACTTAAGGCTGCTTTCACACTGGAGCGGGCAGGTGTTGACAGTAAAACGCTGCTAGTTTTAGCGGCGCTTTACCGTCATTTAGTCATATTCATTTTGAATGCTAGCAGGGCGCTTATAACCCAGCTAGAGCCCAAGGAAGGGGTTGAATGCGCCTGTGAAGCGCCGCTGCCGAAACGCTTTGCAGGTGCTTTGGCAGCGGTGCGCATTAATTTCAATGGGCAATGAGTGATGGAGGAGCGGTATACACCGCTCCAAAGATGCTGCTTGCAGGACTTTTTTAACATCCTGCCAACACTCGGGCTTTCACACTGAGACTGCAGGGGAGCCGTTTTGCAGGCACTTTACAGGAACTATTTTTAGCCCAAAAGCGCCTGAAAAAAGCCCCATTGTGAAAAGGGTCTAACTGTTAGATTTTATGAGATGAAGGGGAAAAAAAAAAAAAAAAGAAAAAAAAAATCGGCTTAACATATCGGCCCAATAAAATCGGCATCATATATCGGCCATCGGCCACCGTGATTTCTAAATATCGGCATCGGCCAGAGAAAAACCCATATTGGTCAACCTCTACTCCCAACGCACAGGAACAAACAAAAAATGGACATGTAGCATTTTTTCTTCACTGGTTGGTTGAAGTGCTCTGGTGTGCTGCTAGGCAAGTGTGACGGAGGTGCATTGCCGTTAAGGTGTTATTTAAATGAATGGCACTGCACAAGGTTCATGCACATAATGCACGTATGTGCACATTACTACATCGCACTCCCTCAAAAAAGGTGTGTTTCAGACCTAACAGTCTTTTACATTGTTAATTCAGGCTGGGTTCACACTAGCTGCGGCCGCGGCTCACAGCATGGGGTCCGGTGCGTCCCTGTTCTCTGTTTCAGGTGCGAATCAGGTCCGAATTTTTGCCTGAATTTGCACCTGAAATGGACCAGAAGACGCACAGGACCCTTCTGCAATTCAGACTGTCGCCGCCCCAGAGGTGTGTGAACTGGCTCCATTGAGAGCCGGTCACACTCTCCTGTCATGCGAATTTACATCAGTGTGAACCCAGCCTTAGTGTTACATTGATGTGCCTTTGTGACTGCTCTGCTGTTCCGACATCAGACACTGTTCAGTAGAGGCAGTGGCAGTTCAAGACGTTGTATCACTTTCTGAACCTGGAATTCGGCACTGTAAAGCTTCAACTTGCAGGTTGCTGTAGCTGCAGTAACTGATATGTGAGCAGGGGAAAAGGCACTGAGACATTTAAATGTAACACTATCGCACCAAAGGAACAAGGTTTGAGAGTCAAGTATGCAGCAGGACTGTGGGGCCAAATAGAAGACCTCTTGGTTCTCCAGAGTACCAGTATGACACAGCAGTTTTTAATGCCCTCACATGTGGACAGATTTTTGCAGATATAGGGAATCCATCCAAGACCTGGCTGCCTAACATTCACTACCAGCAAAAGGAATATGTCACAACTTTACGTTCATACCTTGTTTAAGAAAAAAAAAAAAATGACATCTACATCTAAAACCTAATTGATCCAGAAGAAGGCTATATATATATATATATATATATATATATATATATATATATATATATATATATATATATATTTTTTATGGTTCATTTACATTTGTGTTGGATCAATCTTCAAAGGACGTATGACAGACCATGAGGTGACACAATCTCACCCCCTCACTGCCATTTTAACCCCTAAAACCCACTACTGCACTCAGTTGTGGCACGGCCCCATTCAGTGCCACCCGCCAAGTATGACAGTGGGGATAAATTGTGCCTTGCCACGTTAAGCGGCAAAGATTCTTCAACATGACAGAGTGAGTCCAGCTGAGTAAGACTGACTTCTTCTATCTGACCTCTTAAACTGATTCAAAGCAAAACATTTGAATGGGCTTTAATGAAAGCAGCTATTTCTGTGCCATATATTACTGCCTGAACTTAGTGTGCCCCAAAACGAGTATAAAACAAATGGCTACTTGCATCAAATCCTAATTGTGCATGTTTTACATTGTAAAATGATCCCTTTAGTGGGAATATATTCACTAGGCATGTTTGATCTTACATGAAAGTGAGCCACTTACTCTTTTAAGGTCTTTGAGTCTGTTGTACTCCTCTGCCACCCCCTGCAATCACAAACACAAAGTAGAAAAGGTGAAGATACCAAGAGATTAGGGTAGCAATTATACAGAGGTTTGTAACATCTCATATTCATAACCGTAATTACTGTAGAGCAGCAAAGCTCATCCAGATCTATGCATTTATGCACATTTAAGATGCCTGTCCTTATTCTGCAATTGAACAGTTTGCGCTGTAATATTGGAGCGAACTGTATGTTCTATGGTGCACTCCCAAATCCCTGATGGAGCAGTTTAGGTACATTTTTGATAGGGTGTAGTGTCAGGTATCCTCTTAAGATGCTTACCATGACACCTAAACTGCATTTTGAAAACCACAGGTCTTTTGTTACCTTTAATTTTCTATATAAAAGTCTTGAACAGACACTAATGGACATAATGTTCAGCTCTGGAACCAAATCATCTACAGCTGACTGCTCATGTACCTGGTACTGGGCAGTGCCATCTGTCAGTCCATCCAGCTGTTTGCTGAGCTGTTGCAGTTGGGTGTTGATGTTGTCCATTTCTGCACACATCTTCTTGTACTTCCTGAGATCAGAATCAAACTCTCGCTTGTACTCCTGCCGTTGAATGTCTGAAGTGATGGGTGGATAGACACTATATAAAGAAAAATTCCACAGAACATTAAAGAAAATTTGCAAATAAAATACTGTGCAAAACTGTATACTTCTTTGTATGCATGTTATATAGTATTGTAAACACTTCTGGAATTCTAGAATTGGGTTCGGAAGGGAGGATTCAGGTGTTTAGTTTTTCTTACACAGTGAATTATAGCCACACTTCTGCCTAGCAGCACTAGGGTTGTCGGTTCAAATTCCAACTGCGGCACTACTTGCATGGTGTCTGCATGTTCTCCCTATGCATGCACTGGTTTCCTCTGTGTACTCCAGTTTTCTCCCACACTCCAAAGACATGCTGGTAGGTTAATTGGCACATGTCTAAATTGACCCTAGTATGTGTATGTACAGTATGTGAGTTAGGGACCTTAGATTGAAAGTTCCTTGAGGACAGGGACTGATGTGATTGACCAATATACATGTAAAGAATTGTGTAAAATTGACAGCACTATATAAATACCTGTAATAAATAAATAAAATAAATAGTCACCTAAGTCAGGGGGAGAGGGGAAATCAGCGAGGGACCTGGATGGGGGGATCCAGGTCCTTCGCTGACACCATTTCTGCCTGTGGGAACCACTAATCCAGCGCCACAGATGGGCTTTCACTGTTTGGTCCCCTTGACTATCCTCTGCCCAATGTCAGTAGTCTTCTGGATCCTGAGTGAATCCCTCTGGTGGACAGCTAATGGGAACTGTCCACACCACACAGGCAGTGAGGTAGGTACCCGGATGGAGGACACCAGCAGGAAGTGAACTGAGAAGAGAAGGATCTGTTCTGAATGAAAGCCTAAAGTAAGTGAAAACTGGGTTTTAAAAAGGCTATTTTTCTCAGCAATCAGTCAGAGGGGGGAAGAGTTATCCCAGAGCTGAACTTTAAATATTTCAATCTAAATCCCAACAATAATTAAAGTAGAAGGAAAGGCATCACAATACCTCACCAGTTATATGTTTTTCACCCTTAGCGCTGATCCACCCTGTATACATTTTGTAATAAATCACTTTCTTTTTTAATATTTTTTTTAGATTTTAGACCACATAGCCCTTTTGTTTTTCTGTACAGTGGAGGGTTCAACAACAGTAATGAATATCAGCTAGCTGTGAAGTCATCAAATTGGCGCCCATATTTACCAAGATTGTCAAGTGCCAACCATCAACTGCCTCCCTCTGTACTGCTGTTCCCCACCATCAGCTGAACCATCTGTACTACCTGTCCCCCACTATCAACTGCCCCCATGTACTGTCTGTTCCCATAATCAACTGCCCCTCCTGTACTGCCTGTCCACACCATCATCTGCCCCACCCTTTGTACTGCTTGTTTTTTTTCCTCCCACTGACACCTATGCAGGGACATTTTTTTACTTCCATTGCCACTACCGACACAGGCATTTTTCCCTTAAACTGATGCTGGCATTTCTTCTTTCCCCAGTGATGGTGGTATGTTGTGGGTACAGTACATAGACCTGGGCTTATATGTTCAGAGTAATACAGTATATACAGTAAATACAGGTTTTGTTTATTAGTGGGGGTGGGATTTTATAAGTGTGGTTAAAAATGGACAGGCTCAGTAGGGGGTCTCCGGATTTCATTTTGAAAATCTGTTCATTTTGTTTTATATATGTGTTTATTAATGTGCTGCATTATTGGTTACGACTTTCCTCTTACTATACCTGGGGAGTTGGGGACATGATGATTTACAATGTATTAAGAGGAGAAAAAAAATCTGCACCTCAATGCCCTGTCATGGACAACATTCAATACTGATATCTTTTAATAAAGTGGAACTTTAGTCAGAAAATGAAGTCCTGCTAGATCACTTCAGGCTGGCCCCTTTTTCAGGTATAGCTATGTAAAACATTTAAAATAAGTGCCTGTACTGTTTAAAATTCAATAATACACTGTTTCACTCTCCTCTGCATATGCTGAGTTGTTCTCCATTTTTAAGCAGTTTTAGGCACTGCCACGTTTGTAGAGGCTGATCTGCTGACAGCCTTAGGCCCCTTTCACACTGAGGCTCTTTTCATGCGCATTTGCGCTAAAAGTAGCGCCAGAAAACTGCTTCCCATTCATTTCAATTGATGGCTTTCACACTGGGACGGTGGGGTGGTGCAAAAGGTCCTGCAAGCAGCATCTTTGGGGCAAGTTTGGAGCGCTTTAAAAAGAGCCTCAAAAACGCCCCTGCCCATTGAAATTAACGGGAAGCGCTTCCACCGATAATGCCGCAAAAGCGCTGCAAAAATGGCGCTAAAGCCCAGCAAAAGCACCACAAAAACGCCTAACATTTTATGGCCAGTTTTTGAGCTCCTCAGTGTGAAAGGGGTCTTTAAAGCGGAATTAAACCCTCCTATCCTTTACAGCCAAGGAAGCTGCTTCTGTTTGATCTGCAACTGCCATGGTGCTGCACATGTTATCAGTTATGACACCAGCCATTTGACGGTAGACATGTGCACTGCCGAAAATTTTTTCGTTTCATTCGTTTTTTGTTTTTTTCGTAAATTTGTAAATTTGAAAATTCGAAAAATTCGTAAATTCGCAAATTCAGAATTCGTAAATTCGCAAATTCAGAATTCGTGGATTCGAAAATTCATAAATTCAAAAATAAGAAAGGAAAATCCGAAAATTAGAAAGAACGAAAATCCAATAATAACTAACTAAAAATAACTATTAAATTATAGGTACTGGAATTTCCTTTCAAATTTGGCTGTTAGTGAACGTAACGAATACAAATTTATCTGAAGTTACGAATTATCCAAAATAAAGAATGCCGCATCTAAACAAATGGAATGAAACTAAATAATAATAAATAATAATAATATGTTTTTATTATTATTGTTATTTATTATTATTAATTTGTTACGTTCCATTCATTTACAGTGCCTTGCAAAAGTATTCGGCCCCCTTGAACTTTTCAACCTTTTGCCACATTTCAGGCTTCAAACATTAAGATATAAAATTTTAATTTTTTGTGAAGAATCACCAACAAGTGGTACACAATTGTGAAGTGGAACGAAATCTATTGGATATTTTAAACTTTTTTAGCAAATAAAAAACTGAAAAGTGGTGCGTGCAAAATTATTCGGCCCCTTTACTTTCAGTGCAGAAAACTCACTCCAGAAGTTCAGCGAGGATCTCTGAATGATCCAATGTTGTCCTAAATGACTGATGGTGATAAATAGAATCCACCTGTGTGTAATCAAGTCTCTGTATAAATACACCTGCTCTGTGATAGCCTCAGGGTTCTGTTGAAAGCGCAGAAAGCATCATGAAGACCAAGGAACACACCAGGCAGGTCCGTAATACTATTGTGGAGAAGTTTAAAGGCGGATTTGGATACAAAAAGATTTCCCAAGCTTTAAGCATCCCAAGGAGCACTGTGCAAGCGATCATTTTGAAATGGAAGGAGTATCAGACCACTGCAAATCTACCAAGACCTGGCTGTCCCTCTAAACTTTCAGCTCAGACAAGGAGAAGACTGATCAGAGATGCAGCCAAGAGGCCCATGATCACTCTGGATGAACTGCAGAGAACTACAGCTGAGGTGGGAGAGTCTGTCCATAGGACAACAATCAGTCGTACACTGCACAAATCTGGCCTTTATGGAAGAGTGGCAAGAAGAAAGCCATTTCTCAAAGATATCCATAAAAAGTCTCGTCTAAAGTTTGCCACAAGCCACCTGGGAGACACACCAAACATGTGGAAGAAGGTGCTCTGGTCCGATGAAACCAAAATCGAACTTTTTGGCCACAATGCAAAACGATATGTTTGGCGTAAAAGCAACACAGCTCATCACACTCAACACACCATCCCCACTGTCAAACATGGTGGTGGCAGCATCATGGTTTGGGCCTGCTTTTCTTCACCAGGGACAGGGAAGATGGTTAAAATTGAGGGGAAGATGGATGCAGTCAAATACAGGACCATTCTGGATGAAAACCTGTTGGAGTCTGCAAAAGACCTGAAACTGGGACGGAGATTTATCTTCCAACAAGACAATGATCCCAAACATACAGCAAAATCTACAAAGGAATGGTTCACAAATAAACGTATCCAGGTGTTAGAATGGCCAAGTCAAAGTCCAGACCTGAATCCAATCGAGAATCTGTGGAAAGAGCTGAAAACTGCTGTTCACAAACACTCTCCATCCAACCTCACTGAGCTTGAGCTGTTTTGCAAGGAAGAATGGGCAAGAATTTCAGTCTCTCGATGAGCAAAACTGATAGAGACATACCCCAAGCGACTTGCAGCTGTAATCGCAGCAAAAGGTGGCTCTACAAAGTATTAACGCAAGGGGGCTGAATAATTTTGCACGCCCCACTTTTCATTTTTTTATTAGTTAAAAAAGTTTCAAAAATCCAAAAGATTTCGTTCCACTTCACAATTGTGTCCCACTTGTTGGTGATTCTTCACAAAAAATAAAAATTTTATATCTTTATGTTTGAAGCCTGAAATGTGGCAAAAGGTTGAAAAGTTCAAGGGGGCCGAATACTTTCGCAAGGCACTGTAGATATGGCATTCGTTATTACGAATAATTCGTAACTTCGGATAAATTTGTATTCGTTACGTTCACTATCAGCCAAATTTTAAAGGAAATCCCAATACCTATACTTTAATAATTAGTAATAGTTAAGTTATTATTAGTTAGTTATTATTTCAGATTTTGGAGTTTTCGGGTTTTTGAATTTTTAGATTTTTGTTCTTATTTTCTGATTTTCGTTCTTTTGAATTTTTGGATTTTCATTTTTATTTTCGGATTTCCGAATTTTAGAATTTCCGCATTTTCTAATTTCGAATCTCTGGATTTTCGAATTTCGAATCTCCGAAATTAAAAATTTTAGAATTTACGAAATTTCGAATTTTCCAATTTTTGAATTTCCGAATTTCCGAAATTTCGAATTTTCCAATTTTTGAATTTCCGAATTTTGAATTTCCAAAATGTAGGATTTTTGGATTTTTGAATTTACAAATTTACGAATTTGGCTGAATTCGTTAAAAAACAAATTTGTAACTAAACAAATTGCACATGTCTATTTGACGGTGTGACAGTTTGGTTGAAGACACAAGCAAATGTGAAAGTTATCATTCCTGGTATTCCAGGAATGTAACTGTTTTTTGAAACTGTTAAATCATCGGGTTTAATTCTGCTTTATGATTTACTGCTGTTCAGGGGCTCTGAGCTTCTGCAAAATGGCAGCCTCCAGCAAGAGGAATCAGGAGCAATGACGGAGGCAATTTACAGCACACACTAATGTAGCAATGTAGACTACAATTATAATGTACAGTGTTCCTCCGGTATTTCTATGCATTGCATGTCCCTCTAGTGCTCAGTGTTATCAATTGACATCATTTTAGTGAGCCAAGCTAAAGGGATTGTGGGACGACTAGTTCTACAGACTGATAATTGCTTTGCATAACCATGTGCCTGGACTACACATCCCAGGGGTCTTTGCTGCCATCGGAGAGATTGCTGGGAGGAACTATATAAGAAGCCAAAGCCCTGCCCTGTGCTCTCTTCCTCCTGGGCCTGACGTGAGGACCTCTCCGTGCATGGAGAGAGAGGTCGTGGCCTACCATGCAGTGTAAACATTCCAACCTGGATGAGAAGGGCCTATCGCTGTTTGCTGTTCTTCGGACATCCATCCAGCACCACTTCGGTCACCTGCCAAGCTTTGTTCTATGCTTCGCATCAGGAGATCAGAACGGCGGATCCGCTGCACGTGTGTCGCTTCGGGGGCTGCTGTCCGGAAGGGATTAAATCGGCCTGGTCAACGTGAGAGGGCAATCACCCGCCTTTACAAATCCTTTCTTATGGTTTCACTGGGAGACTTTGCATAGGCATCTTTACCTTGGGAACACTTTACTAAATCTATCTTGAACACTGTGCATAGACACCTTTAGCTCCTACCATTTCAAGAAATCTTATCGCTTGCTATTACACCTTATTGGATACAATTAACAGGCTCCTACATACCAGTAAAGACCATCAGATCTGCAGCGGGGAAATTGCTGTCATTATCGCTTCAAGAACCCTCTTGCTATTGCCACTAAGTCTGACCTCTCACTAGGGTAAAGGTTTATAGGCTAGGTGGGGTTTTCCCCTATTAGAAGTGCTCAGTATAACTAGTTAACCTTGTTTATCATTTCAGGTGCAAACAGTAATCCTTTGTACATGTGTATATAATAGACTGTTTACCTGCAAATATCTTGACTTGTGTTATTGGGAGGAATTCCTTTGCTGAGTTGGCGCTGTTGCCCAAAACTCAACAGATCTATTACATCCTTTATGTGACAATATCTTCTTTGAACTGTCCTAGTAAACATTATCAGAATACAAACGCACAGAGTTGTCTGATTTATTGCTTTGAAGTGGTGCAAAGATGTCTGAACCCAGAGTGTCAGGTGAGTTGGAATGTTCATTAGGTCATGGCAGTGCAGATGAGCAGGTAAATCTAAGCAGCGTCTTAGGGGGTCGTGCTACCCTAATTTTGGTAGCATTTTGGTAGCATAATTGTTAATGTGGAATGTATGTTCCTTGTTAAAGAACATTATTTTTTTATCAAGTTGTTATGGGTAACGTTCCGCTTTAACACAACACACACTTGTACTGTGGGCTTATGAGTATCTACTCAGATCTCCTCTTTGAAAATATGCTTTCCAAAGGTTAATCATATTATCCTAATGAAAGCTTTGAGCTTTACAATGAAAAGCTCTGCTGAAAATTTCAGAGCTTTTGAATCTATTGGAACAAGTGTACTTTGTCCAATAAATACAGGGTCCTCCTGAGCAATATGACAGCTAGAGCCCTTGCGTTTTTCACGTACTAGTTTCAGTTCTGGAAGGAACAACCCTATAGAATTTATCCTCTGCCTTTTTTCCACTCCACTTCTGCTTTTTATCTGCTTGGTTCCAGTTATTTAATGCGCTTACCTGCCCCATTCATCTTCATCTCTGTCATCTCCAGATTCAAAGGCTGTTGTATAATCTGTCTCATACTGAGACTCATCAAGTTCTGGATTCCTCCTCCATCTACGACCCCTACGGACTGGAGGTCTACTTGTGCTCTGCTCCTGGGTCTCAGAAACTGATATAGGTGGGCTGTAATAGCATAAAAAAAATGACAGTATAAAAAAGGGTGAAAATAAATGTGAACATTGTCATGGAACTGGTCATAGTCAATGTGTGAGTCAATAGGTTGGCATACAGTAGACTAGATTTAAATAGGAGCTACAGTCTGCTACCATCATTTTTAATAAAGACATCCTTGGTATTGTTAGGCAGCATTTTAGGATAGTCTTTTACATTAACCCTTTCATGCCTAAGCCTATTTCTGAAATTTGGTGTTTACAAGTTAAAATCCGTATTTTTTGCTAGAAAATGACTTAGAACCCCCAAACATTATATATATATATATATATATATATATATATATATATATTAGCAGAGAATCTAGAGAATAAAATGGCGATTGTTGCAATATTTTATGTCACACGGTATTTGTGCAGCGGTGTTTTAAACACAACTTTTTGGGTAAAAGGACACTTTCATGAATTTAAAAAAAAATGAAACAGTAAAGTAGCCCAATTTTTTTGTATAATGTGAAAGATGATGTTACGCCGAGTAAATAGATACCAAACATGTCGTGCTTTATAATTGCACGCACTCGAGGAATGGCGACAAACTACGGTAACTAAAAATCTCCATAGGCAACGCTTTACATTTTTTTTAAAGTTACCAGGTTAGATTTACAGAAGAGGTCTAATGCTAGAGTTATTGCTCTCACTCTGATAATCAGGGCAATACCTTACATGTGTGATTTGAAAACCGTTTACATATGCGGGAGCGACTTCCGTATGCGTTTTCTTTGCTGCGCGAGCTTGCGGGGACGGGGGAGCTTTAAACATTTTTTTCTCTTATTTATTTTATTTATTTTTATATTATTAAATTGTGTTTAAAAAAAAATAAAAATTTGATCACTTTTATTGCTGTCACAAGGAATGTAAACATCCCTTGTGACAGTAATAGGTGGTGATAGGTACTCTTTACGGAAGGATTGGGGGTCTAAAAGACGTATATATGCGTACGCTCAGCGCGAAGGGGTTAAAAAGTAGTTTTTCACTTGCCAGATATGTAGTAGTATTCCTCCTGAGCAAAGTCTAACGATGGCCATTTCATCTGTGGGCACCTGAAGCCACAGCTTGGACAGGAAGTGATGGTAGATCTCCGCATAGAAACACATATGGTGACAAAAAATCTGACAGGGGTTATAACCCATTTTGCTCTATCCAAAATGAAAAAAAAAGTTTTACCTATAGTTCTACTTTAACAATGGATCCCCACATTCTGAAGATCCCTTGAAGAAAACAGAAAATTGTATCATACTTACCGTAATTTTCCTTTCCTGGTGCCTATCCATGGCAGCATACCTGTGATAAGCTCCGCCCCGGACTCCTCCCCTCAGGATAGTGAATTCATTATAAAAAAGAGAACCACACCCCCCCCTAGCATTCTCCTATTACATCAAATACCAAGGGAGGGCATGTATGCTGCCGTGGATAGGCACCAGGAAAGGAAAATTACGGTAAGTATGATACAATTTTCCGTTTTCTTGGTGCCTCAATGGCAGCATACCTGTACTAAAATAAATAGCTACAAAAACTGGGTGGGTAATGCCTATAAAGAAAACATATATTAAGGAATCGAGAGAGCTGACTCAATTGTCCCCCCCTCAAATTCCACTGAAGAGAGTACCCTTGGATCAAATGTTATAACTTCGCATGAACGTGCCCTGAGATTTTTCCAAGAAGCCGCTCTGCCCATCGTTTCCAGAGAGACGTTGTCACCCAGGACGAAGAAGCTGCCCTCGATGAGTGGGTTCTAACCGCCGGAGGATCCAACCCTCTAGCCCTATACGCCTCTGAACCAGCTTACTAATCCCGGACCCAATTGCTCTTGAGGCCGTTTCCTACCTTTCTGATCTCACCCCAAGGGAGTATGCACAAAATGCTTGATGCTCTAAAGGGTGCTGTAAGCTGTAGGCAACATCTTAGAACTCTGGAAATGTCCAAACCTTGCAAAGACCCTGATCGTGGGACTGGAAGGGTAAGTAGAACCCACGCTTCCAAGAGTTACCGCCTTGTCTTTCTTAATGGCAGTTTGCTGTAAACTCAGTTGCTTATATTGCTAACCATGAGTGTCAACTCTTCCTGGTAGCCGGACTATACCAAGGAGACCATGGGCACCGTTCAGGTAAGAGGTTTTCCTTACAGGTGTATGAGAATTTAACTATGGGTTTTTTACCATTCAGCCCCTCTGGTTTAGCCACCATTAAGCATTGGCCTAAATTGGTTCCACCACACTTATCCCTTAGCAGGCAAAGCCCCAAATGTAACCTGACGACTCCTAAAGGGTTGTCACACTTATTGAATATGCGGGAAACCCCCTCTTGGGCAGCGTTTCCATTGGTTTGACTCCAAAGCCGCAACAAAGAAGTGTAGGCCCTTTTCAAAGCTGCTGAATTTCCAGGACGCATAAATGGGGACGAGTAACATCAAGATTAATGGGCTGTAACCGAGAGAGTAGCTCGGGAAGGTACCTTGGGGAAGAAAAATCCTGTCCTGTCTGCAATTCCACTCTTATCCGGAAAAGGATATGTGTACATCCTCTGCCTCCAAAGGCTTGCACTTCCGAAGCCCTCCTTCCAGAAGTTACCACCAACTGAAAGGTAGTCCTGCATCAGGATCCATTGATGGGAGGATTCTGATGGGGCGAAAGGCTGAGCCATCCGACCGCTCAAGATAAAGGGCAAATTCCAAGAAGGTTTCACAGATGGTCGAAATTTTTTATTTTTTTTTTAAGATTTGGATTAAAAGGCAAGTCTTCTCCCCCATCTCTCTTGCGTCGCTATAGAAATAGCTACCTACGCCTCCAGAGAACTTGGTCTGAGATGAGGATACCTGTTGTTTGTACAAAAAATGAAGAGGAGTGCTTAAGAATGGACCGCGGCATCCGAACACCTGTAAGTTGCAAAGAATCTGAATCCATTCCAGACTTTGCATACACAAAATTCGTGGAAGGCTTTCTGGCCTCAACCAGTGTAGACAATACTTTTGCTGAGCCATCTAGGGCTTTGGAAATTTCTCCCACTCCAACCATGCCGGATCAATTTGTGAGGTGCTGCGTGCAAACCTCTTGAGAGAGAGATGAGGTAGATTCAGAATCTTGACGAGGTGACAGGCACCGAGATACAGCGGCCGGGGGAACAGTGGCCTCTTTGGCCAGAAGGGGAGTATTGCCCCCACTTCGACCGGCTCCTTCAACAATTTGAGGAAACCTCGAAATTATGGGTTTTAAGGAAATGCCCAAGATTGATCTGCACCACCAAGAGGGTATCCACGGCATTTGGAGAGACATGACCCAGCTGAATATCAAGGGGTGAAGAGACCACTCGCTGCTGTCTTGCAGATTCCAGGACAGATGAACTCCCTCCTCGTATTGGTGACCCGGAAGGTAAACTGCCTGCAGTACCAGCAGGTTCTCCCACTAAACTCAATAAGGGAATCTGTGAGTACCCTGTTGTTGGAAATATGGCACTGCCACCCTGTTGTCCAAGCCAAACAGTACCAGCCTCTGCAGTAGATGAACCCCTAGGCTCACTAGGGCTAGATAGGCCGCCCCCATCTTCCGGGCATCCAAGGCTTTTCTCATAGTGGGAATGTCCCATCTTCCTAGTACCTTCTCGTCCATTGTGACCAGAGGCCTTAATGAAGAAAACAAAAAACCTCAGGATGCAGGATGACATGGTCTCGAGTCAACTTAAACCGACTGACGTCAAGAGGAGAGAGAGAGCGAGCTGACGCAACAGATCTTCTAGAAAAATAGCCGCTACCCACTGGGGAGACAAGCACACCGTTCTGGTTGCGGCAATGAGGAGAGCACCTAGCTGGGATGAGTGGGATGGGATGAGAAAACTCTTTTCCCCATTTATTGGCCACCCGAATTCTGGAAGGGAGGAAAGCCGGACCCCTGAGAGGTGCTGGGCCTGATAACGCTATACAGGGGCCTGCATCCTTGCAGCCTGGGTTAGAATCTTCCTCTTTTGGTATGTCCAAACTAAAGTGTTTTTGAAGTACCACAAGCATTGACAATAGGATCAAGGTTGAAGAGAGACCTAGAATTGGCCCTTCTTTAAGGAAAACAACAATAGGCTTAGTAGGCCTAATGGCATCTGCAGAAGACAATCCCTGTCCAGCAATGACTTAAAGGTCCCCCCCGGGCAGGTGCAGAGGATGAAGGGGAGACACTGGAACTGGAGATGTGCATGACCAACCGCCAGCCTGGAAAAAACATCTTGAGGCTCCACTTGGATCATGCAAAACTCACGGCTGCACCAGTTGGATGATCGCTAGTCAGGATTTCAATTTGCAGATATTTAAGTGCGTGAAGAAAAATAGAGGATTCAATATCCACTCCTGGTCTTCATTCCACATCCTTTTGGGGATCACAACACAAAGCGTTAAATAGAGCCCTTTGAGTCTCCTGCCCTTGCAAGGAGACTGGAACTTTGCCCGGGAAATAAAACTTCCAGGGGATGGACTGGGAAGCATAGACATGCCCAGAACAAACGGTGGATACCATCCAGGAATCCAGGAATCCTTGCAACGGCTGGACCAGACCCATTAAAAAGGTTTCGCCCCCTCCTGGGGATTGGGAGGATTCCATTGCTTACTAGATTTCAAGATAGTGACTTGAATGTTTCCTGTTAGGATATCTGTTCTGCCGGACCCGTGAGACATTCTTGTTCCTGGAGGAATGACCTTTGCAGGCAAACACTATAACATGTGACCTCCTCTGTCTTGAGGGGAAAAACCCACACTTCCCTCGAGTCATAGGGGACTTTTGATCCCGCTCTGTTTAGAGGATGCATATACAGCCTAATGCCGCGTACACACGAGCGGACTTTACGGCGGACTTTGCCCGGCGGACTGGATTCCGTCGGACAATTCGATCGTGTGTGGGCTCCAGCGGACTTTGTTTGCTCAAAAGTTGGACGGACTTAGATTTGAAACTTGTTTAAAATGTATCCGTTGAAATCGAGTCCGGTCGAAAAGTCCGCCGTCTGTATGCTAGTTCGACGGACAAAAACTGACGCTAGGGCAGCTATTGGCTACTGGCTATGAACTTCCTTGTTTTAGTCCGGTCGTACGTCATCACGTACGAATTCGATGGACTTTGGTGGATTGTGTGTAGGCAAGTCCGTTCATTCAGAAAGCCCGTCGTAAAGTACGTCGAAAAATCCGCCGGGCAAAGTCCGCCGTAAAGTCCGCTCGTGTGTACGCGGCATAAGGCTTCACCTATGGGTCCCGCTCGGTATCTTGAGCTCCCCCAGTGCCTCTATGATATCATCCTTTGGCGTAACCTGCCGAATGGCCACCTCAATGTCTTCAGTCTAGGCCCCTATGGCGATTATGACTGACGTAAATGCCACCGAGTCCCTGATGAATTTCTTGATTAAACCTGTCACTTGGCCCTCAGCCTAGTGTGACTTGCTCCAAACAATCCTTGCAGACCAGCATATCTGCCACAGAGACGGCCCCCAGAATTCTCGTCTGGGAGAATTTGATGAATGGTGTCTCAAAGATGTGGACCTTTCACCAGAATCGCTGTGTTTGGAGCTTGGCTGGGAATGACTGCTGCAGCGACCAGTAGTCTTGTTAGACTTGCATTGTCGCATAGCGCTGAAACAAAAGTAACAGCGTAAGGCACTCTTTTTAGTTCCAAAAAATAAGAAATCCCCCCCAAAAAAAAGGAAATTTTTTTTTTTTTATTACATTATGTGCAAGTCCTTGCCTAAGAAAACGAGGGTCTTGGTCTGACGGCGGCTGACTCATAACTGTGGGAGGCAGGCAGAGACCGAAAGGCAGTAGAGCAAATACTAGAGAATAAAGTAAAGGGAAAGCCAAAACAAGAAGGGGGGGTAGAAAGCACAGCCCTACCTTCTGAAAACTAGGTATAGCCTAGGAACCAAGTCTTCTTTTCCCTTTTTTTTATTTTTTAAATATACCATAAAAAAAGAAACATCCATATGGCGAAGAAAATATATTTAATAATTTTTGTATTGCTGATAACCAAAAAAAAATTACCCCTTTAAAATCAGTCCGAGAATACTCACCATAAACACCCAATACTGAGGCCACCGGAGCACTCAGAAGTACCTGCAGGGACACAGCCTAGACTAACTAAACCACTTCGGATCATAAATTAGACAAGGGGTGACAAGACACGCACGTCCCCCCTCCCTAGCCCCCCCCCCGAAGCTCCCGTCCTCAGTGAGGGAAAGCCGCAGGGCTCTACCCACAAGTAAGGTGGCATCGAGGGCGTCGGCCGCCCACGCATGCGCTGGGCGGCCGAGCGTCGCTCAGCCAATCAGGGCTCCCAGCGAACCCAGATGTAGAACCAATCAGCGGCGCTTTCGCGCCTCTGCGCTCGCCACTTCTGACCATTAAAAATAGGAACAGGGGAGGCAGGCATGCCCGCCCACCCTTCTCCTGTTCCGCCCACAGCCGATTATGTACCAAGTGAGGGAATATCCATAGGGCTTTCCCCACAAGAAAGATGGCGCCACGAGCGTCATCCACCTGCGCCGAATGGCCAGGAACACCACTCGGCCAATCAGAGATCACCAGAGTTTATAATGTCACCCCCTTAGTTTGGTTAGTTTGGTTAGCAACCCAAGATAGGGGACTGCATCTGGGAGAGGCCTGAACCCAGACGGAATCTGCATATGGCAGAGGCAAGACACACACTGACACTATCCATCAGGTATGAGGAAAAAAAAGGAGAATGCTAGGCGGGGTGTTGCTCTCTTAATTAATTCACTATCCTGAGGGGAGGAGTCCGGGGCGGAGCTTATCACAGGTATGCTGCCATGGAGGCACCAGGAAAACTGCTTAAGCTACAGCACTTTATTATGACATTAGAGATTTTAGATGTACTTGGGTACACTTTTGTACATATCAGCCAGATTAACTAATTACACTTTTTTTTTTAAAGTGCTCAGATGACAGACAGAATCAAATGCCAAATGCATTTTACATTTCCAAGGCATTGGTTAAAGCCCATGTCTAGCTAGTTTTGTCTGAGGAAGGGATAGAGTATTTTTCAAGTTTTATAACTGCGTGTTATAAATATGTCAAATGGAAACACATCCAGCAATAAATACGTTTTAGTGGTGAGCAGAAGGGTTAGAAACCCAGAAAGGATCTTTTTTTTGGACCATTCACCTCTAAAAGTAGTGTTGCCAACCTACCAGATTGAAATTTACTGGCACGGCACCCAAAATTTACTGGCACGACCAACTTTTTACTGGCATTTTACAAAATTTAATTTTTAAGTGCAAATTTCAGTATTTAGGCTACAAACAAGTACACTAGGCTAATAGCAATGTGATTTAAGGTAGATATTAAGGTAAAAAATATCATATTTTTGTTATTTTCGATATAATAAGGGTGGATTATTTAGTCCATCAGTTTTTGTCACTAATGTCCAACTGGAGAGATTTCCCCTTCATTTCTGTTCCATAACCACCACAGAAAGTGAGGGGAAATCCCTAGGATCACCAGAATTTATGTCCTCAATTCTAAAGACCTCCTGTCACCATCACCCCTTGTCACCATCACCCACATCACCTGCCACCATCACCCCCTGCCACCATCACCTCCATCACCTGTCACCATCACCCCCTTCCGCCACTATAACCCCCTGCCTCCATCACCCGCTGCAACCCTCACTCCCTGCCACCATCACCTGTCACCATCACCTGCTGTCACCATCACCCTCTGCCACAACCATCACTTCCTGCCACCATCACCTGCTGCCACCATCACCCCCCTGCTACAACCATCACCCCCTGCCACCATCACCCTCTGCCACCATCACCCCCTGCCACCATCACCTGCTGCAACCATCACCCGCTGCAACCATCACCTGCTGCAACCATCACCTGCTGCAACCATCATCCCCTGCCACCATCATCCCCTGCCACCATCACCCCCTGCCACCATCACCCACTGCAACCATCACCTGCTGCAACCATCATCCCCTGCCACCATCACCTGCTGCTACCATCACCCCCTGCCACCATCACCTGCTGCAACCATCACACCCTGCCACAACCATCACCCCCTGCCACTATCACCTGCTGCAACCATCACCCCCTGCCACCATCACCTGTCACCATCACCTGCTGCAACCATCACCTGCTGCAACCATCATCCCCTGCCACCATCATCCCCTGCCACCATCACCCGCTGCTACCATCATCCCCTGCCACCATCACCTGCTGCAACGATCACCTGCTGCAACCATCATTCCCTGCCACCATCACCCTCTGCCACCATCACTCCCTGCCACCATCACCTGCTGCAACCATCACCCACTGCAACCATCACCTGCTGCAACCATCATCCCCTGCCACCATCACCCCCTGCCACCATCACCTGCTGCTACCATCACCCCCTGCCACCATCACCTGCTGTAACCATCACCCCCTGCCACAACCATCACCCCCTACCACTATCACCTGCTGCAACCATCACCCCCTGCCACCATCACCTGTCACCATCACCTGCTGCCATCACCCCCTGCTGCAATTATCATCTGTCACCATCACCTGCTGAAACCATCACCCCCTGCCACTATCACTTGCTGCAACCATCACCCCTGCCACAACCATCACCCCCTGCCACCATCACCTGCTGCAACCATCACCCTCTGCCACAACCATGACCCCCTGCCACCATCACCTGCTGCTACCATCACCCCCTGCCACCATCACCTGCTGCAACCATCACCCCCTGCCACCATCACCTGCTGCAACCATCACCCCCTGCCACCATCACCTGCTGCAACCATCACCCCCTGCCACCATCACCTGCTGCAACCATCACCCCCTGCCACCTTCACCTGTCACCATCACCTGCTGCCATCACCCCCTGCTGCAATTATCATCTGTCACCATCACCTGCTGCAACCATCACCACCTGTCACCATCGGCTGGGCTGTCACTCCATCCCCATGGACTCTGAATTGCCTGGACAGGCCACCATGAGGGCTTCTCCGTTCTGCATGCTCAGCCTCCAGGTTACTGTTTTTAAAGACATGACATCACTCACCTGAGCCAGTAGCACGCTGCACGCCTCTGTAAAATCCGCCCACCAGCCTAATACCAGATTGGCTCGGGAAGCTCCAGAACTGCGCATGCGCAGTCCCAACCTGACCCGGTCAGGGCACTTTTGCCCTATAGTTTGAATCTGACAGCACAGTTTTAAACTTGGATGATTTTCCAAAAAGTGCGAAGGTAAAAAGACTACATAAAATTGATGACTATATTGATATTTACAAAATTCATGGATATCCAGTCTTTATTGCACTCACACATCGAACACATACCTGCTGGTGAGTGGGCTGTTAACTCTTTCTTCAAATTCATGCCTTGGTGGCTTGTAGATGCTGCTATTGCTCAGGGCCTTGACAGGATTCTGTGACTTTTCTGAGTAGATCATAGTTGCAGTTTCATCTAGAGGGCCACCTGGAACACTTTTCACCTAAAGAAAATATGATCATACATAGAAAAATTTTAATTTATGAAACGTTAAATCATTAGAATTGACCTTAAAGTTTCTTTAGTTTTGGATGGAGTGGAGACAGATTAGAACCCCTGTCAGTTTTTATTGCTGTCTGTGCCCCTATTAGGGAGATTCATCCTCTCTATTCCTCCTGTTTATTGTTATCGTTAAACGTGAAAGTAAAGAAAATTCCAAATTTGTGGTTGTTCCAAGAAAAATAATAGAAGAAAAATCTTCCAGTGGGGACATCAATTCTGTTGGCCTGGGGGTCCCCAAGAGATTCCCTTAATTAGCAGGGATTTCCTCTCACTTCCTGTTTCAGTTATGAGACAGGAAGTGAAGGTAAATCCCCCTAATGGGACACAGATAGCAAAAAAGAGACCAACAGGGGTGCTAACCTGGTGCCCAACAAGTTCCTGTAGGTGCTCAGCATGCAGCCCGCTGTGCTCCAAACCTCAGTGTAGGTCTGGAGCATATTGTGATTTATACTTATATAGGACTTTGCTCTTGTAGCTGCAGCCAGGAGGGCTGGCAGTGCCTGAAGAGGCAGTGTTGGGAGCAGTAGCCACGTGAACAGCTAGCACTGGGACTACCTACAATTTTGCTACACTAAAGGGGCCCGCGGTCCCTGCCTGAAAAGGGCATCTGCTTTAGGCCTGGCTGAGCTAGTGTCAGGCCTATAAATCAGTGCTAGCTGGTCCAGGAAGTGCAGGCAAGTGATGTGCTGGAGGTGTTGAGGAGAGATAGTCTGCAAGCAAGTGTAGTGCTGGAGTTGAAGAAAGGAGTTGTATATACCGGAGGTGTATATAGTTGGTCCCAAATATTTTTCTGCAATCATTTGGGTATCTCATGAATATCCCATCCAAGTTCATTCCCCTCAATAAAAATACAAACAAAGTTTAAGGACTGTTTTTTTGCCTGAGGGTGAATGAGAACTGTGTGCCTGGCTGGGCAGGGTGACAAACAGACCACAACACTCAGCAGCCCTTACGAGGGTACCGCTACATTTGGGGGCTTCTTCCAGGACTGTTTGTTCATGGGTAACCTGCCAGCCATTGCCCCTAGCAACCGAAGTTGACTGAGTGAGAGTAACTGTACTTTGTTCCACCAATTAAGGGATTGAACTCAAGGGAAGGATTTCTGTGCTCTGCCTGCTATTCAGTACTACAGTAACAAGTGCCGTTGCCCATAACAACCAGCGGGAGCTGCCTGTCAAATTATTGCTGCTTGCTCACCTAGTCGCTGGGATGGACACTTGTGCTTTAAATCTGAAATTCAGTAACTTTCTATCATGTGCTGTCACCGGTGGCAACCATGGTGGGTGATCGCACCCATGGATTACAAATATGTCCAGCGCTCTGCTATTGCTGGACATCCTGAACTTTTGCTTCAAACTCCTGCATTATATTGTAAAGTGTGCCTGGAGATGTCTACTGTTGCCCGGGGTGATTGGGGTTAGCCTGCGGGTGCCTGCGGGCGGGACTGTGCTAAAAGTGTTCTCTTCACTGAGATATGGGTTACAAACTGTATTATTGCTACCGGCAACCACCGGAAAAGTCAGCGGTTATCTGCTCTCAGTTGCTCGGGCACAGTCGGTGCTGAGCGACATACCCAGACAAGTCCTGCTAGTTCCAGTGAGCCTGCAAATTTCAGTCAGTCTAACAAGGGGTTAAAACAGAATGCCAGGGGAGGGGCCTGCCGATCAGTTTTGCAAACGCCAGTCTGTCTGGAAGCAAGGGGGCAGTGCCACGCCCTACAGGAGACCCAGCGTTCTCTGCTAGCAGACACCACAAGGCAGAGGAGCAAGATGGCAGAGTGTGCTAGTGTGTTTCCAGCGCTGACCTGATTGCCTGATCTGCAGGTGCGGACACTGGTGGACACCGGTGTCCAGTTGGAGCATCGCGGGAGATTCGTGGACCTGCAGTCAGGACTGTGTCGTGTGCAGCCACGGAAGGCCGGAGCGGGCCTGAAATCCCTGAAAAGCGGGGTGGAGCCTGAGCCTGGTAACTCCCCTGCGAACATCAGTGGCATGAGGGAAGAGGAGCCTGTCATGGCCAGCGGCCTGGTCACGCACCTGGTGACTGTAAGTACTACCCAGCAGGAACCACAAATTGTCCCTGAAATGCCGGCTGCCCCTGTGTCCCTTGCAAGCCCCATCTGGAAGGAGCCAGTGTTGGAGGGGGGTGAGCCCTCAGGTGAGCCAGAAGGGGAATGCGAGGACAGGGTCATAGATTGGGGTTCCCCCAGATTGCAAGCCAAGTTTGGGTCCCTGGAGAAGTTATCAGAGTGGTCATCTCACAGCAGCAGCTCGGAGGAGGAATGGGAGACATGAGGTTCCCAGGTCCTGGAGGTCCAGTCCAAAGGAAGAGATTTGGCAGACTTTGCTGAGGGAACTGAAGAAGCTGCAGGAGCCCCCATCAGCCACAGATAACTCTTTTAAACAGACCCTCCACCATCCAGACCAGAGCAGCTGAAACAGGCAGTGGATCAGGAGGTCCTCCAATGCTTGTGTCCTGCTAGGAAAAGGAAAACCCTGAGAACTGCCCAGGTTTTTCAGGTTCCAGCAGGAAGTTCAATGCAAAGTTGCTCTGGAGTGGGGTCTGGATTACCCTTACGTCCCCAAGACCACAGACATCATTGAGAACTCCCGAGGAGAGTGGGAGGATGACCTGGTTTGTGACCATCTGTATATCCCTAAGCCTTTGCGGGTGTCAGAATGTGAGGAGACCTGGGCCCACTTTGAGAACATTCAGAAGGAATGGAGGCTGCGGAGAGCAATTTACAAGAACAGAGTGATGGTCGTGAAGACAGGACAGCCTGCGAGAAGTCACTCTGTCTCCATCAGGGAGGAAGGGGACAGCAGGAAGAGACCCGCATTTCTATGCGTGAGGAGGACTGTTGGGATGTACAGCCCACCATGGAAATGCCCACATGAACTGCTTATAGGCTACACAATATGTTCTGTCTCCCTGACTCTGTTGCAGGATCAGCAGCCTGCCACCCTGTGCTGTGCCCGATGGATGGACTTTGCTGTTGATGGACACTGGGTGAGGTCTGATTCCTACTTTAACTCTTTAAGGAGCCTGTCAGTCTGGGGAGGGGCCCCTCCCCCCAGGAACTCCAAAGAGAACCACTTCATGTGCTGTATTTTTTTCCTCTGTTTGTTTCTCTCAGCAGGTCATAACCCCCTCCTGACAGAACAAAACAAAAAAAAAGTGTTGAAGTGATGCATGCAGTCTGGACATTGTATATATAGTTGTTAGGATAGGATGTTGTTGTGTTTTTGTCCTCACAGCACTTCTTTGGATGGGATGGCTGTCCATCCATCTCCGGCTGGTGTCAAGTATCCAGAGTATTTCCCTTGAGAAGGCAGAGTATTTCCCTTGAGAGGGAGGTGCTCTGGGTCAAAATGTGATGTTTTATGTTGCTGTTAGCTACAGGGACCTGTCGTTAGGTGTATAGTGTGATGTATATGATGTAAATACCAACAAAATATCTTCTATTTTTGTACGTATTTATTTGTGCATAGCCCCGTCCCAGTTTGTTCAATTTTCCCCTTCCAAAACTGTATTTTTCTTGAGATGCCCTTGCTCCTGTGCCCAGGAGCCTATTTTTGTAAATTCCTAGCTAAGGGACTAGATGGATGTTGGAAAGGGGGGGGGGGGGGGGTGAGTGTAGCACCCTCTACTTTGCTAGAAGTATAGCGCTATGTTTTTGGTAATAGTAAGTAAATTTACAGGTTTAGCTGGCAGCCAAAGGGAAGGAGGAGAGGTGGGGGTGGAGCTGTCTGGGGTGTTCTTGGGAGCCCTGACAAATCCCTAACCTTGATTGGCAAGGGGCAGGCCTCCTTAAATACCTAGGGCTAGCCCAGCTGGAGAGGAGTTGGTGATCGGGTGGAAGATGGGGATGGACCTGTTTTAGGCTGTTGGTGCCTTTGTGGGCGCTTCCCAGTCTGGGGGGGGGGACGCTCTTACAACCCACAGAAGTGTCCTGACCAGGAGGAGCAAGAGAGGACAGCAGGAGTACACTGCCGGGCAAGTCTCCAGGGGTTCCACAGAGGTAGCCAAGAGGCTGTCAGTGGACTAGGGCATATCTAAGAGGACTGAGATGAGCAGTCTGGGATGGGTGCAGAGCCAGTGAGGAGGGTTGTGGTGGCATGGGCAGTGGAGAGGGGCAGCTGCAGCCAGGAGGGCTGGCAGGGCCTGAAAAGTTGGTGCTGGGAGCAATAGCCATGTGGACAACTAGCACTGGGACTACCTACAATTTTGCTACACTAAAGTGGCCCGTGGTCCCTGCCTGCAAAGGGCATCTGCTTTAGGCCTGGCTGAGCTAGTGTCAGGCCTATACATCAGTGCTAGCTGGTCCGGGAAGTGCAAGCAAGTGATGTGCTGGAGGTGTTGAGGAGAGATAGTCTGCAAGCAAGTGATGTGCTGGAGTTGAAGACTGGAGTTGTATATACCAGAGGTGTATATAGTTGGTCCCAAATATTTTTCTGCAATCAGTTGGTTATCTCATGAATATCCCATCCCTATTCAAGTTTTTTCCCCTCATTAAAATACAAACAAAGTTCAAGGACTGGTTTTGTGCCTGAGGGTGAATGAGAACTGTGTGCCTGGCTGGGCAGGGTGACAGACGGACCACAACACTCAGCAGCCCTTACAAGAGTACCACTACATAAGTCTGAGAAATACCAGGGAATGCAGGCAGACATGCTCAAAGACCAATTTTGTAAACAAAATTCTAAGTTCCTTGTGAGGGACGTAATCCAATGTCAGAGTTGAAATTATTGATATTATTCCACTCCAGGCACTTTATGATGTCCTTGCAAGGTTGCCTAAGGAGGAAAAGCATGCAAGGCTGGGAAATAATGTACTTGGGTAAGGTTGTTGGTAGTCCAATAGAAAAAGAACGCTGGATGCTCCATGCTCATGTGGGAAGTATATGTTGTTGAAGATAGACAACAAGGAAAAAAAGGGGGACATCGACCCACATAAGTATCAGACTGAATCCCAAAGCCTTAAGCTATAGAGCTTTAGGAGGATATGTATGCCTTATTAGGAAGCAAAAGTAAAGCAGTGAGTGGGATTGAGCCACAATTCATCAGTTCTAGAAACTGAGATTTGTGTGGCTTTTTTTTTTTTCAATAGGTTTTTATTGGTTACTCACATTAAATAAATATCGTTGTGCAAGGTTAGACACAATATAAATACAATCTTCAGCCGTACATGCATAGCACACATAAAAGAGTAAGCACACAATGTATCCTGGCAACAGGTGTGTAAACTATAAAGAGACTGAGATGTAGCTAACCTTGACAAACTATACTCAAGTATATCTAGGCTTTGAAAAGACTAGAAAGCAGCAGAGAAAAGGAAGACTAGAAAGAAAAGGACTGTAATTAAAGAGTAAAAGAATTTTAAATATATATAAAAGAATAAAAGTATAAAAAAGGTAAATAAACATCACTTAACAAATATAAAAAAAATTGGATAAAATACCGACTCACCCCAAACAAGGGGTGGGGTTTCCAGAGCCAGAGGGACCAGAGTTAGGGAAAGATGGCTCCAAAGGAAACTCTCCGCAGTATAAGTATCAAAACAATTTTATTAATACACATGTTGCAAACGTATCAAAAAGATTCAAACCTTCATCACACCAGGATAAAAAACATTTGTGACAACATTGTTAAGAAGTAAAAGAAAATAACCTGGGCTCTTATTCATACATCCACTCGCACCAGACAACTGACTAAATAAAAAATAATGGTGGCTGGACAGCAATTTCAGGTAATCAGCCGTGGCCAGTAATCGGGGCAAAAGTCACATACTATCAAAGTGGGGGCCACATTAGTTGATAATCCATTGAAAAAAGAGCCAACACATGGTACACAGTGGAGAGGCAATGTGGACAATAAGCAATCACAGAAGCGCTGAGAGGCACATATTCACATGGTTCAAGCAGTGAGTGTATTCGGCAGCAGATAGTTTGCACTGAAAGTAGACAGGAGGGCGGGGGGAGGAGAAGGAGGAGAAACACAGCAAGCTGATAGTCACAGATGGGGAAGTATCCACACGGCGGGGGCAATCTCACCCGGTATCCCGCTAAATCTCTGGTCCTCCCCGACAAGCTGAATCCTAATGAGGACAGTCTCTACTCAACTCCCCCTCAGCATACCTCCGGGATGGCTGCAGGCGTCAGTGTTGGAATGCAGCTGATACCATGTGAGAAATCCTCATGAACGCTGTGCAGTCTGTGTGGAGCGATGTGGAGCGGCAGGTGTACACGCCGTATGAATGAAAGGAGAAGCCTGGTCAAATGACATAATGATGTTGATGCATTTCACTCACAGGGT
The DNA here is from genome assembly GCA_037952835.1 of Lithobates septentrionalis. Classification (NCBI taxonomy): domain Eukaryota; kingdom Metazoa; phylum Chordata; class Amphibia; order Anura; family Ranidae; genus Lithobates; species Lithobates septentrionalis. The sequence goes on along the minus strand of JBBDGP010000671.1, from coordinate 2,244,751 downwards.
CACGTGAGCTTCATCAGGACACTGTGGGAGTCCATCCTGGAGCTTATAACGAGTAACAAAAGTACCCCCCTCTTTGATTTCTCCCGTCACTGACCACAGTCTTAAAGAACCACGTCATAGATTAACCAATAAAGGGATGAAGATGCGTGTGTCTAATAGGTTCTTGATGTCATATTGTTCAAATTGCAATTGCAAATATCGTTTTTGGTCATTGGATCAGCTAGATAATACATACAGACATATCAAGAACACTGACATCCACAGCAAGTCAATCAAGAGAAAATATATCTTACAGAGCTAATAAAAACTCAACGCAAATAGGGACTTCAACTTAGATTTTAAGGGGAAAGGAGATAGAGGAGGTAAAGGAAAACTCCAGCAATGAGGTGATTTCCACACACTATAGCATCTTACAGATATCATAGCTAGGGTTCCAAAAATACCTGCAAATTAAGCCCAGTATTGAGCTTTTTAGGAATCATCGTTTGTAAATGAAAAATACACTCTTTTTCCTTCCGAAGGAGGACCGTGCCAAAGTCACCCCTTCAGTTGGACAGATGGAGGGCAAGGAAACCTTTTACTCTGAGACCATCGGGGGAGGATTTGTGAAATCTGTCAAAATGTTGAATAGGACTACGTTCAGGTTTATCATGATTCCTTGGATTTCTGATGCTACTCAAATGTTCACCAATGCGGATACGCAGTTGGCACTTCGTCTTTCCAACATAAAACTTTTTGCAGGGGCCTATCCGCATCGGTGAAGTTGTTTGTGCACTCCACAAATTGGCAAATGTCCACAGAGGCATCCCTGATAGCCAGTTGCTCATTGGGGTGCGCACTCAAATTATGCGTGCACCAGATTGTCTCTGAGATTTCTAGCTCTTCTAGATACGTAGTGGTCGAGGCCCTACAGTTTGGGACAACTCATGTGATCGATTTACAATATGCCAATGCTTGGCCAAAACAGACCGAACTTCATTCTTTTGGGATCCATACCGGGTGATAATGTGGACAGGGGATGAATGAGGTGGAGGAGGTAGGGTAGTTTGTGTTTTGATAAGATCTTTGCGTTTAGATGAAGATGCATTTTTCCGTGTTGCCTTATTATTTTATGTGAGGAGCCTCTATTTCTAAACCTCTGATAGAGATCCTCAGTTTCAGATTGATAATCCGTTTTAACTGAACAATTCCTATGTATGCGGAGAAACTGGCCTGTAGGGATTCCCCTAATAAGTGATGGAGGATGATAACTAGAGGCCAGAAAGAGTGTGTTAGCGGCTGTTTCCTTTCTAAAAGTTTTTGTCTCAAGTTTGCCATTGCAGATGGATATAGACAAATCTAGGAAGGAGAGTTTTTTATTGTCCCAGGTATAAGTGAGTCTGATGTTCCTGTCATTAGTGTTTAATTCAGAGATGAAATTTAGAAATAAAAGGAGACATATGATAAAGGAGGGGAATAGGGGTCAAGGGCACATTAGATCTTGTCAGAGCTAGGCATTGTGTCGAGACATTTTGCTTTTTTTTCACTTCATGGAAATTCAGGACTGGAAATCTCCACGCTTTAGCAATAGTTTGTTTAGTATCCTTAAAAATGAATATCAATAGTTAAAAAATTTGAAAATATTTTAATTAGGTTTTAGTTATTTGTGCTTCTCGTAAGTGTGGGTGAAACAGGTAGCCTAGAAACATAGTTATATGCTTTATACCTTATTTCACAGGGCATGGGCCAAATATGCATAAAAGTGCCAGAGACTGAACATCCACAAAAGCATGTACAGGAGTACCCTGGGCAAATTTTTGCAACTCCCGACACATTTTGTGAAAAAGATTTAGTGGCTGCCCATATCTGTGACCATATTTCTTCCCCTAGTGGGGCACCTGTCCAAAGGCACGCTTGGGCTACATGCCACTGGAGGGCTCTGTAGCTCTCGTCCAGCTGTATCTCTCCCTGGACCAGCCTGCTTAACTCAGCTGTCCACCACTTGTGCGGTTGTTCTCCCAAAAACAGCACTCGCAATCTATACAGCGACCAGTACCTGCGTGGAGAAGAGCATTTTTCCCTGGCAGCGCTGCTCTCGGTCCAGCTTTTCCTTCCAGAGTTGCCGGCGTACAGCATCATACCATCCCAACAGGACCTGCATTGGCACTGGTCCTCTGTGCTTCATCTGCATCTCTTGCACTCTCCATGGTGGATGGTATCTGTACCTCTTCTCTTCTGCTAACCGGACCTCAGATCCTGGTGGTGGTTTGGATCAGTGGTTCTCAACCCTGTCCTCAAGTACCCCCAACAGGCCATGTTTTGGGAATTTCTCTTAGATAAAATAACAATTGACTCTGATTTAAAGCACCTGTGCAAGATAAAGGAAAACCTGCAAACATGGCCTGTTGGGGGTACTTGAGGACAGGATTGAGAACCACTGGTTTGGATATCCCAGACTCCAGGAAGCATCCCACCTCCTTCCACCAAATGTGAAGGAACCGTCCAGCACCCCGCTTAGGTGCTTCCATCAGTATACAGCTTCCTCCTGTATGGACATAGGGACTAGATAGGGACTAGATATTATAGTTGAGCATACAAGACTTGCTGACAATAGCTTGTATGAGAACTGGAACTCTTTATTGAAAACTCACACAGAATTTATATACCACACAATCAGGTGAGCAGTTGATCATATTGCCCTAACAATACAAACTGTAAAGTAACATAGCTAAACAACAACCAACATATAATATAATTATTAAGCTAATTAAACAACTAGCCACCTAGGTGACTCAGTGCCCACCCAGACAATGTTGTGATCAATCAGAGATCCCACTCCAGGTCAGGCTGCCCAGCACCAAGCTCACAAAGTACATTACACATTATCATAAGTATAAACACATAACATCTCACAATAGTTCCATAGCAAGTTAAAGTGGTCACCAGATTAATCTCATCTCCAAGAGATGATCAGATAGACAGAAACAATAGAACAATGGGAAAGACTTACTTAATAATAAACACATAACAAACCCCACGCCACCTCAGACTAACAGAGAGACAAACGCCTACAATATTCCAGCAGGCTGAAAAGGTGGAATTATATTCTCTTCATAGATTTCTTAAGGAATATTGTTCATAAATATTTCTGTCCCAAGTGAAGGAGCTTCTACAACCCTGTCTGCAGGAGGACCATCATATTCCCTCTGATCATTACCCTGTACAATATTAATATTACATCTTTCCATCGACTCCAGAAGGGAAGCTTTATTGTCCTTATTCAGAGAAGTAATCCAAACCATACTCTCAGCATTCATTATAGAATGATCTGCTTTCTCCATGGGCCATAATCAGTTGGTAAGAGGCTTGCCTCTAGTCCTCTCCAAAAGCCCCTGTGCCCGTTGGGTCTGTCACAGCACCCAAGTCTGTTTTCCATTTCTGAATATATGCCATATATATGTGGTGTTTGAGCGGAGGTCAGTAGTGATAGGTAAAGCAAGGAAATGAAACCTGTGGTGTGTTGGTGACTTTGACATTTCAATTCGACTTGTGAAGTTGTCCCAGGCGTGTTTTATGTTAGCAGTGGTTTGAATAAAATTCCTAATCTGAAGATACTGAAAAAACTCTGTATGGGGAAGTTCAAGTTTGTCTCGAAAGAACTGAAAAGGTTTAATGGCGTCCAAAGAATACAATCTACATGGATGAGTGTTATCCGTTTGAATCTAGAAAGACAGAACACTCACTGGTAAGGTGTGAAAATAATATAAAGCTTTAGGAAAAAGGGTAAATTTTAGTGCATTTATGCAGCCTATCCAAGAAAGGTACAGAAATGTCCAAGGATGTGGTCGGGGGGTCCGTTTTATGGCCAGATAGTTACATAGTCTGGTTGGAAAAAGTTACAGGTCCATCTAGTTCAACCAAAAAAATAATAGTCCAGCTCCCAAGACGTCCAGCTGCAAGGAAAATGAGACTGGATTTGGAAGACCATCTCATGAGGGAATGTGACATTCAAGGCTAAGGCTGGTAAAAGTTTTAGTAAGAACTAGAAGGGCGCTATCTTTAAATAAATTAGGCTCTGTGGCCAAGATAAAAAAGGTTAGGGGATAAGAGACAACCCTGTTGCATACCTCAAAAGATATCGAATGGTTGTCCATAATGGGGATGGTATTGACACAGCCCTGAATGATCCACAATGGCTAAAAAGTGATATGGTCCAGAAATATTTAGACAGAATAAAGGTGGATAAAGCACCTGGACCTGATGGCATCCACCCACGAATCCTAAAAGAATTGAGCTCTGTAATTTCAAAGCCATTGTATCAAATTTTTAGGGACTCATTAATGACGGGAATAGTACCACTGGATTGGCGCAGGGCGAACGTGGTGCTTATATTTAAAAAGGGATCAAAGTCTTTACCAAGTAACTATAGACCTGTTAGTTTAACGGGAAGATACTGGAGTATTTAATAAAAGACCACATAGACGAGTTTTTGCTGGAAAAATACATTTTAAGCAACAGACAACATGGATTCATGAAAGACAAAAGTTGTCAGAGAAACCTGATTTCTTTTTATGAAGAGGTAAGTAAAACCTTGGACAGAGGGGTGGCTGTGGACGTGGTATACTTGGATTTTGCAAAAGCGTTCAATACAGTTCCGCACACACGGCTCATGTGTAAGGTAAAGTCTACAGGCTTGGAAATATCAGTTTGTAAATGGATAGAAAACTGGCTAAAAGACAGAATTCAGAGAGTAGTGGTTAATGATTCTTACTCTGAATGGTCTAAGGTTATCAGTGGTGTACTCCAAGGTTCAGTGCTGGGACCTTTACTTTTTAATACCTTTATAAATGATATTGGGTCTGGGATCTGAAGTAACATTCCTGTCTTTGCAGATGACACCAAGCTATGCAGTGGAATAACGTCCTTGCAGGATGTCTCCAATTTACAAGCCGACCTCAATGCACTGTCTAATTGGGCGACTATATGGCAGATGAGGTTTAATGTTGAGAAATGTAAAGTTATGCACTTGGGGGCTAAGAATATGCATGCATCATACATGCTAGGGGGAGTACAACTGGGGGAATCCGTTGTGGAGAAGGATCTGGGGGTTTTGGTAGATCATAAGCTCAATAATAGCATGCAATGCCAAGCTGCGGTTTCCAAAGCGAGCAAAGTCCTTTCTTGTATGAAGAGACTCCAGAGAGAGAGATATAATTTTGCCCCTGTTCAAATCATTAGTAAGACCTCATCTGGAATATGCAGTTCAGTTTTGGGCACCACTTCTCAAAAAGGATATTGGGGAACTGGAGAAAGTGCAGAGAAGGGCAACCAAACTGATAAGAGGCATGGAGGAGCTCAGCTATGAGGAAAGATTAGAGGAACTAAATGTATTCACTCTTGAGAAGAGGAGAATAAGGGAGGATATGATCAACATATTCAAATATATAGGGGGTCCATATAGTGAACTTGGTGTTGAGTTATTCTCTTTACGGTCAACACAGAGGACATGGGGCACTCTTTACGTCTAGGGGAAAAGAGATTTCATCTCCAAATACGGAAAGGTTTCTTCACAGTAAGAGCTGTGAAAATGTGGAATAGACTCCTGCCAGAGGTGGTTCTGGCCAGCTCAGTAGATTGCTTTAAGAAAGGCCTGGATACTTTTCTCAATGTACATAATATAACTGGGTACTAACATTATAGGTAAAGTTGATCCAGGGAAAATCTGATTGCCTCTTGGGGGATCAGGAAGGGATTTTTTCCCCTGCTGTAGCAAATTGGAGCATGCTCTGCTGGAGTTTTTGCCTTCCTCTGGATCAACTGTGGGTATAGAATTGGGTATATTGGATTGTACGATATTTTTTTTTTTTTGTTTATTTTTTTTTTTTATGGTTGAACTGGATGGACTTATGTCTTTTTTCAACCTGACTAACTATGTAACTATGTAACTATGGTTGAGAATGGTACCTAGTGTACTATGCCGTAGCAGAGGGTGTAGAGTATAAAGCAGATATCCATGAGATATCTATGATCCACATTCAATAAGGAGATTGGCTGAAACTGTTGGGTGTCAGAGGCCATGGAAACCTATGCGGCTGAGATATCTTTATTAAAGGTATAGGTTTAGATTTCTATGCCTCTTCGACATAACCCACAAAAAGGGACAGTTCACAAGTCCTCTGTTAGGTTAAGTTGCAATGCAGGATCGCTTCACACAGCAAATCCATATAATAAAACAAAACGTCTGTTCGTCACTAGTCACTATTTAAACTCAGGTAAGTTCCTGAATAACATGGTGCTTACTAATGGGTTCCCTAAACCAAACAGGTACCTTTTTGAGTGTTCTATCAGCAGTCTGCCTGTTCACACAACAGCAGGCTCCTACAGCTGTAAGAGCAAGCAAGCCCTTGACATCAGTCAACCCACGACCCAGAAGAGGATTTATTAAGATCTGAAAAAACAAAAAGTTTGTACTGTCCATCTGAGTAACAAACTCTGGTGCCCTTCACCATGTACAGTTGAGAAACCTAGGTGACACATGTACACCTTCTGCAATCCTGCCAGTCAGGATAGGTATATATAGGATTGCAGCATTTTCCCAAAAGTTAGCAGTGCATTTTTCCCACATCTCTCCAAAGCTTTACATGAAAAATAATTAATATGCTTCTTTCTTGAATTAGAGCGTAACCTGTCTGACTTCTCCTCAACCCTCAATGTTTACTGAACCTCATAGTTGTGTGGCTATGTTGCTGTTATATTCTCACCATGGAATTTTTGGTACCCAGACTTAGCAGTGCATATTTCCCTCATCTCTCCAAAGCATTTCATGAAAAATAATTATTATCTTTCTTTGTTGAATTAGAGAGTAACCTGTCTGACTTCTCCTCATCCCTCTATGTTTACTGGACCTGATATGTTGCTGTTATATTCTCACCATGGGGTTTTAGGTACCCAACTCTGAACTTATGCTTTAAGGACCACTTATGGATTTCCCTGTATCCTTGGATATCTTACTTTTTTTGTTTACAATTTCTCAGTGTAATAGGTGCTTTACTGTTTTGTGATTTGTGAATGTTACCTTTTTATGGATGAATAGAACTTTTCTGGTAAAATACAAAAAAAAAAATGTTAACAATTAACCCAACCGTGGTCTTGGAAATACATGAGCTGTTAGAGGTGGCAAATACCACAGTTGGGAAACAATGTTAATAAGAGATCTCATATCACTGTAGCACCAGCAATACAACAGATACGTAATCATTCTTGAGGTTGTATTAATCAGTAAAAGATCATGTCCATGTGGGAGGAGGTGCAGCATTTGAAAAAGTTGGAACGCTGGTATGTACTATTCCAAAATAAATTAAATTGCATAGGGGGATTTTTGGAAACGGTTGCTGAAGGTGAACTTACACTTTATTTTTACATTTAGCTTAGTCATATAGAGGCCATCCACATTCATTAAATACCACAACAGATAAAAAGAAATGTAAAAGTATAATGGTAATTTACAGCAACAACCCAGCTTATCTAATATGTCCTACTAATTGAAACAGTCTGTATAATTACATTCCCATATGCTGTATATTGTTTTATTGCAGGACTTATGTAACAGAACACAAAAACAGCAATACAAAAATAATTGCTTTAGGGCAATAAAAGCTAGAAATTACTACCATGGAATTGGATAGTAATATTATAGTGTTTGCCCTTAGAACACCTAGCAACAGGTAATTAATATGTTACTTATACAATATGTACATTCAATAAGTCTGCACATGAGCCTGTCTCTGGTACTGGAGATTGTAGATTGTAAAAACAAATTATACAGGTCATAGTGTTGCACTAATTTAGAGTTCTGTCCTTGGGAATAGCAACAGCTACTCATGGAAAAATCCTGTGGCACAGCCAGCAAAAAACTCAGGTCATGTGGAACAAAAATGATATAATACAGAAAATATTTTTTTTAACTGCAATAATGCTTGATACAGCTATAGAATACAAGCACCAAATAGAATGTTGTAGAGAAAAGTGATGGGGCACCTGGACTATGTATTCTGCACAAAACAAAATGTAAAGATATTTTTTTCTGTTTGCATGCTTATACATTGATATTTTTCTGCCTGCACTGGAGCCCAGAAGGTAAGGAGGTTGTTTACTGGTGGTGCTATTCTACTGGAAAATAAAAAGCTGCTTTATTCTGATAGAAGGGGCTAAGGCACTGAAGCTCTGCATGTTATTTTTCGAGTTTCAAGGCGATGAGGCATTGCATATGCCTACAGCCAACACTGCTCTGTGCTTACAGACCTACAATTATGTGATATGACATCTTTCTTACTACATTTTGCAGAAAACTGACCATGGGTATTGACAGGTGTGGTTAGCTAGTGTGCTACCATGTGGCTCTGTCTTAATATATTATGGTAAAGGGAACTATGTATTTGGGTGTTATGTCCCCTTTTAGAGAAAACCTTCCCCTGGTGATGTTATGGATGAAGTCAGTGCCCATATAAGTGCAGGATGGGAGAAGCCTTAGAGAGATGGGGCATAGGAGCAAAACACCCTAGAGCTAGTTGGATGTTGTTAGCTACTGCCAAAGGTCCTGAAAAGGGCTGCAACTCTGGGTGAGGTAGTTCACCCAAGAAGGACCTGGCTCTTTCACAGTCTTCTGCGGGCTGTAAGTAGGATGCAAAAGGCCTTTTAGGCTAAGACTCCTCTGAATTGAGCACCAGTACAACTGGGAATGAATTTCATCTGGGAGCATGACAGGACAATGAATAAGACAATGGGAGAGACTGGCATACTAAAGAAGGCACCTTGCTGGTGGAAGCTTAGCTGTATGCTATGCTGTGCTCAAGGAGGGAGGAGGTGCAAAAGGGAAGATGGCTTACTAATTATGTGCTGGCGTTCTGCTCCTAAATGACAGTTATAGAAAGCGTGCTCCTGTGTATGGTGTTCTGTGCCAAAGAGCTCTGTCAGTATGTCAGTGTGATGTTAAAAATCTTCGCCATTTTTGAAAAGTTACAGTAAAGTGTGGAAAACGTATTTAAATATTAACATCTCTGTCCTCTATCCCCTGATGTTGTGTCCCGGGTTGTGTCCAGAGCCCATAGCATCACCCTTATTTTTATAAATGAGCGCGTGCAATGACTCAAAAAAAGGTATTGGCTGAGGGAATCTGTGATGGGACCACCCAGAAAAAGGGTGTGAGCTAGGTGGAGCCACCTAGAAAGTGAGCGTGGTCTGGGATTACCTGAAAGATGAGCATGTCAAGTGTGGAAAGGTGGGACAGCTTCCCAGGGATTGGGATGAAGATGTTGGTAAGTATGTAAGTGGCATTTCTATTTATGAAAATAGTAATATCAAAGTAACCCTGTGTCATGGTTATGCAGTAATGTGTGTCTGTCAGCTCACCTTTCCTTCTGTGTTCACCTTTAGAGGCCAGCCACCCTCACCTGACTGATTAAATAATCTTCCCTCAGCATAGCTCCATCCCGGTCTCTAATTAGGAACACTATATTAACCTGGGCATTGCAAGCCAACCTTTCTGATCAACCATTGTGTGTTAGCTTTCGTGTGTACTTGCTGTGTTTCCTACGTCTGATTCCAGTTACCGACCTTGGCCTGTTCTCGACTATCCCTCGTGGTTCCATGCCTACCCTGGCTGGTTGCCTGTGTGTTTCACCTCCGCTGAGATGCCCACCTCGACTCCCGGTGAGAGATTGTTCCCGGAGGCCTGCGACACCCCATCACCATATTACATACCAATTGCAATCCCAACCAGTAAGTACATCCTGGTGTTGGGGTTCTTTATCGTATTATGTCTATGCTTTTGCAGATACTTATTGCCTTTTTATACTCCCATTGTAGGAATATCACGTGCATTCTCCTGACAAGTGGCGCACTGCCACGAAACGCGTAGAGCTTTTTGGTGCCGTGTCCTTGCCCATTTATATCTTGATTATCAAGTTATCCTTTTACCCACACCTGTACAGGTTCAGTGAAGCCATAGGTCCTGCAGGCAGTACCTTGAATTTTTACATCGATATTATCCAATTGTCTATCGTGAACTACGGAACTTTATTTTTACTCTACAATGAGACAAGAATGATACTATGTTCATTATTATGTTTATCAATTTTATTATTGCTACCAGTGGCTACATCATGAGACATTTTGCCAGCAATATTTGTATTGTCATTATCATGCATATCAATCATTTGATTCTAGTATTGTTTGTTATATTCTACTATACCAATAAAGATCTGTTGCTCACCGAATACTCTTTTGCTGCCATATAGTTCATTTAAAGTCCCATCCCCCCTTTTTTTGCTTTTTTGTTTTTCCCAGGGATTGGGATGAAGATGTTGGTAAGTATGTAAGTGGCATTTCTATTTATGAAAATAGTAATATCAAAGCAACCCTGTGTCATGGTTATGCAGAAATGTGTTATCCTTGTCTGCTAGTCGCCCCAACATTTGGCTTATCCCTTACTTTCCTTGTTGTTCCAGCCTGCTGCCTCCTTCCTCTTCTCCTGTAGTCTACCGTGAGTGTGAGCTGTGAGACCCTAGGGGCCGCGACCTGGAGCCGGACTGCAGCGCAGTCCACCCTCACAACTAGAGGCTCTGGTGAACACCTGCTAGCTCTTAGACTCTGCGCCCTGGGGAATCTATGCTTTAGTATGTCAGTGGGATCTGTGTTAGTGATCCAGTAGACCTGCTTCCTGAACCTCCCAGGGTTCAATCCGCAGCAGTCAGTCCTAGGGTCCACTACCTTAGCAGTACACTCCTGACTCCTACGGAGTGCATCTGTTACCTGGACTAAGGTGACCTGACAGTTTTATCAGCCATGGACCCGGCTGACGTGCCACTTCCTGCAGCTGATCCATTGCAGGGCATAGTTCGCAGACTTGAGACCCAGGAATCTATTTAGACCCAGGTGATGCGATTCCTTCAGGATTTGGCCTCTCATTTTGAACAGGTTCAGGCCTCATTAGGACCCCCAGTTCAACAACCTCAACCGCTACCTGCTGCTGCACCTATCGCACCAGTCGCAGCCACACATTCCTTACAACTGCCAGCTCCGGCTTTCTCTGGGGACTCCAAGGCCTACAGGGGGTTCCTTAGCCAGTGCACAATTCATTTTGAGCTTCAGCCCCAAAACTTCCTGTCCGATCGGGCAAAGGTAGCCTATATTATATCCCTCCTGTCCGGCGAGGCATTAGCCTGGGCTGCCCCTCTGTGGGAACTGAATGATCCAGTGCTTTCTAGCCTGTCTAATTTCTTGAAACTTTTTTGGAATATCTTCGAGGAACCGGGTCGTGTCTCCTCAGAGGCCAGCACCTTTTACGTCTCTGTCAAGAGTCCTGTCTGTGGGACAGTATGCTCTTCATTTTCGTACTTTGACTGCTGAGCTGAGCTGGAATAATGAGGCCCTAGTTACAACCTTTTTACATGGCCTCTCTGATAGAGTGAAGGATGAAATAGCAGGAAGAACCCTCCCTGCTGATCTGGACGGTGTCATCACCTTGTGTAACCAGATCGATATTCGCTTTCAGGAGAGGGCCCTTGAAAAAAGACGCCAGCACTCCCCGTTCTTTAGGCAGCTGGAGCTCCATGTCCCTTCTCTTCATTCCGAGGAGCACCTCCTGCCTGCTGAGGATCCTATGCAGCTGGGTCGGACCAAGTTATCTCCCGAAGGACGCGCTAGGTGCAGAACTCTGGGCCTGTGCCTCTACTGTGGAGTCAAAGGTCATTTTCGTGATACTTGTTCTCTTCATTCGGAAAAACGCTCGGGGCTAATACATCTGGAAGGTGGAGTATTGGACCCTGAAATATCACCTTCACCTTCTCGTCTTCTCCTTTCTGTGTTCCTTCATGTTGGCACTTCCCGTCATTCGGTCTCGGCATATCTGGATTCTGGAGCCGCTGGCAATTTCATGGACTGGGGAACTGCATCTTCCATGAGACTTACCCTTTTGCGCCTCACAACGCCATTGGGGGTCTTGGCGATTGATGGCACTGTTCTTCAAGGGGGTCCTATCCGCTTCAGGTCCCTCCCTGTTAAGATGTCGGTAAGGACACTCCACCAGGAGTGGATATCCTGCCTTGTCTTACCTAAGGCTTCATTCCTATCATATTAGGTCTTCCTTGGTTACGGCTCCATTCTTCACACGTTGATTGGACTGCTGGACAGATCTTGACTTGGGGTTCCTCCTGTTCCTCCTCCTGCCTACTCAAGGTTACCCTAAAAGAGAAACTTCCTGTTGCCACCATCCCAGTATCTTCTGCTCTTCCCGTTGCATATAGCGATTTCTGGAATGTCTCCTGCAATAGTCGGGCTGAGGCACTCTATGGGTCGTGTGGCACTCTGGATGAGGAGCCCACCTATGAACCTGAGCCAATCATTCACTCCAGTTTGCATGGCCATTTACCTTTGCCTGTCCCTGGACCCCCTTGGACGCACACCCAGGCTGACTCGTCCACCAGTTCCACAGTCGCTACGCCCTATGATGCGATTCTGGTGGTCGCTGCACCTGGCGATACTGTTCAGTCGGCCCCTGCATCAGTCCAGCCTATGCCCAGTGAGCTTCCTGGGTCTTGTTCAGGACCTTCTGTAACTTGGCCTCACCCTACTGCTACTACATCCGTTCAAACCTGTTTAGGAGGCCCAATCCATCCTTTGGATAGACTGCCTCATTCGGCCAGGTGGGGTTTTCAATCTTTTTTCAGGGCTCTCTGCATTCTGTTTGTGTTTCAGCTATCCAGCTTGACTCTTGTGACACATCACCTTCTAACCAACCTGACCTCAGGGATCCACTGACCTCTGCCCAGTCTGATGGTCCTGTGCTAGATGTTCAGCTCATCTTTAAGGGTCTGGGGGACCCTGCTTAGACTCCTGATGGTCTTCTTATGCCCTTACCCATTCCAAAAAAGCCTTTAGTCCTCAATAAGTCCTTCCGTCCTCTCCCTACCTCGGTTCCGGTCTCTGAGGATAATCTAAGTTACGAGGTTAGTCAAGTTTTGGATTCCTGGCTCCGTAAAGGCATTCTTCAGTACCTCGTACATTGGAAAGGGTTTGGTCCTGACCTGAGGAGAGGTCTTGGATCACTGCATCTGAGGTCTTTGCTCCTCGTCTGTTGAGGAGGTTCCATCTGGAGTTTCCCTTTAAGCCTGGGCCCAGGCGGGGGAGGGGGAGGCCTCGTAAGAGGGGGGTACTGTCATGTATATGCAGTAATGTGTGTCTGTCAGCTCACCTTTCCTTCTGTGTTTACCTTTAGAGGCTAGTCACCCTCACCTGACTGTTTAAATAATCTTCCCTCAGCATAGCTCCACCCCAGTCTCTAATTAGGAACACTATATTAACCTGGGCATTGCAAGCCAACCTTGCTGATCAGCTATTGTGTGTTAGCTTTCGTGTGTACTTGCTGTGTTTCCTACGTCTGATTCCAGTTATCGACCTTGGACTGTTCTCGACTATCCCTGTCTGCTTGTGACCCTGACCTTTGCCGTGTTATGTTTATCCTTGTCTGCTAGTCGCCCCGACATTTGGCTTATCTCTTACTTTCCTTGTTGTTCCAGCCTGCTGCTTCCTTCCTCTTCTCCTGTAGTCTACCGTGAGCGTGAGCTGTGAGACCCTGGGGGCTGGGACCTGGAGCCAGACTGCAGCGCAGTCTATCCTCACCACTAGAGGCTCTGGTGAACACCTGCTGGCTCTTAGACTCCGCACCCTGGGGAATCTATGCTCTAGCTCCCAGTGGGATCTGTGTTAGTGATCCAGTAGACCTGCTTCCTGAACCTCCCAGGGTTCAATTCGCAGCAGTCAGTCCTAGGGTGCACTACCTTAGCGGTGCACTCCTGACTTCTACAGAGTGCATCTGTCACCTGGACTCAGGTGACCTGACACCCTGCCACCAAACCATTCATTTCAAAGACAATCTTTATATAGGATTATTTCAGGATTTCAAATATTTTAAGCATTATTTATTATTTTCCTGTAAAAGCCTACATAAAAAGGAAAATAAACTGCTCTGTAATCTAAATAAAACCCTAAAAAGCAGCTGCTCTGCTGTGAGATATAACACAGAAAAGGTTGTACAGTGATACATGGAGCTGCGCTCTCACACTAACAAAACTAATAAATATGACAATATATTAACTGATACGCTCATAACATTTTAGACAAATAATTAGTCCAAAACAATAAGTGAATCAAAAATAATGTGATAATAATAGTCTCAAGGAACTAGTGAAGAGGCTTGGAAGGATGTCTCCTTAGCGAATAGCCTATAAAGAGATCGCACCACCCATGCAGGCAAAGAGTGTATATATTCCTGATAGATGATAGTAAATCACACTGATGCACAAAGTGTAAATCCACCACCACATAAAATGCACGCTTATGAGCTTGTACAAGCTGAATCCCTTGTGGCTAATACCCAGCCAGGGCCTTTATCTCCAGGGATGACAAGCAGATGGCAAATTGGACCAGATAGACATTCCAACACACTGACAAAGCAGATGGTCACCACAGGGCTCAAGCACCCAAAATCCTCCCTTGGATGCCTTGCTCATAGCAACCCAAAAAAAAGAAATGCTTGCCATAGTGTAAAACCAAACTAAGTATTTAATAAGTAAACAGTAATGCACTTACATCTAGGTTAAGTACAAAGGCATAGATAAAAAAAGCCGGCCGGCTACATCAAAAAACACCCGTCTTCCCGGGATGTGGAACTGCGCAGTGACGTCAGCACGTCGCTCCTACCAACGTGTTTCCTCACAATCTGACGTCATCCCGGGGCACGGGCGGCATGCTGATTCACCGGTATAAATAACACAAAGACCATGCCTCGGTCTGAGCCTCAGGCGGTCAAAACAATATTCGCCATCAATAAACAGGGAACAGTGCCAATATTACCAACAGATGAAACTCTGCTGGTCACAGCCTAACCTAAAAAATCCACTACTAAATGAATAAAATAATTATCCAAAAGTAAAAAATAGAAATAAACCAAATGGTGGACATCAAATGATGTTGTGGTAACAGGATATGTCACCAAACTCTATACAGAGTGATTCAAAGGCTCCGCTATAAGGCATCCCCTAGTGGTATTACCAGAAATTCCTGGAATTCAAATGGTAGGGTAAGGCACACCATAAGATCATACATAGGAGATGGCTGAAAATTCTGCTATAAAGTGATCCCCAATGATCTTAAATAAAATTGCCTCCTTAAGGTCATATTTGTATTTATTATTTATAAAAAAAGATATGAAAATGTAAAATTCATATTAACAGTAACCAAAAAATAGTCAAGCAATGCCCGAGACTAAGATTCACAGAGCACTGTTAACACACATAATAACATTTAGGAATTGTTAATAAAAATGTTGACATTCACGTCGACGTTCAACCCATGGGGAGCATATGATTTAATTTTAAAAATCCAGGACATCTCAAGCTTGCCTCTTACTAGAGAGCTACCCCTCCAATGAAGGCTATATTTATCTATCCCCAAAAATATAGTACTGGTAGGATCTCTATTGTGTACTGTTAAATAATGCTTAGAAACAGAATGTTAAGTAAAACCCTTTTGTAATATTGTTTATGTGTTCATTGAGTCGAACCTGAAGAGGGCGCTTAGTCCTGCCCACATATTGCAGTCCGCAAGGGCACTGCAATAAATGGACTACCCCTGCAGTAGAGCACGTAACAAAAGGCTCTGTTGCAAATTCAGCAGAGGTGCTGTTGGAAACAAAACTGTTCGTCCTCCTACTCTTGCACCTATGTATGGAACACACTTGGCATATTCTACACTGATAGTAGCCAGTAAGGTGATGAAAAAAAGCTGGGTCTTTTCAGTGGGGGATCCAAAACATTAGGGGCTAACCTATCTCTGAGGGAGGGAGCACCTCTAAAAACCACCTGAGGTTTATTGAGTAAGATGGTATTTAAAACCCTATCATTGCCCAAAATATGCCAGTGTTTCTGTATAAGATTTCTGGTGTTTTCCGGTGCTGAATAGAGAAATTAGTAATAAATGGGACTTTAAAATGGGTATTCTTCCTCTCATCTGGGAGTATCTCTTTTAACCTGTAAAAGCCTACCTTGTGAATATTTCCAAAAGTCAGGAAACTGCTGCAAGGTGCATCACTGTCAACTGACAGGGAAAAGCACCTTCCTCCAATAATCTTGATGTGTATAGATGAGATCGCCCTGGCAGGCTCGGGTGATGTTTTCTTCACATGGAGCATCTGTCAGGCTCTACCTATGTCTCAACTGCCTCAGTGAACCCAAAGTGGGATACATGTTGACTGATTAGCCATAACATTATAATGAATAGGTCCCCTTCTGCTAAAACAGGCCTGATCCGTTGAGGAATGAATGCCTCTAGACCTAAAGTTATGCTGTGGTATCTGGCACCAAGCCATCAGTATCAGATCCTTTAAAGTGTTTGTTGCCCCAACATTTCATATTCCTTACATGTGTCTGTTGTACCATGTACTTAATTTAAAAAAGTATCCTGTTTGTGACGGACCCTTATCCTCAACAGGACTATGTCTGCTGTAAATGCTTCCTTTGTCCAGAACCAGCACTATCCAAGGCCCCTTAGCTCACCCAGTCATTAGCCGTAACTCAATGTAGTGTGAAAAACATCAAACTGTTTATTCAAACACAGGTACACAGGTATACACTCAGGGAACAACTCCCCCCTCCCTTTGATTCAGGGTGGGGTAAGCTGTCCAATCAGCAAGGAGAGTTATTGGAGGAATTTGCCCCTCCCCTCTCCACCCTGCCCCCAGTACACATGCCAGGAACATAAATATAAAACATCCATCCCATAATACATTTCTCCTAAGGCAGACGGATACAACAGAACAATGGGACACAGTCACACCCCAAACTATCCCAGCAAACAGTCCACAACAGCATGAGACGACATACAATATATACAATATTCCAGTGTGGCTGTACAGCGAGTCCGACTAGCACAGATCAGACTGTGGTTCTCGGTCACCCTGTGCCCCTAATGAACACAGGGTGATTTACACATAGAAGGGGCCAGGGGAGCTGGACACAGAGTTTCCAGGGCTCTCCAAGGTAAGCTAGGTTCCACAAGCCCCCCACCCAAAGTGACCCCCGTCACACATATCTATTTTCAGCAGGGGACTAACACAGGAGGAGACCCCAGATGGGTTGACTCCAAAGTTAGTCAGTAATTCCAGTCCCCCAATGCCAGTATCCACACAGTACCCCAAATAAATTGTCCCAAACATAGCATTACTCACCCAGCCAACCTCGGCCTCTCTCAGAGAACATACCCACCGCTGAGGAGAGACGTGGACTGGTCCTTTTCCCTGGAGTCCTTTCAGCAGCTGGTGAGAAGACAGAGTGACTGGGCTCACACCGTCATGCTGTTGGGGATCTGGGCCAACTGCCCAGCATCCCCGGGGTATACAAGTGGAGACTGAAGTCCCATCCACTTTTGATATATGAAAATCCCCCAGTGCTTGCAATGCATGGCTGACATCCTCCTTTCTCAAAGCCACACCATTTTCTGGGGTTGTGTCAGTGGAGACCGAAGTCCCTTCCACTTTCACAGGAACTCCCTCTTCTGTTAGTTGAGGGCAGAGGCCAGCAGCACTCTGCTCTGTTGCCAGCTCTTCTGCTGGGTTGGTGTCAGTGGAGACCTCAGGCCCATCCACTGATATCAGCTCAAGCTGCAGTTGTGTGCAGAGGCAAGTAGCATTTTGCCCTGTTAGCACTTCAGCTGAGGAGCCCACATCATCCACTGTTGGGAAGTGACCATCACCTTCTCACCATGGGCCCCTGGAACTGCCACAGGTGTGGGGCAGAGGTCTTGGACCCTCTGTCTGGTGGCCAGCGCTTCAGCTGGAGAAGTTTCTTGTAACTCCACAGATGCTGCTGTTTTACTGGGCAGAGCTCAGTGAAGTTTGGCCCTGATACCAGCTCTTCTGCTGGAGGCTCACCAGGTTGTTCTTCCTCAGCAGAACAGTCTATCAAATCCCCAATCTCTATAAGTGGTGTCTGGGGATAGAGGTTCACCACCTCCTGCCCATAGAACGAAGAAGAGGTTACTGGTGCTGGGCAGAGCTCAGTGATGTTCGGCCCTGATGCCAGCTCTTCTGCTGGAGGCTCACCAGGTTGTTCTTCCTCAGCAGAAAAGTCTATCATATCCCCAATCTCTGCAACTGGTGTCTGGGGATAGAGGTTCACCATCTCCTGTCCGTGGAACCCAGAAGATGCTATCTGTGCTGGGCAGAGGTTAGCAGAGCTTTGCTCTGTTGTCAGCACTTCCGCTTTGGGGATGGCAATCTCCGGAGTTTCCACTGCCAATTCTCTGGCATGCTGCTGGACAGGCACATTCCTCCATCCAACCTCGTCTTGTGCAGAAACAGGTTCATCAAGGTCAGTCAGCACTTGCTGCATCCGCCATTATACCTCTGCATCCATAGCTGCGGGGACAGGTGGGCAAAGCACACTGTTACTATGCCACATTGCCCACTCTTCAGCCAGGATTTCAGAGCTGTCGGCTGGTACTTCTGGATAGTCCCAGGCAAAGGGTGCCCCAGCCTGCTGCTGAGTCTAGCAACTGTATGTAGGCGATCTCCAGCTCCCATTCCTGAACTGGCAGAAACTCCAAATCTTCCTGTGCCCAGAGCACTTCCGAGACATTCAGTCTTCGCTCTCTGTGCTCCATTATTTCCTCCAAACAGCACTCCAGATCACTCCCAAAGTCAGGGTCTCTGGACAGCCTCGAGTACAACAATCCCAGGCCACCGTAGTCAAAGCCTTCTATGTGGCTGTCATCTGCTGTCCACAGGCACACTTGGGCTACATACCACTGGAGGGCTCTGTAGCTCCTATCCAACCGCATCTTTTTTTTTTTATATCAAACAAGGTTTTATTGAATAATTGGTGCATACATAAAATGTTTACATTATCATGTTAACGCTGTAACAGTATTACAATTGTTATCTTTTGAATAAAAATATAACGTTAAGTACAAACATATCTAACTTGTAACAACTTTCAAGGTATATATATTTGGTTTTTATAGACTGTCCATCTATACTTATATCTATTTATCAGTCTGTGGTCATGTGATTATATTAGACACAGGTAGAAGATTCCTGTAGCCATCTATCCCATATCTTGTTGTACTTTGCTGGGCAACCTCTATTAATATATATACATTTCTTGTATGGTAATGTATTATTTATCTCCACCTTCCATTCCACTACTTTAGGAGACTCCTGTCTCATCCATTTTTTGGCAATAACTTTTTTTGCTGCAAAAAGTGTTTCATGTAAAAAGGTTGTAGTATATTTGTCAGTTGTGTCTGGAACTATACCCAAGAGGCACTGTTTAGGGTCTAGGGTCAGAGGTGAACCCATTGTGTCGTGCAAAAATGCCACAATTTGTTCCCAAAAGCCTTTTATCTTAGGGCATGTCCAGATTAGATGGAAGAAAGTACCTGTCTCTCTCGCACACATCTGACATGTGGTGGTTTGTGTACTCTTGTATCTTGCCACTCTGAGGGGTGTGAGATATGCCCTGTGAAGAATGTAGAGTTGTGTTAATCGATCTGAAAGTTTAGGAGATACAGTTTTGCAGGCCTCCAATGCCTCCCCCCATTCCTCGTCCTCCATCGCTCCCACCTCCCTCTCCCATCTTGGTTTAAGGCCATATGCTATCTTAGTAGCTACAGGGGTTATAAGCAAGTTATAAAAAGCTGAGATCAATTTATGAGAGTCTGTGCTCTTAATTATAGCGATAAGTACATTGGGTGAAGGATTAGGATAACAGTCAGGGAATTGTGATTGTAGTGCATGTCGAATTTGTAGGAATCTGAAGGACATCTGGTCCTGGATTGTAAATTCTTCTTTAAGTATGTCAAAGGTTTTAAGCTGTCCATCTTTTAATATATGATGCAGGTAAAATATTCCCTGTATGGACCATATAAATGTATCATGTATTTTATTAAGCTCCTGGAGATTTTTGTTATGCCATAACGGCGTGTAATCGTTAATTTTTGAAATGTCTAGTCTAGAAGTTGCTAAATTCCATATTTTCTTGTAATGGTATAGCATAGTGTGTCTACTGTTTCCTAGTTCCATCCCTCCCATATCTGCCGCTATTGCATATATCGGGTCTTTGGTGTATTGCGCCCAATTCGGACATAGGAGCATGAGAAATCTCTCGCTGTCAGTTTTGTCTAGATGGAAAAGCTGTGATAACTGTGCTGCGATGTAGTATAGGTTAAAGTCAGGTAGAGCAGTGCCACCTAGATCAGTCAGATTTTTGAGGGCTTGCCATGCTAATTTGTGCCTATTGTTACCCCACACGAATGTCTTTAAAAGGGACTCTAGAGATTTAAAATGTTTCAAGGGTAAGTAAACTGGGGTGTGCCATAAAACATAGAGTATTTTGGGTAGTAGAATCATTTTGATTAAGTTTATACGGCCCCAGACACCCAATGGTAATTTGGACCAAACCCGTATTTTATTTTTAACTAAGGAAATAAGAGGAGCTATATTTAGGGATATATAGTCCGTAGGGGATCTGGTTATGTGAATCCCTAAATATTTGATGACATCTACTCTCTGGAGTGGGAGCCCGGTTTGGGATTCTGGAGGAGGGAAACTGTCGATTGGTAAAATTTGGGATTTGTCCCAATTAATTTTCAGACCTGAAAATATTCCAAATTGTTCTATCGTGTAGAGTGCATTGCATAATGATGGGCCCGAGTCTGCCAGGTATAATAGCGTGTCATCTACATACATGCTAATTTTTTCAGTCAGGGAGCCTATTCCAAGTCCTTTAATTTCTGGGTTTGTTCGAATGGATATTGCCAGAGGTTCTGCCGCCAGGGCATAAAGTAATGGGGATAGGAGGCATCCCTGTCTTGTGCCTCTGCTGAGGTTGAATAACTGAGACGACCATCCATTAGCCACCACTCTGGCCCTGGGTGCCTGGTATAGGATTGGACCCATTTAATGAATTTTGGGCCAAATCCGTAGCTCTCTAAACATCTCCAGAGATAACTCCACTCTACCGAGTCGAAGGCTTTCGCTATGTCTAAGGTCACAACAACCCGTGAACCAACTTCCTCGTGTGTAGCTTGCAGGTTAATGTATAGTTTTCGAAGGTTAAACGATGTGTTTCGTCCAGGCATGAAACCGGTCTGGTCTGAGTGTATTAATGTTAATATTACTTGATTAAGTCTGATAGATAGTACTTTGGCAAGTATTTTGATATCAACCTGTAGAAGTGATATTGGACGATAAGACTCTGGGAATCCCAAATCCTTGCCAGGTTTAGGGATGAGGATTATTGTAGCCTCTGTCATAGATGGGGGTAAAGATCCGGTCTCAAATAGATGATTATACAACTTTAATAGTTTAGGGGTTAGAATTTCACTGAATTGGGAATAGAAATCTATTGGGAGTCCATCCGATCCGGGGGACTTGGACCTAGCAAAGCTAGCCATGGCAACTGATATTTCGTCTGTTGTGAGCGGTGCTTCTAATAGTTCTACCTGTTCTTCTGTTAACTGTGGGAAAGTCACCTTTTCAAGAAAATGAGACATAAGGTGGGTCTCAGTGGGGGCTGTCGTTGTGTATAAGTCAGCAAAGAAGTCCCTAAACATTGAGGTTACTGTAGGTGGGTCTGTGATTTTTTTTCCCCCGGGACCATGTAACGTAATAACCACCGGGGGTCTATCTTCACTATGCACCAAGTATGCCAGTAACTTGCCTGCCTTTTCCCCATGTTCAAACATTTTCTGTTTGGAGAAGAAGATTTTTTGTTTGGCTTTCTGGTACTGTAACTGGTTAACCACTCTAGTCTGTAATTTGAGTTGGTCTGCGTTTACTGATGTCGGGGTGTTAGCGTACACTCTTTCTGCAGAGGACAAGTCCTCCAGCGCCTTACCGAGGGCACTAGAAGAGTCCACCTTAATTTTATTTATAGCGGTTATCAATGTATGTCTAGCAAATAACTTAAAAGAATCCCAAACTGCAGATGGCGATGCTGACCCATCATTTTCCAGGAAGTACCTTTTCCATTTATCTATAAGCTCGCCATCCTCTGGTAAGAGAGAAAGCCAGAATGGGTTTAGACGCCATGTCTGTGGTGGCTTTGCCACTGGAATACTTAATGTAATCCAGTAAGGACTATGGTCCGACAGTACTCTAGGGCAAAACATTACCTCCAATAACCTTGGAGTCAACCTACGGGAGATAAGTATAAAATCTATACGGGACATGGAACCACGAGAGGGCGAAAAACATGAATATGACCTAACCTGTGGGAACTTATAGCGCCACGTATCTATTAAATGGAAGGCGGAGACAAGTTTAGAGAATTTAGTTTCAGTGGGGGCATTAGGAGCCGTCAATGTTAGCTGTAGCCTGTCTAGATTCGGATTTAAAGTGACATTGAAGTCTCCTAGCCAAACCGCTGCTACATTTGGATGGCGGGTCATGAATGATATACCCTCTTTGACTATGGACAGATTAAATGGAGGTGGTATGTAAAAAGCCATTATGAGCAGAGGTTCTCCATATACTTTGGCATAAATGAATACATAACGGCCTTGCGGGTCAGTAATTAACTCACACAATTCAAAATGTACGGACTTAGCTATTAATACAGAAACTCCCCTGGAATGGGACGTGTGGGTAGAATGATATGCCCATCCAACCCAAGGCCTGCGAAGTGCCATCTGAACGCTTCCCTCAATATGTGTTTCCACTAGTGCCACTATGTCCGCATGTTGCTTCTTCAGGATTGTGAAGACTGCCGCGCGCTTAAATTTCTTGCGCAGACCCCTCACATTCCATGTAAGAAATTTCAAAGATGCCATATGCAAAACTTTTTAAACATTAATAAATCATTTATATATAGCAATTTGCTCCTTCCACACAAGGCACACAGATTTTTAATTTTCAAACATAGCTGTCTCAAACACTTGTCATACGACACATATGTACTTTTCAATAGAATGGGCATATGTAACGTTACCTTGTTCCCATAATGCGTATGCACATTCAAGTTTAAACGACCCAAAAACATTTGAACCCCCACCCCCCTCCCTGCCCTACACTGACCCAAACTTGTGTGGGCATCATCCCTTAACTGGTTGTTATCTGGGAAGTGTTCTAACATCTTAGTGAGTAATGGAATGTAGAATAGTTGGTTCAGACTCCGGACATTAAATAGAATAGGTGATATCAGCCATATCACTTGCAAAAAGTGAAGTATGGTCTCTTGATCCTCTTGTTTCCGTTTGACCGGAGCCTCTAAGTGCCGGATATTGTTCCAATAAACATGGTGCTGCTTCCCAGAACTATGTGGGGTAAAGTCTCGCTGCACGGTGCATGTTGATTGTAGGACTGTTTTTCTCTCTCCGGAGCCCCGGAGGGTATTTTGACTCTTGTACTATGATTAAACAGGATTTGTTCTTAGAACTTGCGCTGGTTAGGAGCAGTTCCTGGTCATTTCTGCGTTATCAATGGGACTTAATCAATCTGCTTGTTGAGGATTGGCTCTTCGTTCCAACCAAGAGATCACCTCCTCTGGATCCTCGAAGAAGACCGCACGATCTTCATGTTCCACCCTAAGACGGGCTGGAAAGAGCATGGAGTACTTGTATTGCATATTTCTTAGCTTGCGTTTGGCTTCCGTAAAGCTCTGACGACGACGCTGGACTTCTGCCGAGAAATCTGGGAAGATGGCTACTTTAACATTTCCAACTGGGATATTGCCTTTTTCCCTAGCCATTCTTAAAGCAGTGTCCCGGTCCTTATAGTTAAGAAGTTTAGCTATAAACGTGCGAGGTGGAGCTCCCTGTGGAGGGGGTCTTGCCGGCATGCGATGTGCCCGCTCTACCGCAAACATAGGAGATAAGACTTCTCTCCCATAAGTGGTGATCAATAGTTGTTCCAGAAACGTGGTAGTGTCCTTGCCCTCAGACCCCTCCGGCAGGCCTATCAGGCGTATATTACATCTTCTCAGCCTATTCTCCATATCATCTTGCTTTATAAGGAGTTGCTGTATCTGCCTTTGCACACGGTCTGAAGATGTTTGTAAGGGTGGAATAGCATCCTCCACCTCGCTCAGTCTGGTTTCAGTTTCTTTCACTCTTTCCCTGAGCTTTTGAAAGTCCTGTCTGATAAGGGAGATATCCATCTTAACTTCCTCAATTTGTGGTGTGAGAGAAGTTCTGCAGAGGGTGATTGCTTCAAGGAGTTTGTCGGTATCGCTCGCAGTTCGCTCTCCCGCCGCAGCCTTCTCACTTGTTCCTTCCTCCTCCATGTCCTCCTTTTCTAGTCTGCGGTACTGATCAAGTTTTGCTGCCGCTGCTTTTTGCGCTTTAGTTGGTGACATATTGTGAAGGTCTCAGGCAGCGCCCAGACAACCTCCAAACTTGATGTGGTGAACTGGTTTGCTGGTTAATTAAAGACAATTGCTGTGCAGGTTCTTGTAGTCCCCAAAGTGCCCAGGGAGTGGAATTGGTATTACAGGGCAGATGTGTGTGGTTCTTCACCGCCTCTTTAGGAGCTGGTAATCTGAGGCTACTACACGTGTAATCCTTGGGGTCCCAGTGAAGGCCGCCAAACGGGGTACATCAGGGCCACATCTCATGTGCTCAATATAAATAGCAGAAGCAGGTGTGCTAAGATGGCCGCCGGCCGCCTCGTGCAGGCCTAGGCCTCAATCCAGGCCGAGTGTAGTTGTCAGCCTTCCCGGGGTCCCCGCTGGCCAGATGGGTTATATTAAGGAGGGGTTAATGTTGCCCCGCTCCCCGGGAGGTTTGTCCAGCAGCTGGGTACCTTAAATTTGTGAATTTCACAGGGCAGAGCTGGAGCATGGGAGGACCAAGATGGCCGCGGCCTCCGGTTGTAGGCCGAAGCCGCGGACTTGCCTAGTTTCGGCCGCCGCACGGGAGATCGCCGCTCCGTTCGGGACTCCATGCATCAAACCGGTCCGGAACGAAGCCCAGAGTATCTCAAGCGTCCCAGGTAGGTGATCCAGCCAGCAAGGAAGTACAACGAGTCCAGGATCAATTCAAATAAGGAGTAATAGACGGAGCTCAGGCTGCCAGCGTCCTACTCCATGCTGCGTCAGGCCACGCCCCCCTCCAACCGCATCTTTACCCGGATCAGCCTGCTTAACTTAGCTGTCCACTAGGGGTGTTGAATTTAATCGCAGCATCGATGCATCGAGATTCGGGGTGACGTTATCTTCGTGCTGCGCTGTGCCCTGCCTCTCTGAACGTATCTGAAAGCAGCCGAAAGGCGCTGTGCCCCGCCTCTCCACACTGACCCGAACTGAGCCGAGGGCGTTAGCCGCGCCCTCATTTCCTGCCTCCCGCTGATGTCATCCCCAGCCGCGTCGCTGTGTGTTTAGCTGGCTACTACAGGAGAGGAGACATGTGGAGCGAGTGTCCCCGACTCCCGGTCTCCAGAGAGTCCTCCTCGGCTCACTGTCACATAGGCTGCTGTGGGTCACCTAAGCCAATGTCCCGCACTTTTCTTCCTCACAACAGGCTGCTGCGGGCAGTGGGAGACCCGAGCGAGCCAGAAGAATACTGGATGGCCGCGCTTGTCCTCCTCACAGGCTGCAGTGAGAAACCAGTGCACACTGTCATCATCATCAGGTACTTAAGTCAGACACATATTTTTCACATCACAATTTAATTGATACCTTTTTTTTGTATGATTTATGGTTTTGCTCATAACTGACCCCACAGGTATCAATGAAGTTGTGAAAGGTATCAATGAAGTTGTGATGCGAATCAATCACTAAGACAATAAGACATGCATAAACCATAATTCATGAAATGGCATACATTGTCCCCCAAACGACAATGTATACCATTTCATGAATTATGGTTTATGCATGTCTTATTGTTACATAGTTACATGTAACTATGTAACTATGTAACAATAAGACATGCATAAACCATAATTCATGAAATGGCATACATTGTCGTTTGGGGGACGTTATGGGGACATTGTCCACAGTCTCTGACCCTCTCTTGTATCATATCCGCAGTCTCTGTCCATCTCTTGTATCATGCCTGCAGTCTCTGTCCATCTCTTGTATCATGTCCGCAGTCTCTGTCCATCTCTGGTATCATGTCTGCAGTTTCTGACCCTCTCTTGTATCATGTCCGCAGTCTCTGTCCATCTCTGGTATCATGTCCGCAGTCTCTGACCCTCTCTTGTATCATGTCTGCAATCTCTGACTCTCTCTTGTATCATGTCTGCAGTCTCTGACCATCTCCTGTAGTATGTCTGCAGTCTCTGACCATCTCCTGTAGTATGTCTGCAGTCTCTAACAATCTCCTGTAGTAGGTCTGCAGTCTCTGACCATCTCCTGTAGTCGGTCTGTAGTCTCTTCTGATCATCTCCTGTAACATGTTTGCAGTCTCTGACCATCTCCTGTAGTATGTCTGCAGTCTTTGACCATCTCCTGTAGTATGTCTGCAATCTCTGACCATCTCCTGTAGTAGGTCTGCAGTCTCTGACCATCTCCTGTAGTCATTTGGGGGCAGTCTGGAGCTCCTCTTTAAGTTGTCTGCTATGTTTAAACTTTGCTACATGCAGGAAGTGTTGTCTTTTTTTTAAGAACAGATAAAATTTAAAAAATTGAGTTCTTCTGACTGCTTGAAT
Source organism: Lithobates septentrionalis (assembly GCA_037952835.1). Lineage (NCBI taxonomy): Eukaryota > Metazoa > Chordata > Amphibia > Anura > Ranidae > Lithobates > Lithobates septentrionalis. The sequence continues at coordinate 2,218,074 of JBBDGP010000671.1, read as the reverse complement.
TTTGTTGATGAAAACCGTGTGCAGTAATCGTAATGCATTGTGGAATCGAATCAAATCGAATCATGGACAGGATAATCGTAGTTGAATCGAATCGTGAGGCCAGTGAAGATGCGCACCCCTACTATCCACTCCTGGTTCGGTTGCTGCCCCAATAACAGCATTTGCACTTCATACTGCGACCAGTACCTTACATGGACGGAGGGGTGAATTTTTCCCTGGTGGTGCTGCTCGAGAGCTAGCGCTTTCTTCCAGAGTTGTAGGCGGACAGAATCATACCATCCTAGCAGGACCTGCACTGATACTGGTCCCCATGTGCTGTATACGCATCTTTCGCAACTCCTTTGGAATTCCTCTTCCATGACGGTTGAAATCTGTACCTCTGCTCTCCTGCTATCCAGACCTTGGATCCAGGTGGTGGTGTGGACATGTTCACAGCAAAGAAGCACGATCCCACCTCTGCCAACCAATTGTGACGGACCCTGTACTCAACAGGTCTATGTCCACCGTAAATGCTTCCTTTGTCCAGAACCAGCACTATCCAAGACCCCTTAGCTCACCAGTCATTAGCTGTAATTTGATGTAGGGTAAAAAACATCAAACTGTTCATTTAAACACAGGTATACACTTAGGGAACAACTCCCCCTCCCTTTGATTCAGGGCAGGGTAAGCTGTCCAATCAGCAGGGAGAGTTGTTGGAGGAATTCGCCCCTCCCCTCTGCACCTTGCCCCCAGTCCACATGCCAGGAACACAAATACAAAACATCCATCCCATAATACATTTTTCTCAAGGCAGACAGACATAACAGAACAATGGAACACAGCCACACCCCAAACTATCCCAACAAACAGTCCACAATAGGGTGCCCACGTGTCCCAGATTGCCCGGGACATTCCCGCAATTGGCAGGTCTGTCCCGGGTCCCGGGCACCTTCATTCCGGGACAATACAGTGTCCCGGAATGGAATTGACAGAGCGAGCAAAGCACGCCATAGCGCTGGTCACTGGTTGCTAGAGCCGCCTGGCGTCTAGCAACCAGTGACCTCACAGCGTGACTCTGCCCAGCATGCAAAGCGGAGGAGAAGTTAACCTTCTCCTCCTCCGCGCCTAACGCTCTCCACCATGCCGGATGAGGCTGTCAGCCCCAAAGACACGAATCCACCGGCACTGTTACCATGTCCGCAGCTCTGCCCCTGGATGTCTCCCTGCCTTGTACCGCAGAGCAGACCGAAGCCGCCTCCCCCTCCTCGGCTATTTCCAAGTACACAGAGAGGGAAGAAGGACAGCACTGTACATTCCTGGCGCTGATCTGAGGTCTGTTCTAAGCTCATATTATATGTGTCTGTAGATGGACAGAGGAGGGACAGTGATCAGGAAAAGGGTAAAAAGTGGCCCCCAGCACGTTTCTGACACCCACCTCTCCTCTCTACTAGCACAAGTGGAAGGGGGGTCTGTACTGTGGGGGGTTCTCTACTTAGTGGGGGGGTCTGTACTGTACTACTGTGGGGGGGTTGTACTTAGTGGGGGGTTCTGTACTTAGGAGGGTCTATAATGAGGGAGGGGGTCTATACTTAGTCAGGGGGGTCTATACTGATGGAGAAGGGGTCTGTATTTAGTGGGGGGGAGTCTATACTAAGGGGGGAAGTCTGTACTGAGGGAGGGGAATCTATACTTGATGGAGGGGGTCTTTACTGAGGGGGTATATACTTAGTGGAGAGGGGGTTCCGTACTGAGGGAGGGGGTCCATAGTTAGTGGGGGGGTTCCGTACTGAGAGAGGGGGCCTATACTTAGTGGAGGGGGGTCCGTACTGAGGGAGGGGGTCTATAGTTAGTGGAGGGGGGTCTGTACTGAGGGAGGGGGTCTATAGTTAGTGGGGGGTCTGTACTGAGGGAGGGGGCCTATACTTAGTGGAGAGGGGGGTCCGTACTGAGGGAGGGGGTCTATAGTTATTGGAGGGGGGTCCGTACTGAGGGAGGGGGTCTATAGTTAGTGGGGGGGGTCTGTACTGAGGGAGGGGGTCTATAGTTAGTGGGGGGGTCTGTACTGAGGGAGGGGGCCTATACTTAGTGGAGAGGGGGGTCCGTACTGAGGGAGGGGGTCTATAGTTATTGGGGGGTCCATACTGAGGGAGGGGCCTATAGTTAGTGGGGGGGTCTGTACTGAGGGAGGGCACCTATAGTTAGTAAGTTAGTAGAGGGGGGTCCGTACTGAGGGAGGGGGCCTATAGTTAGTGGGGGGGAAGTCCGTACTGAGGGAGGGGGCTTATACTTAGTGGAGAGGGGGCCAGACTGAGGGAGGGGGTCTATAGTTAGTAGAGGGGGGGTCCGTACTGAGGGAGGGGGGTCTGTTATTACAATGTAATAATAGAAATACATTTCAAGCAGGGTATTGGGATGATATAAGAGCTAAAACCAGCCATTCACCCGACAAATCACTCGCCGCCAAAATCCTGCCAACCCCAAAACTACATTCAACACAACCCCCCCCCCCCCCCCGGTCCTTGGCAAAATTGTCCCTAAATGGCAGTTTGGAAATGTGGTCACCCTAATCCACAACAGCATGAGACAACATACAATATATACATATATACAATATTCCAGTGTGGCTGTACAGCGAGTCTGACTAGCACAGATCAGACTGGGGTTCTTGGTCACCCTGTGCCCCTAATGGGCACAGGCTGATTTATATGTATACATAGGAGGGGCTGGGGGAGCTGGACACAGAGTTTCCAGAGCTGTCCAAGGTAAGCTGGGTTCCACAATCCCCCCATCCAAAGTTACTCCCATCACACTGTTATCTTTATATTTCTCCCTTTTTGTGAAATTCTTTATAATCTTGCCAGTCTTCCTGCTTTTCTATTTCAAACTGACCACACTAGGCACAGAAGCTCATCCATAGCAGCAGAGGTTTATGAGTAGTCAGGCAGAAATATACAAGCAGATCCCCCTAGCAAATAAAAGAAAAAAACCTTTGCGCTAAAGAAAAAATAATAATAAATCAAATGGTTGCCAGCAGCAGTGTGAATGAGAGCTGATTAGCATCACAGTGACATGAAAAAGAAAAAAGCACTGCGCTTAGCTAGTATAAATTTCAAACATAGTATTAATCAATGTGTAAAACAAACATTTCAAGTAACAGTCCCACTTTGTTTCAAAATAAAGTGCTCGTGCGTAGATCAATTATAGGTGTTCCAATATTCAGTGTTCAGACAGAGGTCTCCTGGAGAGCTTCCTGATGATGGCCGTTCCTATTAGCTGAAACGTCTCAAGGCTTGATCGCGTCATCGCGACCATACATCTGCCCGGAATACGATTACAACAGGGGACCGAGCCTCACCGCAACCCAGCAGCGTCCGAATGGAGACTGGCCAGATTACCCTTATACTAATACACATGCTGATCACACCGGGTACCAGGCTTAGGCACCAAACTATGTGAGTGCATCCCGGATATTTAATTTGTGCTTTTAATAAATATGGTTTTACACTATGGGAGCCACCCTTCTGTCATTCTTTCTCCCCATCTATGCAGGACCACCCTAAGCATTAGCTGACTTGGAATTCCCCATCTAGGGGTTACATATCCCCACAAAACGCAAGTGACCACTCTAGGGACAGGTGATCAACATGTAAGGGTGAGTGTACATCCATGTGGGGCACCTCTGTCTGAACACTGAATATTTGAGCACTTATAACTGATCTACGCACAAGTACTTTATTTCACAACAAAGTGGGACTGTTAATTGAAATGTTTGATTTAGACATTGATGAATACTATGTTTGAAATTTATACTAGCTAAGCACATTGCTTTTTTCTTTTTCAGATCCCCCTAGCAGATGACACTGACTGAACCGAGGCGTGGGATCTAACACAATAAGAAGAGCTACAGCCAGATGCCGCAGAGATCCCAGGTTCAGATCTGGACCCTGACACTGCCTGTCCTCTGATGGTCAGACTTGTGCTGACACACCCTGCTACACAGACTTTCACTGGGAAGATCAGTGCACTGATTTTTGGAGTGTGGCAGGGCACTGAAAAAGGCCACTGTCCTCATGGAATATAGTTTCCATGAAGGGGTGTATTTAGTCAGCAACAATGTTTAGGTAAGTGGTACATGCCAATTAACATCCATATGAATGGCAGGACCAAGGTTTCCCAGCAGAACCTTGTCCAAAGCATCGCACTGCCTCCGCCGGCTTGTCTTCTGCTCAAACTGCATCCTGGTACCATCTCTTCCCCAGGTAAGCAACACACACACACACAGCCATCCACATGATGTAAAAGAAAATATGATTCATCAGACCACGCTGCCTTTTTCCATTGCTCCATGGTCCAGTTCTAATGATCACGTGCCCATTGTAGGTACCTTTGGCTTTAGACAGGGTTTAGCATGATAGGCACCCTGGCTACGCAGCCCCATACACAACAAACTGTGATGCCCATTTTTTCTACTTTAAAAATATCAACTTCAGTGTAACATGTTCACTTGCTTCCTAATGTATCCCATCGACTATCAGATGTCATTGTAACAAGATAATTAATGTATATGTAAGTAAAAGATTAAATGTTTGATTTAAAAATGACTTGCTGTTGTTTTGGGCTCAGCGTGCAAACAAAGGTGTATGCACCATGAATTTTTTATTCAGCTTTTACAAGGATGTATGAAAAGCCAATCATTATAATAAATGATGGGAAGAAAACAATCATATATCGAATAACACCAGCCAGACTAGAGGAACTATATTATCAGCTCATAGATGCAAAACACATCTAATAAATTATTTTTCTGTGCACACGTGCAAAAAAAAAAATGTCTGGAAATTGTGCATGTGGATAGTTCTGCAACTTGCAGAAATCCTGTGGGGACACAAGAACAGCTTATTAATCACACTTTTAGGATCTTGTTAACAATGGTCTTCTTTTATAGGCTATAAGGTGAACTAGGAAAAAATGGGCACTTGGGCACTACTTTTTAAATACATTTTTGCATAGACAACACCCCTATGGACTTTATGTTAAAAGTTCTCCACAAAATATCCTGCATTTTTTTGGCACAATTCATAAATGTATGTAATTGTGAACCAAAGAAAAATGAAAATCTTATGGTGCTGGTTTTACTTTATTTCTATTCATTTTAGCAACACAAAATATCTCTCAAACTGACATTTACACATGTGCGTAACATTTCAGACAGGTATTGGTGCATTAATATACTCAGGAGTGAATGTAGACCATGAAATATGGCAAAGTTGTAGAAAATACGCTTCAACTTCACAGATTGGCACCAAGCAAAATTAAACATACATATTGTAAATGTATCAAAACTGAGATGCTGTATGCATCAAAAGTTTCAGTAGGCACTGTGTGATCAAAGAAAGTTAAAAAAGCAGTACAATTTGCCACAGGTTGGCTGAAATGACTCAAAATGCAACCCCATCCCCCCTTAATGCCAAAAATGGACAATTCTACAATAGATTCATTACAGCTCAAAAATCACCCTAAAATACGAAACAGTGGGGGTTATTTACAAAAGGAAAATCCACTTTGCACTACAAGTGCACTGCAAGTGCACTTGGAAGTGCAGTCGCTGTAAATCCGAGGGGGACATGCAAGGAAAATATAAAACAGCATTTTAGCTTGCACATGATTGGATGATAAAATCAGCAGAGCTTCCCCTCATTTCAGATCTACCCCTCAGATTTACAGCGACTGCACTTCTAAGTGCACTTGTAGTGCAAATTGGATTTGCCTTTTGTAAATAACCCCCAGTGTCTTTACTCATCAGTCTCTCCTCTGTCTCTCTTTGTTTGAAGAAGGAGCAACTGGGCATGCTCGGAAACATGTTCCGCCCACTCTGACATCACTTCCGGCTGTCTGGCTTCCATGCTGGTCCCGACAGCACGGCTCTCCATCTTGAATTAGAGACACTTTGGGGGTTATTCACTAAAGGAAAATCCACTTTGCACTGCAAAGTGCACTTGGAAGTAAAGTCGCTGTAGATCCGAGGGGGACATGCAAGGAAAATAAAAAACAGCATTTTAGCTTGCACATGATTGGATGATAAACTCAGCAGAGCTTCCACTCATTTCAGATCTGTCCCTCAGATTTAGAGCGACTGCACTTCCAAGTGCACTTGCAGTGCAAAGTGGAGTTGTGTTTCGTAAATAACCCCCAGTATTTACGACCGCTGGTCGGCTGGAACTTCCACCTGCAGCTGTCTTATTCCCAGGAGGCATCCCGCTGGAAGTTATGGATTCATTGATGTGCCTGTTTTTGACTTCCATCTTGTAAGTGTCTTTAACCCTTCCTTGTCATTAAAGTGTTTTATTACTGCACTTAAGAAGCGCCTTCTTCTCTGCTTTGCAGACATACAGGAATATCTTCCAGTCTTACATGACTATGGTATTAAATATGTCTTTTTAACTGCTATACCAAAAACCCCACCCTTCCTATAGTGACCACACACCACAGAAAATTGAAGTTAAACTGGCCATAGCAGCCTTTTTATTAAACACATAAATAACCAATAATTAACATATCAATAACATAAAAACCAGACCAGACGGTTTATTAAAGAGAATGAGCCACAAGGTCCTAATAGGCATAAAACCCAGGACAGTACCTGCTTGTCACTTCACAGGCCTCCAGCCACAAAAACCACCAACTGGGAGCCGTACCTCAGACGGGTCCCTACACACTACACAATACCTTTTGTGCCCATATGAACCTAAAAAGGACCTTGCACCCCACCACCACATCTGGCTAAACCAACCCCCAATTCCCTAACTCTGCTCTCTGACTGCAGCCCTCCTCTTCCGGTCTACTCCACCCAGCTCAAACCCTGCCCCATACAGCCTGATAACCTATCCTGCAGCATCCCCCTAATGCTCTTAAACCTTGTACCAAGCCACTTTAACCCCTGTCATGCCAGTCCTGCGTCTATTGCTTTCTTCCTTTTAGTCCGGGCCTCTCTTTCTTACATTTCCCTTGCTTGCAACTGCAGTGGACTACCTGCAACACACTTTCAGGGGCAGGACTTCTAGTCATCCAGGTCACTGTTAACTTCCCATGCTCGAGCTGCTATCCATTGCCAATGGGTAATGGGGCACACATTATACCTTTCAGAGAATGTCTCATTATGGCTGCTTGGAAGTTTGCTGTTATACAGTGCTGGTAAAGGGCATCACTTGTCAGAGGCATGGATAGTTCTGGCAGAGCTGACGATGCCATGCAGAATGCTTTGTATCTTGCATTGTTCACATTTTGTCAGATGACTGGCCATACAGGTGGCACACAAATTTGCAAAGTAGTTCAAAGGTAGACAGGCCCAGCTTAAAACGTGCTTGTAGAGTCACAACCTGAGAAGGTATGGATCCCAGCAATTGCCAAACACACACTGGTGCCAAGAGCTGATGACACTAAGTCAATGATCCTTGTTTTGTTGCCAAACCCTGTGAAAAAATACAAGCTGATAGACAGGCTACCTCATCCATCAGGTACAGAAACAACTGAGATAACTAGCCAAAGTGATGGTGAAAACAGAGCAAGTACAACAGCTGGTCCGCAAAGACCAAATTCAATAGCCTCTATCAATACTACAGACAACACAAGGACACTTTATAGTGCAGCATTAATATTAAAGATGCTTCTATGTGACTCTCCTGGTATGACATGCCCGTGGCCACCCACGTCAGACAGATGATTTAAATGTGAGTGAAGCAAAATCTGTTGTGCCACTTAAACTGTATAATCTGATTTGCTTGATTACTGGTGCAACTGAGAAAGCAACACTGGCCCATTATGTTGATATTTCTGATGATTTGACCCTAAAGGTTCTATCTATTTGTCAAGACATTGTGTATCTTGCATCTAAGGGCCGGAGGCAGACACCTAAATCATTATGTCTTGGTCTAACTGTTCTCCATTTAACAGGTTTATCACAAATTGTGTCACTTCTAAATAGACTAGGACATTGTGCATCATGAGACATGGTTGTCAGTCTAGACACTAGCCTAGCCAAACTATAACTAATAGAGGGCAGAGAAAAAATACCAAAGGGATTCTCAAAGAAGGTTCCTACAGTACTTGTGTGGGACAATATTGACTTTAGGGAGGAGACACTGTCAGGTCATGGAACTACCCACCACACAAATGGTATTATGCTGCAAAGTTCTGCAATTGAAACTGTGTCAACAACAAACAGACAATCAATACAGAAGGGTGCTTCCTCGTTTAAAGCACCCCCCCAGCTTCCCTGTAGAACAGTACCATCAGTTTAAAAAGACAAGGACCACAGAACTTGTTTCATCACGAATGTATTCCATTACACGTGGACACATACAAATTGAACACAGTGTCTGTTGCACAAGCTGAACTGGCATATGTTTTTGTAAACGCCATAGATGATGAAAGATGTAGAATCCCAAGCTGGACAGGTTTTCATACATTGCTTCAAGGTGATGGCATTCTGCAAAAGTCAGCGCTGTATTATATTCCAGTCATTGAGGCTACACCCACAGAGATGTCAACAGTAAACACAATCCTGAAGCGAAGTGTCGAAATTGCTGATCAGCTAGAACTGGGTGATATAGTGTTAGTTTTTGACCAAGCTATATATATGCCATGGCTCAGCGAATTTGCTGGAAAGACAATGACCTTACTCAGCGTGTAGTAATTAGACTAGGTGAATTTCACAAATGCATGTCCTATCTGGGAATTCTAGGAAAAAGGTTTGGAGATGCAGGAATGCAAGACATACTCAATGAGTCTGAAGTTGTTGCCCCAGGATCCATTAATGAAGTGATCAATGGTCATCACTACAACTGCAGCATGAGGGCACACAAACTTCTGTATGAGAGTCTGCAACGCATCAGACTTCTCACCTTCTTAGACTCTTTGCCACCAGAGGAGAGAGATGAATGTATGGATTAAATCAAATGTGCTTTCCAGGACAGAACAATGGATGTTTTGTGTGCGAATGATACATTTGACAAAATGTGTTCCAAATATGTAGACTTTGTGAAAAGAAGAAGTGCAGAAAACCCAACGTTTGCCTTTTGGAGTTCATATATTGACATTATACAGATACTCCTTCTGTTTGTGAGAGCAACACGAACTGGCAGCTTCACCTGTCAACAGTGCGGTTGATGATGCCATGGTTGTTTGCGTACAATCGTGTAAATGATTATAAGTATTTACCTGCATACTGGCTGTAAATGGTCAATTTGCCCCTCACACATCCTTCTTGCCATAGTGAGCTCAGTGTTAAAGGCCAGTGGACTGTCCAACGTCAAAGTGTCCATGGATTTGTCTTGATTGCTTGTGACCAGGCCATTGAGCAATCATACAAGAGAGATTCCAAGACAAAGGGTGGTTGGAAAGGGTTAACACAGAATCGAGCTGCAGTAAATTTCTGGATATTGTTGCAACATGAAAGGGCTGCCATAGCAAGACAATGTGAGGCAATGGCAGGTATATGTCCTCATACAAGGAAGCGAAAAGAGCTTGACAGCACACAAATTCATGCTTATGAAAAGGCTGTGACCAGAATAAATTCCACCCTAGATTCCATGCTGAATCCTTTTGACACACACCAAGATGGCATTGTGTGTATTAGTTCTGGGGCTGTCGCAGCTGAAGAAACCATGAAAGATTTGCTTGCCGCTTCAGAAAAGGGTGAAAACGCTGTCAAAATGTTCATGAACCAAAGACTGTTATCATCATCAGTTGACATATTTTCTCTCATCAAAACACAAAAATTGAAGACCTTTAGTGATCAAACAAAGACAAAAAAGAAATCTGCAGCAGGCAAAGAAGTGATTCTGCGTGCCGACAAGAAGCTATTCACCATCATATGTGATGGAGACTGTTTAGTTGACAAAGTTCCGGCTGATGGAGCTATTCTCTTTTATGGCATGGCAGTCATTCAAGCCAATCAGTCCATGCCAAGTACCTTCGGAGAGCTGGCCGAAACTATACTGCAATACATAGTCAAGCTTGCTCTGAAGCACAACTGTACATGGATAGACTTTGTGATTGACCGGTATCCTGAAATGAGTATTAAAAATCTGAAATGGTCACGTAGAGCTAGTGGTGGTACACAACAGGTAAAAATTTATGGACGGGATCAGAAGACACCAACACAATGGAAAAAGTTTCTATCAGATTAAACAAAGAGGTACTGGCAGAATTCCTCTATGTTGTGTGGCGAGATGCAGATCTTACAACTATGGATAAAGACTTGTGCCGCGTACACACGAGCGGACTTTACGGCAGACTTTGTCCGGCGGACTTTTCAACTGACTTTCCGATGGACTTTTCGAATGAACGGACTTGCCTTCACATGATCAACCAAAGTTTGACGGATTCGTACGTGATGACGTACGACCGGACTAAAACAAGGGAGTTCATAGCCAGTAGCCAATAGCTGCCCTAGTGCCGGTTTTTGTCCGTCGGACTAGCATACAGACGAGCGAACTTTGCGACTGGACTCGAGTCCGTCGGAAAGATTTGAAACGTGTTTCATTTCTAGGTCTGTTGAACTTTTGGGTAAAAAAAGTCAGCTGGAGCCCACACACGATCGAATTGTCCGACGGACTCCGGTCTGCCGGACCAAGTGTGCCGTAAAGTCTGGTCGTGTGTACGCGCCATTAAGCTTGTACATAGCACATGGAGACCTGTGCCACTGCGTGACTGTAATGGAGGGTTTACAAACTCTAATGCCACGTACACACGAGCAGACTTTTCGACCAGACTGGTCCGACCGACCGAGTCCGGTGGACAATTCGGCCGTGTGTGGGCTTCATCGAAACTGCAGCGGACTTTTTTGGTCGAAAATATGACAGGCTTTAGATTTGGAACATGCTTCAAATCTTTATGTTGGAACTCCGCCAGACCCAGTTCTTATCGAAAAGTCCGCTCGTCTGTATGCTAGTCCGATGGACGAAAACCGACGCTAGGGCAGCTATTAGCTACTGGCTATCAACTTCCTTATTTTAGTCCGGTCGTACGTCATCACGTACGAATTCGTCGGACTTTGGTGTGAACATGTGTAGGCAAGTCCGTTCGTTGGGAAAGTCCATTGGATGCCCGTTGAAAGTCCGTTGGATAGTCCGTCGGACCAGTCCGGTCGAAAAGTCCGCTCGTGTGTATGCGCCATTAAGTGAAGTTGAAGATATGACATGTGATCATGAGGAATGTGACATCAGGGTGTTTTTTCATGCAACTGTAGTTATCAAGAGCCCTGATACTGATGTGGCAGTGATTACTTAAAGCAGTGGTTCTCAACCTGGGGGTCGGGACCCCCTCGGGGGTCAAATGATGATTTGCCAGGGGTCACCGTATCCTGAGCTGTTCCTGAAGCCCATGCTGCTCTCCCAGCCTTTTCGCGGCCGCCCACCAGGGCTGTTCCTGGAGCCCGTGGCCACCCACTCAGCCTCTTCGCAACCGCCCATTCAGTTCCCGGCATGGCTGGGGGGGTAGAGACTAGAGGTCAGCTGACTGGTGAGGAATGCGAAGTGGGAGGGGCTGGAGGAGACCCTATTTCCTGATTTTGGCATAGGTGTCACTGCTACGAGACACCACAAAGTCGGAGACACAGTGAAGCCGGAGGCACAGTGAGTAACACTACCTGTGATTATAGTTGCCATTAAAAGTCCCCTCAACAGTTCTCATCAGCAGATGACCTTGATCAAGAGCACCTAAGTTGGCTGATCAAAACTCCCCGCCAGCACTGCCACTCATCCCACACCCCACCAGCACTGCCACTCATCCCACCCCCCCCCCCCCCCCACCAAGCAGTAAGAGGAGGAATAAAAATAGAGAATACATGGAAGGGAGAAGGAAAGAGGGGAGGAACAAAGAAAACGGGAGAGAAAGAATAAGAGAAAGAACAAGAAAGACAGCTAGAGGGAGGGATGGGGAAAAACAAGAAATTAGGATAGAGAGAGAAAAAGTGAAAGAAAGGAGAACAAAGAGAAAGAGTGATACATCCTAAAATGTACCATAAGGGATTTTAACACTGTATAAGTGAAAGGGACTCAGGGAGCGCTAAATGTCTGTGAGTTAGGGGCACAAATTACTTGTCTTGCCTTGGGTGCTGACAACAAAAGCTACAAAATTTTTTTTACTGTTAGGGGTCCCCACAACTTGGGAAATTTTATCAAGGGGTCACGGCACTAGTAAGGTTGAGAACCACTGGCTTAAAGTCTACAGCAAGATTTACCATGTAGGTTGTATTTTTTCCCAGGGGTTGACAACAAAACAAGGATCATTGACTTAGCTAATGTGTCATCAGCTCTTGGCACCAGTGTGTGTTTGGGATCAGGCCCGGATTGGCCATAGGGCAAACCGGGCATTCGCCCGGTGGGCCGCGGCCGCCTGGGCCACCAGGCTGCAAGTCCTTGCGGGTCACAAGGCTCTTTGAGCCCACGCCGCTCACGCAGCCTCTCCGCGGCCGCCCGGCTGGCAGTTAAACTCCATCGGCGCTGGGGGGACGTAAACATAGAGGGGGGGTGGAGCTAGAGCCTTCTGCGGCCGCCCGCATAGGTCAGCCGTCAGCCGTCGGTGCCAGGGGGCGTGGCTGCGAAAGGGGGAGGAGCCAGAGCAGACACCTGCTGCTGCTAACATCTTGAAGCCGATAACAGAAAACGTGAGTGCAGCCCCGTGCTCTCCGCCACCCACCTATAACCTGGATAGGAGGAGCGGTGGGGGCGGCTGCATATAGAACAATCATTCTCTCCATCTTCCTCCTGCAGTATCGGAATGCCTGCGAGAGGTAGAGGAGAAGCAGGAGACTGCAGGAGGAAGATGGAGAGAATGATTGTTCTATATGCAGCCGCCCCCACCGCTTCTCCTATCCTTCTTATTTCTGCTGCCCCCCCTAGGCTCTCCACACCACCCATACTCTTTGCCTCCTCATGCTCTTTGCCACCCCCCCCCAGTGCTCCCCACCTTCCCCATGCTCTCTGCCACCCCCCCAGTGCTCTCCACCTCCCCCATGCTCTCTGTCGCCCCCCAGTGTTCTCCACCTCCCCAATGCTCTCTGCTAACCCCCCCTCCCAGTGCTCTCCACCTCCCCCATGCTCTCTGTCGCCCCCCAGTGTTCTCCACCTCCCCAATGCTCTCTGCTAAACCCCCCCTCCCAGTGCTCTCCACCTCCCCCATGCTCTCTGTCGCCCCCCAGTGTTCTCCACCTCCCCCATGCTCTCTGCCACCCCCCAGTGCTCTCCACCTCCCCCATGCTCTCTGTCGCCCCCCCGTGTTCTCCCCCTCCCCCATGCTCTCTGCCCCCCCAGTGCTCTCCACCTCCCCCATGCTCTCTGTCGCCCCCCCAGTGTTCTCCACCTCCCCTATGCTCTCTGCCCCCCCCCCAGTGCTCTCCACCTCCCCCATGCTCTCTGCCACCCCCCCGTGCTCTCCCCCTCCCTCATGCTCTCTGCCGCCCTCCCTTTGCTCTCCACCTCCCCCCATGCTCTCTGCCACCCTCCCTGTGCTCTCTGCCACCCCCGTGCTCTCCGCCACCCCCCCTGCGCTGTTCATATCCCCCCACGCACTCTGCTTCCCCCCTATTCTCTCCACATCCCCCCATGCTCTCCGCTGCCCGCTCATGCTCTCCGTTGCCCCCCCTGTGCTCCCCACCTCTCCCCATGCTCTCCGCCGCCCTCCCTGTGCTTGCCACCCCCCATGCGCTCTTCACATCCCCCCATGCTCTCCACCAGCCCCCCTGTGCTCTCCACCTTTCCCCATGCTCTCCACCAGCCCCCCTGTGCTCTCCACCTCCCCACATGCTCTCCGCCGCCCTCCCTGTGCTCTCCATCTCCCCCCATGTTCTCCGCAGTCTTCCCTGTGCTCTCCATCTCCCTCCATGCTCTCTGCCGCCCTCCCTGTGCTCTCCACCTCCCCCCATGCTCTCCGCTGCCCTCCCTGTGCTCTCCACCTCCCCCATGTGCTCTTCACATCCCCCCATGCTCTCTGCCGCCCTCCCTGTGCTCTCCACCAGCCCCCCCCATGCTCTCCACCTCCCCCCTGTGCTCTCCGCTGCCCTCCCCGTGCTCTCCACCAGCCCCCCCATGCTCTCCACCTCCCCCCTGTGCTCTCCACCTCCCCCCATGCTCTCTGCCGCCCTCCCTGTGCTCTCCATCTCCCCCCATGCTCTCCGCTGCCCTCCCTGTGTTCTCTACCTCCCCCCATGCTCTCTGCTGCCCTCACTGTGCTCTCCATCTCCCCCATGCTCTCCGCCACCCTCCCTGTGTTCTCCACCTCCCCCCATGCTCTCTGCTGCCCTCACTGTGCTCTCCACCTCTCCCCCATGCTCTCCACCAGCCCCCCTGTGCTCTCCACCTCCCCCCATGCTCTCCACCTCCCCCCATGCTCTCCCCGGCCCTCCCTGTGCTCTCCATCTCCCCCCATGCTCTCCGCCGCCCTCCCTGTGTTCTCCATCTCCCCCCATGCTCTCCGCCGCCCTCCCTGTGTTCTCCATCTCCCCCCATGCTCTCTGCAACCCTCCCTGTGCTCTTCACACACCCCCATGCTCTCCACCAGCCCCCTGTGCTCTCCATCTCCCCCCATTCTCTCCGCCGCCCTCTCTGTGCTCCCCACCTCCCCCCATGCTCTCCGCTGCTCTCACTGTGCTCTCCACCTCCCCCATGTGCTCTTCACATCCCCCCCATGCTCTCCACCAGCCCCCTGTGCTCTCCATCTCCCCCCGTTCTCTCCGCCGCCCTCTCTGTGCTCCCCACCTCCCCCCATGCTCTCCGCTGCCCTCACTGTGCTCTCCACCTCTCCCATGTGCGCTTCACATCCCCCCCATGCTCTCCACCAGCCCCCCTGTGCTCTCCACCTACCCCCTTGCTCTCCGCCGCCCTTCCTGTGCTCTCCACCTCCCCCCATGCTCTCAACCTCCCCCCATGCTCTCCATTGACCCTTGTGCTCTTCTCTTCCTCCCTGTGCTCTCGCCCCACCCCATGTTCTCAAGGTTCTTCCCTGTGCTCTCCATCCCACCATGCTCTTTCCTGGTCCCACCTCACCTCCCCCCCCCCCCCACACCTCTGCTGGGTTCCCCCTCCCCTCTCTCAGGGAATCTGTCAGGGTGGAGAGTGGGGAAGGGGCCAGTTAACATGTCATGGGCTGCTCAATCCAAAATGCCCGGGCCTATTTTTTGTCCCAGTCCGGGCCTGTTTGGGATCCATGCCTTCTCAGGTTGTGACTCTACAAGCGCCTTTTATGGCAAAGGCAAAAGAAAGGCATTTTCTGTTGCTTGCGAGAAAGAGGAATACCTGACTGAATTTATAAATCTGGGCAGCAATTTTAACCTGGGCCAGTCTACCTTTGAACTACTTTGCAAATATGTGTGCCATCTGTATGTCCAGTCATCTGCAAAAATGTGAACGATGCAAGATACAAAGCATTCTACATGGCTTCGTCAGCTCTACCAGAACTATCCATGCCTCCGACAAGTGATGCCCTTTACCAAAACTGTAAAAGGGCAAACTACCAAGCAGCCATAATGAGACATTCTCTAAAAGATATAATGTGTGCCCTATCACCCATTGGCAATGGATGGCACATTGAGGAGGGGAAGCTAACAGTGACCTGGATGACTAGAAATCCTGCACCTGAAAGTGTGTGGCAGGTAGTCCATTGCAGTTGCAAGCAAGGCAAATGTGAGACTGGAAGATGTTACTGAATGTCTGTACTGATTTATGTTGGTGCAAAATTGTGCAAATGCTTCCTAAGAAAAAGAGGAAAGAGCTACATTGGACGATAGCTTGGATGACACTGATAGGGTTGAGACTGATGAGTGAAAACACTGTTTCATATTTTATGGTGATTTTTGAGCTGTAATGAATCTATTGTAGAATTGTAAATTTTTGGCATCATTTGGCATTAAGGGGGGTGACGTTGCATTTTGAGTAATTTCAGCCAACTTGTGGCAAAGTGTGCTGCTTTTTTAACTTTCTTTGATTACACAGTGCCTACTGAAAATTTTGATAAGTACGTCATCTCAGTTTTGATACATTTACAATATGTATGTTTAATTTTGCTTGGTGCCAATCTGTGAAGTTGAAGCGTATTTTCTACAACTTTGCCATATTTCATGGTCTACATTCACTTTCGAGTATACAATACCTGTCTGGAATGTTATGCACATGTGTAATTGAGAAGTTGAGAGCAAAAGGGTGGGACTTTGAGTGAAGCATGGGGTTGAATAGAATACAATGGTGGATATTAAGAAGTTTAATCATCTGTAAATTCATGAATACATACATTTATTCCATATATATAGAAACACATACTATTCACAGTGTCGATTTCTACAACAGTGGTAACCGATAATAACATGGTTATAAATGAATACCATAATAAAATTACAGTCCACCTATGGTCATAATGGGGTACACATATAATACAAGGTCATGATTGCACTGCCTATGACCTTCCTGATCCTGTCACAAGGAATAATGGTGAAGGTGAATGACATATAGTATTAAGACTGAAATACTGGGATACACGGCATCTGGTAGCTTGAAGCGTTTCCCGGCTTGGTGCCACTTATCAGGAGCAAGCACGTGGTTTATCTGAAAGTAGGGAATATTATCTAATTAAATAACTTGTATCAATAGAGGGGGAGGAAGATTAGGGAAACCCACCTATAAATCACTTACAAGTGGGTATGCAGTCGTAGGCGTGATGTCAGAGGATCAGGAAGGTCATAAGCCATGCAGTCGTTACCTTGTACCCCATTATGACCATTGGTGGACTCTGTAATTTTATTATGGTATTTATAACCATGTTATTATCAGTTACCACTGTTGTAGAAATCGACACTGTGAAAAGTATGTGTTTCTAGATATATGGAATAAATGTATGTAATCATGTATTTACAGATTATTAAACTTCTTAATATCCACCATTGTATTCTATTCAACCCTGTGCTTCACTCAAAGTCCCACCCTTTTGCTCTCAACTTCTCATATTGATATGGATGGAGGCACATGACCTCACCAGCTCATGGCCTCATTTAAAGTCCCAACATTCCCCATTCCCCTTTTCCTAATTTTTTAGCATATGTGTAATTGTCAGTTTGAGAGATATTTTGTGTTGCTAAAATGAATAGAAATACAGTTGCAAGCAAAACCGGCACCATAAGATTTTCGTTTTTTTGCTTCACAATTACAGTGCCTTGAAAAAGTATTCACACCCCTTGAAATTTTCCACATTTTGTCATGTTACAACCAAAAACATAAATGTATTCTTTTGGGATTGTATCTGATAGACCAACACAAAGTGGCACACAACTGTGAAGTGGAAGGAAAATGATAAATGGTTTTCAATTTTTTTTCCAAATAAATATGTGAAAAGTGTGACGTGCATTTGTATTTAGCCCCCTTTACTCTGATACCCATAACTAAAATCTAGTGAAACCAATTGCCTTCAGAAGTCATCTAATTAGTAAATAGAGTCCACCTGTGTGTAATTTAATCTCAGTATAAATACAGCTGTTCTATGAAGCCCTCAGAGGTTTGTTAGAGAACCTTAATGAACAAACAGCATTGTGAAGGCCAAGGAACACACCAGACAGGTCAGGGATAAAGTTGTAGAAAAGTTTAAAGCAGGGTTAGGTTATAAAAACATATCCCAAGCATTGAACACCTCACAAAGCACTGTTCAATCCATCATCCAAAAATGGAAAGAGTATGGCACGGCTGCAAACCTACCAAGACATGGCTGTCCACCTAAACTGACAGACCAGGCAAGAAGAGCATTAATCAGAGAGGCCCATGGTAACTCTGGAGGAGCTGCAGAGATCCACAGCTCAGGTGGGAGAATCTGTCCACTGGACAACTATTAGTTGTGCACTCCACAAATCTGGCCTTTATGGAAGAGTGGCAAGAAGAAAGCCATTGTTGAAAGAAAGCCATAAGAAGTCCCATTTTCAGTTTGTGAGAAGCCATGCTGCGGGGGACACAGCAAACATGTGGAAGAAGGTGCTCTGGTCAGATGAGACCAAAACTGAACTTTTTGGCCTAAAAGCAAAACGCTATGTGTGGCGGAAAACTAACACTGCACATCACCCTGAAAACACCATCCCCCGTGGAAGATGGTGGTGGCAGCATCATGTTGTGGGGATGCTTTCCTTCAACAGGGACAGGGAAGCTGGTCAGAGTTGATGGGAAGATGGATGGAGCCAAATACATGGCAGTCTTAGAAGAAAGCCTGTTAGAGCTTGGAAAAGACTTGAGACTGGGGCTGAGGTTAACCTTCCAGCAGGATAACGACCCAAAACATACAGCCAGAGCTACAATCGAATGGTTTATATGAAAGCATATTCATGTGTTAGAATGGCCCAGTCAAAGTCCAGATCTAAATCCAATTGAGAATTGGATTTTCAAGAACAAGACTTGAAAATTGCTGTTTAAAGGCGCTCTCCATCCAATCTGACAGAGCTTGAGCTATTTTGCAAAGAGGAATGGCCAAAAATGTCACTCTCTAGATGTGCAAAACTGGTAGAGACATCCCCAAAAATACTTGCAGCTGTAATTGCAGTGAAAGGTGGTTCTACCAAGTATTGACTCAGGGGGGCTGAATACAAATGCACGCCACACTTTTCACATATTTATTTGTAAAAAATTTTGAAAACCATTTATCATTTTCCTTCCAATTCACAATTATGTGCCACTTTGTGTTGGTCTTTCACATAAAATCCCAATAAAATACATTTACGCTTTTGGTTGTAACATGACAAAATGTGGTAAATTTCAAGGGGTGTGAATACTTTTTCAAGGCACTGTACATACATTTATGGATCGTCACAAAAAACTACAGGCATCAGCGATTTGGAAGATAAGCTGACTCCACTTATGCGTGACATGCAGGCTACTGCAAGACTTGATAGAGCCAATGAAATAAAGAATGATGACATAGAGAACTGCCTGCGGCGGAACAACATCAGGATTGTGGGGCTCCCGGAGAAGACAGGGGGCAGACCCCCCACGGAATTTGTGGAAAGATGGCTGCTGGACATTTTTGGGAAAGAGGCTTTCACACCCATGTATTCAGTCACCCACCCCGCACTCTCCTGGCCATCTCCTCAACTTCAAGGATAAGGAGATTTGCTACGTATGGCTAGGGAACGCCGCAATATCCAGTTTAATGGCGCGCAAATTTTGTTCTACCCTGATTACTCAGCAGAGGTGCAATGCCGCAGGGCTAAATTCGCCGAGGTCAAGAAAAGGCTCCAAAGGCTTTAGGCCAACTACACCATGCTGTTTCCTGCTAGACTCCGCATAGTGGCCAGGGGGCAAGCACAATTTTTTGATTCAGCAATGGATGAATAAAAAAAAAATAGGGAATGGCGCTGTTGTATGTGAGAAAAATTATATGTGTATAAACTATGAGGTGTATATATATATATATATATATATATATATATATATATATATATATATATATATATATACATATATATATATATATATATATATGGTGAAAAAAACATGTATGTCCAGCAGGGACAAATCCTTCCTATCATATAATGATATAAAGTGACAGGTGCTAGAAATTGATATGTGCAGAAAATAAAACTATTCAAGTAAAAATGCAATCAATAAATAAACGTATCCACTGGTGTTACTAGTACTCATCAATCATCACTAGCAAGCTGTGCAGTACGTATATAAACATATATAAAATTAATATAAAAAGTGACTAGTAAAACTGCTGTTGTTGATATCTGATAGTAAACCAAAAAAACAAAAAATCAGAAATAAGTGTCCATAAAAAGTGACATAGTGCTCCATCCAATTAGTGAAAGTCTTCTTAAAAAGTAGATATGAACAGAGAATGTCATGGCAATGGTGACTGTGCTCTTATGTGTTTTCACTCACCAGAGCGCTTCACCCCTGCAGGGGTACAAGCGTGAAGTATATAATCCCATTCACCGAGTTACAATATCCCCCTAGTTCCCAGCTTCAGGGCAAAGGACCATCCACTGGCGGAAAGAAAGGAGACTCCGCTGTCTCCCCTCTGCAACGTAATTCCCGGCCAGATATTCACATATATATGTTATAAAAAAGACGAAACGATCCGCGTAGCATGACTCTGTATAACTTCTTTTATTAAAACTTTAAATGCAGACATATCCAAGGAAATTAAAAAGGGAGAGGGAGCTCACATACTCACACACTCGACCGTGTGTGGGCTTCATCGGACTTTAGATTTGGAACATGCTTCAAATCTTTATGTTGGAACTCCGCTGGACCCAGTTCCTATCGAAAAGTCCGCTCGTCTGTATGCTAGTCCGACGGACGAAAACCGACGCTAGAGTGTGTGAGCATGTGAGCTCCCTCTCCTTTTTTAATTTTTTAATCTCCTTGAATTTGTCTGCATTTAAAGTTTTAATAAAATAAGTTATACGGAGTTATACGGAGCTATGCGGATCGTTTCTTCTTTTTTAAAACATATATATGTGGATATCTGGCCGGGAATTACATTACAGAGGGGAGACAGCGGTGTCTCCTTCCTTTCCGCCCGTGGATGATCCTTTGCCCTGCAGCTGGGAACTAGGGGGATATCGTAACTCCATTAATGGGATTATATACTTCACGCTTGTACCTCTGCAGGGGTGAAGCGCTCTGGTGAGTGAAAACACATAAGGGGAGCACAGTCACAATTGCCAGCACATTCTCTGTTCATATCTACTTTTTAAGAAGACTTTCACTAATTGGATGGAGCACTATGTCATTTTTTATGGACACTTATTTCTGATTTTTTGTTTTTTTGGTTTACTATCAGATATCAACAACAGCAGTTTTACTAGTCACTTTTTATATTAATTTTATATATGTTTATATACGTACTGCACAGCTTGTTAGTGATGATTGATGAGTACTAGTAACACCAGTGGACAAGTTTATTTATTGATTGCATTTTTACTTGAGTAGTTTTATTTTCTATATACCATGAGGTATATATATACATATATATATACATATATACATATATATATACATATATACATATATATATACATATATATATATATATATACATATATATATATATATATATATATATATATATATATATATATATATACACATATATATATATACAGTGCCTTGCGAAAGTATTCGGCCCCCTTGAACTTTTCAACCTTTTGCCACATTTCAGGCTTCAAACATAAAGATATAAAATTTTAATTTTTTGTGAAGAATCACCAACAAGTGGGACACAATTGTGAAGTGGAATGAAATCTTTTGGATTTTTGAAACTTTTTTAACTAATAAAAAAATGAAAAGTGGGGCGTGCAAAATTATTCGGCCCCCTTGCGTTAATACTTTGTAGAGCCACCTTTTGCTGCGATTACAGCTGCAAGTCGCTTGGGGTATGTCTCTATCAGTTTTGCACATCGAGAGACTGAAATTCTTGCCCATTCTTCCTTGCAAAACAGCTCGAGCTTAGTGAGGTTGGATGGAGAGCATTTGTGAACAGCAGTTTTCAGCTCTTTCCACAGATTCTCGATTGGATTCAGGTCTGGACTTTGACTTGGCCATTCTAACACCTGGATACGTTTATTTGTGAACCATTCCTTTGTAGATTTTGCTGTATGTTTGGGATCATTGTCTTGTTGGAAAATAAATCTTCGTCCCAGTTTCAGGTCTTTTGCAGACTCCAACAGGTTTTCATCCAGAATGGTCCTGTATTTGGCTGCATCCATCTTCCCCTCAATTTTAACCATCTTCCCTGTCCCTGCTGAAGAAAAGCAGGCCCAAACCATGATGCTGCCACCACCATGTTTGACAGTGGGGATGGTGTGTTGAGTGTGATGAGCTGTGTTGCTTTTACGCCAAACATATCGTTTTGCATTGTGGCCAAAAAGTTCGATTTTGGTTTCATCGGACCAGAGCACCTTCTTCCACATTTTTGGTGTGTCTCCCAGGTGGCTTGTGGCAAACTTTAGACGAGACTTTTTATGGATATCTTTGAGAAATGGCTTTCTTCTTGCCACTCTTCCATAAAGGCCAGATTTGTGCAGTGTACGACTGATTGTTGTCCTATGGACAGACTCTCCCACCTCAGCTGTAGTTCTCTGCAGTTCATCCAGAGTGATCATGGGCCTCTTGGCTGCATCTCTGATCAGTCTTCTCCTTGTCTGAGCTGAAAGTTTAGAGGGACAGCCAGGTCTTGGTAGATTTGCAGTGGTCTGATACTCCTTCCATTTCAAAATGATCGTTTCCACAGTGCTCCTTGGGATGTTTAAAGCTTGGGAAATCTTTTTGTATCCAAATCCGGCTTTAAACTTCTCCACAACAGTATTACGGACCTGCCTGGTGTGTTCCTTGGTCTTCATGATGCTCTCTGCGCTTTCAACAGAACCCTGAGACTATCACAGAGCAGGTGCATTTATACAGAGACTTGATTACACACAGGTGGATTCTATTTATCACCATCAGTCATTTAGGACAACATTGGATCATTCAGAGATCCTCGCTGAACTTCTGGAGTGAGTTTACTGCACTGAAAGTAAAGGGGCCGAATAATTTTGCACGCACCACTTTTCAGTTTTTTAATTGCTAAAAAAGTTTAAAATATCCAATAGATTTCGTTCCACTTCACAATTGTGTCCCACTTGTTGGTGATTCTTCACAAAAAATTAAAATGTTATATCTTTATGTTTGAAGCCTGAAATGTGGCAAAAGGTTGAAAAGTTCAAGGGGGCCGAATACTTTCGCAAGCCACTGTATATATATATATATATATATATATATATATATATATACCTCATGGTTTATACACATATAATTTTTCTCACATAGAACAGCACCATTCCCTATTTTGTTTTTTACACTTTGGGTTTCACCTAGGTGGAACCTTTTTACAGGGAGGCAGCAGTTACAAACATCCTAAGTGCGGATTCCTCTGATAGTTTTTAGCAATGGATGAATGCTCCGTTAACCAAGAATGGAAGTGGTGGAAGAAGAGTGAAGCAGGTCTGCACCGTTATTCTTTATCCTGTTATGAGACAGCACCACTTCACTGCTACACCACGAGTATTTAAGATTCCGGCTGGGAAAATTGGTTATCCTGTTCGTAAAAAGTGTGAGCGAGTACCATCTATAAGCTTTAGTTTCTATTGGATTACAAATTCAGAGCAAGTCTGCAGGCTCATGTTTTTGCCTGCTTCTTTTATGGCTGGTAAGCGAAGTGTTGAATGCACCCAATGTACCTAAAGTTGGTACACCTCCTACCACTGTGTTCTTGAAGGAGACCGAGTGGGCCCTGAAGGGGACACTATTCGCCCGATTTGATGGAAGTCCCACAGTTATTATGGTACCTGGGGGCTCTGGCTTACACTAAATCTAACAAGCTATTTCTCAAATATGTCTTAAAGCAGAAGATATGGAATAAAGCCAGGTACCTGCAAGGTGTTACCGTATTTAATGGATACAGCCCTATCTGGGACAACGGGTACTACAAGGTGCTGCAGTCATTGCCCTGTGGAACAAACTGGAAAAAGTTTAGAGTCACACATTTGGTACACATTTGTTTCAATGGCAAATTGCGCTCCTTCGTGGAATTGAAGGCTAGATTTAATCTCCCTCAATCAATGTACTTCCCATACATGCAGCTGCTTCATGCAGTTAGGGTACAGTTGGAGGGTGCAATATGGGTGCAATCTCCAGCCCCCACATTTCATTATATGACGGAGGTTACCCAATATAAGGGATTCATATCAAGGTGTTATTCATTGCTCCTATCTACACATTTGACAAAATTCCCATCTAAAGCGGCAGCCATATGGGAAAAGGATGTAGGCGCATTTGAGGAGGAGCAGTGGGAGAAAGCCCTACAGGCATTGCAGCTGTGCTCTCTCAATGCGTCGCAGAGGCTGTCCCAGTTGTATATTGTATTGCGTGTACACTTTACACCTGCAAGGCTATATAGCAGGGGTCTCAAACTGGCGGCCCTCCAGCTGTTGCGAAACTACAAGTCCCATCATGCCTCTGCCTGTGGGAGTCATGCTTGTAACTGTCAGCCTTGCAATGCCTCATGGGACTTGTAGTTTCGCAACAGCTGGAGGGCCGCCAGTTTGAGACCCCTGCTATATAGAATGGGTGTAAGGGACAACCCTGAGTGTACTCGATGCTCTAGAGACCATGGAGATCCTGTTCACCTTCTGTGGCGTTGCCCCAAGCTACATCTCTACTGGTCGGGAGTTACTGATACCATAAATAGGGTATTTCAAGTTAATATCCAGATGGATCCTAAGCACTGTATCTTGGGTATTCTAGACACTCTCCTCATTGCAGACAACAGGTGATAGCTAGAGCCCTCCTTCAGGCACGTAAGCTTATCCTCGGGCGTTGGAAAGCAACAGAGCCTCCAACACTTCGAGAATGGATTGCTCAACTGGGGGACACCCTAAGGTTGGAAAAATAAATTTTTCAACATCAGGGTCATCCAGCCATGTTCAATGCTTTGTGGTCTCCCTGGTTAAATACTCCAGGTCTTTCCCCAGTTGCATTACATAACATTGCATTTGAGGGGGCGTGGTCTGGACATGGCCGAGTGAAGACGTGTGCTTGTTGAGCTCCCAGCCCTTCCGCTCAGATCAACCAGTATGTACTCAAAGAAGGGAAAGAGTACTAAGAAGACAAACAAGGCAACGCAATCGGGGGGCGAGATACAGTGTTTTTTCACAAATACACAGATGACCTCCCCGGTGGCCAAGATGACGGTTCTTGCTGCACCTCTACACGTGACATCACAGTCACAGGATCCCTCAACCTCACCGGCTGCTTCTGTTGCCTCAGAGGCAGTGTTCCACTCCGACTCTCAAGACTCATTGCACCAGCCGCTCACTCTAAGGGCGGACGCAGAGTTGAGAGCACTTCTACAGGCCCTACCGACTAGGACCGATATTGAGGCCCTCATTGGCAGACTTGAAGCCATACACCGTAAAGAGCTAGCGACGATAAAAAAGGACATTAAATCGCTGTCAGATCATCTGAGCTCAGTAGAGGCCTCTATGTCGGCCTTGGAGAAATGAGTGTTGACAGTGGAATCGCAACAAACTACTCATGCTGACTCTGCGGTGGCTCTACAGCTCCAGGTGGAGGAACTCAAGGACCAGAGCCATCAAGACAACTTGAGGTTAAGGGGCCTTCCGAAGTTGACGGGAGCTGAGGACTTATCGGAGTCCACCCGTGCAATTTTTCAGGAGATAGAGGGTGATGTCCACCCAGCAAATCTGACATTTGACCGCATACATAGAGCCCTGGGTCACCGCTCCAAAGACCTGGAAAGGCCCCAAGATGTGATCTGTCGGGTACATCATTACTCACACAAGGAAACCATCTTACGGAAAGCCTGGGAAAAGAGAGAGGTGGACTTTGATGGAACCCTGATCAAGATTTTACCAGACCTCCCCAGGGCGACTCTGCAGCAACGGGCGATGCTTCGTCCGGCTCTAGAGCTGGCCCGACAATCGGGGATAACTTACCGCTGGGGTTTTCCCCCTCTTTGCTACTTTCTGGAGGGCGCAACATTACATCACTTTTCGTACGCCTGCAGATCTCCCTGTTCTCTTTAATTTTATGGAAGCTGACCCTGTATCGGTTCCCGATTGGCTTCAGCTCCTGCCTAAACTGACTGGCCATCCCTTCTCATCTGGGTCCTGGAGACCTCTCTTACCTAGACCACAGAGGAACCGACGACGCTCTCCTATTGCTTCACCGGAAGATTCAAGTGAGACATAGTCTGCAGCTTTTTTTGGGAAACACAGTTCTCTCCTTACTCTTCTTACGCACTGGGTCCCCGCCCCTCCCTTTTATTTGGATCCCCACCGTGAATCGTCTTAATGACTGTCTCCCAGTATAGTGTTGGCTGATAGGCCCATTTGCACGCCTCCTTGCCCTGGGATCTGAAACTTACACGACTGTGCTGAGCTAGCCCCCATTGAACCCACTTCAGGACACTTGCTCATGGTAGTTTGCCATGTTATGGGAGGACAATTAGCGGTCAGAAATCAGCTTGGAACAAATTACCTTTGTAACACTGCTTAACTGTATAATGAAGGGGCTGCTGAACAATTCACCCTGCACTGTACACAGAGGGTCTTTGAGCCTTAATTTTTGTGGGTTTGCTCTCTGACCACATAAGCTGGGGATAAAACTGTTTGAGTGGATTTATTGTTACTGTCATTCTCTCGGGTATCTATATGCCTACAGCCTTATGGGGATTATTACATGCCTGCAGTTAAATTGCCTATATACAGTATTCAGTGCCGGGAGCCGTTTTGCCGTGAGAGAGTGGTAAACTCTTGCCTTTATTCTAAAAATTAGAGGGTTTTTAATGCCTTCATTTTTTATGTCAGTAACCACACTATACCTGACTATTAATGGAAATACCTTTGACTTGGTACTACTACCCGTTACCCCCTCCGGTGTTCCGTTTCCTTGTACGTTTCAGGGTTGCTGTTTTTGCTTACGGTTCGGATGTTTAATTTTACAATGTGAAATACCTTTATTTGAAGACTTTAGCATGGCTGTAGGGGTTCCTTGCCTCTCTTCTCACCCCCTGTGTGTTTTCTGTAGGGGGGGGCAGAGGTGAGAAGCCATCCTGAGACAGAGGGGTATCCCTCCAGGTGCTAATAGGAGTACTGGAAATGGGAGGTCTCCTGACAGGTCAAGATGTTGGCCTCTGGTTCCCAAGGTTGAAGAAATTCAAGGTCTTTTTTCTATGTACGTGAGGTTGCCCGCACACACAGTACTATATAATGATAGCTCTACAGCGACCTATTCAGCTATGATTACTAGGTGGGGACAGGTGCTTTGTGCTGCGTGGTCTTGGAGACAGCCCACCCCATGGGGAAGGGCCCTCTGGAGCTACGCACCAAGACTGCCAATTTGGATATTATTTTATCACATATCTCTTTTCACAATGTTGTTGTGCTATTGAATACCACTGTTTGACATTTTTTTTTTTTGCTGGGGTGGATGGGTGAGGCTGGGTTTGCTCTCCTTGGATGGATCCAACCTCTCCCCCACATAGGCTTAAGCACACATCCTGATTGTTGGAGCGTGCTTTTTGCAAATTCCTTTTGCTATATTTAGTAGAGTAGGCAGCGCTATACTGCATACAGTACAGTTTCATGATCTTTTCTCTTCCTTTACTTTCTCTGCCTTTCTCTCTTAATAACCCTTGTTTTTCCTCTTTTTCTCCCCTTCCCTCACCCCTCTCTGCTACTGCAGGCTACCGGTGGCAATGGATTGTATCAAGATTTTTTCGCTGAATGCGAAAGGCTTGAACATACCCGAAAAACTACGCATGCTCCTGAATGGTCTAAAAAGATCACACGCTCAGATATATCTCATATTTATCCAAGAGACTAATTTCAGGGTGGATAGACCCCCTTGCCTCAAAAATAGATTCTACCCTCTGTCCTACCATACTACTAACATGGAGGCTAAATCTAAAGGAGTTTCTATACTCTTATCTATTAAACTCCCCTGGACCTGCCATGAAACTTTGATAGACAGTGACAGCCGCTATGTGTTTCTTAAGGGATCTTTTGGTAACATACGAGTGACACTGGCCGCAGTCTATGTCCCTAATGATCATCAGGATATCTTCATTCACCGCGTTCTGGACACACTATTGGAATTTTCTGAGGGTCAGTTGATTCTGGGCAGAGATTTCAATATTCCTCTGCTCCCCGCGTCAGTCACCTCATCGGAAGTATCCTCTGTCCGCTCTGGCATACACAGAAAGATAACGCAATACCTGCATGGGGCAAAGATGGTGGATGTCTGGAGACTACAACACTCAGGAGAAAAAGACTATACCTTCTACTCCTCCGTGCACAAAGTGTATTCGAGGATAGATTATTTCCTAGTCCCTCATTGCCATCTACAAGCGGTGAATGAATCCAGCATAGGTAATATTACGTGGTCAGATCACGCTCCTATCACCATGCAGTACATACTCTCGACAGTATCCATTTCTGGAGGTTGAACGAAAGCCTTTTACAGGCTCCGGAAGTTTTGACAGATGTTATCATTGAACTGAAACACTGCTTCCACACGAATGACCAATCAGATTGTGACCCGGGTATCCTATGGGAAGCTCACAAGATGGTAATCCGCGGTATACTGATTAAGCACGGCGCACAGATAAAAAAAGAACGGAGAAAGCAATTGACTATGCTCCTCAATAAAATACATACGGTAGAATCCCAACATAATCATACACCAACAACTGCTCTGGAATGTGTCCCTTCGCCAACAAACCATAGATTTACTACATTATAGGGCCAAAGCGGCGCTTCAACATTGCCGTATAAGTACGAATCTAGCAATAAATGTGGGAAAACGTTTGCTAAATCGATTAGGGACCACAAACTTACCACTTATATACCTCAAATAATCTCCCCTTCGGGCAGTTTTCCCCAATCAGATCGCACAGGAATTTAGGGACTACTATTCGTCCCTATACAACCTTCAGACGGGGTCCCGAGCATCAATGGAAGATTACATCGCCTCGTCCCAACTCCCTCGACTTCCTACAGAAGTAAGAGAAGAACTAGAAGCTCCTATTACATTAGCGGAATTACACAGAGCGGTGGGTGGGATGAAGCCAGGAAAGGCACCAGGTCCTGATGGCTTCACTTTACAATACTGTCAACCCCTTCTCCCGACGCTAGGCCCATATATGGTGAAGCTGTTTAATGCCCTTAGCTCAGACACAAATTTCCCTGGAGATACTTTGAAAGCACATATATCCATTATACTTAAAGAAGGCAAGGACCCATCCTCCTGTGGTAGCTATATGCCCGTCTCCCTCTTAAATGTCGATCTTAAGCTCTTCACAAAGATATTAGCTACCCAACTGGCTCACCAGCTACAAAGCATGATTCATCTAGATCAAGTGGGCTTTATCCCTTCCAGGGAATCTAGGGATAATACCACCAAGGTATTCTCAATTTGATTCATATTGCCTCTGCAACTCAGACACCCTATGTCTTTCTCAGCACAGACGCTGAGAAAGCATTTGACTGGGTTAACTGGACATTCATGACCTCGGTGCATAAACATATCGGTCTGGGAGACAATATGCTTCAGTGGATCACAAAACTTTACTCTACACCCATGGCCCAGGTCAAGGCCAATGGTCTCCTCTCAGATCCTTTTTCCATCAAAAATGGAACACCAGAAGGATGCCCACTATCTCCCCTTCTCTTTGCTCTATCCCTGGAGCCCTTTCTTTGTACAATCCGCCTAAACCCAGACTTTAGGAGAATCACAGTGGGCAAATCCCAACACAAGATATCAGCATATGCGGATGATCTTCTTTTTTCCTTAACCAACCCCATAGTGTCACTTCCTAACCCTCTTCGAAATTCATTGAGCACTCTCTAATTTAAAGATCAACTTTGACAAATCTGCAGCGATAGGTGTCAAAGTAACCCATACTCTTATATCCTCCTTGAGATCTAACTATAAATTTAAATGGTCGGACAGTGCGCTCAAATATTTAGGTACTTATATCCCCTGTACTTATGCACACAATTTCCCACCTTTGTTGACCAAACCAGGACCAAACATTCCTGGTTTGGTAGGTGCTACCTCCTCAAAATGTGTATACTCCCAAAATTCCTTTATTTATTTCAAGCATTGCCGATATGGATACCACCGCATTTTTTCAATCAAGCACATTCGATTTTTATTAAATTAAATTAATTTGGGCACATTCGAAACCTTGCCTCCCCAGACGTTATCTTACGCTACCCAAACTTCACGGGGGTTTAGCTCTCCCTGATGTGAAGAAATATTACCTAGTCATACATCTGGGTAGGGTCATTGACTGGAACCGGAACTATAGGTATAAACTTTGGACGCAACTAGAACAAGCTCAAACAGACATCCCCTTGAAAGGAGCCTGGTGGTGTTTCAATCAATTACCTTCGGTGCTGAAAGCACATCCCCTACTTGACACCACACTTTGTATATGCTCTCCCTCTCTACTTGAGACTCTCCTCTGTTTCCCATATAAGGCAATCCAGCGTTTCCCCCTGGATTTGGAGTGTCTGAGTTCAAGACACTTTCTCAAATGGGTCGAGACCGAGCATTTCATTTTCTGGAAGGGGGAAATTGGCCTTCACTTCAGTCATTGACGAGTGATGCTGGCTGTTTTCCCCTTCCTTTTTGGAACGCTTTGCTACTGCATTACTTTAACATTCCTTTGCCAATCCTACCTGATTAATAGTGGCTTAATGACTTTTGAAGATTACTGCTTAGACGAAGGGACTCTGACACAAGTCTTATCTAAAACTTATACTTTGCTTAACTCCCCCTCTGAACAACCACAACTCTCTTTTTTACAAAAAATGGTAGGTAGACTTAAACCGATCCTTTACGGTAACCCAAAAACAAAATATCCTTAGATTTGCCTTAAAATCGTCAATATGTACAAAAATACAGGAATCTAATTATAAAAATTCTGACTAGGTGGTTTTATACACCTCAGATATTACATAAATACTTCCTGAATGCCACTGATAGATGTTGAAGATGCCAGGTGGACAGGGGGGCGCTCCTTCATATATTTTGGTCTTGCCCTAAGCTGCAGCATTTTTGGACGATCGTCTGAAACATCGCCCAGAAAATTCACGGACCATAGGGTTCCTGATGATCTGGCTTTCTTTTTACTCCATGTTTCCAAAATCCCAGCGAAACAATACAAAAAATCCATAGTGCAACATTTGTTGAATGCTGCCAAATCCTGCATCCCCTTACTTTGGAAGAAACAAACACCACCCTCTATTGCAGTGGTTCTCAACCTGGGGGTCGGGACCCCCTCGGGGGTCAAATGATGATTTGCCAGGGGTCACCGTATCCTGAGCTGTTCCTGAAGCCCATGCTGCTCTCCCAGCCTTTTCGCGGCCGCCCAGCAGGGCTGTTCCTGGAGCCCGTGGCCACCCACTCAGCCTCTTCGCAACCACCCATTCAGTTCCCGGCATGGCTGGGGGGGTAGAGACTAGAGGTCAGCTGACTGGTGAGGAATGCGAAGTGGGAGGGGCTGGAGGAGACCCTATTTCCTGATTTTGGCATAGGTGTCACTGCTACGAGACACCACAAAGTCGGAGACACAGTGAAGCCGGAGGCACAGTGAGTAACACTACCTGTGATTATAGTTGCCATTAAAAGTCCCCTCAACAGTTCTCATCAGCAGATGACCTTGATCAAGAGCACCTAAGTTGGCTGATCAAAACTCCCCGCCAGCACTGCCACTCATCCCACACCCCACCAGCACTGCCACTCATCCCATCCCCCCCCCCCCCCCCACCAAGCAGTAAGAGGAGGAATAAAAATAGAGAATACATGGAAAGGAGAAGGAAAGAGGGGAGAAACAAAGAAAACGGGAGAGAAAGAATAAGAGAAAGAACAAGAAAGACAGCTAGAGGGAGGGATGGGGAAAAACAAGAAATTAGGATAGAGAGAGAAAAAGTGAAAGAAAGGACAACAAAGAGAAAGAGTGATACATCCTAAAATGTACCATAAGGGGTTTTAACACTGTACGAGTGAAAGGGACTCAGGGAGCGCTAAATGTCTGTGAGTTAGGGGCACAAATTACTTGTCTTGCCTTGGGTGCTGACAACAAAAGCTACAAATTTTTTTTTACTGTTAGGGGTCCCCACAACTTGGGAAATTTTATCAAGGGGTCACGGCACTAGTAAGGTTGAGAACCACTGCCCTATTGGCACTTGGTTGCACAAGGTAGAGGAAATAAATGAACTGGAGGACTTTGTCCTTACAGTGCAAAACAAGCATGACAAGTAGGGATGAGCTGAACACCCCCAGAACCTGGGAACGGACCGAAAATTTGCACGAACGTTAGAACCCCATTGATGTCTATGGGACTCGAACGTTCGAAATCAAAAGTGCTCATTTTAAAGGCTAATTTGCATGGTATTGTCCTAAAAAGGGTTTGGGGACCCGGGTCCTGCCCCAGGGGTCATGTATCAATGCAAAAAAAACTTTTAAAAACGGCTGTTTTTTCGGGAGCAGTGATTTTAATGATGCTTAAAGTAAAAAAAAAAGTGAAATATTCCTTTAAATATCGTACATGGGGGGTGTCTATAGTATGTCTGTAAAGTGGCGCGTGTTTCCCGTGCTTAGAACAGTCCCTGCACAAAATGTCATTTTTAAAGGAAAAAATGTCATTTAAAACTGCTTGCGGGTTTAATGTAATGTCGGGTCCTGGAAATATGGATGAAAATCAGTGAGACAAACGGCATGGGTACCCCCAGTCCATTACCAGGCCCTTTGGGTCTTGCATGGATATTAAGGGGAACCCCGCACCCAAATTAAAAAAAGGAAAGGTGTGGGGCCACCAGGCCCTATATACTCTAAACAGCAGTATACAGGCGGTGCAAACAAGACAGGGACTGTAGGTTTGTTGTTAAGTAGAATCTGTTTGTAATTTTGAACGGGTACATTTGTAACGTGAATTTTAATTATTGGTCCGGTTGGTGAAAACAACACCCTTTCTAAAGACACCTCATCCCAATGAAGACTAAATCAGAAGAAGGGGATAGGGGGATTTTTGCGGTGTCAAATGTAGAGATACACAATTGACTTACTATAGATAAAACATAATTTTTATTATCATAATATGCTTAAAAGAGGAGACAAACAAAACATACTGTAACTAAACAGTATGGGATTATAAACATTTGGTGGTCATCATCATATACAGAAGAATATTAAATCGCAGCAGAAGATATTGCACACTAGCCCGACATGTTTCGCTACTTAAGCTTCCTCAGGGGATGTGCAAGAGTTTTATTATTTTTATTTTTTAATTATTATTTATAATAAAACTCTCTCACGCATCAGTGGAAAGGAGAAATGTTTTCGCATATTAACTCTTACAGGAGAGAATTTCCCTTCCTAGGGGTAGATTTCATCTCACTTCCTGTTGTCTCCTTCCGTTTGCAAGTAGGAGTCGTTTGTAAGTTGGATGTTTGAAAGTAGGGGCCTGCCCTATATACTCAGCAGAAATTTGGGCCTTAGGTGTTGTTGTGGCCACAACACTGTAAGCCCTCACAGGGCCCTGCTGTGAAATATTAGATCAAGAATTGTAATTACATGCCCCTGTTGAACAAGGGCAGAAACATGGGGCCTTTGGTGGTGGTGGTGGTGCTGGTGCCACAACACTGTAAGTCCTCACTCGCTCTTGGTGGGCACAGAAATGGGCCCTGCTGTGAAATATTAGATCAAGAATTGTAATTACATGCCCCTGTTGAACAGGGGCTGAAAAATTGGGCCTTTGGTGGTGGTGGTGGTGCTGGTGCCACAACACTGTAAGTCCTCACTCGCTCTTGGCGGGCACAGAAATGGGCCCTGCTGTGAAATATTAGATCAAGAATTGTAATTGCATGCCCTTGTTGAACAGGGGCTGAAAAATTGGGCCTTAGGCACTGGTGCTGGTGCCACAACACTGCAACCCCTCACAGATACTCTAGTTGGAAAGCAGGAACGAGCCCTGCTGCAAAGTATTGCATCAAAAATTGTAATTACACGCCCCTGTTAAACAGGGGCTGAAAAATTGGGCCTTAGGCACTGGTGACGGCGCCCAGAACCAAAAATGTTCTTACAAGCTATCAGCGTGATCATTGAGGAGGAAGAGGATAATTACTCAGGAGTCAGGATAGTCACTCAGCATCAGCATAGGGAGTCTTTGAAGAGATCTGAGATTTAAAAAAAAAATCGGTTACATCAGCATCAGGTGCTTGGTAGCTGGTGGTGATCCAAGACTGATTCATTTTTATGAAGGTCAGTCGATCGACCGAGTCGGTGGACAGACGCACCCTGTGATCAGTTACAAAGCCTCCAGCAGCACTGAATGTGCGTTCCGAAAGAACGCTGGATGCAGGACAGGCCAGTAGCTCAATTGCATACTGTGCAAGCTCTGGCCATCCTCAAGACCCAGTAACCCAGAGGATTTTCGGTGGGAAAGGTGTCCAAGTCAGATCTTGCCCCTAGATATTCCTGCACCATGTAAAACAGATGCTGGCGATGGTTGCTGGAACCGATCATACCTTGGGGCTGCGGACTAAAAAATTGTCTGAACGCATCGGCCAGACGGCCACCTTC
This sequence comes from Lithobates septentrionalis, assembly GCA_037952835.1. Classification (NCBI taxonomy): domain Eukaryota; kingdom Metazoa; phylum Chordata; class Amphibia; order Anura; family Ranidae; genus Lithobates; species Lithobates septentrionalis. Next base: position 2,183,917 of record JBBDGP010000671.1, on the reverse strand, counting down.
TCCACCGCTCCTTCTTTGACTGACCGAAGCCTCAGCAACACGTTGTCCAGAAACAGGAGTTTGTAACCTCCCAGTCTCTGGGAACGCGTTGCACAAACCTTTCTGCAAGGCCTCCCGAAGATGTTTCATCCTCTGCTCCCTCTGCGATGGCAAGATAATGTCTGCAACCTTACCCTTGTAACGTGGATCAAGGAGGGTTGCCAGCCAGTATTGGTCCTTCTCCTTGATACCACGAATACGAGGATCCTTACGCAGGCTTTGCAGGATCAGGGAGGCCATGCAGCGTAGGTTTGCTGAGGCATTCGGTCCGGAGTCCTTTGGGTCACTAAGGATGACATGGTCCGCAGCCACCTCCTCCCAGCCACGTACAAGTCCATGTGTTTCTTGGGACTGATCCCTTAAAGACTGCTGCTGATGCTGAGTGCCAGGCTCCACCTCCATACTAAAACAATCCTCCTCCTCTTCCTCCTCGTCCTCTTCCTGTGTGATCGGCGGGCACGCAGGAACACTGTCTGGATAAAGGGGGCCTTGAGAGCTAAGGAAGTCCTCCTCTTCCTGCCTCTGTTCTGCCTCAAGTGCCCTGTCCATTATTCCACGCAGCGTGTGCTCCAACAGGTGGACAAGGGGGACAGTGTCACTGATGCATGCACTGTCACTGCTCACCATCCTCGTGGCCTCCTCAAATGGTGACAGGACAGTGCATGCATCCCTGATCATGGCCCACTGGCGTGGGGAAAAAAAACAAGCTCCCCTGACCCTGTCCTGGTGCCATCGTCGCACAGGTACTCATTGTTGGCCCTCTGCTGTGTGTGCAGCCGCTGCAGCATGGCCAACGTTGAGTTCCACCTGGTGGGCATGTCACAGATTAGGCGGTTCTTGGACAGATTAAACTCCTTTTGGAGGTCCGCCAGCCGAGCACTGGCATTATATGACCGGCGGAAATGCACACAGACTTTCCTGGCCTGCCTCAGGACATCCTGTAAGCCCGGGTACCTGCCCAAGAACCGCTGCACCACCAAGTTAAGGACGTGAGCCAAACAGGGCACATGGGTCATTTGTCCCTGTCGGAGGGCAGAGAGGAGGTTGGTGCCATTGTCGCAAACCACCATTCCTGCCTTAAGTTGGCGTGACATCAACCACCTCTGAACCTGCCCCTGCAGAACTGAGAGAACCTCTGCCCCAGTGTGGCTACTGTCCCCCAAGCACACCAGCTCAAGCACCGCATGGCATCTTTTGGCCTGCATACATGCGTAGCCCCTTGAACGCCTGCGGAGCACCGCTGGTTCCGAGGACAAAGTACAGGAAGAGGCCATGGAGGAAGAAAAAGAGGAGGGCGTGGAGGAGAGAGGTGTGTCACAATCATTAGTAGTGGCATTTTGGAGGCGTGGTGGCGGAACAACCTCCAACACTACTGAGTCTTGTCCTGCATCCTTCCCAGCTGCCAGCAGAGTCACCCAATGCGCTGTAAAACTTAGGTAACGTCCCTGTCCATGCCTGCTGCACCTTACCGCTGACCGCCCTGTCCAGCGAGGCATGGACATTGCCTTCCACATGCCGGTAGAGAGCCGGAATCGCCTTCCGTGAGAAAAAGTGGCGTTTGGGTACCTGCCACTGAGGAACCGCACATTCCACAAACTCATGGAAGGGGGCAGAGTCTACCAACTGAAAAGACAGCAGTTGAAGTGCTAGCAATTTTGCCAAGCTAGCATTCAACCGCTGGGCATGTGGATGGCTGGGAGCAAACTTCTTTCGGCGGTGCAGCAGCTGGGGCAGGAAAATTTGCCTGGTACAATCTGACGTCGGTGTACCGAAAGCAGATTGCCCACAAGTACTTGGCTGTGACACACCTAATTCTACATCTTCATTCCTCTCAGTGCAGGTCTCAGAGAGGACTGAAGGTATAGTGGGGTTGGAGATCTCAGCTGATGAGGAGCAAGGAGAGGTCCTCTTTGTTCTTTGGTGTGGGTCTTTTAGATACGCTTGCCAACGAACTGCATGGCAGGTCAACATATGTCTGGTCAAGCATGTGGTACCCAAGCGGGAGATGTTTTGGCCACGCGAGATACGCTTGAGACATATGTTGCAAATAGCAGCTGTGCGATCTGATGCACTCGTCTCAAAAAAGGCCTACACCAAAGAACTTTTTGAATAACGTGCAGAGACTGCAGCGCCCTGCACATGCGGAGCTTTGGGGTGTGATGCAGTCAGTGTGCTGCCCTTAGGCTGGCCCCTGGAGGGCATCCTGCCTCATTGGTGATGTGCTGCCTCCTCCTCCTCCTCCCCTCTCCTATCAGGCACCCACGTTGAGTCAGTGACCTCATCATCCCCTCCCTCCTTATCACTGGAGCAAACCTGGCAGTATGCTGCAGCAGGGGAGCATGACTGCGAGATTGCTGTCCTTCTTGGGCACTCCCTCTGTCCGTGCTCACGTTACTGCCTTCATCTAGCTCAGTATCATCATCAGAGCCTTCCAAACGCAGGGCATCCTCCTGGAGCATGTACCCAACACTGTGGTCAAACAGTTCGAGGGACTCTTCAGGAGGACATGGTGGGGCTAGGGAAGGAGTCACTGATGACATTGAGCTGAGGGAAGAGGCCGCTGCTTTGCCAGACAAAGTACCCTGAGCATGGGTGAGAGAGGATGAGGAGGATAAGGACGGCTTGGTCATCCACTCGACCAAATCTTCCGCATGTTGCGGCTCAACACGGCCAGCTGCCAAAAAAAAGGCCAAGCGTGTCCCACAGCCACGTGCTGATGAGGATGCACTGTCTCCACGACCAGCACTAGACACAGAGCCTGCTTGCCCTCTTTTATTGGCTTGTGACTGTCTGCCTCTCCTTGTTGGCCTTCCAGACATACTAATGGCCTGTAGCTGCACTAAGCTGGGATATATATATATATATATATATATATATATATATATATACTGATACTGCAGCTAGCAAAATCAACTGCCTGCCTGTAGTATGAGAACACCACCAACCTTCTACAGGTAGCTTTAGCTGAACACTGTGCAGAGCTCGCAAAAAACTAACTTGTAGCTTATTTAGCTGCCTGCGGTAGTGATAGGATCAGGAAAACACCACCAACCTTCTACAGGTAGCTTTAGGTGAACACTGTGCAGAGCTCGCAAAATAATAACTTGTAGGTTTAGCTGAACACTGTGAGGAGGACGCACTACACTAACTTATATTTTTAGCTGAACACTGTGAGCAGGACGCACTACACTAACTTGTAGCTTTAGCTGAACACTGTGCAGAGGTCTCACTACACTAACTTGAAGTTTTAGCTGAACATTGTGGGCAGGACGCGCTACACTAACTTGTAGCTTTAGCTGAACACTGTGAGCAGGACGCACTACACTAACTTGTAGTTTTAGCTGAACACTGTGAGCAGGACACACTACACTAACTTGTAGCTTTAACTGAACACTGTGCTGAGGTCTCACTACACTAACTTGTAGTTTTAGCTGAACACTGTGCAGAGGTCGCACTACACTAACTTGTAGTTTTAGCTGAACACTGTGAGCAGGACACACTACACTAACTTGTAGCTTTAGCTGAACACTGTGCAGAGGTCTCACTACACTAACTTGTAGTTTTAGCTGAACACTGTGAGCAGGACGCACTACACTAACTTGTAGCTTTAGCTGAACACTGTGCAGAGGTCTCACTACACTAACTTGTAGTTTTAGCTGAACATTGTGAGCAGGATGCACTACACTAACTTGTGGCTTTAGCTGAACACTGTGCAGAGGTCTCACTACACTAACTTGTAGTTTTAGCTGAACACTGTGAGCAGGGTGCACTACACTAACTTGTAGCTTTAGATGAACACTGTGCAGAGGTCTCACTACACTAACTTGTAGTTTTAGCTGAACACTGTGAGCAGAACGCACTACACTAACTTGTAGCTTTAGATGAACACTGTGCAGAGTTCTCACTACACTAACTTGTAGTTTTAGCTGAACACTGTGAGCAGGACGCACTACACTAACTTGTAGCTTTAGCTGAACACTGTGCAGAGGTCTCACTACACTAACTTGTAGTTTTAGCTGAACACTGTGAGCAGGACGCACTACACTAACTTGTAGCTTTGGCTGAACACCGTCCAGAGGTCTCACTACACTAACTTGTAGTTTTAGCTGAACACTGTGAGCAGGACGCACTAAACTAACTTGTAGCTTTAGCTGAACACTGTGCAGAGGTCTCACTACACTAACTTGTAGTTTTAGATGAACACTGTGAGCAGGACGCACTACACTTACTTGTAGCTTTAGCTGAACACTGTGCAGAGGTCTCACTACACTAACTTGTAGTTTTAGCTGAACACTGTGAGCAGGATGCACTACACTAACTTGTAGCTTTAGCTGAACACTGTGTAGAGGTCTCACTACACTAACTTGTAGTTTTAGCTGAACACTGTGATCAGGACGCACTACACTAACTTGTAGCTTTAGCTGAACACTGTGCAGAGGTCTCACTACACTAACTTGTAGTTTTAGCTGAACACTGTGAGCACGGCGCACTACACTAACTTGTAGCTTTAGATGAACACTGTGCAGAGGTCTCACTACACTAACTTGTAGTTTTAGCTGAACACTGTGAGCAGGACGCACTACACAAACTTATAGCTTTAGCTGAACACTGTGCAGAGGTCTCACTACACTAACTTGTAGTTTTAGCTGAACACTGTGAGCAGGACGCACTACACTAACTTGTAGCTTTAGCTGAACACTGTGCAGAGGTCTCACTACACTAACTTGTAGTTTTAGCTGAACACTGTGAGCAGGACGCACTACACTAATGCCCCGTACACACGGTCGGATTTTCCGATGGAAAATGTCCGATCGGAGCGTGTTGTCGGAAATTCCGACCGTGTGTGGGCTCCATCAGACATTTTCCATCAGATTTTCCGACACACAAAGTTTGAGAGCAGGATATAAAATTTTCCGACAACAAAATCCGTTGTCGGAAATTCCGATCATGTGAACACAAATCCGACGGACAAAGTGCCACGCATGCTCAGAATAAATAAAGAGATGAAAGCTATTGGCCACTGCCCCGTTTATAGTCCCGACGTACGTGTTTTACGTCACCGCGTTTAGAACGATCGGATTTTCCGACAACTTTGTGTGACCGCGTGTATGCAAGACAAGTTTGAGCCAACATCCGTCGGAAAAAATCCTAGGATTTTGTTGTCGGAATGTCCGAACAAAGTCCGACCGTGTGTACGGGGCATAACTGTAAATAGCAAAAGAGAAACCTAACTAAATGGGACTTTATATGAGGACATTTTAAAAAGATGTACCTCCATCCCTAATTTGTATACAACAAAAATGAAAAAGGGGGGTTTTTGGGACTTTAGATGAGGCATGCAGCTGGGAAGGTAACACAACAAAATAGTAATGGTGAGAAAATGGATGCACCATGTATGCGACCACATCGTATTGCATAAAAACAAGTTGTAAACAGTAGATTATAGTAAATCATGGAGACTTTATTTCATAGTGATATACATAGTAAAAACATCATAAAACAGCATGATAGCATAGCAGCATATTATAGTCAAAATGGTACCATAGTAAGAAATCATCAGACAGTTTGTTGTATGTGACTGCATCATCGTATTATTAATGTCTGGTGATTGGACCACATCAGTGACCAAATAGCCTGCATGTAATAACATATATACATAATGGTATAATAAAGCATATGGGTAAAAGTTCCATGAATCTGATCCATAATAACATAGTGGCCTAGCAAAGTAGCAGCACGATGTGAATCGCAATGGTGAAGTAAAAAACTCAAGCTTATAGTTGTGTGTCTTCACTGTAACATATTAACCGTGGGTGGGATCCAAACGGCATAATTTGGTAAAAATATACATAGGTTGTTGGTGTGAATAGCATCTAAAAGCTGCGATGCGCGCTGGGCCCCCCCCCCTTCCCCCCTTCATCCTTGTGACGTGGGGGTTGGGTGGACATCCCACCACGCATCGACGCCACGCTCCCAGTGTCTGACGTGTGACGTTGCTTTCGACGCTATCACGCCGACACTGTGCGTCGCATACCTAAGCGCCTACAGGAGGAGCCAACCGCAGGGCGGTCGGTATCTCCCGCTCTGGCGACCGGTCTCTTCCTTGTTTAGCCGCCCACGTGGCGTTGGCGGTTACCTATTGGCGGCATTAGAGCACTTATACTCCCTCTAGCTGGACACACATTCCCCGCAAACACTTCCTACCGGTGGCCATTTAGGTGGCATCTGGGTTCTCGGGAATATCAGGTAACATTATGGATCTCTTCTTGCCTCCACCATTGCTGCTACTATCCCCTTTCTGTTGGTACAGGCTTACACACTAGGACTTCATTCTTCTTTACCATACTCCCCTTGATTGGTCATTACGTTATTACTTACGTGTACAAATCTTACTCTCCCCCCTTTTTTTCCCCAATCTTCCAACATCATTACTGCTATATTTTCTGTTTCACTTTTGCACCCACACATAATTATTTACAATGACAATCATTCTATTTTATCTACGTACTATTTGGTAGTCACTTTCAATATTTTTTATATATTTGTTTTTATAGGTCATGATTACGTGATTACTATGCTTTAAGCCCTTCACAAACACCAGTCCCCCTTCGGGGTCTCCACCAATTGCCCCTCTAGGTGCCGCCTCAGCTCCCGGGATTGCTGACCTATATCCCTGGCAGGTATACACCCTCGGTGCCCTCCACCAATCCACATAGGTTAATTGTAAGTATTCTATTATGGTCCTTAGGTACCATCACTACTTTACGATCTAATTATAATTTTTCTCGCCTGTCCCGGGGTTAGTCCCTAAAATCTCCTTATATATTTTTTATAGATAGCTACACTGCATCTGCTCCTGAAGATTGGAAAGATCCATGAAACGCGTCGAGCTTTTAGATGCTATTCACACCAACAACCTATGTATATTTTTACCAAATTATGCCGTTTGGATCCCACCCACGGTTAATATGTTACAGTGAAGACACACAACTATAAGCTTGAGTTTTTTACTTCACCATTGCGATTCACATCGTGCTGCTACTTTGCTAGGCCACTATGTTATTATGGATCAGATTCATGGAACTTTTACCCATATGTTTTATTATACCATTATGTATATATGTTATTACATGCAGGCTATTTGGTCACTGATGTGGTCCAATCACCAGACATTAATAATACGATGATGCAGTCACATGCAACAAACTGTCTGATGATTTCTTACTATGGTACCATTTTGACTATAATATGCTGCTATGCTATCATGCTGTTTTATGATGTTTTTACTATGTATATCACTATGAAATAAAGTCTCCATGATTTACTATAATCTACTGTTTACAACTTGTTTTTATGCAATACGATGTGGTCGCATACATGGTGCATCCATTTTCTCACCATTACTATTTTGTTGTGTTACCTTCCCAGCTGCATGCCTCATCTAAAGTCCCAAAAACCCCCCTTTTTCATTTTTGTTGTATACATAACTGTAAATAGTCTAGCTGCCTGACTGTGGTACTAATAGGATCAAAAGAACACCAGCAATTTTCTTCAGGTAGCTGTAAATACTGTAACAAGACAAGCCTGCCTGTCAGTAGGAAGATAACAGGAACGGATCTAGCTAAACTGAATACAGTGTATATATATATATGCAACACCTGGGATGCATATATATACACAATACACTGTAAGTGCAGCTAACTCACTGACTGTCCTGCCTAATCTAGCTAACTCAAATGAAATGACACTGTCTCTCTGTCTATCTCTCAGCATGCCGGAACACACTACACAGGGCCGCCGTTCAGGGCGTGGGGCGTGTTCTAAACCCCCTGAGCCATAATTGGCCAAAGCCACCCTGGCTTTGGCCAATTACAGCTCTCTCTACCGACGGCGCTGTGATTGGCCAAGCATGCGGGTCATAGTGCATGCTTAGCCAATCATTAGCCAGCAATGCACTGAGATGCCGCAGTGAATTATGGGCCGTGACGCGCCACACGAATTTGGCGCGAACGGCCCATATCGTTCGCAATTCAGCGAACGATCGAACAGCCGATGTTCGAGTCGAACATGGGTTCGACTCGAACACGAAGCTCATCCCTAATGACAAGCACACTAAAACATGAAGGCTATGGTAGATGTTTGTTTTGTCTGACAAAGGGGTATCCCTACTCAGCCCATAGATAAGTCTCTAGCGAACATTTCGATTACATTTGTAGCTTGTGGGAGTTCCTCGCCAACCGGGTTCCTCCTCTCTCCTCCGCCTTCCCCCTCCTTGTGATCCTTTCCCTTCTTATTCTCTTCTAACTTTGACCCAATTGTTTTGAATGTTTTATACTAAATATGTGGAATTGACCACAATTGTTTTATGTTGATGATGTAATTAAGCTTTGCCTTCCCGGAGTTCCAAATAAATAAAAATTTATATTTGAAAAAAAAAATTGCATTTGAAAAAAGGTTGTTACCCATTTATTTGGTCTGAGTGAAAAGGTTATTCTCTTCACCCTGATAATAAAGTGTGAGATTAATTTGCTGCCCAGGTTCATATTAGGAAAAGTGTTAATGAGTCACTAAACAGAAACTGCTCGTATCTTTGAGTAAATATACACCCAGAAAAAGACTGGCAGTTAGAGCTCAACATACATGACATTGTGTTACAACGCCTTTATCCAGGTAGCTTAACACTTTTGGGCTCATTAGCAAATAAAACAATAATGCAATGGAAGATTCAGAATCCCCTAGCAACCGATAATTTGCAACTTGGGAATGTCTCCAACGCTGAGGTTGTTTCATAAGAATCCCTTTTATTTTGGGTGATGTAGTGTATAAAATAAGTATATGGGCTCATACATAAAAGGTGTTCCAAAAAAAACCCCAAAAACTTTAAGGTTACCTATAGCAACATATGCAAACCCTTATTTCATTTTAATATCTGCACTGACGGAAATGACAACTGGAAGCTGACAATTTGTTATGGTTAAAAAGAAACATTCTTTTTAACACACTTTTCTTAAAAAAGTCCCCTAGGTGGAATGTCATGTAATTCTGGCATTCTGCACCACCTCTGCCTCTGGTACTCTCCCTATACTGCTCTTCTTCTCTAGTTTAAGCATTCTCCTATTCTCCTTTTTTTTTCTTCCTCCTGCAACTCCTCCCCAAACTGCTCACCTTATCAGCCTCCGCAGTACCCCCTGTAGTGCATCTCTTCTCTCCTTTCTCTCCGCTAACTAGCCAGGGTGTACAGTATGTGCAATGCGTGTAACAAGTGACTGCCAGCCAGTGAAGGCATAATGGAAAACATCTAAAGCAGGGGTAGGCAACCTGGGGCCCTCCAGCTGTTGTGGAACTATATTTCCCATGAGGCATTGCAAGGCTGGCAGTTACAATTACTCCCAGAGGCATGATGGGATTTGTAGTTCTGCAACAGCTGGAGGGCCCCAGGTTGCCTACCACTGCTTTAGATGTTTTCCATTATGCCTTCACTGGTTGGCAGTCACTTTGGCTTGTTACTCGCATTGCACATACTGATCTAAAGCATGTCTCAGAGTCAGGACCCACAGAACTAAAGAAAGCTCCATCTTGGTCTTCTACTTCATTAAATGGCAGAAGGTGGTGATGGGGGATTGGGGCAGCCAAGTCATCTTGGTAAATGTGTCTCTTAATTATTGGAAGATTTTTGGGTTCATTGATGAATTATGGTTTGTTAGTAGCATAACTTTTTATTTCTTCTTATGAGTGTCAGGAATTTACTATGAGATGCCTACAGTGGTTGTAAAATTCTAAATTTTGTAACCATTTTTCCCTAATTATGCTAGCTAAGTATGTGATTTTATCTAAAGTGGTGTATCATGAATGATATATTAAATGTAAACAGTAGGTTCATATGATGCAACCAGTGTTTGTTTTTTGGTATTGGTTGTTAAATAAGTACATTGTGCTGTAAATGTACTCAACCTTATTGTGGGGCAAACAAATTTACTATTGAAGTTGATTTTTGTTCTGTACATAGTCAAATTGCATGCTACTTGAGAAAAAAAAATCTGTTGCAATCGTTGCACACCACAAATGCAGAATTCATACATTGCTGCAGTTGTCCTCTGACCTATTACTGCCCATTTCACTGCTAGTATCCTGACACCTAATTGCTTCGCCATCAGTATACCCACAACATTGTCACTCTGTGCAAGTTTTTGTACTAAAAGAAAAACCAATGCTTTGCTATGTACAGTACATGCCTTTCTTTCACTTCATTTCGTCTGACCTGATGAACTTTAAAGAGGAAGAGGACGTCTATAGATTTCCCTTTCCCACACTCTCCCTTATGTGTCTTTGTCCTTTCAATAAAGCTTCAGGCCTGTGAACTCTCTTTACCCTCCCCTATTCCTCTTCCCTACCCCCCCATCACACCCGTTGCTTATTGAATTATATTGAATTATGTTTTGCATGCTTTGATTTGAGTCTTGGTAATGTGTCTCGGTAATGCTTTCGGGGAAAGGGGCATCTTGCATGACGTGGTGCTTCGGAGGAACTTTTTCTCTGCACATCACGTTAGGCATTATACCGTAAGGTGAATTTATTTATTGTATGATTGAGACTGTATTGTAATGTGGTGTATTTATGCGCTGCGTCGTCGTACAGTGTTGAAGATACAACTGAATTGCTCTGAATTCCAGAAAATTGACTGGAAGACAAGTTCCCCTGCACTCAGAGGCCGTGCCCCAGTTGGAGGAGTTGGTGTCCATTGTGAGGACATTTCAAACCAGGGGAGAAAGGGATTCCCTGACCTGGCTGCCCAAGCAAATGGGACAGTCCATAGAGTGTACCTTGTTGATCATGCTGCCAGTATGTTGAGTTGCAGTGGTCCAGAGAGAAGCATACAGCCCAGACTTAAATGAAGCCACCATTAAGCTCAGAACCCCCATGCAGAAGCGCAGAGTAGGCTGACTCCTGGATCACGGAGTCCTAACCTGGTAATGAATAACCAGGAGCTTCTAACAGGGGAGAAACCTTGGATTGGGTGATATCTAGGTTCTGATGTCAAGGACTCCAAGCAGGATCCACTTAAATCTCCTCAGGGTCAGGATGGTTCAGTGGACAGGCAGGCAGGCAACTGTTCTCGGAGGGGGAGATTGTCCAGAACACCCACTGTGAGGATTTCACAGTGATCAGAGCCAGGTTAGTACCTTGATGAAGACCCAAAGTGCAATGTACAATCCGAAAGAGAGGGCAGCAAATTGGAAATGTTTTTCTCCCACAGCAAAATGCAGGGAGCCTCAATGCACTGAGAAGATGAGGATATCCAAATAGGCATCTTTGATGCAAACATCTTTGAAGCAAGGAAATTTCTGGGATGAAGGGGTGCAATGACCCCCTGAGTGCAAAGGGGTTAATGGGGACTCTGAGGAGTACTGTGACTTGGTAAGGGGACAATGACCTGCACTATCTGTAGCGGGGCCTTTAGGGGTGATGCTTGTAGCCCCAGTAAACTACAACCTGACTGTATATAGGTTTGGCCCTATGGTCCCCCACCCTTTCCCTAGTGATGTGTCGTGTGCATGAGGGAATCCCACTAAGGATACTTACAGACCAATCTGCTGGAGCAAGGAAGGGGTGACTGCTGAATGTGACCATCACCGGAGGCAGCAGGGAGGCTAAGTCCAAAAAGGTGGCTGTGAGGGGCAATGAGGAGCATGCAACTCAGCCCTGCGTGCACTGGAGAAAGGCTTGTGTATGCACAGTAAGCTCATCTAAACAAATGATATTCAAGCTTGGTGCGGTGCACAGGTCCAGAGCCCAGCAAAGGGTACCAAATTAAAAAAATGGTTGCAGCCCTCAGCAGATGTCTTTTTCTGTTTCCTCCCACCAAGCAGATGAATGGGGAGGAATTTTTGCCCTCCTGGTGGGCATACCCCTAATAGGTCTTCAGGGACAGGATTGCACCAGACCATGTCCCTGGTCCTTTAAAGCACTCTGTGGCTGCCTCAAGCAGAGTCCAGTGCTGGAGGATGCATTACAGTCTGGCCCTGCATATACCTCATGGCAGGGTCTGGGTTATGCTGAGGATTAGCTAAACTGAAAAAACAGCAAACACAAGCCCCAGAGGTTTTCCAGCCAGGAAACTTGCTAGAAGAAAAAAGATAAAAAGGTAAAAAGAAAGGTGGGTAGCTTCAATCAGAACAGAAGACGTGCTCTGTCCTAGGACACTTCCAGACTGCTGTTAGAGCTTTAGTATGCCAGCATCAAATCTCTTAAAGGCAGCAGCATAACCCTATATCATACTTCCCAACAGCCCAGGACTGTCCAGCAGTTCCACCATACTCCTGCTGTCCTGTGTACTGGGGCTGTTTCCCACAAAGGCTCTGACTCTCTACACTGCATGCACGGATCACCTTGTGATTTGCATATGAATGAATCTGTACATGGCTTGCATTTGAATGAATGAGCAGATGGAATTGCATATTCAATGCAGATTTACTGGAAAGAGGAGGTCTGTACTGGTGGGGAAAAGGGGTCTGTACTGAAGGGGGAGATCTGTACTGCTGCCTCCACTTGTTGCTAGTTGCTGTGAGGATTTTTAGGTCCTCTCCTGCCTCTTGCTTCAGTGTTTTGCTGCTGCCGGAGCCTGTTGTCATTTATCCTGTTCCTGCCATGTTCACTGCACCTTGTATCCTGCTGCTCTGCACCTGCTCTCCTTTGTTTCTGGTTCCAGTCTTGGTTCCCCCTTCCCATCTGCTCCCTGCACCTCTAGTTTTCCCTGATTTCCATGTTCCCCATTTTGTATATATTGTACTCTATATAGTTAGTTGTAAGCAGCTTAGGCTTCTGTTTGTTAGGTTTATTAGTCAGGTATCCTGTCACTGATTTTTTTTGGTTCACTTTTTAAGTGTTTGCTGTGTGCTGGTGTTTGTATAGATTTTGTTGTTTCACTGTAAATACATCTAACTTAAGCATAGATGGTCTGGCCTCAGTTTCTGAGTGTAGATGGGGGATTTGTATTCAGGGGTTTATAATGAAAAGGGGGGGGGGGGTCTGTGCTAAGGGGGATTTAAGGCTGTGGGTAAATCTGTACTTGGTCAGGAACTGGGGCTGTGGCAGGAGATCTGTACTGGGGATATGGGCTCTGTGTGGTAGACACTCCTGACCACTGCACTCTGTGTGTTACGCACTTCTGACCCCTGCACTCCCTCTGATACCCACTCCTGACCTCTGCAGTCTGTGCAGTATGCACTCCTGAGCCCATCACTCTGTGCTTTATGCTCTCCTGCAACCTGTGAATTACTTACCCCTGAGCTCTACACAGTAGAAATGTTGTACATTTCATACTCCTGACCACTGCACTGTGTGCACTGGGCTTTATATGATATACTGCATATAAGGTAGGCTGTATAAAGTAGGCCTTAACAAAAGCATTTGTAAGGGAACAGTTTAATGTTTTTTTAACGAGCATGCTGAGGTTTGTACACGCCTGTTAGGCCTGGTTCACACTAGTGCGCTTTCAGATGCAACTTGAGTTTCACAGAATTGTATAACAAGGGAAATTACATTGTTTTCAATGGTGTTCATTCACATCAGTGCGGCTCCATGTGGTGCAATTTTGGAAAAGGTTCCTGCACTATTTTGGTGTCATTTACGGTTCAGTTTGGCCCCACAGAATATGCAAACTACAGTCAAGTAACATCCAAGTTGCATTACATAATCACACTGAAAGTCCAATCAAAATTTGATCACAGCAGTCTGAACCTAGCCTTAGACCTATGCTTGTGGCACAGTTGTTAAAGCATATTTTTTGGATAAAAGCATAGCTCTCAACTGTCCCTGATTTGGAACAAAGTCCATCTGTCCCTCTTTCCTTCTCATTTGTCCCTCATTTTGGTCTGATCTATAAAGTTGTACTGTATATAAAATGTACTATTTATCTTCCAAAAAGTGTTTCCCAGTGCTACTAAATTGGTGCACTTGTAAATGTCAAAAGCCAGTATAAAGGAATAGTAGTAGTAAAAAAAAAAAAAAAGAGGACTTGTAGGTTTAACTCATCTTTTTTGTATAATTCTCCTTTAAGAGGGGGCATGGCAGGGGTGTGTGCCCTATGTCTACGTACTTTTACTAATAAGTGTCCCTCGATCCCATCTCACAAAGTTGGGAGGTATGTAAAAGGACTGTGGCATATATGTGCTGTGTATGCAGTGAGTAGACTCAACAGGTGCCACAGTACTCAGCAGAATCATAGGTCTGTGTCAAATTATATTCTCTACATGTTATATGCAAAAAGTATTTGTAGCGTTATTGGTGATTACCACTGTATTCTCTGCAAGAACTGTTGGGTTGCCGAACTTTAACCACTTCCCGACCAGCGACGTACCCGTACTTCACTAGAATTCAAGTGGTTATACCAGAATCCCAGTACCATTTTTTAGAGCTGATGGTTGTCTCTCTTGTAAAAGCAGTCCTAGCAGCTAACTAGCCACTGGATTGCTTTTACAAGCAGTAGGAGTGGACAACCTCCCCTTCCTGCCGCCTTCTACGGCTTCATCAGGCTGCTTCCGCTGGCTGATCATATACTTTACACAATGACATGTTTGGTGTCTATTTACTCGGCGTAGCATCATCTTTTATATTTTCCAAAAAAATTGTGTTTGAAAAACTGCTGTATAAATACCAAATAATGTATACCAAATACCAACAATAATGTGACTTAAAAAAAATTGCAAAATATATAATGTTTGGGGGTTCTAAGAAATTTTCTAGCAAAAAATGCTGACTATTACATGTAAACAAAACATGCCAGAAAAGGCCTGGGGGTCAAGTGGTTAAATAGACTGTACAGACTAAGCTGTGGCTAGCTAAACAAATACAAGTGTGTTTCTGTCCTTATTATGATAAAACTTTCAGTCTTCCCAGACACTTTTTTGCTGGTCACATCGAATTTTCACACAGTACATTACATATCCCACAGGGAGGGGGGGAGAGTACAGAGGAGACACAGCGGGATGACAGAGGCATGTAAACTGACCATGGTGTCAGGGCTCAGCAGCCATGATAAACAGTGGTCAGTTTACAGGGGGAGGGCAGAAACTGGCAGGATCAAACAGGTTTTTTACAGCTTCCAGAGGGGCAATTTAGACAGCACAAGCACTGTGCTGTTTAAACTGCTATAAGGGAACAGGATTTCTTTTTTTAGGGTTACAAACACTTTAACATGCTTAAAAAGAAAAGAAAAAATGATTTTGCGCAATAGCTTATTGCCCGAGGAATAATCCTCTAAGTATCGTGCTGTCTAAACAATGATGACAGGAATAAAATATTAAAGTGCAATAGTTGCATGTGAATAATGTATCATTGTGAAGTGAATATTAATATATCATAGAAAATAGTGACTGATAAAACTAAACATATCAAATATTCACATATATCAATAAAATATTTAATGTGAAATGCCAAGATCCTATTCATAGGTAATGTGACAGTATCAACAACAGTGAAAAAGTGCACATAAAGTGTTAATAGTCCAAATAGTAATGAATGAAAATGCTATGTCCATATAATAAGGTGGACTGTTCTAAATAGTCACAGATATAAAAGATATAAAGATGATCCAGTAGGTGGCTCATTGATAATGTGATTCAGTGATGTTGCCCATACATAACTCCATGCAATTTTTCCTGGATACGGTCTCCCAGAACTCTCACCTTAGAGCTGATGAATAATTGCATCTGTGAGTTCAGGTTTGTAGCTGTTATCGCTGATGAATGCTGTCAGTGAGGCCTGTTGTAAATTTCTCTTTTACATTCCTCTGCCAGTGTCTCCTGTTATAAAGATGCAACCAGGAATAGGAAAACAGACATTGCGCTGTACTGGAAAGGGTTTGGCCTGGGTGGGCCCAAATGGGGGCCGTAGGATTGTGTACAGGACCAATTGAGTCTAAAGGGAAGCAAGGGCTGCCAGATAGGAAGTTTATATTGTGCAGGAGGATACACCAAAGTGGCAGCCTGTCCAGACAACTAAAGTGCAACTATTGCACTTTAATATTTTATTCCTGTCATCATTGTTTAGACAGCACGATACTTAGAGGATTATTCCTCAGGCAAAAGGCTATTGCGCAAAATCATTTTTTCTTTTCTTTTTCACCATATTTGTGTTGTTGTGAACACTATAGATTTTGCTGCAGTTATCTTACAATATTTCTCTCTTATTGCACATCACTGGTAGCGCGAAGGACACTTATCACCCTACTTTAACATGCTTGCTGGCTGGCATGTTTGTGGAAGGTGTATACCTGTCACCCAATTTCATATATATATATATATATATATATATATATATATATATATATATATATATATATACTGATCTGCTGTGGGTCCTGTAGATGGGTGCAAAAGGCCTTTTAGGCCAGGCCAGAGTCCTCTGATGTAAAAATTGGTGACACCTGTGAATGAGTGGGCCATCTGGGAGCGTGCCAGGCTGGGGAGAGCTATGGAAGCGGCACTGGCAGGAGACTGGTCTACTAAAGAGGGCACATTGATTCTACTTGGTGATGGAAGCTGAATGCTGTGGACTTAGTATACTTGAGAGATGATTCCAACTTTGTGGTGCTCTCTAGGACAGGACATGCAAAGGGAAACAGGCTTTCAAAATATGTGCTTGCATTCTGAGCAGAAATGACAACTACAGAACGTCTACTCTCATGCATGGCATTCCGTGCCAAAGAACTCCGTTACTATATCAAATGTGATTTCAGATGTCAAATAAATCTTGCTAAATTAGAGTAAAGTGTGGGGGAATTCATTTTAAGTGGTAACGTTCCTTTATTCTCTATTATGGCCAAGAATTTTATTTACTAAAACCAATCAGCTTCTAGATTTTATTGCCAATGCTTAGATAAAACAAGCTAAAATTAGAAGCTGATTGGCTACCATGCAGATCTGGACCAGATTCTGAGTGCTCCAGTTTTAGTAAATCTTTCCCAATATGACAGAGGGTTTCATCAACAACAGGTGGATAGTTGTCCTATGTAAGAAGAAGCAGGGTGGGGATTTGCATAGTTTTAGGCAAACACCTAGCCAATCTTGAGCCCCCATACAGAAAGTGAGGGAAAAGCGAAGATTTTAGTGTTGTCCCTAGCTCAAGGGGTGAAGGAAAACCTGTTCTGGGGATCTAACATGGGAATTACCCTCACTTTGGGCGATTTCCTCTAACTTCCTTTTGCAACTCTGTGGCAGGAAGTGAAGGGAAATTCCATCAATGGTGCACAGACAGCTGAAAAAAAGCTCACAGGGTTTTATCTCTTCTAGTCTATCCAAAACTACAAATAAAGTTTTGGATATACATATATTTTTTTGAAAGTAAGAAGTTTGTAATATTTTGAGGACAAACAGCTAGTCAGTGGGGAGAAGAGATAGCGGTCCAGCAGATCTTCACAGTAGGTCTACATCCCAAGTTATCAAGCTACTGCCCTAGGGCCACGTGCAACCCTGTGGTAGATGTTTTGTGGCCCTGAGACCCCAGCATCCCTTAGCGGGAATGGGAATATTAAACTGTAATGGCAGTGATCTCCAGGAGTCCTATGTAATGTGCCCCCAACCACACCTGTAGCATGTCTACAAATTCTGCCTATCTCCTATAGTATATCTGCAATCTTTGGCAGTCTTTGGTACACTGGTGGTGTCAGAGACTGCAGCTGAGCCCCCCTATATATTTTGACCACCGCTGATCTAAGTATATAATATACCATCATCTTCTACACACCGTTTAGGGTAGGCTGCTAGGTAAATTTAGTTTGGCTCTGCTGCAATCAGTGGAGCGGGGGGGTTGATTGGTTAGAGCTGCTCAGTTTCTGCTACTTCCCCATGTACTCTGGAGATTTCTCTAACATAGTGGGAGGGAGGGCAGAAGCTGCAGCCTAATTATTTATGAGATGTGGGCCAATTCCTGGGGAGGTGTGCCCAGAAGGTGGAAAATAGCCTATAAATAATCTAAAGCCTGAGTGGCAGAGAAGTCTGCAGTATGGCAGGGTAAGGCAGTATCCCAGGGTCCAGCTCGCCATGTTGAGGGGCCTTGCTCTCCTGGGCAGTAGCCAAGGGAAAGAGCCAGTTGAAGACATTGAGGTCCCAGCAAGGCTTAGCTGGGGGGGGGGGGGGGGGCAGGGGTGAAATAGCATCAGGTGTTGTATAAATGCAGCTAGAGTTGTATACATGTTTCAAGAGTTGGGCAAGAGGAGCCAGAAAGTTAGCAGTCCTCAAGTTCTGCTCAAATTCAAGTTCTACAGTTCCAGAGTATCCTCTGCTCCCAACCCCATCCATATTCATCGTTCTGCAATAAAACCCACAATAGAAACCCCTAGATTGATTCTTGAGCCAGCAAAAGACTGCCAAAAATAGTGTGTGCCTGACTGTATGTTCGCTGAGAACTACCAGCAGCTCTTTAGGGGTGCGCTACATACATATATATGTATATATACTGTGGATTTAAGATCTAAAGGTGCAACTACCATTATGAACTTCTCTTAGAAGATAATAAAGTAAATTTAGTTTTTATAGATCAGTAAGAAGTAGGATTTTATCAATAATTTAATTTAGCCCTTACCCATTCCTCCACATTAGGACCCTCTTGATAGGGCTCAAAGGGTTTCTCCCAGTAAATATTAGGCTCTCCGTAACGCCATATCTTGCTTCGTGTCTTCTGCGAGAAGAAGGATGTGACACAGAGCAGAATGACCACAATAAAGCCACACACTATAGCAATAGCCTAGGAAAAACACATAGGAATGACTGCAGTGGTTAATATGCTGATATCATGTTAGAAAAAAACAAATGCAACTTTTTTCTTTTAATAGTAAATAACATGAGCTTACCTCCTGCGGATCCACCATGCAGTAGTGGTAAAGATACTGATTCATGATGCCTACTCCAGAAGCCGCAGGAGTGTAGAATTGGTTACATAATGCCATCATCTGACTATAATACATGCCCCCACTCATCTGGGCTCTCGGATTTACTCCAACAATGTACACGATGGTGGCGATAAGATCCAGGGTAGCCAAAACTGCACTCAGCACCAATATAATCATAAAGAACTTACGTGACCTTGTTCCACTGGATTTAGTTACACTCGCTATAAATAGTCCCAAGTTAGCTATAAAAGTCAACACAGACATGGCCATCATAAAACCACTTGCTGCTTGAGGATTGGTCATACCATAGCCATTACCATAGCCACCCATGTATCCCCCATAACCACCATATCCACCATATCCACCATAGCCATATCCACCTAAGCCCCCCATGCCTCCCATGTATCCATAGTTATATTCCCAGGCCAATGTTGATGCCACACAGGCAAAAACAGCCAAACACAAAAATGCAACAATGCCTTGAAGAATTCGGACAATGCCAGGTGGTGATTTCCACTTATAGAAGTGCTGTGGGGGGATGTCCTCTTGGTAAAATGAATCAGGATAAGCAGACTTAATTGGATAACCATAGGATCCATGGCTGTTCTGATGAAGGTACGTAGGTGGGCTGTAATCTGGTGGGCTGTCATAGCGCTTCTGGCTGTACATTTTGATATTAATCTCCTGTAAGGTGAAAGCAGAAATGGAAACAACATTTACTTGTGCAACCACCTAACTAAAATAAATCATTTTGCAGCTCTGCTATCTACATTCACAGCCACAAAGTTCCTTCAGTGGTTTACACACTTTAACTGATTGAGCCCAACAGAATTTATGTGTATGCAAACCCCCAACAATGAACTTCTCTTACTTGATCCCTAAATATGCCATTATACAGTATCTGTTCAATAAGTGCAAAAAACTGTTGGTCCTGCCAGAAATCCAGTGCTGTCCTCTGTCCTTTGCACATTGCACTGTCATCAAACAACAATGTTATCAGCCCTCTCAGTGCACATTTAGGGACTACAGAACACCTCTCCCATGATATGGTGATGAGGAAGAGGGAGGTGTTCTGTAGTGCTAACACAGTCCCTGGCCTAGGTTAACAACACTACTAATCCAAAGATACAGTACAGTGGGTGAGCATTGCCACCCTAGGACAGGAAGTGTGTTAGTGGTAGGATCACAGCAGAAAAGGGTAAGCTGCAATATAGTACATTTTTTTGTGAATTAGGTACACCTTAAAGCGGAGGTTCACACAAAAATTGAAAGTCCACTTTTCGTAACCCCTTTCCCCCTCCGGTGTCACATTTGGCACCTTTCAGGGGGGAGGGAGGTGCAGATACCTGTCTAAGACAGGTATTTGCACCCACTTCTGGCATAGACTCCCACAGGAGTCTATGCCTTTTCCCGTCCCCACCGCGCTGTCTGCTGGGACACACACAGATCCCAGAGACAGTGGGGACCAGTTAGGAAGCGCAGCGCGACTCGCGCATGCGTAGTAGGGAACCGGGAAGTGAAGCCGCAGCGCTTCACTTCCTGACTCCCTTACAGAGAATGGCGGCGGCAGCACCCGAGGAC
Source organism: Lithobates septentrionalis (assembly GCA_037952835.1). Classification (NCBI taxonomy): domain Eukaryota; kingdom Metazoa; phylum Chordata; class Amphibia; order Anura; family Ranidae; genus Lithobates; species Lithobates septentrionalis. Next base: position 2,163,411 of record JBBDGP010000671.1, on the reverse strand, counting down.
CGAGGGACGATTCGGTCTCGGATGCCGACATAGCTGGACCCTGGGACAGGTGAGTGTCCTTATTTTAAAAGTCAGCAGCTGCAGTATTTGTAGCTGCTGACTTTTACTTTTTTTTTTTTCGCGGGACTCCCTCTTTAAGTTTACATAACTCTACTTTGTGGTGGGATCTTCCCAGTCCAGACAAGGGAAAACAACTACAGTAGTTTGGCAAGGAGAGCTGAAGTGAAGCTGAAAGGGTAAGTAATGGAACCGACGTGATGCTGAAAGGGGAAGCCAAGCTCTACCCCTCAAATATTTACATGACCCTTCCCCACAAAAAATTAGATATTGGTTTGGCCTTAAAGAGTAACTCCACTTTAGTTGAGAAAAAAAAAACAATCTCATCTGGCTGGTCATTGTACATTTCAGGGATTTTTGCATACTTTGTAGAGTATTCCTACTTTTTGCTGTTCATAGGTTTCTTCTGTGTTTGCTTGACCATGTCCTTTGAACTCCTGATTCTGAAATAGGAGGGCCTGGTCTATTATACTCACCTGGTGCACTCTCAGTGTTCTGATAAAGAAAGTTGCAGAGTCTGCATCACTTTAGATATATTTAATCCTTGGGAAGTATCTCACCAAGCTGAAATTCCTTTTGATAGGATGCCTAAATTTTGATTTATATCTTAGGGCAGACTTCTGGGAAAATCAGTGAGCCAATCACACAAGCAGGAAATTATTTCCGGGGCTTCTGTTCACCAATGGTGTACAGAATGTCTCCAGGTTGTCATATTGAATTTTAGGGAACATTACAGTGGCTACAGAATAAAAAGCAAAGGTAATTTTTAAGAGCATTAAATTAAAGCATGGCTTGTGAAGCAATAGGCTATGTTATTTTTTTTTATTTGCTATAACGTTTTCTCTATGACAGTGGAGTCACCATTTCATGCAGTGAGTATACAGTATATTGTGTGTGAACAGTTGGTGAGATTGGAAAGTACTGGAAACTAGCCCAATAAACAGCAAACGGTGTATTCTTTGAAGTAATGTACGGTATTTTCTGTTCTATAAAGGGACAAAATGTTAAAGAGGAACTGCAGTCTGCTCACATCATTTGTAATAAAAACATCTTTGTCATTCTGAAGCTTCCCTCCAACCACTTTGCATATTATTTTATATATACTGTGATTCTGTATTTGCCAAATATGCTGCAGAAATCTCCCTCCACTAAGTCTGGTTGCATTCATTTTAACTGTGGGCAGCTGAAGCTGCTGCCTGTTCACTTCCAGAATTTACACGGACACACAGAGGAACACCTCCAGCTCTGCAGCTCTCATTGGCCCTCTTTTGACTCCCCCCCCCCCCCCCCCCCCCCCAGAAGATTTAATAGATGGAAGGTTGAAAAAAATGACTGAAGTTCCGCTTTAATTTTACTGATGATCTGGTTAAATTCCATCATACTTATGAAAATGCATCATGACAACTTTTTTTTGGTTGAACTAGATGGACTTGTGTCTTTTTTTCAACCTGACTAACTATGTAACTAAACTTTGCTGATGAAAAACAGATGCTTTTTTCACGTTTCTAACTACAGGAAAATGAAAAGGAGAGTTTGATTGGATTGGTAGTTGTAGGTACCAACAATGGTCGTTGTTGCAGCCACCTTTTATCATAAGGCCCAATGTTTCATCGATACCCAGTTTACCCTAAGGGTAAATAAATCTATCATAGTCTTGCTTCATCTGTGTCATGTTCCCCTCCTTATCTTAATCTTGTGCCTTACTCCACATTATGCTTTCTATCACACCCTTTCTATTTGCTCTCTCTATCCCTATCTTTCATATTGTTCTTGGTTCTGGTTCATGTCTTATCGCAGTTTCTTTACTTCTTTTTCAGTTTAGCTTGTTGACTCATCCACATTTAATGTTTCTTCCTTTTTTTTCTGCTTTCCATTTTACCATACCATAGCAGTCACCTACCCTATGTCATAGAAAATAAATGTTTGATACTCTCTTGTTAAATTTGATCCATTCTGGCCTTTCTGTTCTAAATAATTGATCAGCCTTTTGAATGCGAGATCTTAGACAGAGAGTACTAGCACTCTCCACAACAGATAAAATTATAGTAGAAAACAGAGGTCTCCAACTTTCGTCATCATTTGAAATATAAAAAAATTGCACTTAAAACACTTCATTATTAAAAATGATAAATATTTTAACAGCAAATTCACAGAAAGTCACATCTTGCTTCGGAACCACTATTTGAGGACATCTAATGTATGAAAATACTTTCTAGCAGGTCAGATTGAAGTACAGGGAGTCTGTATTGCCTGTAACAATTGTACCAGAAAGAAAGCTTTTGACAGATTGTTCGGGGTCAAACACCTCCTCCACTTCTGTAAAATACTTTTTTTTTAAGAGACGGTAACAGCAGGTGTTATCATCTATTGTACGCTGCTTTAAACCTGACAGGTCCAAAAATAATCAAGCTGTCATTTTAAAATGAACCTTTACCCCAAGTACATGGAGTAGCCTAAGGCAACCCATATTTTTTTCCCATTAGGATGCTTGATAGCATAGGGTAACAGCCCACTAAATTCTTATACATTGAGGCTGGATAAAACAAATATGTTTTCTATATGAACGAGTGTGATTCTCACTATTATGCCCCATACGCATGGTCGGACTTTGTTCGGACATTCCGACAACAAAATCCTAGGATTTTTTCCGACGGATGTTGGCTCAAACTTGTCTTGCATATACACGGTCACACAAATTTGTCGGAAAATCCGATCGTTCTAAACGTGGTGACGTAAAACACGTACATCGGGACTATAAACGGGGCAGTGGCCAATAGCTTTCATCTCTTTATTTATTCTGAGCATGCGTGGCACTTTGTCCGTCGGATTTGTGTACACACGATCGAAAATTCCGACAACGGATTTTGTTGTCGGAAAATTTTATATCCCGCTCTCAAACTTTGTGTGTAGGAAAATCCGATGGAAAATCCGACCGTGTGTACAGGGCATTACAGTGAGGAAAAAATTATTTGACCACCTGCTGATTTTGTACGTTTGCCCACTGACAAAAAAATAATCAGTCTATAATTTTAACGGTAAGTTTATTTTAACAGTGAGAGACAGAATAACAACAAAAATATCCAGAAAACGCATTTAAAAAAAGTTATAAATTGAGTTTCATTTTAATGAGTGAAATAAGTGTTTGATCCCCTATCAATCAGCAAGATTTCTGGCTCCCGGGTTTCTTCTATACAGGTAACGAGCTGATATTAGGAGCACTCTCTTAAAGAGAGTGCTCCTAATCTCAGCTTGTTACCTGTATAAAAGACACCTGTCCACAGAAGCAATCAATCAGATTCCAATCTCTCCACCATGGCCAAGACCAAAGAGCTGTCCAAGGATGTCAGGGACAAGATTGTAGACCTACACAAGGCTGAAATGGGCTACAAGACCATCGCCAAGCAGCTTGGTGAGAGGGTGACAACAGTTGGTGCGATTATTCGCAAATGGAAGAAACACAAAATAACTGTCGATCTCCTTCGGTCTGGGGCTCCATGCAAGATCTCACCTCGTGGAGTTTCAATGATCATGAGAATGGTGAGCAATCAGCCCAGAACTACACGGGAGATTCTTGTCAATGATCTCAAGGCAGCAGGGACCATAGTCACCAAGAAACCAATTGGTAACACACTACGCCGTGAAGGACTGAAATCCTGCAGCACCCGCAAGGTCTCTCTGCTCAAGAAAGCACATGTACAGGCCATCTAAAGTTTGCTAATGAACATCTGAATGATTCAGAGGAGAACTGGGTGAAAGTATTGTGGTCAGATAAGATCAAAATCGAGCTCTTTGGCATCAACTCAACTCGCTGTGTTTGGAGGAGGAGGAATGCTGCCTTTGATCCCCAACACCATCCCCACCGTCAAACATGGAGGTGGAAACATTATGCTTTGGGGTGTTTTTCTGCTAAGGGGACAGGACAACTTCACCACATCAAAGGGACGATGGACGGGGCACTGTCAAATCTTTGATGAGAACCTCCTTCCCTCAGCCAGGGCATTGAAAATGGGTCCTAGATGGGGCTTCCGGCACAACAATGACCCAAAAAACACGGCCAAGACAACAAAGGAGTGGCTCGAGAAGAAGCACATTGACCACCCTGGCGGATTTGTGCGTCTCAAAGCGGTACATTGTTTAGCAGAAATTTGGCGTTTTATATTGAAGGCCTGTAATTCTTAGTAATAATACACTTAAATCTGTCCAAAAAAGAGTCTAGTAGACATCCTGGGTATGATAAAGTTTGAAACATGAAATCATAAATTATAATATATTAAAAAACTATAAATAATTATAAAAAATAACAATATAATAATAAAATAAATTTCCTAACGATTCACTATTGCTTAATTCTGCAAGTGTTCTAATTTATTATTGCTGTTTTCTAGCTGGTCTAAAACCATTTTTGACGTAAAGGGACACTTTTTGGTTTCCGTGGACAATCTCAAGTTTCCAGGCAGAAAGAACAGTATATATATAATATAAAAGTGCATTCAAGGCATTGGACAATGCATTAGGGACAAAAGGGATGTGAAATTATCTGATACAGTAATGTAATCTGTAAAATTACAGTGTACTGTAGGTGTGATGTTCTGTGTAATTTTTGAATTTGCCGCCGGGATCTGCCCCCATGCGTTGCAGGAAACGGAGCACGGGACACAGAGCATCGGGCGGAGGACACAGCCCGCAGACACAGTGGGGGGGACATCGCAGGATCCTGGTGACAAGGTAAGTAACCTGGACCAGGATTCTGCAATGCAATTCCGAGTGTGGGGTTACTGCTAATGGTACTGAAATTTAACCCCAAACCACACTCGAGAATACCGCCAGGGAGGTTAAGGTCCTGGAGTGGCCCAGCCAGTCTCCAGACCTTAATTTCATAGAAAATATGTGGAGGGAGCTGAAGGCTCGAGTTGCCAAACGTCAGCCTCGAAACCTTAATGACTTGGAGAGGTTCTGTAAAGAGGAGTGGGACAAAATCCCTCCTGAGATGAGTGCAAACCTGGTGGCCAACTACAAGAAACGTCTGACCTCTGTGATTGCCAACAAGGGTTTTGCCACCAAGTACTAAGCCATGTTTTGCAAAGGGGTCAAATACTTATTTCCCTAATTAAAATGAAAATCAATTTATAACTTTTTTGAAATGCATTTTTCTGGATATGTTTGTTGTTATTCTGTCTCTCACTGTTAAATAAACCTACCAATAAAATTATAGACTGATAATTTCTTTGTCAGTGGGCAAACGTACAAAATCAGCAAGGGATCAAATACTTTTTTTCCTTACTGTATATTGCTCTACCAGGGTAGAATTTGTCAAAAGGTGATGATTGCTAAAAGCACAACCTCCCCACGCCTTCATTCCAACAGTTTTTAATAATTTTTTTTTTTTTTAAATACATAGGATACTAAGGAATAGGTACAGAAGTGAAATAAATTATTGCAAAAAACATACTATTGACCTGGAAATTATGTTCTCCACCATCTCCGGGTACTCTGGTTTTCTCCCACACTCCAATGACATGCTGGTAGGTTAACTGGCTCCTGTCTAAATTGGCCCTAGTATGTGTATGTATGAATGTGAGTTAGGGACCTTAGACTGTAAGCTCTTTGAGGGCAGGGACTGATGTGAATGTACAGTATTATACGAGGGGTCTTCAAAAAGTTTCCCACTTATATCTAATAGAGTTAAACTTTTAAGCGGAAACTTTTTGAAGAACCCTCGTATGTAAAGTTCTGCATAAATTGGCGGCACTATTTAAGTACCTGTAATAACTAAATCTCTTTTTGAGAAATGAATATGCATTTATTTATTTCAGGTACTTATATAGTGCTGTCAATTTATGCAGTGCTTTACATATATATTACACATTCACATCAGTCCCCCTCCTCAAAGTGAATAGAAATTATTGTTATGTGCAATGACAAGCAGTTTATTCATACATCTTGATTTCTATGCCCCAAGTAACATTTTGCAGTGTCATATAATTATTTATATAATATTTATTTTCACTTTTGCTGTCCCTGATCATATGCTAAGATATGTCACCATTTTAATATGGCATATCATTAATGGTGATTAACGATTCACCAATGATACCTATAGAAAACCTGCTGCACACTTGTTTCCACAGACATGTTTTCCACATTTGATGGTCTACAAATGAACATTTAAGCCAAAATTCTCGTTTGCATATCTCTTATGTCGCGTACACACGACCGGTTTTGCTGTCGGAATAAACTCTGAAGGTTTCTCCAATGGAACTCCGACGGAATTCCATTCAAGCGGTCTTGCCTACACACGGTCAACCCATAGTCTGACCACAGTCTGACCGTCCAGAGCGCGGTGACGTACAGCACGTACAACGGGACTAGAAAAAGGAAGTTCAATAGCCAGTAGCCAATAGCTTCCGTCTCGTACTTGCTTCAGAGCAAGCGTAGTTTTTGGTCTGTCGGAACAGCATACAGACAAGCGGTTTTCCCGATTTTTTCCCAGGATTTGGTTCCGTCGGAAATATTTAGAACATGTTCTATTTCTAGATCCGTCAGAATTTTCAAAAAAGTAGCCCAATGAGGCACACACACGATCGGAATAGACGATGAAAAGCTTCCACCGAACTTTTCCTGTCGGACATTCCGCTCGTGTGTACGCGGCTTAACAGATATACATTATATAGCACTAACAATTTATACATATATATATATATATATATATATATATATATATATATATATATATATATATATATATATATATATATATATATATATATATATATATATATATATATATATATATATATATATATATATATATATTATACATACACATCAGTCTATGCCCTCAAGAAGCTTATAGTATAAGGTCCCTCACATTCATACATACATTTACTGGAGCCAATTTAGACAAGAGCCAATTAACCTGCCAGTGTGTCTTGGGAGTGTGAGAGTTAACCAGAGTACCCAGGGAAAACCCACTCGGAGACAACATGCAAACTCCATGCAGGCACAGGGAGAACATGCAAACTCCATGCAGGCACAGCTAGAACATGCAAATTCCATATAGGTACTGCCATGGTTGGAATTCGAACCAACAACCAAAGTGCTAGGAGGAGGTGCTAACTCCAGGCAGTCGAACCGACAACCCTAAAGTATTGAATTAATTCTGCTCTTCCCTTATACCAGTTAACATATACCAACAGGGGTTCCTTCAAGCAGTCTAATAAAATTTGGGGTCCATGGATGAGTTCTCTGCTTTCCAATTAGGCTGCCATGGTTGAACGGGGACACTACATTATTTTCTACATATGCTTGTTAGTAATTTATTTTGCTGTATTGTTCTCACTATGACTATTGATCTTGCTGTCACTTCTGAAGGACAAACATTTGTGAAATTATGTTGTTATGTATTATGCCTATTTGTATATCTAAAACTAATCTAAAACAGCATCTTAGGGTAAATAAATAATTTCATGAAATCAAATATATTTAATCTTATTGCAGAACGGTTGTTATGGTTAGATGTAGAGTTGCATATGTTAATAAAAAGTTTAACAAACTTTGTAAGCAGTCAGAAGTTACAGGAAATCCAAATCTGTATCATGCATTGCAATAAATATGTAATGGATATGCATTGCAATAAATATGTATTAATAGTCACTGGTCCCTGGATACTCCTCTACCCCCAAAGTGTCCCCGATTGGTGTCACAGCATTCCATACAAATGCTATTATCAGGTCTTCTGATCTTTCTGATGTCAATAATCTACTTTCGCACTTTGCAGGTCATGTGCCTGTTTGTCTCATCTACTTCCCAGTTTTTATATGTGTGAGCACAATTTTTCTTATATTCTCTGATGATCAAGTTTTTCTTGTCTTTGATATATAGTATAAGCTATCATTTATCTATCCTGCATCCCTCCAATATGTTAAATAGTTTCATTCCTTTATTCTAGCACTCACCTTCTTTTCTTGCTGTTCTTAGAATGTTAACAGGTGTGTGTTGATTGTAGCCTTCCTGTGTATGGCAGCACCGTGTTCTTCACTTTTTCACCTCTTTGTTGTCTGGTAATGGCGCTCCTGGGATTAATGATTAGAATCCAGCTCTGCCCACATTCACACTGACAATCCTCCCCTCAGGGCTGGTCAGCAGTTGGAGAACTGCACAATTCCTGGAGAACTAGTGCACAGCCAGGTCTGCTATTCATACACCTTTAACCGCTTCTTTCCCAGTGACCAGAGAGTACACCCAGAGTTATATAGGTAGGATAAAAGGTACAGGCAACTCATCTCATTAACCTACAGTACAGTCACTTCTCTAGATTCTTTAATAAATATTAATAAACATTTTACATACAAGTTACATAGTACATAGTAAGCGAGGTTGAAAAAAGACACAAGTCCATCAAGTCCAACCTATGTGTGTGATTATATGTCAGTATTACATTGTATATCCCTGTATGTTGTGGCCGTTCAGGTGCTTATCTAATAGTTTTTTGAAACTATTGATGCTTCCCGCTGAGACCACCGCCTGTGGGAGGGAATTCCACATCCTTGCAAGTACAAATTTAAGTACAAATACAAATTTTACACATAAGTAAAAAAATGATTTCATTCACTAAAGGAATGCAAACAGCACAAGGCAATAAAAAGTACAAAAATGACAGGTTTAAAGCCTAGGAAGATATAAATGGCACAAATTATTACAGCTCTGTAATCATTAAAGAATATGTTACCCCAACACTTCATATTACTAATGTGTGCCTGCTGTACCATGTACTTGTATGACAAAGTATCCTGTTCTCTTTGCATTGCTTCCTTTGTGTGAAATCCCTGGTGTTCATGCAAGTCCCCCTGCTTTCCTATTAAAAACTGACCACACTAAGCAGGACAGTGTGGACAGTTTTCTGGCTGTGCTGGAACTCAGCCTACTCTTCTCCAATGATCAGACTGGTATTGACTTGTCTTCCCCCTGCACAGCCATTCACTGGGAAGGCCATTTCTCCTCTAGCTTATGCAGCTGAGAACAGAGGGTACATGATTACTTATAAAAAGGGGGGATAGGGTATTTATAATGGGTTTTTTTTTAATGTATACACAAAGTTTTGCCTTTCATTTCTATTTTAAACTGTATGTGTTGTTCTACAAGGGTTCACATAAACATTCATCTTGTGCCTCTTACATAACACATATGTGTGATGGCAAAATAGGGTGGGCTTTAATGGCCATACACCACACATATGCCTTCATGGATGGCTGAGGTGTTTGTGCTGAGAGTGTGCTCCTTGTGAGATTCCAGCACAGTGACTGCGCCATCGTAGACAGCGCCCAGTCTCTAGTAATGATCAGGAACAGGCAGGACTGGCAAGAGGTCACAAGATCAGGCAGGCCTTCCAGCCCCCTTGGTGTAAACACCCATTTAAAAGGGCCACTGGGGCTGGGCGGGATAGGGTTAAGTGTATTTATTTACCTATTTATTTATTTTTAAAGAAAGCCGTGTAAGTACTTGAAATTGCAAAGCAAAAGTAGAGTACAGGAAGGTGTCAGTGATGAAAAAAGTCTACATGGTGGCCTCAGAAAGTCCATCCATAGTCTGTTCCAAATGTTACATCACAAAAGCAAAGGATCAAGTACAAATGAGATAGCACAACTCCAAAAGAAGCAGCACAGTGAAACCCAGCGGGGATCCAGAGCTTAACATTGGCCGGTTATCAAAAAAAAAAAAAGCTGGCACTGATGTAATAGGATCAGCTCTCTGCCACAGATGAGCTACACACAACCGTCAAGGATCATGGAATTGACTTTGTATCTGCCTGTTGCAGTCCACATACAGCAGAGATCAGAATGTGAGAGGAAGAAGCAACGCTAGGAGTCAATCATTTTATGTGCTGAGAAGAAGTATGCTGACAGGAGCAGAAAGCAGAGTGACGGAGAGATGAGCTCATCTCAGTGCTGCTTCTCCTTTCACTATCCATCCAGGATGGTGTGAGTCCAGGAGGTTGGAGGAATGATACGGCCATCTGAACAAGCTGGTTTTGTTTTCTTATCTTTTAATGGGCTATTCATTCTTATACTATTTTTGGTTGGAGCAGTGGCGGCCCGTTCTTTAGGGGCGCCGCTTCCCTATCCATGCGTCCGGCCCCTTAATCTACATGTGGGTGCTGGGCACATGTATTCCAATGGGGTTTTTTTTTTTTTAAAGCACGTATTAGATAGGCTTCAAAAATGGGTGGGCTGTGCCCCGAGCCCACCCAGTTGTGTGACAATAGCGAATGAATATTCACTATTGTCACACTGATTCTCCTCCTGGCTAATCAGGAAGCGGGTCCTGAGTCCCATTACCTGATTGGCCAAAAGGAGAAGTGATCCTATTGGCTGTGGAGGAGGGAGGAGGAGGCGCACGGCTGCTGTGATGCAAGGGAAGCTGCCGTCCATTGCCCGGAGGGAAGCGCTGTCCGCTCCATAGATGGGGTAAGTGTCCACCTGACCAACAGGGGGTGGCTGTTGGCTGTGGGTGCATTGTTTGCTGCCCCCCCCCCTCAAAAAAAAAAACACCAGGCGGCACTGGGTTGGAGTTCTGCTCACAAATATATAGGGTGTCATTTATTAATATTGTATAAGGAGTTATGCCAATACTTGAAAACTGAAAGGCAGAACGCATCTTTATTCAGTTCTGGAAAGTTTTAAAAGCACCGTTTCTAGAAGCAACGTGTTTCACTTTATATTGTAATCCTCATTCTATGCATCCTTATATAAGAGGCACTTGTGCATTCTATGAAATCAAAGCACGCTTGTCATTAAAGAAACACAGTGACCCCTGGCCTTCTTCTAAAAATGCAAGTTGCCTGGCTGTTCTGAGAATGTTCTGAGTCTTAGAACCAGAAATAGCAGATCAGGAAAGTAAATTCAGAAGTCCTTATCTGCATATTTGTTTCAATCAGTGGGAGCTGTTGTTGCTGTCTTGTTTGTGAAAGTACAAGCTGTCATTCTAATCCTGGCTCAACTAACAAAAAAGTATCTGAATTGAAAAAATGATATGACTTACCAACAATAATAAAAGTATTAATACAATATACCTGCAACTTGGGCCTTAGGCCTCATTTAGACATGCAGGGGTGGTAAAAATGCATAGTAGAGCTGCATTGCCCAACTGCCCCCCCTTAAGCTGCAAAAGGCAGTGGGAGTGTTTATGTGCCGTAGTTGCCCCCGTGGCGAAAACCACCCAGCTTGCTGCAATGTTGCAATGTTAAAATGAACCGGGAACCACCGCAAATGCTCCGCAATCGTGTTCAATGCATGCGTTTGCATTGCATTTGTTGACAAAAATAAGGTTAAAACAGGCAGTGTGGAGGCATCACATCACCTGTCAGTCGCCTCTAAAAAATTTTCCAAACGTAGATTCCCACTATAGAGGAGAGGAGATTTGGACACACTACTAAATCTCCCCCTAAAGCATATATAGACCAAAGAACAAAAAGTAATAGTATTCCTTAAAATAGTCCTTAGATGTGGTGGCTGCGTTTGTTTTATTTCTTCACCTTTTCGCCCCTTCATTTTAACCTGGTAATTCTGCTATTAGCACTCTTTGGGTTGATTTAATAATAGGCTGTTTACTTTGCAAGGGGAGTTACAATTGGCAGCTTAGCAAATGTTACGAGGTTTCCCTTTGCAAAGAATACCCAATCACATGCAAGGAAACATTATTGGTAGATTGAAGTCAGTTGAGCTTCACCTCACTCACTAAGCTCTAGGGAAAAGCTTATGCAAAGTGCAATTTCCCTTGCAAAGTGAACAGTCTATTTGCCTTTGGTAAATTAACCTCAAGAGCTTAGTAAATGAGGTAAAGCTTCACTATACAAACAATACCCAATCACGTGCAAGGAAAATTTTAAAAACAGAATTTTTGCTTGGCTGTGATTGGATGATGGAAGCCAGCAGAGCTTCTGCTCATTTACTAAGTGTAGCGCTGGGAGATTTTCAATCTACTGCTTATAGATAAATTTAGTGGGTTATCTGTTTATACATAGTCAGATTTGCCTCTGTTCCAGCTTGGCTGAGTTGCATGTATTTGCATCCTTGGAAAGGCAACATGTTGAAGCGTATGAGTGCTCCTCTGTCCCGGGGATAACTCGGTGGAGGTGGTCCTCTGAGTTGCATTCTGGGAGAGGGTATTTATGGGACAGACGCCATGTTTTAGGGTTCGTTTCGTTCCACCTGCTGGCCCTCCTGGCCGACAGGTATGTGCTAGGAGTACTACCTCGTGGTCCTCCGTCCGGGAGGCCCGCGTAGCTGCGGCGTGTGGGTGGGCCCAGAAGCCTGTCTGGGGCCTACCACAGCGGCAGAGGAATGGTCCTGGGCTGTCTGTCCTACAGGAATAAGATGGACAACTGAGAAGATCCCAGGGGAGGACCCGTCATGGAAGGATCATGCAGAGTGCTGGTCTGGAGAGGGGCCTGGTGACTCAGTTGGAGGACGTATCCTAAAGTAATCCTACTGCATAGTACTGCCAGGTCGGCTTAAAGGTTCTAGTGCTGTGTTTGCTGTTCATCGTAAACCATTACATCCTGTGGCAGAGGATCGTACGGGTTTTGTTCCAATCAAGTCTATGGCAGAGACTTTTGTTCGTGCTGCGTACTGGCTGCTAGGTTAGTGAGAGAAACCCATCCAGGCGGGCAAAGATTCAACTCTAAAGAGAGAGTACATTCATCTACAAGCTTTCAGTTCCTAATGCTACACCAAGAAAAGGTATTTGAACTTCCCTGCAACTCTCCTTCTACCTCTTTCCTGCTACTTCCTTGAATTTACGTTTATTAAAGCATTGGAAAAGATACTCAAGTGTCCGGTGCCTACATTGTCTGGTATTAAACTCAACGGGACCCTAGACCCGGTTCTGGTGAAATAGAGGTAACGAAGATGACAATAACAGCCCGCTTTAAACCAGCATGTCCACCGAGAGTTATTGCTACATAAGCTATGGAGCAATTGCTCTTGCAGAGTGCAGCTGCACTTTGCAAAGTGCACAGTCTATTTGTCTTTAGTAAATCAACCCCAGAGAGTACAGGAAATTAACAGATTTCTGGCTGGAAGAACAAGTATTTTTTTTTTTGTTAAATAGATTTAATAAAATACTTCCAAATTTACTGTAATGCCATGTACACACGACCGGACTTTTCGACAGCAAAGGTCCAACGGAACTAATCCACTGGACAATTTGATCGTGTGTGGGCTTCATCGGACCTTTGCTGTCGAAAAATCAGACGGACTTTAGAAATAGAACATGTTTCAAATCTTTCCGACAGACTCGAGTCCGGTCGAAAAATCTGCTTGTCTGTATGCTAGTCCGACGGACGAACAACGATGCAAGGGCAGCTATTGGCTACTGGCTATGAACTTTCTTATTCTAGTCCGGTCGTACGCCATCACGTTCGAATCAGTGTATTTCCACCATTGATGGGGGGGGGGGGGGGGGGCGTGGCAGCGGTGTATTTGTCCTATGTCTACGTACTTTTACTAATAAGTGTCCCTCGATCCCATCTCATAAAGTTGGGAGGTATGGACATGTGCGCCGCCTATCAGTACAGGCATTAGCCCACTTTTAAGTACACAATGGGGTTTATGTGTAATAGGATACATTTGCCACTTACTACTGCGTGTAGTACCGCCATGCTAGCATCCCTTTATACCGGTAAAATAAAAAGTCCCGGTTTGACTTGAAGGCCCCTCGTATTATAAAAAAAGTTCTCGTGCCTGAAGCCTTAACCCTTTGTTAGGATAGACTGTGTGCACATGTAGTTTACAACTGATAAGATCTGCCAGCACAGTACAGACAGGGATAACTAAGGTAATGGTAACTCCCGAACCCCCTTCTACAGCCTCCCAACCCTCACCCCTATCTTAACATTAAGCTGGGTAGGTTTTTTACCTAAGTGACAAGCCAGCAAAAAGGTAAACCGGATTTTTTAAAATACACTATATTGTCAAAAGTATTGGGACACCTGCCTTTACTCGCACATGAACTTTAATGGCATCTTAGTCCTTAGAGTTCAATATTGAGTTGGCCCACCCTTTGCAGCTATAACAGCTTCAACTCTTCTGGGAAGTCTGTCCACAAGGTTTAAGAGTGTGTCTATGGGAATGTTAAGGTCCATAAAGACATGGATGAGCAAGTTTGGAGTGTAGGAACTTGACTGGTCTGCACAGAGTCCTGACCTATACCCAATAGAACACCTTTGGGATTAATTACAGCGGAGACTGTGAGTCAGGCCTTCTTGTCCACATCAGTGCCTGACCTCACAAATGCGCTTCTGAAAGAATGGTCAAACATTCCCATAGACAGACTCTTAGACCTTGTGGACAGCCTTCACAGAAGAGTTATGCCACGTACACACGATTGGTTTTGCCATCGGAATAAACTCTGAAGGTTTCTCCGACGGAATTCCGACGGAATTCTGCTCAATCTGTCTTGCATACACAAGGTCGCACCAAAGTCTGACCGTCAAGAATGTGGTGACGTACAACACGTACGACGAGACTAAAAAAGTGCACTACCCTTTGGGCTCCTTCTGCTAATCTCGTCAGAACAGCATACAGACAAGCGTTTTTTCCGATAGTATTTAGTTACGTCGGAAAAATATAGAACATGTTCTTTATCTAAGTCCGTCTGAATTTTCTATGGAAAAAGTCCGATGGGGCATACACACAGTCGGAATATACGATGAAATGCTCCCATCTGACTTTTTCTGATGGAAATTCCGCTCGTGTGTACGCGGCATATAAGCTGTTATAGCTGCAAAGGGTGGGCCAAGTTAATATTAAACCCTACAGACTTATGCCCTGTACACACGGTCGGATTTTCCGATGGAAAATGTGTGATAGGACCTTGTTGTCGGAAATTCCGAGCATGTGTAGGCTCCATCACACATTTTCCATCGGAATTTCCGACACACAAAGTTTGAGAGCTTGCTATAAAATTTTCTGACAACAAAATCCGTTGTCAGAATTTCAGATCGTGTGTACACAAATCCGACGCACAAAGTGCCATGCATGCTCAGAATAAATTAAGAGACAAAAGCTATTGGCCACTGCCCCGTTTATAGTCCCGACGTACGTGTTTTACGTCACCGCGTTCAGAACGATCGGATTTTCCGACAACTTTGTGTGACCGTGTGTATGCAAAACAAGTTTGAGCCAACATCCGTCGGAAAAAATCCATGGATTTTGTTGTCGGAATTTCCGATCAATGTCCGACCGTGTGTACAGGGCATAAGACTGGGATGCCATTAAAGTTCATGTGCATGTAAAGACAGGTGTACCAATACTTTTAACAATAAAGTGTATTTTTTTTAAGTTATAGTATGCGAATGGGAACATGTAATCAATATAAAGTAGGTGTCATTCCAATTTGGCTGCAAGATTGGAAATACACTTTAAAAAAAAAAGTCAACAACAGGTCCCATGTTTCAGTCCTAGCTAGTTTCCTTTGAAACGGCTGTTGCTAATTAAAAAAAAACCTTTCCCGTCACCTACGCCACTGATCCTAGCTGTTTATGGCTGTCCCTGGCTAGAAAATTTCTGCATCTGACACACTTCTGTCAGTGTCAGATGCCTAGTCCTCCACTGAATGCAGTGGTTTCACCTGAAGGTCACTCGTCACTACTGAGTCCTATGTTGACATAGGGGCCGGTGGACTAAACCACAGAGCACAGAGAAGGGCGAGGCATCCAACTCCCAGAAGTGGGTCCAAGGAAGGAGATGCTTCAGCCACTGTAGTTCTGCAACAGAGTAAAGATAGGGTAACAAGTGACTATAAAACCCCTTTTCTTTACAGGCGACTCTTTTCTAACTTTTTTCCACTAACAACTAGCTATATGGGATTATTCAAAAGAGTGGTTATAAGAGCAGTGTTTGCCATGGGTGTAAAATTTCTGTTACCATGTAAATCAGTTATCTTGGAGACAAGGACTGTACCCTGGATTTCTGTGAGGCCACCCTATGCTCCATAACTACCCCATTGCTCCACACTACCCCAACTACAGGGAATAGCAGGGACTAGGCTTAGGGTTTTCAGCACCTTTTTTCCAAATCCTCCTATGGGCTCCCCCAGGGAGGACTGGTGCCACACTGCGTACTCATCAGGACATACTTCCATGAACCCTTCACCAAGGGGTAACCTAAGCTACAGCTCTGTGCCTGACTACACAACTGGATATGACCAAGGCCACCCTGTGTTGGGGAGCTGTCAGCTGGGAATCAGCCTCCATTTTCTCCAGGGGTGGCAGAGGGCCACAGGAGGTACCACTACATGTGAATGAGAGAGCCGGGCACACAGAAGAACTCCGGGCACAGAGAGGAACTCCACTAAGGCGCAGATTTTTCTAGTATGTAATAGTAGAAGAGGGGCAAAAGGCTTAAAGCAGTTTATAAACAAATTTACAGGACACCCGCTTGCCCAGAACAAACGTTGCCTCCATATGTTCTTGCAAGAAGAAATAATCCTTGTCAAGCCAAAACCCACAATACTTTGTTTTTTCTTTCCATCACAATGAACTTTATTGCATATTTGATACAAATATATACATTGTAGTGGAAGGGACTCAGGGAGTGCTAACAGTCCACAGGTAAGGGAGCACAATACCACACTACGCCACTGCCCCTGCTGTGACTGTGGTTTTACCTAGACACACATACATACATTGTAATGCTGGGTGCTGGAGGCTTCGGTCTGAAGCAACTGCAGGCAACTAAACACAGTGGGGGTTATTTACTAAAGGCAAATCCACTTTGCACTACAAGTGCAAAGTGAACTTGAAATTGCACTGAAAGTGCACTTGGAAGTGCAGTCGCTGTAGATCTGAGGGGGACAGTGGCGTTGTTAGGTGGGTGCGGGGGGTGCGGGCCGCACCGGGTGACACCCGCCAGAGGGGTGACACCCGTAGGTAGCGGCACACACCGCTACACTGCCTGCTGCGGCTTGTGCTGTGTCCCTCAGCACAGCGGACTGAAGCCGCCTCCCCCTCCTCTCTGTTTACTTCACACAGGAGGAGGAGGAGCCCGAGGGACACACACGGCTGTGTGCATCTGTCCGCGCTGTTCTGAGGTCTGTAAACTTTATGCATTACATACAGTATGTGGGTGGACATCATGTGCAGGGGGATTCTATACTAATGGGGGGCTCTGCACTGGGGGATTCTATACTAATGGGGGGCTCTGCACTGGGGGATTCTATACTAATGGGGGGCGCTGCACTGGGGGATTCTATACTAATGGGGGGCGCTGCACTGGGGGATTCTATACTAATGGGGGGCGCTGCACTGGGGGATTCTATACTAATGGGGGGCGCTGCACTGGGGGATTCTATACTAATGGGGGGCTCTGCACTGGGGGATTCTATACTAATGGGGGGCGCTGCACTGGGGGATTCTATACTAATGGGGGCTCTGCACTGGGGGGATTCTATACTAATGGGGGCTCTGCACTGGGGGATTCTATACTAATGGGGGGCGCTGCACTGGGGGATTCTATACTAATGGGGGGCACTGCACTGGGGGATTCTATACTAATGGGGCTCTGCACTGGGGGGATTCTATACTAATGGGGGCTCTGCACTGGGGGATTCTATACTAATGGGGGGCGCTGCACTGGGCGATTCTATACTAATGGGGGGCGCTGCACTGGGGGGTTCTATACTAATGGGGGCTCTGCACTGGGGGATTCTATACTAATGGGGGGCGCTGCACTGGGGGATTCTATACTAATGGGGGGCGCTGCACTGGGGGATTCTATACTAATGGGGGCTCTGCACTGGGGGATTCTATACTAATGGGGGGCTCTGCACTGAGGGGGATTCTATACTAATGGGGGGCTCTGCACTGAGGGGGATTCTATACTAATGGGGGGCTCTGCACTGAGGGGGATTCTATACTAATGGGGGGCGCTGCACTGGGGGATTCTAAACTAATGGGGGCTCTGCACTGGGGGGGGATTCTATACTAATGGGGGGTGCTGCACTGAGGGGGATTCTATACTAATAGGGGGCGCTGCACTGAGGGGGATTCTATACTAATGGGGGCGCTGCAATGGGGGATTCTATACTAATGGGGGGCTCTGCACTGAGGGGGATTCTATACTAATGGGGGGCTCTGCACTGAGGGGGATTCTATACAAATGGGGGGCGCTGCACTGAGGGGGATTCTATACTAATGGGGGCTTTGCACTGAGGGGGATTCTATACTAATGGGGGGCTCTGCACTGAGGGGGATTCTATACTAATGGGGGGCGTTGCACTGATGGGGATTCTATACTAATGGGGGGCTCTGCACTGAGGGGGATTCTATACTAATGGGGGGCTCTGCACTGAGGGGGATTCTATACTAATGGGGGGCTCTGCACTGAGGGGGATGTCTATACTAATGGGGGCTCTGCACTGAGGGGGATTCTATACAAAGGGGGGGCTCTGCACTGAGGGGGGAATCTATACTAATGGGGGGTCTGCACTGAGGGGGGATTCTATACTAATGGGGGGCTCTGCACTGAGGGGGGGATTTTATACTGATAGGGGAGTCTGCACTGACGGGGGATTCTATACTGATGGGGGTCAGCACTGGGGGGGTTATGTACTGATGGGGCGGTCTGCACTGAGGTGGGAGGTTGATACTGATGGAGGGGGGTCTGCAGACTCTGTACTGAGGGAGGGTTTCTGTACTGATGGGAGGTCTGTACTGAGGGACGGGGTCAGTACTTAGTGGGGGGTCTATACTGAGGAAAGGGGGTCTGCACTGAGCGGGGGTCTGTACTGATGGAGGGGGTCTGTACTGAGGGAGGGGAGTCTGTACTTAGTGGGGGGGTCTATATTGATGGAAGGGGGTCTGTACTGAGGGAGGGGGGCTATATTGATGGAGTGGGGTCTGTAGTTAGTGGAGGGGGGTCTGTACTGAGGTAGTTGGTGGAGGGGGGTGACACCAATTTTTTTGGCACCGGGTGACACCAACCCTAGTGACGCCACTGGAGGGGGACATGCAAGGAAAATAAAAAACAGCATTTTAGCTTGCACATGAATGGATAATAAAACCAGCAGAGCTTCCCCTCATTTGAGATCTACCCCTCAGATTTACAGTGACTGCACTTCCAAGTGCACTTTCAGTGCAATTTCAAATGCACTTTGCACTTGTAGTTTGCACTTGTAGTGCAAAGTGGGTTTGCCTTTCATAAATAACCCCCACTGTCTTTAATTAAAAATATTAAAAATAAACTAAAAATGTGTTTAAGATTGCAGAGATAATATTTTATAATTATTGCATATTATACATTTTTTCTAATTACATTTAAACATATGAGCCTAAAAGACTCTACACATTGCTAGGTTTGTATGAATGAATGGGGGCAATTGTAAAGCCAATTGACACCATGTTTTAGTTATCAGAACTTGAGAGTTAGGGCTCATTCACATGGGAAGCCACTGGTGAATATCTGCGACTATCCCCATACACGTGGTGTTTATGAATACCTACAAGCAGCAGCAGCGTAAGCAAATTCATACCCTCTAGTTACATGTGATTAGGGACTCTGCATTTCTGGCTACATACAAACTGGCTACAGCTAATCTTCCAATTTTCCATTAGCTGTGCCCAGATACGACATTTGATCAGTAGTGATAATCAATCAGATACGACATTTAGCCACATATGAACACAGCAGCCTATCCACCCCCTTTTTTTTTGCATGATCTCTCTTATATTTATACAGGGCTGTCTTTAAGGCAGGGCAAGAGGGGCAGCTTCCCTAGGGCCCCATCATTGTTGTGGGGCCCAAAGCAGCTGCCTCATACTTGGCAACTATCCCAGTTTAAATTCCCTTGTCCCTTGACGTTTTAGTCAGATGTACAGATGACTCACTTGCAGACCCTCTGTTTACATATACATAACCTGCAAATAGCGGCTGCATTAATTTGTAAATAGCTGCAGATTGGCGGCATTCATATGTAAATAGAGGCAGCATTCATATATATATCATGCCCCCCTGAGGTCATATCCACCACCATCACTTCTACTGAATGCTGCCCACTGGGGAGGTAAAGGGTAAAAGTCCTGCATACAACTGTGGTCATTAAGCCTAACATCAGCCTGTTCTGCAAAAGTAAGCAAATTGGAGGTGGAACTCTTTTTCAAAATAACATGGTGCCACAACACCGTGAATTTTGGTGCATGTGAATATGCACATCTCAGCAGATGCGTGAGGGTGTCATTAACAATTAAGGGCACTGCTATGTATCTGCTAAAGGGTAGCACATTTCTGTGGTATCAGAAAAGCGATTTTGAAACAAATAATAAATAAGATCATACACCCAGACCAGGTCTTGTTTTTACCGGGAAGGGAGGGATGGGATAATGGTATCAAAACACTCTTAGTAGTACATAAAATTAAAGAGATTGGAGCCCCAGGTCTGCTTCTGTCAATCGATGCTGAGAAAGCGTTTGACAGAGTAGACTGGGGCTTCATGATGTGCACATTGGAGGGGATCGGACTAGGAGATAGAACCCTTAGATGGATTAAAGCTTTATACTCCCGACCCAGAGAGAGAGTGAGAGTTAACGGTCTGCTCTCGGAGCCATTTGAAATGTTCAATGGCACAAGACAAGGGTGCCCACTCTTCCCACTCCTATTTGTGCTGACTCTTGAACCCCTTCTCTCCAGGATTTTGCAAAATCTGGACATTAGCGGGATAAAGATCGGGAAAGAAGAGCGCAAACTGGCCGCCTTTGCGGATGATATTCTGCTTTACGTCACCCGCCCTAGGATTACTCTCCCAAATATTATATCTACACTATCCGAATATGGAAAGCTATCCAACTTCAAGGTTAATCCGAACAAGTCGGAAACGCTTGATATTAATAAAAGCAAATCTAGTGATTATTCTTATCAAAAACATTTCCCATTCATTTGGGGGAAAAAAGAACTTAACTATCTAGGAGTCAAAATAACTTCCTCTAAAGAGACCCTGTTTCAGGCGAATTTTATGCCCCTTCTTAATGAAATAAAGCATGAGCTGAACAGAATCTCAAGTAGTCAG
Source organism: Lithobates septentrionalis (assembly GCA_037952835.1). NCBI lineage: Eukaryota > Metazoa > Chordata > Amphibia > Anura > Ranidae > Lithobates > Lithobates septentrionalis. Next base: position 2,142,297 of record JBBDGP010000671.1, on the reverse strand, counting down.
CTATCCTGGGGAGGTAGAATCAACATATATAAAATGGTAATATTACCCAAAATCACATATGAAATGCAGATGCTACCAATATCACTACCTCAAACGTACCTCAAAGGTCTAAACACTATGTTTTTAAGATTTATTTGGAGAGGGAAAAAGCACAGTTTAAAGTTCACTCAGTTAACTAAAGATAAGCGTAAGGGGGCAATTGCCTTAACACGAGTAATAGACTGGGTTAAAAAGAATGACGAAAAATTATGGGTAAAAATGGAAAGTATAATTAGTGAAACCACGTTGAATAAGATTGTATGGATTCCACCACATTTAAGAAAATATAGTGTTAAAACACAGGATATTACAAGACATGCACTCAAAGTATGGGACACACTGCACAAAAGGGAGCACTGGGAGTTCAATTCTCCTTTAATTCCGCTTAAGGACACTGAATACTTTACACCGGGGAGGGAGGACTGGTTTGGGAAATGGATCTTGGAGGAAGATGCTCAACTAAAGGATGTTATGAGGCAGGATAAGATTTGTTCATTCCAAGAACTTAGGGAGAAGGACAATCTCTTGGTCATTGACCTTTGGAGGTATAACCAACTGCGCCATTTTATCGACTTACTCCCGCAGCCAATTCAATCGGTAGAAAACTTACTCCCATTGGAGAAAATTTGTATGCAAAAAAAAAAAAGGAAGGGGGGGCTTTCTATGATATATAAAGTTTTAATAGATTTGGGAAACACAGAGATTCCATCATTCATAAGGAAGTGGGAGAAGGAACTGGAAAGTAAACTTAAAGACTCAGAAGCGTGGCAGATAATAAGGAGATTTAACGCCACTTCGGTTAACTGCAAAATGTTGGAGCTGAATTACAAGTGCCTGACAAGAATGTATATGACCCCCGACAGAGTACATAAATGTCAGAAGGAAATTTTGCAATTATGTTGGAGGGGTTGCAAAGAAATAGGGACAATGGCACATATCTGGTGGCACTGCCCAGAAATCAAAAAATACTGGGGGGAGGTGAGGGAAATAATCAAAGAGATTACCGATATCACTATCCCGAACGACCCTTGGGCCTGTCTATTTCATAAGAGCGAAATGACCACAAAGATATATCTGAAAACGTTATTACCACAGCTCACCAACGCGGCTAAGAGCCTTATACCCCGGTATTGGCAAAAGAGAGGCAGACCCACGATGAGAGACTGGTTCAACAAAATCAATGAAATACAAGGTCTGGAATATCTTAGGTATAGCGAAGGGACGGACATGGAAGTTTTTGAGACAAAGTGGAGGAAGTGGGTGGAGTTAAAAGACTCCCTAAAAGCGGCCAAGGTATGGGGCATTTAGCCTGGAGGTCTAGATATGGCTAGACGGAGAAAAAAAAAAGGTTAGCTTAGAGTTAGGGTGTGAAGAGTAGTGGGGAAGATAGGAGCGGAGTAGAGCGGGTGTGGGGGAGAGGGAGATGAAAAAAGTGAGTGAGGTGGGGCTGGGGGGCAGGGTCTGCTTTAGGATGCTTTGAATGAGGGAAGCTTATTGTTTTTTAAGGGTTTTGTATGTGACACATTTGATGGGTAAAAAAAAAAAAAAAGCCACAATGATGTGACGACGTGAAGGGACGAGTTTTTGAATTTTAATAACTGAAACATGACTCCTGGAAATACATCTCACTGACGTGGCTAAAAAAAAAAAAAAAGAAAAGCGATTTTGAATACGTTCCTAACACAAAGAAAGGTGAATGCAGGCTAAATGTCTCAGTTACATTACAATACAATCCTTTCATTCACACTGGTGGCCAGTGTGAAGGTCCCCCTTACATTGGTTGGTGATTAATGTACATTTCCCTTTACATTGGTGGTTAGTGCAGATTTGCCCTTACACTGGTGGTCAGTGTAAATCTCCCTCTACATTGGTGGTCAGTGTAAATCCCCCCCTAACATTGATGGTCGGTGTAGAAGGGTCACCTTACATTGGTGGTCAGTACAAATCTCCTTGACAATGATTGTCAGTGTAAATTCCCCCTTGCACGGAGGTCATTGTATATTCCCCCTTACACTGGTTGGTGTAAATGCTCCTATTACATTGGTGTCAGTGTAGAAATCCCTCTTTATATTGGTGAGTGGCGTAAAATCCCCTGTTACATGGTGGTCAGTGCAAATTCCCCATCACATTGATGGTCAGTGTAGAATCCCCCACTATATACTTGCCAAAGATTTTCAGCTTTGCTCTACATAATTCAGAATTTGCCACAGTGTTCTGCCTCCTAACTAATCTGATCCCCCCACCACTGCCACTGATCTCATCAACCCCCCAGCATTGCCACTGATCCCCCCCTCCCCCAGCATTACCACTGATCCCAGAAGTTCTAGAATCCCTAGCAGTTTTCTGTCTATTGATGGGTCTTCTCACCTGCCAGTCCATGGTGTGCAGGCAGTGAGGAGATGATGTGCTGTAACCAGGGGCGGACTGACAACTCATGGGGCCCCCGGGCAATAGGAGATTATGGGGCCCTCGGGCAATAGGAGAAGATTATGGGGCCCCTGGGCAATAGGAGATTATAGGGCCCCCAGGCAATAGGAGATTATGGGGCCCCCAGGCAATAGATTATGGGGCCACACAGTATACACACACACACATACAGTATACACACACAAACACACAATATACACACACAGTATACACACAGAGAATACACATACACACACTGAAAAGGTACTGAAGAGACGGGGCAGCTATAATCTTGGGACTTTAAAAAAAACACAAACACAGATTTTTACATACTGTCCCTGGTTTTATTGAGGCTGGCAACCCTGATGGGGCCCCTTAGTGGCATGGGGCCCTCGGGCAGTGCCAGAGTGGCCGAATGGTCAGTCCGCCCCTGGCTGTAACCTTTAGCAACCAATCAGTGAGCACTGAGCAGTAATGATGTGCACTAACCTCTTGAAACCAATCATTGAGCATTAAGGATATGAGTAACCTTTAGCAACCAATCAGTGAGCAGTAATAATGTGCAGTAACCTCTAGCAACCAATTAGTAAGCGGTAAGGATGTCCATTAACCTCTGGCAACTAATCAGTGAGCAGTATTAATGTACAGTAATCTCTAGCAACCAATCAAGAAGCAGAAGTCATGTGCTGTAACCTCTAGCAAATAATCAGTAATGATACATTGTAACCTCTGGCAACCAATCGCAATCACTGCCTGATCTGATTCAGTAAACTGATTTTGAATCTATCTGCTATTTATTGTATGTCTCAAAACAGGTGGAAAGCGAAATTACATGGAAGGGGGGGGGGGCAAAGAAAATGTTTGCCCATGGTCAAATCAATATTAAAGACGGCCCTGTATTTATACCTTATACATCCAGAATAAACACTTTTACAGAACAAAAGAATGTGTAATTTATTCCAGTGTTGTACACAACAATTGCACAGTATGAGCAGAACGCGCATACAGTACACACAGATGCATTGGAGTGCCATCAACAGTTGATAGAATGAGCGTGTAAATATATCAAGGGCTGTAACTTTATTATGATAGCCCCAAGTATTGCACAGTACATTAACCACTTCAGCCTCTGAAGAATTGGCCCCTCAATGACCAGAGCACTTTTTACAATTTGGCACTGCGCTGCTTTAACTGGTAATTGCGTGTTCATGCAATGCTGTACCCAAACAAAATTTACCTCCTTTTTTTCCACAAATAGAGTTTTCTTTTGATGGTATTCGACTGCCTCTGTGATTTTTATTTTTTGCGATATAAATGGAAAAATACCGAAAATTTTGAAAATAAATTATATTTTCTACTTTTTGTTCTTAAAAAAATCCAATAAACTCAATTTTAGTCATACATTTAGGCCAAAATGTATTCGGCCACATGTCAAAAAAATGTCAATAAGCGTATATTTATTGGTTTGTGCAAAAGTTACAGCGTCTACAAACTAGGGTACATTTTCTGGAATTTACGCAGCTGTTCGTTTATGACTGCCTATCTCATTTCTTGAGGAGCTAAAATGGCAGGGCAGTACAAAACCCCCCCAAAGGAAACTGCTGAGAGGCATGTTGAGCCCTATTTTATTTTTTTGTCACATGTGATTGAAAAATTACAAAAAAAAAAAATTACACAAAGTTGTCACTAAATGATATTTTGCTCACACATGGCATGGTTATATGTAGAATTACACCCCAAAATACATTCTGCTGCTTCTCCTGAGTATGAGGATACCACATGTGTGAGACTTTTTGGGAGCTTAGCCGTGTACGGGACCCCGAAAACCAAGCATCACCTTCAGGATTTCAAAGGGTGTAAATTTTTGATTTGACTCCTCACTACCTATCACAGTTTCAAAGGCCATAAAATGCCAAGATAGCACAACCCCCCCCCCCCCCCAAATGATTGCATTTTGGAAAGTAGACACCCCAAGCTGATTGCTGAGAGGTATGTTGAGTCCGTGGAATATTTTATATTTTGCCACAAGTTGCGGGAAAATGACAAACTTTTCTTTTTGTTTTTTTTACACAAAGTTGTCACTAAATGATATAATGCTCAAACATGCCATGGACATATGTAAAAAATTACACCCCAAAATACATTTTTCTGCTTCTCCTGAGTACGGGGATACCACACGTGTGGGACTTTTTAGGAGGCTAGCTGTGTACAGTACCCCGAAAACCAATCACCACCTTTAGGCTTTCTAAGGGCGTAAAATTGTGATTTCACTTCCTCACTACCTATCACAGTTTCAGAGGCCATGAAATGTCAAGATAGCACAACCCCCCCAAATGACCCAATTTTGGAAAGAAGACACTTCAAGCTATTTGCTGAGAGGCATGTTGAGTCCATGGAATATTTCATATTTTGCCACAAGTTTCGGGAATTTTTTTTTTTTACACAAAGTTGTCACTAAATGATATATTGTTCAAACACGGCATGGTTATATGTGGAATTACACCCCAAAATACATTCCGCTGCTTCTCCTAAGTATGGGGATACCACATGTGTGGGACTTTTTGGCAGTCTAACCACGTACAGGACCTCGAAAACCAATCATGAAAATTGAAAAAAAATAAAAAAAAATCTTTTCTTTCTTTATTTTCAAAAACAAATGAGAGCTGCAAAATACTCACCATGCCTCTTAGCAAATACCTTGGGGTGACTACTTTCCAAAATGGGGCCATTTGGGGGGGGGGGGTGTTGTGCTATCTGGACATTTCAGGGCCTTCGTAACTGTGATAGGTAGTGAGAATTAAAATCACAATTTTACGCCTTTAGAAAGTCTGAAGGCGGTGATTGGTTTTTGGGGTACTGTACACGGCTAGGCCCCCAAAAAAGTCTCACACATGTGGTATCCTCATACTCAGGAGAAGCAGCAGAATGTATTTTGGAGTGTAATTCCACATATAACCATGCCATGTTTGAACAATATATCATTTAGTGACAACTTTGTGTAAAAAAAAAATTGTAATTTTCCTGAAACTCGTGGCAAAATATAAAATTTTCCATGGACACAACATGCCTCTCAGCAAATAGCTTGAAGTATCTACTTTCCAAAATGGGGTCATTTGTGGGGGTTTTGCGCTATCTTGACATTTCATGGCCTCCGAAACTGTGATAGGTAGTGAGGAAGTCAAATCACCATTTCACAACCTTAGAAAGCCTGAGGTTGGTGATTGGATTTTGGGGTCCCGTACACGGCTAGGCTCCGAAAAAGTCTCACACATGTGGTATCCCCGTACTCAGGAGAAGCATCAGAATCAGGGTTGCCAATCTCCCGCAGCATTTTTTACTGACAAAACATGGAATATTTACTGGCAGAGCACATTTTTTACTGGCGACCTGAGAAATTCCAGAACTCCTATTGAAAACTAACACAGTGAATATTTGAACAGTCTAAACATGATATAGAAACACTGACAATACCTAAAACAAAGTAATTTGCTTGATGTACACTTAAAAAGTGAACACAGCATGAAATTATTAGCCCCTGATATTTACTGGCAGTTGTAAAAAATCACAGATTTTTACAAACTGTCAGTAAATTTACTGGCGGTTGGCAACCCTGATCAGAATGTATTTTTGGGTGTAATTCCACATATACCCATGGCATATTTGAGCAATATATCATTTAGTGACAACTTTGTGCAAAAAAAAAAAAAAGTTAGCAATTTTCCCTAAACTTGTGGCAAAATATAAAATATTCCATGGACTCAACATGCCTATCAACAAATAGCTTGGGGTGTCTACTTTCCAAAAAGGGGTCATTTGGGGGGCTTTTGAACTGTCCTGGCATTTTTGTGCAGAACATTAGAAGCTTATGTCACATATCACCCACTCTTCTAACCACTTGAAGACAAATATTTTTTTTTTGCTAGAAAATTACTTTGAACCCACAAACATTATATATATTTTTAAAGCAAAGGCCCTACAGATTAAAATGGTGGGTGTTGCAATTTTTTTTCACACAGTGTTTGTGCAGCGATTTTTCAAACACAATTTTTTTGAAAAAAACCCACTTTTTTTTTTATTTTAATGCACTAAAACACACTACATTGCCCAAAGGTTTGATGAAATAAAAAAGATGAACTTGTGCCGAGTACATGTATACCAAACCCGACATGCTTTAAAATTGCGCACAAACGTGCAGCGGCAACAAACTACATACGTTTTTAAAAGCCTTTAAAATCATTTACAGGTTACCACTTTTAGATTTCCAGAGGAAGTCTACTGCTAAAATTACTAATGGCAAAAAACAAGTAAAAATTCGCGCTGAACTGAAAAAAGCAAGCGGCCAGCAAAGTTCGTAGATAACAAACAAAAAGTCACATGCATATAAATTATTGCGGCGCTGAAAAGTTCAAAAATGAAATTGAAGAGTGGGAGGAATCCAATCACCAAATATATTGTGCAGATGTAGAAAGAGTCACTCGTCACCACGTGGTAATGTAGTCTGCTTACCAGAAGGTATTAAGGATTAGGCATAGATGATAAATACTCAAAAGCATCCAGCAAATCCAGCCCACTGGAACCCCTCGTCAGACCACAACATCTGTGGGATTTCCTTCACATATAAACTTCTCCCAATGGTCACTTCAGAATTAGGCATTCAGGCATGTAGTCATCATATATCCGAGAAAAGAAAATGAAGGACCCATAGTGAAGCCCATAATGATAGATAAAAAACGTTTATTGTAGTAACTTACAGTTGAAGTTTAAAACAGCATGCATCAAGGATAGGCACAAACGGCTGCAGCAATCAGCGTACGGATGTCAGCCTGCCTGACATGTTTCATCATAACAGATGTCTTCAGAGGCATGGCTACAGCTACAACCGCACGCTATATATATGGTATGGTTAGTGGGTGGATCAGAGGGGATATGATCAAACTCATCACTAACAGCTGGGTAAGATGTGTGTCTCGTGTAGCGGCCAATCAGAAAAAAGAGAGGATAGGAACAAAAAGAGGATAGCAACAGATGACACAGTGCCACCTCATTGGTTAACCTATCTCTCAGTGAGCAGAAAAATTGAAAAAATGCCTGTTCATGCTTATCTGCACTAACCATACCATATATATATCGTGCGGTTGTAGCTGTAGCCATGCCTCTGAAGACATCTGTTATGATGAAACATGTCAGGCAGGCTGACATCCGTACGCTGATTGCTGCAGCCGTTTGTGCCTATCCTTGATGCATGCTGTTTTAAGCTTCAACTGTAAGTTACTACAATAAACGTTTTTTATCTATCATTACGGGCTTCACTATGGGTCCTTCATTTTCTTTTCTCGGATATATGATGACTACATGCCTGAATGCCTAATTCTGAAGTGACCATTGGGAGAAGTTTATATGTGAAGGAAATCCCACAGATGTTGTGGTCTGACGAGGGGTTCCAGTGGGCTGGATTTGCTGGATGCTTTTGAGTATTTATCATCTATGCCTAATCCTTAATACCTTCTGGTAAGCAGACTACATTACCACGTGGTGACGAGTGACTCTTTCTACATCTGCACAATATATTTGGTGATTGGATTCCTCCCACTCTTCAATTTCATTTTTGAACTTTTCAGCGCCGCAATAATTTATATGCATGCTAAAATTACTGCCCTTGATCTGACCTTCGCGGTAATACCTCACATGCATGGCGAAATTGCTGTTTACATATGACACCAGACCGACGCTTGCGTTCGCCTTTGCGTGTGAGCACGGGGGGACAGGGGTGCTTTTTTTTTTTATATTATTTATTTTGCTTTTTTAGTTTATTTTTAAATTGTTCCTTTTATTTCTTATTTTTTTATCATTTTTATTGTTATCTCAGGGAATGTAAATATCCCCTATGATAGCAATAGGTAGTGACAAGTACTCTTTTTTGAAAAAATTGGGGTCTATTAGACCCTAGATCTCTCCTCTGCCCTCAGAGCATCTGGCCACACCAAGATCAGTGTGATAAAATGCTTTCCCAATTTCCCAATGGCACTGTTTATATCCCGCCAAACCAGTCATGAAATGCTCGTAGCTTCCGGTTTCTTAGGCCATAAAGATGATTGGAGCCATTCTGGTCTCCGATCAGCTCTATGGTCAGCTGGCGGAACCACCGGTTGCATTCTCAGGTTCCTTGTTGGGACAGGAGAGCCCGAGAAAACCAATCGAAGACGGTCCCTCCCACCCGCTCCCTCCCACTGCTTGTAAAAGCAGTCTAGAGGCTAATTAGCCACTAGGATTGCTTTTACATGAAAGCTGACTGCTGGCTGAAAAGAATGACACCTAGATGATACCTAAACCTGCAGGCATCACAACATACCAGTACGTTGCTGGTCCTTGTTGGGCATATATTGTAATGTTCTTTTCGTCATGCAGCCTGTGGGCTGAACGAAAAAAAGAGATTGATCGGTGGGTATGCCCACCATAAGAATACCGCCCTTCATCCACCCAATTCTAATGATGGGCATACATGCACCATTTTTATTTTTTAACTGTGGTGGGGAAATCACCTCCTACATCGCTGGAGTCACTGATTTACGTATCGTGAGAGCAAACGCTGTTGCTGTCAAGATGTATAAATCAGTGCTGCAGCTGAATGGCGTACCTGAAAAGCAAACAATGGTAACAATGAAGCATGAACTCAATAAAACAGCTTGATTTGTTTAACGCAATCTGTGCCTAAAAAATATATGCCGAAGCATGGGGGCAATCCGCCCCTAATGTTAGGAGCAAATCGCTCCTCCACCCCTGCCCCCATGCTTCGGCATATATGTTTTTTTCAAAACTGTGGTGGTGAAATCACCTCCTACAGCGCTGGAGTCACGGCTTTACATATCGTAGGAGCAAATGCTGTTGCTGTGAGAATAAATAAACCCATGCTGCAGCTGAATGGCGTACCTGCTAAGAAAATGATGGTTAACAATAAAACAAAGTAACATTACAGTATAACAGTAAGACATACCATAACTGCAAAGCAAATACAATAAAACATAGTAAAAATAAAACATTACAGCTCTAAAATACAGCAACAATAGAAAGCGAACAATAGATATAGAACAATATAGAGTGAACAATAGAGCAGACAATAGAGAACGAACATAAGAGAGAGAACATTAGAGAAAGAAGAAAAATAAAACCACAACTATTTTTGGCTTTTTTATTTTTAATTTTTTTTTTGTGTGTTTTTCTTTGCACTTTTATATAAACTGTAAACTTCCAGATTAGGGTCTCTCAAAATGTGATGGCCATCTCATCTTTGGAGACCCTGTGTAAGTGTGCCCTAGGACTGTGCAGTGCTGTACCCTACGCTAATACTCCACTAGTGTGTGGTAGTGTTTGAAACAGTCTCCGATGCAGAAACCAGGTTGGTCAGGACAGGAGGGACAATAAAAGCGGGCGTCACGCCTAAATTCGCGTTTTCTGCAGACACAACATCTTCTTTGAATATACAGAAAATGCCTATCATGCAGTCGGCTCACTGCATTTGCGTTGGGAAGGTGGGCCACAGCACCGCCTGGAAACAGAAGGACTGTGATGATCTCTTCCTGGAATTTAAGGAAGGATCCAGTTTGTCCTGACGCTTTGTATAGCACATAAGCATTCAGCAGAGCCAATTGGAATATACAGACACTTTTTTATACCAGCGTCTGGCCTTACGGCAATTAGGTACGGCGCCAACAACTGGTTATTGTGGTCCACCCCTCCCATGTTAAGGTTGTATTTCTGGACACAGAGGGGTTTCTCCACAACACCAGTCGCCGTAGGAATTTGGACAGTTGTATCTGCGTGAAGGGAGGACAGAAGGAAAACATTCCGATTATCCCTCCACTTCACTGCTAACAAATTATTACATTTCAAATAGGCTCTCTCCCCTTGTTTAAGTCGGGAATCTACAAGCCATTGGGGGAAGCCCCGGCAATTAGATCGCACAGTGCCACATGCGCCAATTCCACAATCAAAAATGTGACTAAAAAGTGGCATGCTTGTGTAATAATTGTCCACATACAAGTGATACCCCTTCCTGAATAAGCGTGACACCAAGTCCCACACAATCTTACCAGCGCTCCCTATGTAGTCTGGGCAGTTCTCGGGTGCCACGTGACTATCTCTTCCCTCGTAAACCATAAAACTATATGTATAGCCTGTTGCCCTGTCACAGAGCTTATACATCTTGACCCCATATCTGGTACGCTTGTTGGGAAGATACTGTTTGATAGACAAGCGGCCAGAAAACGTAATTAGGGACTCATCAACGCAGACAACTTGATCGGGAGTAAACAAGGCTGCAAACTGTTGGTTGAAGTAGTTTACGAGGGGCCGAATTTTGTGGAGCCGATCGTATCCAGGGTCACCCCGAGGAAGACAGAGTTCATTGTCATTGAAATACATGAACCGCAAGATCTGCTCGCATTGTGTCCTGGTTATGGAGGCAGAGAACACGGGCATCTGATGAATTGGGACAGTGGACCAATATGACTGCAGCTCACTTTTTTTAACTATGCCCATGAGGAGGGATAAGCCCAGGAAGGTCTTAAATTCAGAGACCGTAATAGGTCTCCAATCTCTGGCAAGGGTCAACTGGGAATTAGGGGCGATGAATTGACCAGCATACAAATTGCTTTGGTCCACAGCAGATCTATAGAGATCTTCCGTGAAAAACAGCGAATAAAAATCAAGTGACGTAAAATCAACCATTTCCACCTGAATTCCGGGTTGGCCAGTGAATGGGGGAAGTACAGGTGCTGCAGAAGTGGTGGTCTCCCAATTTGAATTGGCAAATGCAGCAGGAAGGGCACTGTGGGCTCGACGGGCCTGTGTTTGTCTTCTTGGTGGTTGCGGGACTCTACTTGTGCTAGCCACCTCACCAGCTTGAACTGCACTTATGGGAATCGCCATGTCACCAAGTGTTAATGCAGTGCTGGATGTAAGACCAGAATGTATATAGGCCGCTGGTGCTTGCCAGTTCACCAGAAGGATGAGCGGCACTAGTACTGGCTCTCTGCTCCATACGAGAGCCCTGCGGTTCTTGCACCTCAACAACAGCAGTAGAACGGGGTCTGGTACGCCTGACCTTGGCAGGGACCACAACTCCGTCGTCAGAGCTATCTGTCAGGGTGCCGCTGCTGTCTACTGGTTCCTATTCTGAGCCTGAATCGGACAGATGGGTGACTTCCTCTTCACTCTCATCTGTCAGGCTCAGAAACGTGTAAGCCTCTTCACTAGTGTTCCTTCGATTGGACATTTTGGCCTTTAAATTTACTGGTACACTAGTGTGAATCACAGGAAAAAAGAGCACCTGACTGTCAGCGACTGCTTCAAACCCTACCAAACTGTTAGAGTTCGCAGGGATCAGGCCTGACTCTGCAAATGCTGCAGTTATGTGTTTAGTGTTTTGTAAGTGACAGTGATCGATTGATACTGCACTTGGGGTGGCTGGGCGGAGGGGCTAAACGCAGGTGCTAGCAGGTATCTGGGCTGATCCCGCTAACACTGCGTTTTTGGTAACCCTAAACTACTGGGGACGCTAATATAGTGCTGATCAGATCAAAGATATTGATCCGCTCAGACACTATACTACTAAGCGAGGTGTATGGTGCATGCGTGGGTGTTAGCACTACTGGCACTAATTTGACGCTGCCTGGGGCGACGCAGACCCTAACTAATGCTGAAACTGATGTCATCCGCCGGGTGATCAGGGGGTTAAACCTTTATTTAGGTAATATACGGCAGGTACCCTGACACTATAAAAAAATAACCAACTAACCAGCGTCACCCATAACACTAATACGGTGATCACTGGTGACAGGGGGTGAAAGAGTTAACTGGGGGTGATCAAGGGGTTAAACCTTTATTAGGGGGCTCCCTAGACCAATCTGGGGATACTACTAAGTACCCTAACACCAGGGCCGTCTTAATAGAATCATGGGCCCCTGGGCAAAGTAATGCTCTGGGGCCCCTACAATGGAGACAGCGCAGGTAAACAGACATCAAGTAGGTAGGAGGCAGACAAGCGGAGCTTCCCCTTTTGGGTGCAGCTCCGCCTTAACTACATGAACAATCATTCTGTACAGCAAAGAAACAGTGGTAAAATACTACATACATAAAGTAACAAAGCTGTCATGTGCATATAATATATCTGCTAGATTCACGCCTCCCCAGCACTATGGCCCCAATACACTCTAGATATCGACCCAGCACTCTGACCCCTCTACACACCAGATATCCCCCCAGTACTCTGACCCCTATACACCCCAGATATACCCCCAGCACTTTGACCCCTCTACACCCCAGATTTCCCCCCAGCACTCTGATTCTCTAGATCCCAGATATCCCCCCAGCACTCTGAACCCTCTATGCCTCAGATATCCCCCTGCGCTCTGACCCCTCTACACCCCAGATATCCCCCCAGCACTCTGACCCCTCTACATCCCAGATAGCACTGTTACCATATACCATAAGACACCCCTTGTATTGTGACGCTAATACATCCCTGATACCCCCTACACTGTGGCCTCTCTACATTCCTGATACCTCTAGCACTATAGCCACCCAAGCTACCCCAAGCATTGCTACCCCCTATACACCCCAGACACACCCCCCCTCAGCATTGTTTTCCCCCATACACGCTTGATATCCCCCACCATTATTCCATCCATGTAGTACCCCCTTTTCCAGTGGAGATACAGTGCATGTAAACTTTTGGCTATGTGCCCACCTCCAGCACTGGACTCACCTATACCAATCAAGCCGGCAGAAGGAGGGGTGGAGGAGGGAGCATCCCTCTGGGCATTCCAAGCTCTACAAACAGTGCTGGACAGCTGGGCTGCCCATGACACCATCCACAATGCTACTGCCGCAGGTGGGCTTTCAGTGCTGCCGACTCAGCAGCTCCCACTCCACCTCCTACCCTGCGGCCTCCGAGTCCCGAGCATTCAAGCTGCATAGGGCAGGGTCAGAGCATCACTGGCACTCCGGCCCTGCCCCTCCCTGCTGACTGTGAAATAATAGGTATCGTTCTGCACAGCACGGCGTACTGCTGCCAACCTGCCTACCCTGTGTATCCATCACTCTCAGTGCCACCATGGGGCCCCCAATTTTGGAGCAGCATAGCCTCAAGGACCAGCTGCTTTGGGAAAAGTGCAATGAAAAGAGTTCCATGAGAGGAAATGACATCACTTCCCCTGCCTGTGTTTACATTTACACAGGCAGGGGAAGGATTTAATTCACCAGAACCGATCACCAGGTCCAGGCCAGAAATCATTGGCCTGGGCCTGGAGACTGATCGGTTCTGAAGCGTATCCGATCGTTGCGGCCACCTAGGAGGCTGCATGCTCGACGTACAGCTACGGCGCTTCGACCAAACGGGCCAACTTGCCGCAGTATATCTGCGGCGGCTGGTCCGGAATAGCCTCAAGGACCAGCTGCTTTGGGGAAAGTGCAGGAGTCCCCCCCCATGCAGATGGGGCCCCTGGGCAGTGCCCAGGTGTGCCCACTCATTAAGACAGCCCTGCCTAACACTGATTATTGTCACAAATGACACCAGTACAGTGATCAAAGAAAAATATTAACACTGCACCGGGTGACACTGTGAAAGGGAGTGAAGGGGTTAACTGGGGGGATGATCGGGGTGGTGACAAGTGTACCTGCATGCACTGGTGTTAGTGTAGTGTTGGTGCAACTTACTGTGAGATGTCTTCTGTCCTCTCTCTGGAATGAAAAGAGTTCCACGAGAGGAGATGACATCACTTCCCCTGCCTGTGTTTACATTTACATAGGCAGGGTAAGGATTTCATTCGCCAGAACTGATCACCAGGTCCAGGCCAGAAATCATTGGCCTGGGCCTGGAGACTGATCGGTTCTGAAGCGTATCCGATCGTTGCGGCCACCTAGGCGGCTGCATACTCGACGTACAGCTACGGCGCTTTGCCTAGCCGAGCCAACCTGCCGCAGTATAACTGCGGCGGCTGGTCCGGAATAGCCTCAAGGACCAGCTGCTTTGGGGAAAGTTCAGGAGTCCCCCCCCATGCAGATGGGGCCCCTGGGCAGTGCCCAGGTGTGCCCACTCATTAAATCAGTCCTGCCTAACACTGATTATTGTCACAAATGACACCAGTACAGTGATCAAAGAAAAATATTAACACTGCACCGGGTGACACTGTGACAGGGAGTGAAGGGGTTAACTAGGGGGGGGTGATCGGGGGGGAACGGGGTGGTGACAAGTGTACCTACATGCACTGGTGTTAGTGTAGTGTTGGTGCAACTTACTGTGAGATGTCTTCTGTCCTCTCTCTGGAATGAAAAGAGTTCCACAAGAGGAGATGACATCACTTCCCCTGCCTGTGTTTACATTTACATAGGCAGGGGAAGGATTTCATTTGCCAGAACTGATCATCAGGTCCAGGCCAGAAATCATTGGCCTGGGCCTGGAGACTGATCGGTTCTGAAACGTATCCGATCGTTGCGGCCACCTAGGCGGCTGCATGCTCGACGTACAGCTACGGCGCTTCGCCTAGTGAGCCAACCTGCCGCAGTATAACTGCGGCGGCTGGTCCGGAATAGCCTCAAGGACCAGCTGCTTTGGGGAAAGTGCAGGAGTCCCCCCCCATGCAGATGGGGCCCCTGGGCAGTGCCCAGGTGTGCCCACTCATTAAGACAGCCCTGCCTAACACTGATTATTGTCACAAATGACACCAGTACAGTGATCAAAGAAAAATATTAACACTGCACCGGGTGACACTGTGACAGGGAGTGAAGGGGTTAATTGGGAGGGTGATCGGGGGGGATCGGGGTGGTGACAAGTGTACCTACATGCACTGGTGTTAGTGTAGTGTTGGTTGTTGGTGCAACTTACTGTGAGATGTCTTCTGTCCTCTCTCTGGAATGAAAAGAGTTCCACAAGAGGAGATGACATCACTTCCCCTGCCTGTGTTTACATTTACATAGGCAGGGGAAGGATTTCATTCGCCAGAACTGATCACCAGGTCCAGCCCAGAAATCATTGGCCTGGGCCTGGAGACTGATCGGTTCTGAAGCATATCCGATCGTTGCGGCCACCTAGGAGGCTGCATGCTGGACGTACAGCTACGGCGCTTTGCCCAGCCGAGCCAACCTGCTGCAGTATAACTGCGGCGGCTGGTCCAGAACTGGTTAAGTACATCAGAACATCAAAAAAGGAAATGCAGCAATAGGGGAGGGAAGATAACCAAAATAAACTTAACAAGAAAAACAGTGACATTCACACAGTGCAGTTGCCCTCTGCAAGGGCAGTTGCTGCAGAGCTTAGTAAATGAGGTAAGGCTTCACTTTGCAAAAAGTACCCAATCAAGTGCAAGGAAGATAAAAAAAACAGCATTTTGCTTGCACATGATTGGATGATGGAAGTCAGCAGAGTTCCTGCTCATTTACAAAGCTCTGGTGCAACTGCGCACAGTCTTTTTCCCTTTAGTAAATCAACTCCATAGTCTTTTTAATTTACGTAACAAGTGCAACTATGGCAAAAGGAGTTTATGCTGTTTGTCTCTGATAGTGTAGGCCCAGCTCTCTATCCACTCCTATTTGCCCATCTGAATGGGGCATTAGGAAAAAAAGACAGCTCATGATATGTAAAGGATGATTAAAACTAGTTTATTTCTTAAAGAGAACATTTAATGCAGTGCTTCTCAACCTCAGTCCTTAAGTACCCCCAACAGGCCATGTTTGCAGGTTTTCCTTTATCTTGCACAGGTGCTTTAACCACTTGAGCCCCGGACCATTATGCTGCCTAAGGACCAGAGGTCTTTTTCCAATTTGGCACTGCGTCGCTTTAACTGCTAATTGCGCGGTCATGCAATGCTGTACCCAAACGAAATTGGCGTCCTTTTCTTCCCACAAATAGAGCTTTCTTTTGATGGTATTTGATCACCTCTGCGGTTTTTATTTTTTGCGCTATAAACGGAAAAAGACCGAAAATTTTGAAAAAAAATGATATTTTCTACTTTTTGTTATAAAAAAAAATCTAATAAACTCAATTTTAGTCATACATTTAGGCCAAAATGTATTCGGCCACATGTCTTTGGTAAAAAAAATGTCAATAAGCGTATATTTATTGGTTTGCGCAAAAGTTATAGCGTCTACAAACTAGGGTACATTTTCTGTAATTTACACAGCTTTTAGTTTATGACTGCCTATGTCATTTCTTGAGGTGCTAAAATGGCAGGGCAGTACAAAACCCCCCCAAATGACCCCATTTTGGAAAGTAGACACCCCAAGGAAATTGCTGAGAGGCATGTTGAACCCATTGAATATTTATTTTTTTTGTCCCAAGTGATTGAATAATGACAAAAAAAAAAATATTTACAAAAAGTTGTCACTAAATGATATATTGCTCACACAGGCCATGGGCCTATGTGGAATTGCACCCCAAAATACATTCTGCTGCTTCTCCTGAGTATGGGGATACCACATGTGTGGGACTTTTTGGGAGTCTAGCTGCGTACAGGGCCCCGAAAACCAATCACCGCCTTTAGGATTTCTAAGGGTGTAAATTTATGATTTCACTCTTCACTGCCTATCACAGTTTCGGAGGCCATGGAATGCCCAGGTGGCACAAAACCCCCCCAAATGACCCCATTTTGGAAAGTAGACACCCCAAGCTATTTGCTGAGAGGCATATTGAGTCCATGGAATATTTTATATTTTGACACAAGTTGCGGGAAAGTGACACATTTTTTTTTTTTTTTTTTGCACAAAGTTGTCACTAAATGATATATTGCTCACACAGGCCATGGGCATATGTGGAATTGCACCCCAAAATACATTTAGCTACTTCTCCTGAGTACGGGGATACCACATGTGTGGGACTTTTTGGGAGCCTAGCCGTGCACGGGACCCCGAAAACCAATCACCGCCTTCAAGATTTCTAAGGGTGAAAATTTTTGATTTCACTCTTCACTGCCTATCACAGTTTCGGAGGCCATGGAATGCCCAGGTGGCACAAAACCACCCCAAATGACCCCATTTTGGAAAGTAGACACCCCAAGCTATTTGCTGAGAGGCATGGTGAGTATTTTGCAGCTCTCATTTGTTTTTGAAAATGAAGAAAGACAAGAAAAAACTTTTTTTTTTTCTTTTTTCAATTTTCAAAACTTTGTGACAAAAAGTGAGGTCTGCAAAATACTCACTATACCTCTCAGCAAATAGCTTTGGGTGTCTACTTTCCAAAATGGGGTCATTTGGGGGGGTTTTGTGCCACCTGGGCATTCCATGGCCTCCGAAACTGTGATAGGCAGTCAAGAGAGAAATCAAAAATTCACGCCCTTAGAAAGCCTGAAGGCGGTGCTTGGTTTTCGGGGTTCCGTACCCGGCTAGGCTCCCAAAAAGTCTCACACATGTGGTATCCCCGTACTCAGGAGAAGCAGCAGAATGTATTTTGGGGTGTGTTTTCACATATTCCCATGGCATGTTTGAGCAATATATCATTTAGTGACAATTTTGTGCAAAAAAAAAAATTTGTCTCTTTCCCGCAACTTGTGTCGCAATATAAAATATTCCATGGACTCGACATGCCTCTCAGCAAATAGCTTGGGGTGTCTACTTTCCAAAATGGGGTCATTTGGGGGGGTTTTGAACTGTCCTGGCATTTTATGCACAACATTTAGAAGCTTATGTCACACATCACCCACTCTTCTAGCCACTTGAAGACAAAGCCCTTTCTGACACTTATTGTTTACATGAAAAAGTTATTTTTTTTTTTGCAAGAAAATTACTTTGAACCCCCAAACATTATATATTTTTTTAAAGCAAATGCCCTACAGATTAAAATGGTGGGTGTTTCATTTTTTTTTTTCAGACAGTATTTGCGCAGCGATTTTTCAAACGCATTTTTTGGGGAAAAAACACACTTTTTTAAATTTTAATGCACTAAAACACACTATATTGCCCAAATGTTTGATGAAATAAAAAAGATAAACTTAGGCCGAGTACATTGATACCAAACATGACATGCTTTAAAATTGCGCACAAACGTGCAGTGGAGAC
The DNA here is from genome assembly GCA_037952835.1 of Lithobates septentrionalis. NCBI lineage: Eukaryota > Metazoa > Chordata > Amphibia > Anura > Ranidae > Lithobates > Lithobates septentrionalis. Next base: position 2,123,808 of record JBBDGP010000671.1, on the reverse strand, counting down.
AAAATAAATACATTTTTAAAAGCCTTTAAAAGCCTTTACAGGTTACCACTTTAGATTTACAGAGGAGGTCTACTGCAAAAATTACTGCCCTCGATCTAACCTTCGCGGTGATACCTCACATGCATGGTGCAATTGCTGTTTACGTTTTACGACAGACCGCCGCTTGCGTTCGCCTTAGCGCGACAGCAGGGGGCGACAGGGGTGCTTTTTTTTTTTTTTTTTCTTTATTATTTTTTTTCTTTTTTATCTTATTTTTAAACTGTTCCTTTCATTTTTATTTTTTTTAATCATTTTTATTGTTATCTCGGGGAATGTAAATATCCCCTATGATAGCAATAGGTAGTGACAGGTTCTCTTTTTTGAAAAAATTGGGGTCTATTAGACCCTAGATCTCTCCTCTGCCCTCAAAGCATCTGACCACACCAAGATCGGTGTGATAAAATGCTTCCCCAATTTCCCAATGGAGCTATTTACATCCGGCGAAATCTAAGTCATAAAATGCTCGTAGCTTCCGGTTTCTTAGGCCATAGAGATGTTTGGAGCCACTCCAGTCTCTGATCAGCTCCATGGTCAGCTGGCTGAATCACCGGCTGCATTTTCCGGTTCCCTGTTGAGACAGGAGAGCCAGAGAAAAACACGGAAGACGGTGGGGGGGGGCATTCCCTCCCACGGCTTGTAAAAGCAGTCTAGAGGCTAATTAGCCACTAGGATTGCTTTTACATGAAAGCCGACCGCTGGCTGAAAAGAATGATACCAAGATGATACCTAAACCTGCAGGCATCATTCTGGTATAACCACTCAAAGTTGTGAATGGCGTACCTGAAGACAAAAAAATGGTTAACAATAAAGCACAGTAAACGGTAAAGTATAAAAAATTGCATACCTGAAAAGCAAACATGATAAAACATAATAACAATAAAACATTGCAGAATAGAATACAGTAAAAAGGAGCAGAACAATAGAGAGAATAGAGAGAGAGAGAACAATAAAACGACAACTATTTTTTTTTATTTTATATATATATATTTTTTTTTTTACACTTTTTTTGTAACTAACTTTTATAACTGTAACCGGTTCCAGGTTCGGGTCTCTCAAAATGCGATGGCATCTTGGGAGACCCTGTGAAAGTGTGCCTAGTCTGTGGAATGCTGTATCCTACGCTAATACTCAACTAGTGCATAGTAGCGTTCAAAACATTCACCAATGCAAAGACCAGGATTGTCAGGACAGGAGGGACAATAATAGCGGGTGTCACACCTATATCCGCGCTTGCTGCAGACACAACATCTTTTTTGGGGGGGTTCGCTGGGTAGGGGTACTCGGGAGGTAGGGTGGCCACGTGTCCCGGATTGCCCGGGATTGTCCCTTATTTGAGTTTTTTGTCCTGTGTCCCGGGTACCTTCATTCCGGGACAATACAGTGTCCCGGAATGAAAAAAAACCCACACTGCCGGCTTGCACCAGTCCGACTGCCACCCTTATCATTTTACAGTGCAGTTTTCTTCCTTAAACACACACAGATATGGCAGCTGACTGGTTGCTAGGCTAGGGCCGCCCGCCCCGCGTCTAGCAACCAGTGACGTCACGTCAGCACTCACAGTCACGTGGGAGAGTCAGTGCAGTGGGATCCCGCACGGCGCACTCTAGACTCTACGGCTGAGCAGCGCGCCTGAGAGAGAGAGCAGCCGCCAGCCTGCCAGCAGAGCCAGACAGTCCAGTCCACGCTTACTAGCCTGCCCACAGTGCCCTGTGCCCAGCCCCAGTCAGTGGTGGTGCCTGCCACTGCCAGTCCCGGACCCGGAGCCGCCGCCGAGCCGACTACAGCAGCCGCACATTGCCAGCGGCCAGCCAGCAGCGCAACCCGGGCCGACTCCGAGCTGCCCGCCTGCCCGCCGTGACTGAGTCCTGACTGAGCCGCCTCCTCGTCCGAGTCCTCCCTCCGGGCTCCGGCTCCCTCCTGCCCACGAGGTCCGCCCGCCAGAGTACTTCCTGAAAGGTAAGTGTAACTTCCACAGTCATGAGCAATGCATGCACACAGCACACTCCCTCTCTCAAATCTGCTGCTGTCCCCAGACCCCCACCCCCCTCAGTTCTGCTGCTGTGTCCCCCACACAGCCACACTCCCTCTCAGTTCTGCTGCTGTCCCCCACCCCCCTCAGATCTGCTGCTGTCCCCCCCACTCCCTCTCAGTTCTGCTGCTGTCCCCCCCACTCCCCCTCAGTTCTGCTGCTCTCCCCCTCCATCTTTCCTCCATGTCCCCCTCCGTTCTGCTGCTGTCCCCCTCCATTCTTCCTCCGTGTCCCCCTCTGTTCTTCCTCCGTGTCCCCCTCCGTTCTTCCTCCGTGTCCCCCTCCGTTCTTCCTCCGTGTCCCCCTCCGTTCTTCCTCCGTGTCCCCCTCCGTTCTTCCTCTGTGTCCCCCTCCGTTATGCTGCTGTCCCCCTCCGTTCTTCCTCCGTGTCCCCCTCCGTTCTTCCTCCGTGTCCCCCTCCTTTCTTCCTCCGTGTCCCCCTCCGTTCTTCCTCCGTGTCCCCCTCCGTTCTTCCTCCGTGTTCTCCTCCGTTCTTCCTCCGTGTCCCCCTCCGTTCTTCCTCCGCAAAAAAAAGTATCAAAAACCATCCTTTTTGGGCGGCGCGGGGGGGGGGGGGGGGGTGTGTCCCTGAATGGCAGTTTGGAAATGTGGTCACCCTATCGGGAGGACATAAAGAAAATGCCTCTCATGCAGCCGACTGCATTTGGTTGGGGATGTGAATGGGAGAAGTACGGGCGCTGCAGAAGCGGTGGGTTCCCAATTAGGATTGGCGAATGCAGCAGGAAGGGCATTATGGGCACGACGGGCCTGTGTTTGTCTTTTTGGTGGCAGCGGGACACTACTTGTGCTTGCCACCTCACCAGCTTGAACTGCACTTATGGGACTCGCCACGTCACCAAGTGTTACTGCAGTGCTGGTTTGACTACGACCGGGGTGTACTAGGCCACTGGCGCTTGCCAGTTCACCAAAACGCTACCAAAAAAACTGTTAGCGATCGCAGGGATCAGGCCTGACTCTGCGAACGCTGCAGTTATGCGTTTAGTCTTTTGTAAGTGACAGTGATCGATCGATACTGCACTTGGGTGGGCTGGGCTGGGCCGGGCGGAGGGGCAAAACGCAGGTGCTAGCAGGTATCTGGGCTGATCCCGCTAACACTGCGTTTTTGGGAACCCTAAACTGCTGGGGACGCTAGTATAGATCTGATTGGATCAGATATTGATCCGTTCAGATACTATACCACTAAGGGTGGTGTACGGTGCGTGCATGGGTGTTAGCGGTACTGGCGCTAATCTGACGCTGCCTGGGGCTGGTGCTTGCCAGTTCACCAAAATACTACCAAAAAAACTGTTAGCGATCGCAGGGATCAGGCCTGACTCTGCGAACGCTGCAGTTATGCATTTAGTGTTTTGTAAGTGTCAGTGATCAATCGATACTGCACTTGGGTGGGCTGGGCTGGGCTGGGCCGGGCGGAGGGGCAAAACGCAGGTGCTAGCAGGTATCTGGGCTGATTCCGCTAACACTGCGTTTTTGGGAACCATAAACTGCTGGGGACGCTAGTATAGATCTGATCGGATCAGATATTGATCCGTACAGATACTATACCACTAAGGGAGGCGTATGCTGCGTGCGTGGGTGTTAGCGCTACTGGCGCTAACCTGACGCTGCCTGGGGCTGGTGCTTGCCAGTTCACCAAAATACTACCAAAAAAACTGTTAGCGATCGCAGGGATCAGGCCTGACTCTGCGAACGCTGCAGTTATGCATTTAGTGTTTTGTAAGTGACAGTGATCGATCGATACTGCACTTGGGTGGGCTGGGCTGGGCTGGGCGGAGGGGCAAAACGCAGGTGCTAGCAGGTATCTGGGCTGATCCCGCTAACACTGCGTTTTTGGGAACCCTAAACTGCTGGGGACGCTAGTATAGATCTGATCGGATCAGATATTGATCCGTTCAGATACTATACCACTAAGGGAGGCGTATGCTGCGTGCGTGGGTGTTAGCGGTACTGGCGCTAATCTGACGCTGCCTGGGGCGACGCATATCACCGCCGGGCGATCAGGGGGCTAAACCTTTATTCGGTAATGAACGGCGGGTGCCCTGACACTATAAAAAATAAACGAACTAACCAGCGTCACCCGTAACATTTATACGGTGATCAGTGGTGAAAGGGTTAACTAGGGGGCCATCAAGGGGTTAAAACATTTATTAGATAGTATATGGGGGTCCCTGGCGCTATAAAACGCTGACGGCGAACCTAAATATTTACGTCCCTAACTAGCGTCACCAGCGACACTAATACAGCGATCAGAAAAATGATCGCTTAGCGACACTGGTGACAGGGGGTGATCAAGGGGTTAAAACTATTAGGGGGGGTTAGGGGGGTACCCTAGACCTAAAGGGGGGTAACAGTAACTGTCCCAACACTGTAACTGTCACAAACTGACACTATGCAGTAATCAGAAAAAAAAACAAAAAAAAAAAACTGCTTGGTGTCAGTTTGTGACAGGGGGGGCGGGGGATCGGGGGGCGATCGGGGGGGGGGGGATCGGGGTGTTTTGTGTGCCTGGCATGTTCTACTGTGTGTGTAGTGTTGGTGCACTCACAGTGATGTCTTCTCTCCTCGGGCCGGAATGGAAATTACCGAGCCGAGGAGAGATGACATCATTTCCTTTGCTGCTGTTTAGCATACAGCAGCAAAGGAATGATTCGATTGGCCGGCGGCGATCGCGAGGGGGGGTCCACGAACGGATGGTCTCCCCCTCACCTCTGATCGCCGCTGGACAAAAGACGACCGCCTCGGGCACCGGGGGGGGTCCGATCGGACCCCCCACCCGCGGAAGGCAAATCACGTACATGTACGTGATTTTGCCTGTCCGTGCCACCTTGCCGACGTACATCGGCGTGAGGCGGTCGTCAAGTGGTTAAATCACAGTCAATGGTTTGGTATTTTGGACAGCTATTTTTTCTAAGAGAAATCCCCAAAAACATGGCCTGTTGGGGGTACTTGAGAACTGAGGTTGAGAACCACTGATGTAATGGCCACTATATTTTGTTTTAACCTACTAAGTGATGCATATGCATTTATCTAAGAATTATATAATGCATTATTCATATAATTAAGAAGGTCGAATGAAACAGGTTTTGTTATAGCATTCAGGTTAATCTTGTGGGCAGGCCAACCCCTTTGTTAATTATATGAGAGTTGGGGGCTTTAGCTGCAAGCTCACAGACTTCAGACACATGAAGAACTTACACGCACATCGCACAAACACACATAAACATTTTATTTGTATATACCGTCTCTGTATTTTACATTTAACTTTTGGATCAATATTCCTATTTATTCAAGTTTTTTTGTAATTTATGACTTTGTGTGATTCAGTGAAATCATAAAAATTTTTCATCCTGCTGGCTATTTTATTGAAATCATTATAAAGAATTACCTAAAGCACTGAGAGTAATTATAAAATAATAAATATCTAACATAGATAGACTTTCTGTTACATTTTCATATAATATTAATCTTCTTTGGTACCCTCCAGCCAGTGTAAAGTGTTGTTGGTTGAAGTGGATATTTTCAGACAGAAGCAGATTTATCAACATCAGAATGGCCTTTTATGCTGATTTTTTTTTCATTGTTTTTTTGATCACGTTTTTTTCTGTTGAAATTGATGGCCTGAATCTTGCATTGTACTTAGATGGTTCTGTTATTTTAGAAGTTTTGAATGTATTTTTCACTGTCAAAGTTTATTATAAATTAATTTTCTGTTTCATTGATGAAGCTTTGAACATTCTTTTTTTTGGATGTTTATTTTTTTTATCCTTAAATAGGGACAATGACTTATTGGTATAATTAGGAATACTACATTTATGAACTCACATGCTGAAAAGTATCAAATTTACAACTGTGTGACTTTGCCATAATGTTATATATCTAGAAATCTGGGAACTGACAGCAGCTCCATTAATATGGGGAAAATAAGCCTGCACTTATTATGGCAAATTAAGCTGAAATTTACATGTCTGAAGTTGCCAATGATACATATTCCTTTTTTTTTTTTTTTTTTACATGAATATAGGCCATGTGAAGGCAACATTAAGTTAATTTACTAATATATAGTAAATAATGTCCATGTATTTGTGCAAATTTGAGGGGAATATTATGTTGCATTGTGTGAATACTGCATCCTGTTTTTATGTAAATGTCTCAGACAGCAGAGAGCTGGCATAATCGGTATGTGTTATCCCTGTCCACCTTATAACACATACCGATTATGCCAGGTCTCTTTTGTTTTATATGCATCATACAACGCTACCCAAAAAATATATATTTTTAAATTATTAATTCATACCATAAGAAGTAATCTTTACAAGTAAAAAGAAGTGCAATAAATCGATGTATCAATACATATAAAAAAACCCCCAAAAAACTCATAACAAACATACTGTGAAAATCAAACAAGGTGCATAAATCAATACATCAAAAAATGTATCCAACACACAATGCGGTAAATAAATTAACAAATTGTGCAGAATCAAACCAATTAAATATAATAAATCTATTATAAGTCCATAAACTATGCAGTGCTCAAACAAACATCTTCCACAAGGTGATAAATGTGATTGCAAATTTTTAGCATGTAAAGTGCCTGTTCTACACACCCTTCACTATGCACATCATTGGTATAACTCACCAGATTTGATTGACCACTTGTTACAATTTGATAAAACAGCGTAGGTTAACATTGCTCAAAAGCACAGGAATCCATTGGTTCCTATGATCTTCATAACCCCCATGAAAAGAAGGTCCCTTTAAAAAAAGGAAAAATGAAAAAGCTGATAGCGTAAAACGACTTCTTTATTAAAAGTTCACATTAAAAACAATCCAGCAATACTCACCAACAGAGTGCTCAGCCCAGCCTCAAAAATCTGACAGCTAAGACGTGAATTGAGTACAACACCAGTGCACTTCCTTCTCTGTGAGCTCCTTTCAGCGCCGGGCGTCACAGTACCCAATCCCCACCCAATGTGTTTCCTCTATACGGACATCATCAGGAATGATCTATTGTATTGTACTGCTGCCTAATTTTAGATGCAGCTGTCTGACATTTTGCAATCACTGTGCTATAACTTGTGTTTAAAATATATGTATAGCTCCAAAAAATTTTGATAGCATGAGGGAAGATTAGAACATCTGTCAGGCTTTAAATACTATTCAGGCTCCATTAGAGAGAGATTGTCCCTCACTTACTGTCTTTAATAAATCAACTTTTTTACTTCAATTGTTTTTTGGTAGTGCCTTTAAAGTCCCACCCCCAGGGGTTTCCTTTCTTTACTGTCCCGGAGACAACTGTTTCACCAAACAGGAAGTGAATGAAAATCTCTAACTATAACACATACATAATATTTTTTAGTAGATTAGGGTAAGGCTAGAACCACAGTAAGCTTTTTATTTTATTTTTATTGCCGATCTCTGTGCTATGTCTAGTTTTTCCAATAACCATCTAGTTTGAACACCTACCTAAATAATTAAAGTGGTTGTAAAGGCTCAAGGTTTTTTACTTCAATACATTCTATGCATGAAGGCAAAAAACCTGCTGTGTGCAGCAGCCCCCCATAATACTTACCTGAGCCCCATCTCGATCCAGCGATGTGCATGTGAGCAGCGTCTCTCCCAGGTCTCTTCCTCCTCATTGGCTGAGACAGCAATGGGAGCCATTGGCTCCCGCTACTGTCAATCACAGCCAGTAAGGAGAGCAGGGGTGGGGCCAAGCCACGCTCCGTGTGTGAATGAACACACAGAAGAGTGGCTCGGGAGCGAGCCTGCTCGGGTGCCCCATACAGGGCCGGTCCCAGGCGGGTGCACGGGGTGCAGTGCACCCAGGCGCCAGAGAGGTGGGGGCGCTGAAGCGCCAGAGTGCTCCCCTCCCTCCTCCTTCTCCCCTCCGTGCTTCTGGACACTTCTGGATAGCTCTGTCCGCAGGTCACCGCCGCGGAGCGGCCGCTGTGCTTTTCACTGCTAGAGCCCATCCCCCCTCCCTCCTCCTCCTGTCAGAGGAGAGCAGCCGCCGGAGATCGGAGCGGCTGGTCTCTGTGTTGAGAGAGACCAGCCGCGCAGTGACTTCGCTGGGGGGAGGAGGGGGGACGGCCCGTGCCTGCAGCCTGACACAGGTTCTCTCCTCTGTCTCTCACTCCCGCCTAAGCTGCTGCCTGTCTCGATATGTTCTTCACCCGGGCGGCGCGGCTTCACACTGTCCTCTCTAGCTGCCGCACGGGTGTTATGTGTCTGTACTGATAGAGGGAGGTTTGTCCCTGGGGCGGTCTGTACTAATGGGGGGGTTGTCCTGGGGGTCTGTACTAATGGGGGGTTGTCCTGGGGGTCTGTACTAATGGGGGGGTTGTCCTGGGGGTCTGTACTAATGGGGGGGGCTGTCCTGGGGGGTCTGTACTAATGGGGGGCTGTCCTAGGGGGTCTGTACTAATGAGGGGGGCTGTCCTGGGGGGTCTGTACTAATGGGGGGGTTTGTCCTGGGGGGTCTGCACTAATGGGGGGGTTGTCCTGGGGGTCTGTACTAATGGGGGGTTGTCCTGGGGGTCTGTACTAATGGGGGGTTGTCCTGGGGGTCTGTACTAATGGGGGTTGTCCTGGGGGGTCTGTACTAATGGGGGGTTGTCCTGGGGGTCTGTACTAATGGGGGGGTTGTCCTGGGGGTCTGTACTAATGGGGGGCTGTCCTGGGGGGGTCTGTACTAATGGGGGGGTTGTCCTGGGGGTCTGTACTAATGGGGGGCTGTCCTGGGGGGTCTGTACTAATGGGGGGGTTGTCCTGGGGGTCTGTACTAATGAGAGGTTGTCCTGGGGGTCTGTACTAATGGGGGGGGTTGTCCTGGGGGGTCTGTACTAATGGGGGGTTGTCCTGGGGGGTCTGTACTAATGGGGGGGTTGTCCTGGGGGTCTGTACTAATGGGGGTTGTCCTGGGGGGTCTGTACTAATGGGGGGGTTGTCCTGGGGGTCTGTACTAATGGGGGGGTTGTCCTGGGGGTCTGTACTAATGGGGGGGTTGTCCTGGGGGTCTGTACTAATGGGGGGTTGTCCTGGGGGTCTGTACTTATGGGGGGTTGTCCTGGGGGTCTGTACTTATGGGGGGTGTCCTGGGGGGTCTGTACTAATGGAGGGGGAGTTGTCTTGGGGGGTCTGTACTAATGAAGGGGGGTTGACCTGGGGGGTCTGTACTAATGAAGGGGGGATTTGTCCTGGGGGGTCTGTACTAATGGAGGGATTTGTCCTGGGGGTCTGTACTAATGGAGGGGGGTGCTTGTCCTGGGGGTCTGTACTAATGGAGGGGGGTGTTTGTCCTGGGGGTCTGTACTAATGGAGGGGGGTTGTCCTGGGGGGTCTGTACTAATGGAGGGGGGTTGTTCTGGGGGAGTCTGTACTAATGGAGGGGGGTGTTTGTTCGGGAGGGTCTGTACTAATGGAGGGGGGATGTCCTGGGGGGGGTTTGTACTAATGGAGGGGGGTTTGTCCTGGTGGGGGGTCTGTACTATTGGAGGGGGGTTTGTCCTGGTGGGGGGTCTGTACTAGAGGAGGGGGGGTTTGTCCTGGGGGGTCTGTACTAATGAAGGGGGGATTTGTCCTGTGGGGGTCTGTACTAGTGGAGGGGGGGTTTTCCTGGGGGGTCTGTAGTAATGGTGGGGGTTTGTCCTGGGGGGTCTGTACTAATGGAGGGGGGGTTTGTCCTGGGGGGTCTGTACTAATGAAGGGGGGATTTGTCCTGTGGGGGTCTGTACTAGTGGAGGGGGGGTTCTCCTGAGGGGTCTGTACTAATGGAGGGGGTTTGTCCTGGGGGTCTGTACTAATAGAGGGGGGGTTTGTCCTGGGGGTCTGTACTAATGGAGGGGGGTTGTCCTGGGGGGTCTGTACTAATGAAGGGGGGCTTTGTCCTGGGGGGGATCTGTACTAATGGAGGGGGGGTTGTCCTGGTGGGGGTCTACTAATGGAGGGGGGGTGGTTTGTCCTGGGGGGGTCTATACTGATGAAGGGGGGGTCTGTACTGAGAGAGGGGTTTATACTTAGTGGGGGGTCTGCACTGACGAAGGGGGGTCTATACTTAGTGGAGGGGGAGTCTGTACTGAGGGGGCGACTAAAGTTGGTGGAAGGAGGGTGACACCATGTTATACCGCACCTGGTGACACCAACCCTAGTGACGTCACTGCAGCTGCGGGCTCTCCTTTCGCCCCTTCCCCTCCCTCTCCTCCGCACGTGCACTGCTATACTAGTGAGCGGCGCTGGTCAGCACAGCCTCCCACTATGTTTCTTCCCCCGCCTTTATATCAGCCAGGGAAAAATAGAATAGAAAAAGGAGAAGAGGATTGTGGGACATGTAGTCCCAAGGACTGTCAGCCCCACTGTAACACGGAAACTGCAGCCCACACAGCAGGCTCAGCTGAATGGGAGAGAGAGAGAGATACAGGAGCCTGGGAAAGCTTTCAGGGAAGTACACCCAGGACTCCAGAGGGAGAGGGCAGTGCTGAGGGAACACCATCAGAGAGGAAACCCCACTGCCCTGCGCCACCAGAGGGAAAGACACACAGCCTGGTGCCATCCCTGGCAGAGAAAGGAATGGAGTCATTGCCAGAATACAGATCTGGGTTCTACCCAGCGGAGTCACCATGGGCAATTCAGAGTGAGCTGACTCCTGATCAGAGGAACCATCGCTGGGTCAGGTGAGAGGGCCGATCGGCCATTATCTACTAACGTCCATAGGAACTGCAGTCTCTGACCATCTCCTGTATCATGTCTTCAGTCTCTGACCTTCTCTTGTATCATGTCTTCAGTCTCTGACCTTCTCTTGTATCATGTCTGCAGTCTCTGACCATCTCCTGTATCATGTCTGCAGTCTCTGACCTTCTCTTGTATCATGTCTGCAGTCTCTGACCATCTCTTGTATCATGTCTGCAGTCTCTGACCAACTCTTGTATCATGTCTGCAATCTCTGACCAGCTTCTGTACCATGTCTGCAGTGTCTGACTGTCTCTTGTATCATGTCAACAGTCTCTGACCATCTATTCTATCTTGTCTGTAGTCTCTGACCATCTCCTGTATTATGTCTGCAGTCTCTGACCATCTCTTGTATCATGTCTGCAGTCTCTGACCATCTCCTGTACTATGTCTGCAGTCTCTGACTGTCTCTTGTATCATGTCTACAGTCTCTGACCATCTCCTGTACTATGTCTGCAGTCTCTGATCATCTCCTGTACCATGTCTGCAGTCTCTGATCATCTCCTGTACTATGTCTACAGTCTCTGATCATCTCCTGTACCATGTCTGCAGTCTCTGATTATCTCCTGTACTATGTCTGCAGTCTCTGATCATCTCCTGTACCATGTCTACAGTCTCTGATCATCTCCTGTACCATGTCTGCAGTCTCTGATCATCTCCTGTACTATGTCTGCAGTCTCTGATCATCTCCTGTACTATGTCTGCAGTCTCTGACTGTCTCTTGTATCATGTCTACAGTCTCTGATCATCTCCTGTACTATGTCTGCAGTCTCTGACTGTCTCTTGTATCATGTCTACAGTCTCTGACCATCTCCTGTACTATGTCTGCAGTCTCTGAACATCTCCTGTACCATGTCTACAGTCTCTGATCATCTCCTGTACTATGTCTGCAGTCTCTGATCATCTCCTCCTGTACCATGTCTACAGTCTCTGATCATCTCCTGTACCATGTCTGAAGTCTCTGATCATCTCCTGTACCATGTCTGAAGTCTCTGATCATCTCCTGTACTATGTCTGCAGTCTCTGACCATCTATTCTATCTTGTCTATAGTCTCTGACCATCTCCTGTATTATGTCTGCAGTCTCTGATCATCTCCTGTACTATGTCTGCAGTCTCTGATCATCTCCTGTACCATGTCTACAGTCTCTGATCATCTCCTGTACCATGTCTGCAGTCTCTGATCATCTCCTGTACCATGTCTACAGTCTCTGACCATCTATTCTATCTTGTCTGTAGTCTCTGACCATCTCCTGTATTATGTCTGCAGTCTCTGACCATCTCTTGTATCATGTCTGCAGTCTCTGACCATCTCCTGTACTATGTCTGCAGTCTCTGACTGTCTCTTGTATCATGTCTACAGTCTCTGACCGTCTCCTGTATTATGTCTGCAGTCTCTGATCATCTCCTGCACCATGTCTGCAGTCTCTGACCACCTCCTGTACTATGTCTGCAGTCTCTGACTGTCTCTTGTATCATGTCTACAGTCTCTGATCATCTCCTGTACTATGTCTGCAGTCTCTGACTGTCTCTTGTATCATGTCTACAGTCTCTGACCATCTCCTGTACTATGTCTGCAGTTTCTGATCATCTCCTGTACCATGTCTGCAGTCTCTGATCATCTCCTGTACTATGTCTACAGTCTCTGATCATCTCCTGTACCATGTCTGCAGTCTCTGATCATCTCCTGTACTATGTCTGCAGTCTCTGATCATCTCCTGTACCATATCTACAGTCTCTGATCATCTCCTGTACCATGTCTGCAGTCTCTGATCATCTCCTGTACTATGTCTGCAGTCTCTGATCATCTCCTGTACCATGTCTGCAGTCTCTGATCATCTCCTGTACCATGTCTGCAGTCTCTGATAATCTCCTGTATTATGTCTGCAGTCTCTGACCATCTCCTGTACTATGTCTGCAGTCTCTGACTGTCTCTTGTATCATGTCTACAGTCTCTGACTGTCTCCTGTATCATGTCTGCAGTCTCTTATCATCTCCTGTACTATGTCTGCAGTCTCTGATAATCTCCTGTGTTATGTCTGCAGTCTCTGACCATCTCCTGTACTATGTCTGCAGTCTCTGACTGTCTCTTGTATCATGTCTACAGTCTCTGACCATCTCCTGTATTATGTCTGCAGTCTCTGACCATCTCTTGTATCATGTCTGCAGTCTCTGACCATCTCCTGTACTATGTCTGCAGTCTCTGACTGTCTCTTGTATCATGTCTACAGTCTCTGACCATCTCCTGTATTATGTCTGCAGTCTCTGATCATCTCCTGCACCATGTCTGCAGTCTCTGACCACCTCCTGTACTATGTCTGCAGTCTCTGACTGTCTCTTGTATCATGTCTACAGTCTCTGATCATCTCCTGTACTATGTCTGCAGTCTCTGACTGTCTCTTGTATCATGTCTACAGTCTCTGACCATCTCCTGTACTATGTCTGCAGTTTCTGATCATCTCCTGTACCATGTCTGCAGTCTCTGATCATCTCCTGTACTATGTCTACAGTCTCTGATCATCTCCTGTACCATGTCTGCAGTCTCTGATCATCTCCTGTACTATGTCTGCAGTCTCTGATCATCTCCTGTACCATGTCTACAGTCTCTGATCATCTCCTGTACCATGTCTGCAGTCTCTGATCATCTCCTGTACCATGTCTGCAGTCTCGGATCATCTCCTGTACCATGTCTGCAGTCTCTGATCATCTCCTGTACCATGTCTGCAGTCTCTGATAATCTCCTGTATTATGTCTGCAGTCTCTGACCATCTCCTGTACTATGTCTGCAGTCTCTGACTGTCTCTTGTATCATGTCTACAGTCTCTGACTGTCTCTTGTATCATGTCTGCAGTCTCTGATCATCTCCTGTACTATGTCTGCAGTCTCTGATCATCTCCTGTACCATGTCTGCAGTCTCTGATCATCTCCTGTACTATGTCTGCAGTCTCTGATCATCTCCTGTATTATGTCTGCAGTCTCTGATCATCTCCTGTACTATGTCTGCAGTCTCTGACCATCTCTTGTATCATGTCTGCAATCTCTGACCAGCTTCTGTACCATGTCTGCAGTGTCTGACTGTCTCTTGTATCATGTCTGCAGTCTCTGACCATCTCCTGTACTGTGTCTGCAGTCTCTGACCATCTCTTGTATCATGTCTGCAGTCTCTGATCATCTCCTGTACCATGTCTGCAGTCTCTGACCATCTCCTGTACTATGTCTGCAGTCTCTGATCATCTCCTGTACCATGTCTGCAGTCTCTGACTGTCTCTTGTATCATGTCTACAGTCTCTGACCATCTCATGTACTATGTATGCAGTCTCTGACCATCTCCTGTAATATGTCTGCAGTCTCTGATCATCTCCTGTACCATGTCTGCAGTCTCTGATCATCTCCTGTACCATGTCTACAGTCTCTGATCATCTCCTGTACCACGTCTGCAGTCTCTGATCATCTCCTGTATCACGTCTGCAGTCTCTGATCATCTCCTGTACCATGTCTGCAGTCTCTGATCATCTCCTGTATTATGTCTGCAGTCTCTGATCATCTCCTGTACCATGTCTGCAGTCTCTGATCATCTCCTGTACCATGTCTGCAGTCTCTGATCATCTCCTGTACTATGTCTGCAGTCTCTGATCATCTCCTGTACTATGTCTGCAGTCTCTGATCATCTCCTGTATTATGTCTGCAGTCTCTGATCATCTCCTGTACTATGTCTGCAGTCTCTGACCATCTCTTGTATCATGTCTGCAGTCTTTGACCGTATCCTGTATTATGTCTGGGGACTCTTTCTAACAGAAGCCCTCTCTGTGTGCATCAGAGAGACTCCCCTCCTGGTCTCATTAGTGTTCTCTCTTCCTGTATTTTCTTTATTGTTAAGAGATCATGGGAGGATTTCAGGGTAACGAAGACTTCTTAGAGGAGCAGCTCTGTATTTGAGTCGTTGCCATAGAATCGTTTGTAAAAGGGAGGAGTTGGTAAGATGACCACGCCCATGTGGGGGCGCCAGAAATATTTCTGCACCCAGGCGCCGGTGACCCTAGGATCGGCCCTGGCCCCATAGCAAGCTGCTTGCTATGTGGGCACTTAGCAGGAGGGAGGGGCCAGGAGCGCCGGTGGATGACCCAAGAATAGGAAGATCGGGACTGCTCTGTGCAAAACCACTGCACAGAGCAGGTAAGTATAACATCTTTATTATTTAGAGAAAAAAATCTGCATTTAATTTGACTTTAATTCAATCTATATCCAATGAGGTAGGCACACACTGCAAAGTAATTGGTAAATGTAAAGGAGATTGTACAATCAGATTGTAACACATAGGGGCCACATTTACAATCTTCTTTAAGTTTTCTTAATTCAGCCTCTCCAATCAGTGTTTTATACAACCCTATGCAAAAATGTATGCATTATCTGGATATTATGTGTGCCCATATACCGTTTGAGGGCTGTAAAAGAGTAAACTCATTCCAATGTGCAATGAGATTGTAACAAGTGGCTAATTGGATTTCACTGAAACTGCTAAGGTAAGACTTTGAAGGTCAAAATCTAAATTGGAATTTGAAGCAATTGCACGTAGCAATGGGACACTGAGAGGTAAAGTTGGCCATAGATGGGTTTTTTTTTGTTTTTTTAATTTCGACCAGCAGGTTCCTTCATCACACACAAGATAAATGGAGGAATCCTCCTGCCAGGACATTGTATTCTGACAGTGGGACCTGCCACTGTCAAAATACACTGATCAGAAAAAAGGTTTTTCAGTTTCTTTGTTCGAAAGAACAGGGGTACCCCCACACATGGATCGAAATTTGGCCAGTTCTTGCTGAACCAGCAGAATTTTGATCCATCTATGGACATCTTTACAGTATAGGTTACCAATATTACAGTTATAACGTTAACAACTAAAGCAGTGCTGTGCGGTGTTCATACATTACATACTTACAATATACACAAAAACAGAGACCATTCAAACACAACATACTGCAAGCAATTTTATTAAATAGAAAAAAGTAATACACTGAAACTTTTAACATTTTTTTTAGTGTTTTTATTGTTTGAGAAGTGTTTTTAAAGCTGAACTTCTGACTGGGAAAAAATAATAGGAAAAGGATGAAAAAAGTACTACTGTAGGGGGTAGAGTTAGAGGCTTTATCACTTACCATATTTCTTGTTCCGGTGCTATGTTCTCCCTGACACTCTGGACTGTGGGTGGTCCCTCAGCATCATCAAGTACAATGCAGGACTACACTGTATGGGAGGAGGCACACATGCAACCACTGCCAATAGTGCATTATAAAGAGGGTTTTGGGGGACCAGACACACAGATGAAGCAAGCCTATCAGAACGAGGAATAGGGTAAGAATTATAGCTTATTCCTCTACCCCTAGACTTAACGAGCATTTAACTCTTTCTGTGGATTTTTTTTCTTGTGCTTGGAGTTGGGCTTCAAATTACACACAATAAATGCAGCTCTGTATTCATTAATTCATTAATAAATGTATATTTTTAATGCAAGTATTGTAAGTACCCAAATTTGGTTTGGTATCAGTCTCTTGAAGTCAATTGTACAGCAGAGCTCAGACTGTTTAATGGGAGATGCAGTGTGCTTTAGCACAAGGAGCATGCAGATAGGAAAAGTAAGCAGACTGACAAAGAGATTAGGTCATCAGTGTGTTGCTTCCCATTTCACTGTCCAGACCTGTAAAGCCTAGTACACATGGGTTGAATGCCCGGTGACATCAGCCGGTTCAATAAAAATCATCCGACATTCAGGCAGTGGGTATGGCAGCCGGTCCAAGCATGCTGGAAAACCAGCAGCCGAACGGCTTACGATAAGCGCGCTCAGCCAATGGCAGAGAGGGCTGACTGGAGTGTTCTGCCGGAGGGCCATCCCCCTGTCAGAACACAATAGCTCAGCAGGGGGAGATCGATGAACTAACATCGGATTGTTGGTATAATGGCTCCGACCTGAGCTGTCAGTGTGAGCTGTCACACTAATTGTGTGTACTAGTCTTAAGTGTTATTGAACTGCAGAATAGCTTTGCTGTGGTATCAGAGCTGTAAATCTGTAGAACTGGAAGGACAGCAATGCAAATCTTTTGATAGGTATATGTATTTCTTATGTGTGTTCATCTGTTTGCCTGAAGTTCAACATTAGCTTAAGAAAACTGTTGCAGTGGTAGGATTAAGCCGTTAATGTTCCACTGTTGTTAAGTATTGTGGAAAACAAAGACAGTATTACTGTAATACTTAAGAAAAAGGGAACATCTTAGGAAGTAGCCAGGTGAGATCACAATTTTAAGGGTTGCTGTAATTAAAGAAGAAATCTCATCACCATCTTGCCTCTAGGTTCCCAGGAGACACAGTACATGAAGCACTTTGTCCTTTTTTGATCAGTGTTGTGGTTGCTGAACTAGTGTAGTCAATGGTGTGCCCCCTCCTGAAACCACTTATCAACCAACCTGCCCCAAACTAGTCAAATGCATAATTAGCTTTTCAGTGACAGGACACACAGAATTGAAGGGGTGGTGACACAGTTCACACAGATGGAGATAATGGAAAGGATCTTGCACAGGGCAACTGCACAAATGATCTGGTATGAGATGTAGGTGCCCCTTCATTCTACCCATAGAAGATATTCTTTCCTACACAGCATAAACAGACGTTAGCCATCTCTGCTTGTTGAATTACCTAAGGAGCCCTGCTGTCAAGGTACACAGACAAGCCTATAGGTTCAGTGCCAAGTGTACTCACACTTGTACCACCTAGCATATCATCATGATAATGTGTAAGCCCACATTCACACTGAGGGCAGGTTTGAAATCTTGCACGTTCAGCTGAACTCGCACTATTTCAAACCGGCATTGCAGTGTGACTTCGGGGGGGGGGGGGGGGGGCGATTTGACAGACATCTGTGCGAGTTCATGCACAGATGTATATTCAAATTGCCCCTGAAGTCCCCAAAAGTAGTGCAAGAACTACTTTTGGGAATTGGTGCAGTGCCGCAAAGTCGGCGTTGCACCGATTCGGACAATGCCATGGCAGCAAAAGGCGGCTGACATGCGCTTTGCCATGTCAAATAGTATCTGAAAACGACCCGATGTGAACGTGGGCTAAATCAGAGACAACCAGATCAGAACACAAGGTCGCATCTAGTACATAGAGGAGGACTGTGGATAGAATGTTATGCTGTAGCTGCCCCATTGGAATGTCCATTAATTGGGCTTCAGCCTGGGGTGGAGCTGACAGCCAGCACAAACAACCATATGGTGATTTTACTGCACAATACAGCCAGGGAACAGAACATGACGTAAGCTGGCCATACATGGATCAAAATTTGGCCTGTTTAGCAGGGACTGGCTGAGATTCGAATAATGTATGGCCAAGCTGATTGTATCAAAGTTCATCCATCAATCGACTTGGGTACAACCAGCCTATTGGATTTTTTACATGCAATTACTGGTGGCAGCTGAAGCTGCTAGCATTAATCATTGTGTTCTGCCTGCTGGGAAGACTCCCTGACCAAACCCCCCTCCCCCCGACAGAACACAATAGCACTGCAGGCCGCATTCCCCCATCAACACTAACTGTGTTGATGAGAGAATTGAGCGATTTCCTTTCCTTCCACCCATAGTGTAAGGAAAGAAAATTAAAGCAACTATGGGCTGCTTATATGCTCTTATGGACTGGAGGCATAGAAGAAGGTTATGGTGGGACTTTAATTGTCCATGAAGCAACAAGTTCTTCAAAAAAAAGCCATAAATAAATCATTATCTGAAAATAATTACAACATTCAATTGAAAATCAATAGGAGGATAAAGATAAAAACGTGTTATGGTTAGGAACTTGTACATAACACTATAAACAGAATTTTCGAAAAATATTTATATACATAAATACACAGTAATGTATCAAAACATTCTAACTGAACAGTCATGTCCTAAACTATACAGTCAATTTGGTATTGCTCTGTGATTTTAATTTAGCCCCATATTGACAGATTTCTTATTCACACTAAACTGAAATGTGCTGCTAATCAAAATCTGTAAGCCAGGCCTAGTTTACGCTTGTGGTTTGTAAAAATGAATGTTGTCTATAGCAATTAGAGTCTAGCTGGCATTGTACTGCACAGTAGTAAACTTGGGTTAATTCACTTAAGAGCCCTTTCACACTGGGGCAGGCGGCGGTGTCGGCGGTAAAGCGCCGCTATTGGAAGCGGCGCTATACCGTCGGTATGCGGCCGCTAGCGGGGCGGTTTTACCCCCCGCTAGCGGCCGAGAAATGGTTAAAAACCATCGCAAAGCGCCTCTGCAGAGTATAGGTATAGCCGCGCCGTCCCATTGATTTCAATGGGCAGGAGCGGTGAAGGAGCGGTATACACTCCGCTCCTTCACCGCTCCGAAGATGCTGCTAGCAGAACTTTTTTTACCGTCCTGCCAGCGCATCGCTCCAGTGTGAAAGCCCTCGGGGCTTTCACACTGGAATGAAAGCAGCAGCACTTTCGGGTCGGTTTGCAGGCGCTATTATTAGCGCAATAGCGCCTGCAAACCACCCCAGTGTGAAAGGGCCCTTAGGAATAGACTGTTTGCATAATAAAATCAACATTCACTGAGATTATGAATATTGCGAAGCTGTATAAATAAACCAATCATGTTGTTGCAAAAAAATCCAGGTTTTTTTTCCTTTGCACATGATTGGGTGCTTTTACCTTATTTACTAACATTCGCTTTGCTAAGTAAACAGCTTCTATTCCTTTAGTACAGCCATTCTCAGCTAGGTTTCCTCCAGAGGTTCCTTGAGCTGTGGCTGACTGACCTCCCATCTGATGGTGCATTTATAATTCTGGGTCCAAGACCACTTGGCAGAGCCAGCAGCAGGACACCGATGATCATTTAATTGTTTTTATGGAAGGCATTCTTCTTACTGATCACCAATATAAGAGACATTCTTTCCTCTGACCATGTTTAATTAAATTTAGCTGAGGGTGCCCTGAGACCTGAAAATTATTTCATTGGTTCCTCTGTGGTAAAAAGATTGGGAAGGGCTGCTTTAGTAAATCAGTCCTCCGTGTCTTTCTTTTTCCCTCTCTCTCTCACTTTCTTCAAATTTGGTCTGCAGTTCTGGATCAACTTCTGGATCAACTTCTGGATATCTTAAATGCATTGTTCTCAGTGGTTTGTGTGTCATATTTCAGAAATATACAGATCCTTCACGCTGATCATAGACTTGAATCTGCTTCTTGATGTGGCTTAATTTCTCCTTTAAATAGACACAGCGCTCCCGTTTCTCTATGAATGCAGGATCCTGAGAAAAAGAAAAAGACAACAGGGGGTAATTACACAATCATGGCACATCAAGTTCCTAACCTGGATAGTCAGCTGACCAAACTCTCCTAGGAATGTTTCAATACGCCAAAGTTCAATGTTCAGTTCCTTGGATCATTCTAGCATCAGTAACACTTGTAGGAACTAATTGCTTCATTTGTTTACCCAAATCCTTTATATGCTTCAGTTTCCTATACTTTTTCTTGATGTTTATTTGCATATTTTATTGTTACAAAACTTGTCAAAAAGTAAAGTGTATCTATAAACCAAACTATTTTTTGGTTTTGGATAGAATAGTGAGATGTCAGAACTCCAAGTTTTGTGTGAAATGGAGAGGTGTTAGAACTCCTGTGAGTTTTTCTTTTATGTGCATGTCCCTGCTAGGGGGATTCATCCCTCATTTTGATACCGGTTCCAAAAGTGATCGGAAAATGCAAACATTTGAGTTGTCACCAGAATAGAGGGGAACTTTCACAACTGGGCACATGGGGGGGGGGGGGGGGGCTTTACTAAAACTGGTGCACACAGAATCCTGTCCTTCTGTGCATAGTAACCAATCAGCTTCTAAGTTCAGCTTGATTAATTACGTTTTGACCTAGAAGCTGATTGGTTACTATGCACAGAAGCACTGGATTCTGTGTACACCAGTTTTAGTAAATCTTCCTTACTGCTGTGTCTACAGGACAAGAATTAAAGGGAAATCTTCCCAATGGGACACCGTCTGCAAAAAAGTTCAAAAGTGACTGTGGTTTTTAACAATTCCTTACTCTCTCCAAAGTAAAAAGAGCTTGGCTTTAGATATTGAATGCAAGATAAAATAATAAGAGTTTCATGTGAATATCAAGATGAAAAAAAAAGAAGACTACTAAATAGGTAGGTGCATGAGGAGTACAAACAGAAGAGCAGGAAGAAAAGAGAAGCCAGATAGATGAGTCACCACTGCTGACTGCACCCCCCATATAGACAATTAACACAACATGCCCTTTATCCTTTAAGTAATTTATTCAGTTTTTCCCTATGTACAGATAGATATACTTGCTTACTCCTTGTGCCATTTGCTTCTGTTCCAGACAGTTATGGGGCACAAAATAAAATTGCAGAATTCTATATCTATAGAATCACACCACTCACACATATATTATACTGTTAAATATTTTTGTATATCATCCCTAAATTTGTGGTAACGTCAAATAATTTGCAAATCACAGAAGTCAAGTTTATTGGTCTATAGTTTCTCAGTGCTCAGTTTTTATACAGTATTTCCTAAATAATGGTTCAATTTCTGCTGCTGGCCGTTCTCATGGAATTGACTTAGTTAAAAAAGAATCTAACAAATAAGTTACAATGGCCAGACAATAGTAAAAAAAAAGTGCTTCATCTTTCTTTATTTTTTCATTATTTAGTAATTTATCATGGTTTTGCTATTAATATTAGTTAATTTTTGACAAGAGATGCTGTACAATTAGTCAAATATTGTCTTCCTACAGTGAAGCATTGAATTTGGTGTTTGCATTCAAGAGAGGAGCCAAAGTTTTCTTTAAGCTAGTCAGCTGCAATGTAAATTAGATTTTTCAATTTTAAAGGTATAAACCACAAAAGTAGACTATGTAGAATAAGTGTGAGATAGAAAAACGGAAAAAATAAAATAGATTAAAAAAAAAGGGGTGGTGAGGATCTCTAATGCTGGAGGATACACATTTTGTAGAAATATAGATGGGTAACAACAGAAAAAGACCAAGTAGCACATTGAATTTACCTATATTTTTCTTAACTCTGTTTTTTTTCAGTTTACTTATTAACAATTTTGTAGAGTATAAACCTATGTTTACTGTCCAAGCATTCCCACACTAAATGCTTAATTTCTTAATAAATTAACTTACTGTTGATTGACACTCTACTAAGGATGAGTGAATGTGTTTGGGTTTAGTTTATGTGTGTGTGGGGGGATAGTTTTCTCGAGCCAAGTTTGAAGTTCAAACATTGATATGGTTCCTTACCACTTCTTTGGTGGTCCACCGCTGGCTCTGTCCCCTCCTTCTTTCTGAAAATGCCTCCATAGCAAGAGGGGTGCTTTGGGGGCACCCATACAGACAAGCTCCTGAGCTGGGTTGTGTGTATCTGTAGACACACACAGCGCAACTCAGCCACACTCCTCACTATCCTCCTAAACAGATTTGACTGACAGCAACAGGAGCCTATGACAGTGCTGCAGACAGGACAGCGATGGAGCAGTGACAGGAACCAGGTAAGTGTTTAGGAATTGGGGGTGCTAAACACTGTCCCCAAGAGCTAAGCACTGTCATGGGAGCAATGTAAATGTACCAATGAAAAAAAAAAAAATATCATACAGCAGGGAGAAGGTTCTAACTATAATGCGACTTTAAGGGTGACATGGGAAAGTCGTCAATCCATCCAATTACATGCTTGAGAGATGCCTTTAACCACTTCAGCCCCGGACCATTTGGCTGCCTAAAGACCAGAGGACTTTTTCCAATTTGGCACTGCGTCGCTTTAACTGCTAATTGCGCGGTCATGCAATGCTGTACCCAAACAAAATTTGCGTCCTTTTTTTCCCCACAGATAGAGCTTTCTTTTGATGGTATTTGATCACCTCTGTGGTTTTTATTTTTTGCGCTATAAACGGAAAAAGACCGAAAATTTTGGAAAAAAGGATATTTTTTACTTTTTGTTATAAAAAAAATCCAATAAACTCAATTTTAGTCATATATTTAGGCCAAAATGTATTCGGCCACATGTCTTTGGTAAAAAAAATGTCAATAAGAGTATATTTATTGGTTTGCGCAAAAGTTATAGCGTCTACAAGCTAGGGTACATTTTCTGGAATTTACACAGCTTTTAGTTTATGACTGCCTATGTCATTTCTTGAGGTGCTAAAATGGCAGGGCAGTACAAAACCCCCCCAAATGACCCCATTTTGGAAAGTAGACACCCCAATGAAATTGCTGAGAGGCATGTTGAGCCCATTGAATATTAATATTTTTTGTCCCAAAGGATTGAATAATGACAAAAAAAAAAAATTACAAAAAGTTGTCACTAAATGATATATTGCTCACACAGGCCATGGGCATATGTGGAATTGCACCCCAAAATACATTTAGCTGCTTCTCCTGAGTATGGGGATACCACATGTGTGGGACTTTTTGGGAGCCTAGCTGCGTACGGGGCCCCGAAAACCAATCACCACCTTCAGGATTTATAAGGGTGTAAATTTTTGATTTCACTCTTCACTGCCTATCACAGTTTCGGAGGCCATGGAATGCCCAGGTGGCACAACCCCCCCCCCAAATGACCCCATTTTGGAAAGTAGACACCCCAAGCTATTTGCTGAGAGGCATGGTGAGTATTTTGCAGCTCTCATTTGTTTTTGAAAATGAAGAAAGACAAGAAAAAACTTTTTTTTTTCTTTTTTCAATTTTCAAAACTTTGTGACAAAAAGTGAGGTCTGCAAAATACTCACTATACCTCTCAGCAAATAGCTTGGGGTGTCTACTTTCCAAAATGGGGTCATTTGTGGGGGTTTTGTGCCACCTGGGCATTCCATGGCCTCCGAAACTGTGATAGGCAGTGAAGAGTGAAATCAAAAATTTACGCCCTTAGAAAGCCTGAAGGCGGTGCTTGGTTTTCGGGGTCCCGTACGCGGCTAGGCTCCCAAAAAATCTCACACATGTGGTATCCCCGTACTCAGGAGAAGCAACAGAATGTATTTTTGGGTGTAATTTCACATATTCCCATGTCAGGTTTGAGCAATATATCATTTAGTGACAACTTTGTGCAAAAAAAAAAAAAAATTGTCTCTTTCCTGCAACTTATGTCACAATATAAAATATTCCATGGACTCGACATGACTCTCAGCAAATAGCTTGGGGTGTCTACTTTCCAAAATGGGGTCATTTGGGGGGGGGTTTGAACTGTCCTGGCATTTTATGCACAACATTTAGAAGCTTATGTCACACACTCTTCTAACAACTTGAAGACAAAGCCCTTTCTGACACTTTTTGTTTACATGAAAAAATTATTTTTTTTTGCAAGAAAATTACTTTGAACCCCCAAACATTATATATTTTTTTAAAGCAAATGCCCTACAGATTAAAATGGTGGGTGTTTCATTTTTTTTTCACACAGTATTTGCGCAGCGATTTTTCAAACGCATTTTTTGGGGAAAAAACACACTTTTTTAAATTTTAATGAACTAAAACACTATATTGCCCAAATGTTTGATGAAATAAAAAAGATGATCTTAGGCCGAGTACATGGATACCAAACATGACATGCTTTAAAATTGCGCACAAACGTGCAGTGGCGACAAACTAAATACATTTTTAAAAGCCTTTAAAAGCCTTTACAGTTTACCATTTTAGATTTACAGAGGAGGTCTACTGCTAAAATTACTGCCCTCGATCTGACATTCGCGGTGACACCTCACATGCATGGTCCAATTGCTGTTTACATTTGACGCCAGACCGACGCTTGCGTTCGCCTTTGCGCGAGAGCAGGGGGGGGCAGGGGTGCTTTTTTTTTTTTTTTTTTATTATTTTTTTGCTTTTTTGATCCTATTTTTAAACTGTTCCTTTCATTTTTTTTTTAATCATTTTTATTGTTATCTCAGGGAATGTAAATTTCTCCTATGACAGCAATAGGTAGTGACAGGTACTCTTTTTTGAAAAAATTGGGGTCTATTAGACCCTAGATCTCTCCTATGCCCTCAAAGCATCTGACCACA
Organism: Lithobates septentrionalis; assembly: GCA_037952835.1. Lineage (NCBI taxonomy): Eukaryota > Metazoa > Chordata > Amphibia > Anura > Ranidae > Lithobates > Lithobates septentrionalis. The sequence continues at coordinate 2,098,942 of JBBDGP010000671.1, read as the reverse complement.
CCAAGATCGGTGTGATAAAATGCTTTCCCAATTTCCCAATGGCGCTGTTTACATCCGGTGAAATCTAAGTCATGAAATGCTTGTAGCTTCCGGTTTCTTAGGCCATGGAGATGTTTGGAGCCACTCTGGTCTCTGATCAGCTCTATGGTCAGCTGGCTGAATCACCGGCTGCATTCTCAGGTTCCCTGTTGAGACAGGAGAGCCAGAGAAAAACACGGAAGATGGTGGGGGGGGGGTCATTCCCTCCCACTGCTTGTAAAAGCAGTCTAGAGGCTAATTAGCCACTAGGATTGCTTTTACATGAAAGCTGACCGCTGGCTGAAAAGAATGATACCAAGATGATACCTAAACCTGCAGGCATCATTCTGGTATAACCACTCAAAGTCGTGAATGGCGTACCTGAAGAGAAAAAAATGGTTAACAATAAAACACAGTAAACGGTAAAGTATAAAAAATTGCATACCTGAAAAGCAAACATAATAAAACATAATAACAATAAAACATTGCAGAATAGAATACAGTAAAAAAGAGCAGAACAATAGAGAGAGAATAGAGAGAGAGAGAGAACAATAAAACGACTACTATTTTTCTTTATTTTATATATATTTTTTTTTTTACACTTTTTTTTGTAACTAACTTTTATAACTGTAACCGGTTTCAGGTTCGGGTCTCTCAAAATGCGATGGCATCTTGGGAGACCCTATGAAAGTGTGCCTAGTCTGTGCAATGCTGTACCCTACGCTAATACGCAACTAGTGCACGGTAGCATTCAAAACATTCACCAATGCAAAGACCAGGATTGTCAGGACAGGAGGGACAATAATAGCGGGTGTCACGCCTATATCCGCGCTTGCTGCAGACACGACATCTTTTTTGGGGGGGTTCGTTGGGTAGGGGTACTCGGGAGGACATAAAGAAAATGCCTCTCATGCAGCCGACTGCATTTGCTTGGGGATGTGAATGGGGGAAGTACGGGCGCTGCAGAAGTGGTGGGTTCCCAATTATTAGGATTGGCGAATGCAGCAGGAAGGGCATTATGGGCACGACGGGCCTGTGTTTGTCTTTTTGGTGGCAGCGGGACACTACTTGTGCTTGCCACCTCACCAGCTTGAACTGCACTTATGGGACTCGCCACGTCACCAAGTGTTACTGCAGTGCTGGTTTGACTACAACTGGGGTGTACTAGGCTGCTGGTGCTTGCCAGTTCCCCAAAAATGCTACCAAAAAAAACTGTTAGCAATCGCAGGGATCAGGCCTGACTCTGCGAACGCTGCAGTTATGCGTTTAGTGTTTTGTAAGTGACAGTGATCGATCGATACTGCACTTGGGTGGGCTGGGCTGGACGGGGCCAGGCGGAGGGGCAAAACGCAGGTGCTAGCAGGTATCTGGGCTGATCCCGCTAACACTGCATTTTTGGGAACCCTAAACTGCTGGGGACGCTAGTATAGATCTGATCGGATCAGATATTGATTCGTTCAGATACTATACCACTAAGGGAGGCGTATGCTGCGTGCGTGGGTATTAGCGGTACTGTCGCTAATCTGACACTGCCTGGGGCGACGCATATCACCACCGGGCGATCAGGGGGGCTAAACCTTTATTCGGTAATAAATGGCGGATGCCCTGACACTATAAAAAATAAACGAACTAACCAGCGTCACCCGTAACGGTTATACGGTGATCAGTGGTGAAAGGGTTAACTAGGGGGCAATCAAGGGGTTAAAACATTTATTAGGTAGTATATGGGGGTCCCTGTCGCTATAAAACGCTGACAGCGAATCTAAATATTTACCTCCCTAACTAGCGTCACCGTCACCAGTGACACTAATACAGCGATCAGAAAAATGATTGCTTAGCGACACTGGCGGGGGGGGTGATCAAGGGGTTAAAACTTCGTTAGGGGGGTACCCTAGACCTAAAGGGGGCTAACAGTAACTGTCCTACCACACTAACTGTCACAAACTGACACCATGCAGTAATCTGAAAAAAAAAAATGCTTGGTGTCAGTGTGACAGGGGGGGGGGGGGGTGATTAGGGGGTGATCGGGGGGGGGGGGGTAAAGGGGGGTGTTTTGTGTGCCTGGCATGTTCTACTGTGTGTGTGTAGTGTTTTCACTTACAGTGCAGTCTTCTCTCCTCGGCGCCGGAACGGAAAATACCGAGCCGAGGAGAGATGACATAATTTCCTTTGCTGCTGTTTAGCATACAGCAGCAGAGGAATGATCTGATTGGCCGGCGGCGATCGCGAAGGGGGGGGGCACGAATGGATGGTCTCCCCCTCACCTCCGATCGCCGCTGGACACGTTCATGTACGTGATTCTGCCGGCCCGTGCCACCTTGCCGACGTACATCGGCGTGAGGCGGTCCTTAAGTGGTTAAACTGTATGTGGCATGATGGAATAGTAAGATTTTCACAGACAGCACACAGTGACACTGTATTCTGGTATTACATATTTTGGATATGTCATTTATTTTTCAACTTTTCCATTAAGCTTGGATTTATTACATTGTGGGGAGAACAACAGAGAAAGTGAGAAAGTGAGGGGGAATAAAGAAGGGAAACATAAAAAAAAAGAGAGATTGAGAAGAAAGGTTTATCAACATGTTCAATGACCTGTGTGACAGGAGTCACTTTGGGTAGGGAGCCCGAGAACTCCATTCTGATCTGTACTAGTCGGACCCTCTTTACAGCCACACTGGAACATTGTACATATGTATATATTGTGTGTTGTCTCATGCTGTTGAACTCTTTTGCTGAGATCGTTTGGGGTGTGGTTGTATTCCATTGTTTTATTTCTCTGTCTGCCCTGGCTGTGGGGGGGGGGATTCCTCCAACAGCTCTCCTTGCTGATTGGACAGTTTACCCCGCCCTGAATTCCAAAGGGGGGGGGGGGGGGGTGATGGTCCCGAGAGATATCTGTTGTGTACATGTGTGATACCAGACAGAGAAAGCATTTACGGCGGACATAGTCCTGTTGAGGACAAGGGTTCGTCACAACCTGTATTTTCAAAGACCCAGTGTCCTTATCATGTGCTACTATAAAGTGTTTTGCTAAATTTTCTCTTTTATTTGATCTTATATGACGCAAGTGGTCTCTTAATCTATCACAAACTATCCTTGTCATACAGCCTACATATTAGATCTTACACATGTTACAAATGGTTATGTATACCACAAATCTGGTGTTACAATAAACAAATTGATTGATAATATATGTACTATTTGTAGAAGTGGATCTTATCTCAGGGAGGTGTTCAATGAATTCACATGATCATTTTAAGCTTCTACACTTGTATATGTCTTTCATTGTTTCCATTACCTCATGGTATGCGAAATAAACCAGGTGACAGTATATTACCAAGTGTGGGAAAAGGGAAGGCAGCAGCACATTTTAGTGTACAAACCTATGGCCAAAGGCTACCTACCCCGGTGAAGCAAACACGGGCAGGGACAGCAATGCAAAATTAAAAAAAATCTACCTTCCCTTCCACAATGCTGGGGAATGGGCAGGCAGCAGCAAATAGAGGGGGGGGGGGGGGGGATTAGACGGGCAGGAATCCTACAGCCATAGGTTGCCTTCCCTATCTTAAATCAGGACTTCCTGGGGAAAAAAAAGTTACAGAGACAATAATTTATTATTTAAGTGTTTACAAATTTGGTTATTACTTTTAATTTACATTGTTTAATGTTTTTACTCCTAAGGTCGTCCCTTCCTTGCTGAATCAAACATGGGCAGGGACGTCAATGCAACCTGTGTAATACCATTAGAAAAAGGGAGTCCTAGGCCTAGACCCCCACCTTGACCCTATGCAAAAATAATAAATGAGTTCCTTGCAAGATGAGGCCACTTGTTTAGCCACTGGCTTTGCCGATGTGTTGGCTACAAGGAATCCTACTTTGAAGGCAAGAGGAGAGAGAGATGAATGTCTCCAATGTTAAAAAGGTCATTTCTGAAGGGCAGAGAGAACCAGATTAGGTTTTTTTAATCAAGGAGTGAGAGGCTTAAAGCTTCAGTTATTTACTAAAAATAATAATGTTATTGGAAATGCGGGCATGTACAGTGTGCATATTATTATGTCCAGTAAAACCACAACTCTTCAATTAGACATGGTCCAAACTGTGAATATACTTTGAATGTACTTACATTTTTTTTCTTCTCGTATTTTTCAGCGATGACTTTTATCCTATCTGGTGCCTGTGACATTGAAAAAAGACACTGCTAAAAATGAAATGAATCAGATTAAGTCTTTATATTAGGACCCTTTCAAACAACTAATGTTCACAGCGGGCCTTTCAAGCATGCCTGTTAATGACATTTTGACACGTATTAATGTTTATTCTGTTAAGGTATCCCAGTCATTTGAATGGATGGCCTAATGCTCCACATTTGACCTAAAATCAGACCAGCAGCAATTTGTGTACCTCAGTGCAACACGAAGCATGGTAGTGTGCTTTACCGTGCATTGCAGTGAACATGGATTGGGAAGGTGTAATCGGGAGCCAGTCACAATCAATGAATGGCACTGCAGCGCACCAAGCCACGTTATGTGCGTAACACGCTTGGTGGCACAGCACACTGATTTGAATGGGTCTGTAACAGTTTTCTGTTTAACACAGATGTTTTTCTCTATATTGTATTTTTTAAACAAAGTATGCATATGTTATTAAAAATAAAATTAAAACTACTGACAATCACTAAGATTGCTATACAAGGCATGGGAAAAAGAAACATGGCACTGTTGTGAATATTAAGCGCTGAAATTTCAAGCTTCCTTTTTCTAAGGAAACAAGAACCTGACTTGTAGCTAGGGGGGAGCTCAAGGTTCAGTCCAAACACAGGTTTGGAACAAATATTGACTGTTCTTGCTTGCAGCAGGAGACACACATCCAATGTAGCAGTGGAAATTTTACCGCTACTATATATGACAGCTTTCTTTCTGTCAATAGTTGCCAAGAAAGCAATGGGTGAAGGCACCTGCCACATTCTTAGCAACCAGTCATCCAGCTTTATTAATTTACTGGCTAGAGATCCCTTGGCATGTAAACAAACGTGTGGGGAGAGCATGACATCACTAACCACATAAGGCCACATGGCCATATCTGGGCAATGACATTGACAAAATATGTCCATGGCCATATTTGGCCAATTACATTATCTGGGAGACCCGCCCCTTTGTATAATTTTAGCAGCAGAGTCAGCAACAGGATTGGACATGTCCATCAGTCAATGAAGATGTATCTTTTTTTTTTCTTTTTCTTTAGTTCACCCTGATTGAGGGATGACGTGATTAATGATTGATGTATATGTTTTGATTTTCATAATTAAGGACTTTTCAAAAAATATGTAGGTGTCTTTATTTAATGTTTACTTTTTTGTGCCTATGAGTAGGAGTACTATGTACCCCTAAAATTAGATGAATATGCATGTATTGCAAAGATGTACTAAATATTAATTAGTTCTTATATTATCCAGACATAGGGCAACAGCAGCAGGCCATAAATGCATACATTATTTAACAATAATTAGCAGACTTAAAAACCACAGAAAGAAGGACAGATAGACACTATATTGCTCATTTTGATATTCCATTATCACTTACGACTGTCCACGTGTTCATACTCAGAAATGATCCTGTATTGACATTTAAAGTATAACTAAAGGCCAAACTTCTTTTTACTTTTGAAGAGAGTGGAGAGAGATTAGATTACCTGTCAGTTTTATTGCTGTCTGTGCCCCCCCCCCCCCCTCCGTTAAGGAGATTCACCATCTCTAATTGTCCTGTTAACTATTATCATTGAAAGTGTAAGTCAAAGAAAATCCTAAGTTTTGGGTTGTCTCCAGATAAGTAATAGAGGGGTAATCTTCCAATGGGGACACTGGTTCTGGTGACCTGGGGGTCCCCAAATCATTTTCCTTCATTTGCAGAGGTTTTCTCTCACTTCCTGTTTGGCTATGGGACAGGAAGTAAAGAGAAATCTCTGCAATGGAACACACATGGTCAAAAAAAATATGACAGGGGTTATAACTCTCCCTTATGCCCTGTACACACGGTCGGACATTGATCGGACATTTCGACAACAAAATCCATGGATTTTTTCCGACGGATGTTGGCTCAAACTTGTCTTGCATACACACGGTCACACAAAGTTGTCGGAAAATCCGATCGTTCTGAACGCGGTGACGTAAAACACGTACGTCGGGACTATAAACGGGGCAGTAGCCAATAGCTTTCATCTCTTAGTTTATTCTGAGCATGCGTGGCACTTTGTGCGTTGGATTTGTGTACACACGATCAGAATTTCCGACAATTGCCTTATTAATTGCCGAAAATTTAATAGCAAGCTCTCAAACTTTGTGTGTCGGAAATTCCGATGGAAAATGTGTGATGGAGCCCACACACGGTCGGAATTTCCGACAACAAGGTCCTATCACACATTTTCCGTCGGAAAATCCGACTGTGTGTACAGGGCATTACTCTATCCAAAATATTCTAAGTTTTACTTTAACTTATAACATACAGTAAGGGGAAAAAGTATTTGATCCCCTGCTGATTTTGTACGTTTGCCCACTAACAAAGAAATGATCAGTCTATAATTTTAATGGTAGGTTTATTTTAACAGTGAGAGATAGAATAACAACAAAAATATCCAGGAAAATGCATTTCAAAAAAGTTATAAATTGATTTGCATGAAATAAGTATTTGACCCCTTCGCAAAACATGACTTTGTAGTTGGTGGCAAAAACCCTTGTTGGCAATCACAGAGGTCAGACATTTCTTGTAGTTGGCCACCAGGTTTGCACTTATCTCAGGAGGGATTTTGTCCCACTGCATACACCAACTTCCTGCAAAGAACATCCTGTCTCAGTTATTTAAATATCAATGGAGGGGATAGGGCCACTGTAAACATATGCTGTTACTAAACCTAACTATATTATTGCAATAAAGTCACTATACAAATGGCCATAGCAACACACACTCCTCTTTGCAGATCCTCTCCAAGTCATTAAGGTTTTGAGGCTGATGTTTGGTATCTCGAACCTTCAGCTCCCTCCACATATTTTCTATGGGATTAAGGTCTGGAGACAGGCTAGGCCACTGCAGGACCTTAATGTGCCTATTCTTGAGCCACTCCTTTGTTGCCTTGGTGGTGTGTTTTGGCTTATTGTCATGCTGGAATACCCATCCACGACCCATTTTCAATGCCCTGGCTGAGGGAAGGAGGTTCCCACCCAAAATTTGATGGTATATGGCTCAGTCCATGATCCCTTTGATGCAGTCAAGTTGTCCTGTCCCCTTAGCAGAAAACGGATTTTGTTGTCGGAAAATTTTATATCCTGCTCTCAAACTTTGTGGGTCGGAAAATCCGATGGGAAATGTGTGATGGAGCCTACACACGGGCGGAATTTCCGACAACAAGGTCCTATCACACATTTTCCGTCGGAAAATCCAACCGTGTGTACGGGGCATTACAGTAAAGAACCCGCTACGTAGTTTAAGGTTAAACCTCTTTTCTTCTAATTTTAATGAGTGGCCACGTGTCTTGTTAAACTCCCTTCCGCAAAAAAGTTTTATCCTTATTGTGGGGTCACCAGTACGGTATTTAAAAATTTAAATCATATTCCCTCTCAAGCATCTCTTCTCCAGAGAGAATAAGTTCAGTCCTCGCAACCTTTCCTCATAACTAATATCCTCCAGACCCTTTATTAGCTTTGTTGCCCTCCTTTTACTCGCGCCATTTCCGGTACATCCTTCCTGAGAACTGGTGCCCAGAACTGGACAGCATACTCTAGGTGCGGCTGGACTAGAGTCTTGTAGAGCGGGAGAATTATCGTTTTATATCTGGAGTTGATCCCCTTTTTAATGCATGCCAATATTCTGTTTGCTTTGTTAGCAGCAGTAGCGCAAATACAGAGATTGAACTGTTTACCCCATCGTCCAGGTCGTTTATGAAACAAAAATAAATAGGATTGGTCCCAGCACATAACCCTGGGGGACCCCACTACCCACACCTGACCATTCCAAGTACTCCCCATTTATCCCCACCCTCTGAACTCGCCCTTGTAGCCAGTTTTCAATCCATGTACTCACCCTATGTTCCATGCCAATGGACCTTATTTTGTACAGCAAACGTTTATGGGGAACTGTGTCAAATGCTTTTGCAAAATCCAGATACACCCCGTCCACGGGTCTTCCTTTATCTAGATGGCAATGATACCGTTCTCAGCTGGGCTCATGGAACTTTTGGGGTTTGTATCAGTATACAACATCTAATTTATTATTAGCACCCACCTACTATATGTTGGGATTTAAAACAGATTATGCAGGAGCATTTTTAGTGCTGCATGAGAATGGGTTCTCAAACACGAAGTGGTAAACTGTTCATTGTAGCACCTCATTAGCTATTTGAAGAATATGCAGAATAGAGAAGAGACAAGGAAATTATCTAAGGTATATGGGGTGGAATGTTCACTACATTAGAGCATGAGTAAGCATAGCCATTTATGGAGGGCACTAACAATCAGTTGCAATAATTTCAAGAACCTTCCATTGTAAATGAAAATATATAACCTTAAAATCTCATCTAAATGTTTGATAGGTGCCTCTCTTTCCCTTTTCTATGGGAAAAAAGGAAAGAAAAGATAGTTGCTAAATGTCAGCTGAAATGCAAAGAAGTTGGTCCGATACAGGATATCCCATTCTAATAAACAAGTAAGGCCAATTTTAGTGATGATAAAATGACTCCTATTTGGACTCACCTTCTTACTCTGAGGTCCACTAGTTATTTTTTCCATCATACTGTCCAGCTCTTTGAATTTCAGTAATGCTGCTCTCACCTCGTTGTAAAGCTCCTTATACTCAGCATATTGGTCATTAAAAACGGCTTTATAATTTTCCCGCTCCTCTGGACTCTGGATGTCTGGATATTTTCTGTAAAACACAGGCATCTCACACAATCAGTAGTGCTCATCCACTTACAGGGTTTGCTACAATTTTCCACTGGAAAATTTTCATTGCTAGCGAAAAGTATTCTTATATTTTTGAGTTATAATAAACTTGCATTTGTTTCTAAATAAATTGAAATGAAGTATACATTTTTAATGTGGTTTACTAATAGGTATGCTGTATGAACATGTTATGCTGTGTTTCAATGAAGTCCTTGAAAAAGCAAGACTTTGCCAAATCACTCTAGACCTCACCTTTTGAGGTGAGGTCTAAAGGTCTAGAGGTCTAGAGTTACAGCAGGTTTAAATTATTACCCGTGCTCTTCTTATCCCTTTCCTAAAAAAATCCCAGCAGCTGCTTTAGGCCTGGTTCACACCAGTGCGGCTTTGAAATCGCGCTACTTCAGCATGATTCCAAAGCCGCAGATCAGTGCAATTTGGACCTCCGATTTCATTGAGGCTTGCGACTTCATTTAACAGAAGTCAATGCAAGTCACAATAAATTAGCAAAAAAGTAGTGCAGGAACCTTTTTCAAAGTCGCTGCGACTTAAGTAGCAAATCATGTGACCGGTTCCATTGTCGGCAATAGGGTGCGACTTGTAATGCAATTTTGAACTGTCAAATTGCATGACAAATTGTACTGGTGTGAACCAGGGCTAACAGTGTGCTCCCAAAACACAACAGATATGTATACTAATAAAGAAAAGTAGCGCCAAAATAATAAATCATACCCTGTGCCTCAATGAAAATACTAACCCTCTCTATCACTTAACATTTATATAGTGATACAAATGCATAAAATATAATATATGCAGGTGCATCTCATAAAATTAGAATATCATCAAAAAGTTAATTTATTTCAGTAATTCAATTCAAAAAGTGAAACCCATATATTTTTTACAGATGCTTTACATACAGAGTGATATATTTCAAGCATTTCTTTCTTTTTAATTTTGATGACTATGGCTTACAGCTAGTGAAAACCCAAAATTCAGTATCTCAGAAAACTAGAATATTACATAAGACCAATAAAAAAAAGGATTTATAATACAGAAATGTTGGCTTACTGAAAAGTATGTCCATGTACAGTATAGTATGCACTCAATACTTGGTCGGGGTTAGTTTTGCATGAATTACTGCATCAATGCGGCGACCAGCCTATGGCACTGCTGAGGTGTTATGGAAGCCCAGGTTGCTTTGATAGCGGACTTCAGCTCATTTGCATTGTTGGGTCTGTGTCTCTCGTCTTCCTCTTGACAATACCCCACAGATTCTCTATGAGGTTTAGGTCAGGTAAATTTGCTGGCCAATCAAGCACAGTGATACCATGATTATTAAACCAGGTATTGGTACTTTAGCAGTGTGGGCAGGTGCCAAGTCCTGCTAGAAAATGAAATCAGCATCTCCATAAAGCTGGTCAGCAAAGGGAAACATGAAGTGCTCTAGAATTACATGGTAGAGAGCTGCGCTGTCTTTGGATTTGATAAAACACAATGGACCAACACCAGTAGATGACATGGCTCCCCAAATGATTGCTGACTGTGAAAACTTCACACTGGACCTCATGCAACTTGGATTATGTGCCTCTCCACTCTTCCTCCAGGCTCTGGGACCTTGATTTTCAAATGAAATACAACATTTTCACAGTCCTTGATCATTTGGGGAGCCATGTCATCTGCTGGTGTTGGTCCATTGTGTTTTATGTTTAAGTCCAAAGTCAGCACAGCCCTCTACCAGGAAATTCTAGAGCACTTCCCTCTGCTGACCAGCTTTGTGGAGATGCTGATTTCATTTTCCATCAGGACTTGGCACCTGCCCACACTGCCAAAAGTACCTATACCTGGTTTAATAATCATGGTATCACTGTGCTTGATTGGCCAACAAACTCACCTGACCTAAACCCCATAGAGCAGGCTTGTCCAAAGTCCGGCTCGCTTTCCGGTTTTGAACGGCCCGCATGGTTATTTGGACATATATATCTTTTGTGGCCCCCAACGATCTCCCAGCGCCAAGGCCACAAAAGATATATATGCTGGCTGCCTTGGAGGGGACAGGGAGGAGACTGGGCAAGTGCCGTACACACAGGAGTAATTCCTGTTTACACGGCAGCCTCTGTGATAGGAAGTCCCATCTCCGGCGCTGCCATTGGATGACTGTTCTGTCCATCAAAAGAGGGGGGGGGGGGCTTTCTATTAAAGGGGCTGCCAAGAAAACAGGAGTTTTTACTGTATGTAATCTTTTGGCGCTCGTCCCACCCCCTCCCTGTCTCCTCCAAGGCTGCAGATGGATGGGCATCAATCAGGCTGCACTGATGGCAATGGTGAGTCTGCATTCATGGTAATGGGGGTACTGCATTCCTGGCAATGGTGGGTGCTGCATTCCTGGCAATGGGGATGCTGCATTCCTGGCAATGGTGGGTGCTGCATTCCTGGCAATGGTAGGTGCTGCATTCCTGGCAATGGCGGGGCTGCATTCACAGGCTGATCGCCTCCATGTCACCCCGCAAAAATATTGGCACCCCTGCATTTCTTTCAGATAATGCAGAACTTCGCCCAGAAAATTGTTGTAATTACAAATATTTAGGCATTCTGATGTTTATTTTTTTGGTTTGTATTGGTATGACACAAAAAAGTGGAGAACAAAAAGCCAAATCTGACACATTCTACGCAAAACTCCAAAAATGGACTGGACAAAATTATTGGCACCTTCTCAAAATTGTAAGCAATAATTGCATTCCCAGTTTGTGATGCTCCTGTAATTTGTAATTAAATTCACCTGTATCAATGAACAAGTGCTGACAATAAAGAAATCACATCTGCAACCAGTTAAAATGGCGAAAAAATTACTCAACCTTTCTGTTGTGTGTTTCTGTGTGCCACACGGAGCATGGAGAAGAGAAGCAGCAGCAAAGATTGTCTGAGGATTTGAGAACAAAAATTGTGGAAAAGCATGAACAATCTCAAGGTTACAAGTCCATCTCCAGAGATCTTAATGTTCCTGTGTCTACTGTGCGCAACATTGTCAAGAAGTTTACAGCCCATGGCACTGTAGCTAATCTCTCTGGACGTGGACAAAAGAGAAGAATTGATCAAAGATTGTTCAAATGGTGGATAAAGAACCTTGATAAACTCCCAGACAAATTCAAGCTGGCCTTCAGGCACAGGGTACAACTGTGTCAGCTTGCACTATAGGTTGCCATCTGAATCAAAAGGGACACTATGGTAGAAGACCCAGGAGGACCCCACTGCTAACACAGAAACATAAAAAAGCCAGATTGGAGTTTGCCAAAACTTACCTGAGGAAGCCAAAATCCTTTTGGGAGAATGTGCTGTGGACAGACGAAACAAAATTACAGCTTTTTGGTAAAGCCCATCATCCTACTGTTTTTAGGTAAAAAAATGAGACCTTTAAAGAAAAGAATACAGTCCCTACAGTCAAACATGGTGGAGGTTAACATGTTTTGGGGTTGCTTTGCTGCTTCAGGCACTGGATGTCTTGACCGTGAGCAAGGCATTATGAAATCTGAAGACTACCAATGAATTCTGGGGTGCAATGTAGGGCCCAGTGTCAGAAAGTTGGTTTAAGACAAAGCGCTGGTGAGTACTGAACTGGCCAGCAATGAGTCCAGATCTAAAGCACCTGTGGCGAGATCTCAAAACAGCATTTGGGAAGAGTAGAGAGGTGTAAGAAACTCATTAATGGTTACCAGAAGCAATTAATTACAGTTATTTTTTCCAAGGAGTGTGCTATCAAATATTAAATTGAGGGTGCCAATCATTTTGTCCAGTCCATTTTTGGAGTTCTACGTGGAATTTTTTTCAGATTTGGCTTTTTGTTTCTCCACTTTTTTTGTGTCATTCCAATACAAACAAAAGAACTAAACATGAGAATGGCTACAAATTGACAACAATTTTCTGGGTAAAGTGGTACATTATCTGACAGCAATGCAGGGGTGCCAATATCTTTGGCCATGACTGTATATATATATATATATATATATATATATATGCTTCTGACATTTGTGTAAAAAATGTTTTATAAATATACTTCTAAGCGTTTAGAGTTCTTAAAATATAAGATATAGCAGAACTAAACATCACCAGAATTTTTCTAAGAGATTAATTAGCTTCATCTAGTAGCCAAAATGTGGTATAGTTTTTTGAAACTAGGCTTGTTAAGCTTGCACTAATGCTTCTGACATTCGTGCAACAAATGTTTATGAATAGACCCGTTAGTGTGTTTGTTAAGTCAAAACATTTTTCTTGGTTTTTGATAGATTGGAGAAAGGTTAGTGCCCCTGTCAAATTTTTACTGCTATCTTAGGATCTGTTTGGGAAATTTCCCCCCACTTCTCATCCTGCCAATAATGATTTACCAGACAGAAAGTGGGGTTCTCTCCAGCAGCAACACAGACAGAAATAAAACCATCAGATTTTAGGAGTTTTTGTTACTTATCTTTATGTCATATATCTCATAATACCAAGAATGCTAAAGGATACTGAAGAAGTTTAATGTTTAACAAGTTTTTACCCAAGTTCCCCTTGAATTGTATTTACATTTAGGGGGAATACAGCATTAGGATACAATTTCCCTAAGTATGTGCATCATATGACTTATGCAAATCTATAATGAAAAATGAGATGCTTACAGAACATAATCCGGCACCACGTGAGGCTTTGGTCGGTGACCTGCGGGGATGGAGCGATTAAGAGCTCCAGAGTCACTGCCTTTCTCTAAGAAATGGATAGTTTTGGTGACTTTTCCTTTCACGTCCTCTAAATGCTGAACTTCATCTTGAAAGATTATTCTTCTTGGCCTGTCCATTCTCTGTGTGAGAAGAAAAAATTACAGGAAGGGGAGACATAACACGTAACTTATGCCCTTTTACTATCTACTCTAGCAAAGAAAAAAAGTCATAAAAAAAGCCTAAAACACAGGTTGGCATAATTCTAATTATAGTAATTACTTGTAAATGTGTTTGGTTTCTTTGTGTGTTAACAGCATTTTACATCATGCTGCCTTTGCAACAAACATTGGTCTATAATGGAAAGCACACACAAACACATGCATTAGGTCTCTATTACCACTATCAGATACCATGGCTTTGCGATGTATGTAGTGACTTGTATAAAAGCTGCTAGGTTTTGAGGGGACTTCATTAGTAGCATCAGCTCTTGGACACACCAAAGTGGTCGGAAATACAAGCAGGGCCACCAATAGGCATGGTAAAAGGAAACCTTATTTCTTTTCTCGGACATCACGGGACACAGAGCCACAGTAATTACTGATGGGTTATAGGGTATCACTAGGTATTGGACACTGGTCACACCCTAATCAGGAAGTTCAACCCCCTATATAACCCCTCCCCTTCCAGGGATACCTCAGTTTTTTACGCCAGTGTCTTAGGTGTTGGACGTGCAAGGATGTCCTGTGCTGAAGCTCCAAAAGGAATAGCCTAAGATCCTATACTGGGGCAAGCCAGGCGACCGGATCCATTCAAAGTGTCTTTTCATGGCCGAATTGGATGGTACCCGGGCCTCGTGTCCGAAGAAACGAGGTTTTACCTGTAACGCTTCTCTTTTTAGAGAGCTGGACCCGCGGATCAGAAAATGGCTTTAAACTTCCTAATTTCTGGCGAGGTGCTTTACAGGCCCAGAACTGAAGGATCCCCCTACTGATGGGGGCCCCAGTCTCTGACGGTTTTTCACAAACGGAGCCCACCGTGAGAGGCGAAGATTGGGTCTGTGTAAACTGAACCCTGCGGCTGGATAAGGTAAGAGGAGATTCCACAGAATTTTAATTCTAGTGGCTTTTCTCCTTTAAGGTAAATGCATGCTGTGCCTATTGTGACCACCGGGGGATGCCAAGAACACAAACCTTCTCATGCTTGATTCTGTCTCAGCGTCCGCTGCACAGGCTCTCCCTCTGGCTCCAAAGGTAAGATGGTGGGGGGTTTTCTCTGCTGGGATGGTCCCCCTAGGCTAGGGAAAGGCTCAGGTATGCTGGAAGGCGGGTGAGACCGCACTGTCACAGCCGCTGCCGCCGCCGCCACCGAAGCCGCATTGCAATGCAGGGCCCATCACTGCCGGCCTCCTCCTTATTCCCCCACCCCCAGCCTTCCTTCAGGCTTGTCAGGAAGGGCCGGCTCGCGCGGGAAGCGCTCGTTTTTCAAAAACGAGGGGGGGGGCGGGGCGTCAGCACAGCGTCAGCGTGCTCAGACGCCCACAGTGCCACAAAGCATAGCTATTTAAAGCACACTGTACAGGTGCTCTGAGCCTTAGAGGGACACAGAGCTGACAGTCACATGTAAGGTGGGACACAGGCATTCCCCTGGGCTGCATTTACTAAAGAACACCGGATTGGGCATTTGGTAGCAAGGCTTTTAGCCAGACTACATCGCTCAGCAGTCAGTGTTCGTTTGATACCTCACACCTTGTTGCTTTGCACTATGGGTAGAAGAGGTTCAGGTACCCCAAGAACCAGAGGCACTAGGGGGTCTCGTTCAGGTTCTGAGGACCCCCTGTCTGCTACACCATCCCCTCCTAAGGGACCAGGGGCAGCTGAACAGGGAGAGCCATTGGGGTTAGGGGCTACACTTGCTGCCGGCACTTCAGCCCCTGTGTACATTACACAAGAAGTTTTTTCCTCAACCATTACTGGATTAGAGAAAAGACTAATGGCCGTGATTACATCTTCACTTAGTGGAAGAAAACGCACAAGGCCTTCCTCTGCTCCACAAGACCCTCAGACAGAGGAGCTCTGGGATAAAGGAGATGAATCCCTTTCAGAGGATCGGGATGGGACGGATGATTCCTCTTCGGAGGATTCAGGTGGAGAGGGACCCTCTGCGACTTCCCAAGAGGAGAAGGTCTTAGTGCAGATCCTCACTGGTTTGGTCCGCTCCACATTTAAGTTGCCCATACCTGAAACTACTACAGAAACCTCTTCTGCTTTGGGGTCACTGAAACCTTTCCAAGCAGCACATGCTTTTCCTGTTCATAATTTACTTGAAAAGCTGCTTTATTCTGAGTGGGAACACCCAGATAAGCGATTTCTTCCGCCGAAAAAGTTTTCTACACTTTATCCTATGGAAGACAAATTTATTAAGAGGTGGGGAATACCGGCCATTGATGCGGCCATTTCCTCTGTAAATAGTAGTCTGACTTGTCCTGTAGACAACGCTCAGATGCTCAAAGATCCTGTGGATAAAAAGATGGACTTCTTATTGAAAGATGTTTTTTCCTTAGCAGGATCAGTGGCCCAACCTACAGTAGCAGTGATTGGAGTCTGTCAATACTTAAGAGACCATGTTAAGCAGGTCATCAAAGTATTACCTGAACAGCAGGCCCAGGGGTTGGCTAATCTTCCTGCGGCTTTATGCTATGTTGTTGACGCCATCAGAGATTCTATCGTGCAGACCTCTCGCCTCTCGCTTGGGTTGGTGCATATACGTAGAATCTTATGGTTAAAGAACTGGTCAGCCGAAGCACCATGTAAGAAGCTCCTGGCTGGGTTTCCCTTTTGTGGTGAAAGGTTGTTTGGAGAGGACTTAGAGAGGATAATTATATCAAGAGGATCTCCTGTGGGAAAAGCACTCTCTTACCTGATAAGAAGAAGAGTAAGCGTCCCTCTTTTAAACGGACTCTTTCCCCAGCGCCATGGGCATCAGCCTCCAGGCAGTCACGACGGTCTCCTCCGTCTGGGGCAAGAAACAAGAGTCAACCCCAGGGACACAAGAGATCCTGGGGGAAGAAGTCTTCTAGACAAGACACTAAGGCCTCTTCATGAAGGGGCGCCCCGCTCGCTCGAGTGGGGGGAAAGACTGCTGCAGCTCTCAGGGCCCTGGCAGAAGGACTTCCAGGACAGATGGGTAATCTCCACGGTAACCTTAGGGTACAGTCTGGAGCTCCAAAAATTTCCCTCTCCTCGTGTCCTCAGATCCGGTGTTCCCAGAGAACCAGAAGAGAAGCAGTCGCTCCTTCTAGCGATAGAGCGACTTTTGTCGCAAGAGGTCATTGTGGGGGTTCCCACAAAGGATCAAGGATTGAGACTCTACTCCAATCTTTTTATGGTCCAAAAACCAAATGGGGACGTCAGACCCATTTTGGATTTAAGAGATCTGAATCGATTCCCAAGGATGCAGTCCTTCCGTTTGGAATCAATTCGGACAGTAGTCTCCATCCTGCAGGGAGGAGAATTTCTGACATCAATAGGCATCAGAGATGCAGGCCTACCTGGGCCCATTTTTCCTGCTCAACTGAAGTGTCTGCAGGCAAAGATCACTGCTCTAAGGGAGCTGATTTTGACAGTCAGGACCAAGAAGGGTCCTTCTGTCCGCCTTTGTATAAGGCTGCTGGGGAAGATGGTGGCTTCATTCGAAGCAGTTCCCTATGCGCAGTTCCAGGCAGGACTGTTGCAACACAGTATTCTGTCGGCCTGGAACAAGGAGGTGCAGGCATTAGACTTTCCAATGCACCTGTCGCATGCGATGCGTCAGAGCCTCAGTTGATGGCTCATACCCGAAAACCTGCAGAAGGGGAATTCCTTCCTACCGGTTGCCTGGGATCCTCTTGCAGGCATCACGGATGCGTTGGTGATCCCGTGGCAGCGGCTCTCACTGATGTATGCATTCCCTCCTATTCTGCTACTGCCACGGCTCCTTCGCAGGCTCAGGCAAGAAGGGAAGTCTGCACTTCTGGTGGCCCCCATGTGGCCCAGAAGAACTTGATAAGCAGAAATAGCAGGGATGACGGTGGGTTCCCGGTGGACCCTACCGGTACGCCCAGACCTGTTATCTCAAGGTCTAGTATTCCAGCCTGCCTTACAAACGCTAGATTTGACGGGTGGGCTATTGAGACCCACGTTCTGAAAAGTCGTGGGCTTTCAGGTCCTGTCATATCTACCTTGATCAATGCAAGGAAGCCAGCTTCCAGAATGATTTAGAGTCTGGAAAGCTTATGTATCCTGGTGTGAATCCAGGGGTTGGCATCCCAGGAAATATGTCATAGGTAGAATTCTTGATTTTCTACAATTAGGATTAGAGATGAAGCTGGCCTTGAGTACCATCAAGGGCCAGGTCGCAGCCTTATCAGTGTTGTTTCAACGGCCGCTTGCTTCGCATTCTCTGGTCCGAAACTTTATGCAGGGGGTGATGCGTCTTAATCCTCCGGTTAAGGCGCCCCTAAACCCCTGGGACTTGAACTTGGTTCTATCGGTGTTACAGAAACAACCTTTTGAACCAATACGTCAGATTCCTTTAGTCTTGCTGACGAGGAAACTAATATTTCTGGTAGCCATCTCTTCTGCTAGAAGAGTGTCAGAAATAGCAGCTCTTTCCTGTAAAGAGCCTTACTTGATTATACACAGGGATAGAGTGGTACTGCGCCCTCATCCTAGTTTTCTACCGAAGGTGGTTTCAGAGTTTCATCTAAACCAAGACATTGTTCTGCCTTCCTTTTTTCCAGATCCCAGTTCTTCGGAAGAAAGGTCACTACATTCTTTGGATGTAGTAAGAGCAGTCAAGACCTATCTGGAGGCAACCGCTCAGATTCGCAAGACGGATGTCTTGTTCGTGCTGCCAGAGGGTCCCAATAGAGGACAGGCAGCGTCAAAAGCGACCATTTCTAAATGGATTCGACAGTTGATTATTCAAGCTTACGGTTTGAAACGGAAGGTTCCCCCGTTTCAGATCAAGGCACATTCCACAAGGGCTATTGGTGCTTCTTGGGCAGTGCATCACCGGGCCTCTATGGCTCAGATCTGCAAGGCCGCAACCTGGTCTTCAGTTCATACATTCACCAGATTCTATCAGGTGGATGTGGGAAGGCATGAGGATATCGCCTTTGGGCGTAGTGTGCTGCAGACAGCGGTACAAGGTCCTCAGGTCTGATAGCACCCTACCGGGTTGTGATTCCCCCCCCTCAGTTGGCATTGCTTTGGGACATCCCATCAGTAATTACTGTGGCTCTGTGTCCCGTGATGTCCGAGAAAAGAAAATAGGATTTTTTTATTACAGCTTACCTGTAAAATCCTTTTCTTTCGACGGACATCACGGGACACAGAGGTCCCGCCCCTCTTCTAATACACCTATATTGCTTTGCTACAAAACTGAGGTATCCCTGGAAGGGGAGGGGTTATATAGGGGGTTGAACTTCCTGATTAGGGTGTGACCAGTGTCCAATACCTAGTGATACCCTATAACCCATCAGTAATTACTGTGGCTCTGTGTCCGTGATGTCCGTCGAAAGAAAAGGATTTTACAGGTAAGCTGTAATAAAAAATCCTATTTTCCAGGCCCACTGAACCCTGTGGGTGGCCTCAGTATCTCAGGGGGCCCTGGCTCCATCATTTCTAACAGCGGGCCAGTGGATTCTAGTGTAAACTCTGGAGAAGAACGAGAAGCTCTGGACCCTGCCCACCAGCCACCTATTCAACGCTCTCCACAGAAAGGAATGATATATGTATATGTTTGTGTGTGTCTGCGTTTGTGATGTGTGTATGTGTTTACTCATGTGTGTGATGTGTATTTGCTTTTGACTGTCTGTGTGTTTCGGCCCACCTGCCCAGTTGCTGACAGAACTTCTCATCTCCTCCTGGACAGCCGGAGCTCCACCTGACACCAGAGGCCCCTGTGTATGGATTACCTCCCCTTTCTTGATCTAAATTATTTACTGCTGGCTTTCATCTTTTGGGGCTCTGAAAGATGAAGCTCATCACATTATAAGGGGTGCTGCGAGCTGGGTTTTATATATACGTCGGACCCTGCACTGTATTTTTGCTGTGGTGCAATGTGCAAACCACCTAATTTCTCTCCTCTTGGTAACAGGGATGTAAGCAGGTGGCTATTTGGTGGGTTACCAATAGTTAGACAGTATAGACTGCCCAGGTAGGGAGAGGATTAGGACAGGATCTGCGTTTTCCAGGACTTTTTAGGTTCTGCCCTCTACCTTGGTCAGTACAGTATCTCACAAAAGTGAGTACACCTCTCCCATTTTTGTAAATATTTTATTATATCTTTTCATGTGACAACACTGAAGAAATGACACTTTGCTACAATGTAAAGTAGTGAGTGTACAGCTTGTATAACAGTGTAAATTTGCTGTCCCCTCAAAATAACTCACAGCCATTAATGTCTAAACTGCTGGCAACAAAAGTGAGTTCAGGGACCGCATGGGAAGCTAGAAGGTACAGTTCAAGGAGTAGATGTAGCCTGGATCGACGCTTAACTACTAGGGATGGGTCGAACACCCCCCGTTCGGTTCGCACCAGAACATGCGAAAAGGCAAAAGATTTGTTCGAACGCGCGAAAGTCTATGGGACACGAACATGAAAAATCAAAAGTGCTAATTTTAAAGGCTTATATGCATGGTATTGTCATAAAAATGTCTGGGGACCTGGGTCCTGCCCCAGGGGACATGTATCAATGCAAAAAAAAGTTTTAAAAATGGTCGTTTTTTCGGGAGCAGTGATTTTAATAATGCTTAAAGTGAAACAATAAAAGTGTAATATTCCTTTAAATTTTGTACCTGGAGGTTGTCTATAGTATGCCTGTAAAGTGGCGCATGTTTCCCATGTTTAGAACAGTCTGACAGCAAAATGACATTTCTAAAGGAAAAAAAGTCATTTAAAACTACTCGCGGCTATAATGAATTGTCGGTCCGGCAATACACATTAAAGTTCATTGATAAAAACGGCATAGGATTCCCCCACAAGGGAACCCCGAACCAAAATTTAAAAAAAAAAATGCGTGGGATTCCCCCTAAATTCCATACCAGGCCCTTCAGGTCTGGTATCGAAATTAAGGGCAACCCCGCGCCAAATATTTTTTAAAAAATGGCGTGGGGGTCCCCCTCAAAATTCATACCAGACCCTCAAGGTCTGGTATGGATTTTAAGGGGAAACCCGCGCCAAAATTTAAAAAAATGGCATGGGGTCCCTTATCACGCAACCTGGCAGGCCACAGGAAAAGAAGGGGGGGCGAGAGAGCGCCCCCCCTCCTGAACCGTGCCATGCCACATGCCCTCAACATTGGGAGGGTTGTTTAGTTTAGCCACCCCAAAGCACCTTGTCCCCATGTTGATGGGGAGAAGGGCCTCAATCCCACAACCCTTGCCCGGTGGTTGTCGGGGTCTGCGGGCGGGGGGCTTATCAGAATCTGGAAGCCCTCTTTAACAAGGGGACCCCCAGATCCCGGCCCCCCTGTTTGAAATGGTAACGGGTACATTGTACCCGTACCATTTCACAAAAAAAGTGTGAAAATGGTAATAAAAAACAACACACCGTGGGAGAAGTCCTTTATTAAAAAATACAAGAATAAAACTGTCCCACGTAGTCCATTCACCTCCACCGATGGACCGTAAGAAAAAATAAAGAAGATCTGTCTCCATGGGAGGCACACGCCATACGACGCGTCCTCGCAGTTGACAGCTCTTTTAAAACTGTGGGCAGGGCCACACGGTGTTGTCGCCGGGTGACCCCGCCCCCCTCTGATGCGCGTAGACTGCCCCGTGAACCCGCCCCCTCTGACGCACCCTCCCCCGTAGCATCAGAGGGGGGCGCGCCCCCTCTGACGCTACGGGGAAGCCATAGGGATGTCCCCGTGCGTCGGGGGGGGGGCAGGGTCCGATCTGCTTTATTTTTTTCTCAGTCCGTCGGCGGAGGTGAATGGACTACGTGGGACAGTTTTTTTAAAATTTTTTAATAAAGGACTTCTCCCACGGTGTGTGTGTTGTTGTTTTTTTTACCATTTTCACACTTTTTTTGTGAAATGGTAACGGGTACAATGTACCCGTTACCATTTCAAACAGGGGGGGGGCAGGATCTGGGGGTCCCCTTGTTAAAGAGGGGTTCTAGATTCCGATAAGCTCCCCGCCCGCAGACCCCAAAGCACCCTCCCAATGTTGAGGGCATGTGGCCTGGCACGGTTCAGGAGGGGGGGCACTCTCTCGTCCCCCCTCTTTTCCTGCAGCCTGCCAGGTTGCGTGCTTGGATAAGGGTCTGGTATGGATTTTTGGGGGGACCCCATGCCATTTTTTTTATTTTGGCATGGGGTTCCCCTTAAGATCCATACCAGACCCTTGAGGTTGAACCCACGCCATTTTTTTTTATATTTTGGCGCGGGGTTCCCCTGAAGGGCCTGGTATGGAATTTAGGGGGAACCCCATGCTTTTTTTTTTTCTAAATTTGGTTCTGGGTTCCCCTGTGGGGGAATCCCATGCCGTTTTTATCAATGAACTTTTATGTGTATTGCCGGACCGACAATTCATTATAGCCGCGAGTAGTTTTAAATGACTTTTTTTCCTTTAGAAATGTAATTTTGCTGTCAGACTGTTCTAAACACGGGAAACATGCGCCCCTTTACAGGCATACTATAGACACCCCCAGGTACGAAATGTAAAGGAATATTACACTTTTATTGTTTCACTTTAAGCATTATTAAAATCACTGCTCCCGAAATAACAGCCGTTTTTAAAACTTTTTTTTGCATTGATACATGTCCCCTGGGCAGGACCCAGGTCCCCAAACACTTTTTATGACAATAACTTGCATAAACCTTTAAAATTAGCACTTTTGATTTCTCCCATAGATTTTAAAGGATGTTCCGCGGATTTTGAATTTGCCGCGAACACCCCAAATTGTTCGCTATTCGGCGAATGGGCGAACAGTCAATGTTCGAGTCGAACTCATGTTCGACCCAAGCATGAAGCCCATCCCTATTAACTACCACCTTAAGGGGACTCACCCACAAGGGCCTTACCAAGTATGGATCTCTATCTGCAAAGATATGCCTGGGCAGCCCAAGATAGCTGTGAAATTAATTTATAAAGGGGGCGTGGCCAAGACCGGCATGTGAGAAGAAGTGTGTCTCACAGCTCCTCTCCAGCACAGCTCACCGATCCTCTCCCAGCAGCGATCCAGAGCTCAAAAACGGCTATCCAGCTGGCTACCGACCCACTCACCCTCCTGGATCAACCACCGGCTTTGTGTACCCGGGGAAAAGCAAAAAAAAAGGAGGAAGAAATGATCTCCGAAATCCAAGATGGCGCCGCCGCGGCCCTGGCACAGCGCACACCGCGAGGTACTGAGAAGTCCAGAGAGGCAGCTAATAAGAAGACCCAGAAGCTACAGGGTAAGGAGTACCCAAGGGACATGTTATACTATGCCCAAAAGCTGGGGGGGCCCCAGGATCAAAGCGCAGGGGGTTCTGCTGAACTGCCTCATGCTGAGGATCGCAGGCCAGGAGAGCTGAGTTCACTGCACACTGACATGCAGGGAGAAGCAGACGCTGCTGCTGAGCGGCCCTCCTCACTCCACATAGACACTGATACAGAAGAGTCTGAACAACCAACTTTAGCTGATATACTCAGGGCTGTGCATGTCTGCACAGCGTCTGTGAACACTCTTAAAGAGCAATTTGGTGGGCTGAGAGAGGATGTATCCCTGTTGAGACAGGATCTGCAAAAGATCAGAGAGCGTACAACTGCAGTGGAAAGCAGAGTGAGTGACATTGAAGACCAACTCCCGCCAGTTGCTCGGGAGGCACATGCGGCCTATCAACTTGCTAGAGACACTAATAATAGAGCAGATGATATGGAAAATCGCTTGAGACGCAATAACATACGCATTATAGGTCTGCCAGAGAAAACGGAAGGAAGAGATGTTACAACATTTGTAGAAAACTGGCTAGTCGAAATATTTGGAAGAGAAATCTTCTCTCCATTCTTTACGGTGGAAAGGGCGCATCGCACGCCAGGCCGCCCACTGCAACCGGGAGCCCCCCCCCAGACCCATCCTTGCCAGACTTATGCATCACCAGGACAGAGAAGCAGTTCTAAGGCATGCACGGGAGAAAGCTAATGTCCAGGTGAATGGGGTCAGAGTGTCGTTTTACCCCGACTTCTCAGCTGAGGTCCAAAAACGCAGAGCTAAATTCTCAGATGTGAAAAGGCGCCTAAGAGCCCTGCAGCTTCCCTATGCTATGCTGTACCCGGCCAAGCTTAGAGTGACCGCCGACAGACAGGCCCATTTCTTTGAATCAGCACAAGATGCAGCCATGTGGTTGGACCGCAACGAACAGGCCTTAAGACGCCGAGCCAGAGAAGAAGGAGACGATCCCGCCTGAGGTATACCGAGGAAGACGACTTCTGGAGAACTATACTGCTGAATCACAGTAAGATTGTTTGCAGCTCACTTATTGTCCTTTGCATACTGTGGACATTCCCCTCTTGATCCTGCAGTGTTTACTACCCATATTCCTTTGCCTGGGGGAATGTTTTTGCCTTATGCTGCTGGGAGCCTTGATATTGCTACGCGATCAGTGAGCTATCTTGTGAAGTAGGCAAGAGAAAATGCGTTCTTTCCAAGTGAGAGATGAATCGAGAAGGCCATGTTGGCTTTGGTTTCATTACCATTTACATGGGCTTGTCCGGTTGACAGCCTGGCTTTTGGTTTTGGTTGTTTTTTTTTCTTTACCACAGTTTTTTTACTCATACCGAGAAATTTGCCACCGAGGAGATCTTTACTGGAAGTATCGCACCTTACTAACTTTCATCACCGTGGTCATTGAAGTTGCAATCAAGCTTGAATTTCCTGGCTGGACACAACGGGAGAAGACAAAGACCCCAGCAATTTCTTTCGGGGAAGCTCCCCCAACCACCTTTGCCCCTGTTGATTCAGGTATATCGGGGGGAAATCTGAAAGAGACTCTTAAGCGGTCCCAACCCCTGAAGTCACGCTTAGTTTTGCCCAATGGTTGAACTGCCAATAATTTCCTGGAATGTAAGAGGTTTGAGCTCCCCCCTTAAACGTATGATGATTTCCACATGTTTGAAAAAATACCACCCTATGATTTTATGCATGCAGGAGACCCATTTAACGGCCGAAACCAGGTGCTGTCTCAAGTATGCATGGGTGGGGAAAGCATATCACTCCACTCACACCTCGTATTCAAGGGGGGCGAGTGTAGTGATCCATAATTCTGTAGATTTTCAGGAATTTGATGTATGCGTAGATGATGAGGGAAGATATGTATTTTTACATTGCAGAATTGGAAAGCTGAACTGTATATTGGCTTGTGTGTACGTGCCCCCGCCATTCACGTCGGCTGTTCTCCGGCTATTGCTCACTTATTTAGAGGGCCGACCGGATTTGCCGTTGCTGATAGTGGGGGACTTCAATTGCTGGTTGAGTCCCTCTGTGGACAGGCACCCCTGTCTGGGGGCCCCTGTGACACGGAGAGACTCTCCATTGCTTAGATTGCTTAATGAGGTTGGGTGGGTAGATATATGGAGACTAAGGAATCCGAATGAAAGACAGTTTTCCTGTTTCTCCAAGTCCCACGGGACGTTGTCTAAAATTGATTTGGCTGTGGGTAACCTTGCCATGCTCCCATCCGTCTCAGAAGTGCTGTATAAGCCCCGTAGTGTCTCAGACCACTCACATTTAGTGATTAACCTGATTATATCCCCGAAATCTGGGCTCCCTAGAGTCCCATGGAAATTCAACGCCTTTTGGCTGAAACTATTTCTAACTCACGGAGAGTTGGAGCGGAGCATGGGGGAATTTTTGAACGCCCGGGAATTTTTACAGTCCCCGATGGAACAGTGGCACGCTTCTAAGGCCTATATGAGAGGGTTGCTCATTTCAGAAATAGGCAAGGTAAAGAAGAACTCATCAGAGCATAAGGAGGAACTTGAAAGACAGGTAGGGGCCCTGGAGGAGTCCTATGTGCGTACCCCGACTGACTCCGCCAGAGAGGCATGGCAGTCAGCTCAATCTGCTTATGAGCGGCTGCTGTCCTCAACGGCGGAGAAAAAGCTATTCTTCTCCAGGTTGGCGTTCTATGAGGAGGGTGAAAGTACTGGGCGTCTCCTGGCGAGGATAGCCAACTCCCAACAGCGTTCACCGACAATAGGAGCCATTAAAACATCTGAGGGTAGGTTAGTGAGCTCCCCTGACCTTATATTGGTAGAATTGGCTAAATTCTATGAGGGTCTATACCTTCCAATGGGGCAATATACCCCGGAGGAACTAGTGGACTATCTACAGGACATTGACTTCCCACACCTCACCAATAGCCAAAGGGAGGCTCTGGATGCCCCCCTCACTTTAGAAGAACTACAGACGGCTTTGGCGGCATTCCCTAATTGTAAGGCCCCAGGGGCGGACGGGATACCTATAGAGATCTATAAACAATACGCGGAAATACTTTTGCCTAAATTGCTTATGGTTTTCAATGCGGCTCAGGAGAAGCGGAGGCTGCCCCCCTCTATGACCACGGCGAATATAGTACTTATACTGAAACCGGGAAAGGACCCGACCGACCCTGGCTCATATAGGCCCATATCCCTACTACAGAGTGATATTAAACTTCTAGCCAAGGTCCTCACAAGTATTATTCACCCGGATCAGGCGGGGTTCATGCCCAATAAGTCTACGGCGGTTAACCTGAGAAGGCTCTATCTTAATATGCAATCTGCGGCCGACAATGTGGGGCAAAGGGCTTTGCTATCACTGGACGCTATGAAGGCCTTTGATAGCGTTGAGTGGGAGTACTTGTGGGGAGTCCTTGAGAGATTCGGGTTCGGAGAAGTATTTATATCATGGGTGCGCTTGTTGTACCACAACCCGCAAGCGGCTATTCGGGCGTCGGGAGCTATGTCATACACCTTTAATTTAGGGAGAGGCACGAGGCAGGGGTGTCCTTTGTCACCCCTGCTTTTTGCATTAGCCATAGAACCTCTTGCGATTAAAGTAAGGGCTAACCCTGACATTGTCGGATTTCGATACGGAGACAAGCAGGAAAAATTGATGCTATATGCGGACGATACCATGATCCTGCTTGGAGACGTAGACAAATCTCTCAAAGAAGTCATGACCACCATAGTGGAGTTCGGCAGGTATTCGGGACTCCAGATTAACTGGACCAAATCCTCTCTAATGCTTATTGATGAAGGGGGGGTCCCCCCTGACAATAACCTGGTACCCCTGACTACCTCGTTCAGATACCTGGGGATCCAGGTGACACCTAGGATCAGAGATTATGCTAGATTAAATATTTCCCCACTGCTACAAAAATTTAGAGAACGGATTAAAACATGGAATTCGCTCTGTCTGTCGGTTGCAGGCAGGGTGAATCTGATAAAAATGATTTTAATGCCCCAACTTTTATACGTACTTCATAACGCACCCATGGTAGTGACCTTAAAGACGTTCAGAATTATCAATTCCCTCTTTAGATTACTTATATGGAAAGGCCGTGCACCCAGGATTAAACTTGAACATCTCCAGCGTCCTAAAGATGAGGGTGGGCTTGCCCTTCCCAATCCCTGGCTCTACTATGTAGCTGCGCAGCTGCAGCAATTAATAGGCTTAATGCACACAAACACAGAGAAAGAGAGAATTACGTGTAGTTCCTCTGAAATGGTGATGCTGCACACAGTAAAAAGAGACTCTGTCCCGATGGCTTTGGAGGCGTTGGATTTTGCTAAGTCAAATAAGCAATACCCGACCTATGATCTAATTCATAAAATCTGGTCCAAGACCAAATATATACAGGGAGTGACAGGGTACACAGATTAAAGCCCAATATGGTTTAATGCTACGTACCCAGAAATAGCCAAGATACAACATGGGGCGAAGTGGAGGAAATATGGAGTGCTATATATCAGACAGATCTTTCAAAATGGGAAAATGCACACATTTGAGGCTCTGCAGAGGATCTTTGGGTTACCACAGTCTATGCAGTTTTACTACATGCAATTGAAACATGCTGTGGTGGCTCAGAGTAAATCTTCAGACTGGATCACCTCACCCACACCTTTGTTTAATTTGATTGCAGGGGTTACCAACACTAAGGGATTTATTTCTCAATGTTACAGTATGCTACAACAAAGCTTTCTAAGTAAACATCCTTTAGATATGCTGACAAAATGGGAGAAGGATGTGGGTCCTCTTGATGGAGATCAATGGGAGGAGGTGTTGCAGGCGGTACCTATTTGCTCTCTAAACGTCACGCAGAGATTAACACAACTATATATCATTCTTAGAGTGTACTATACCCCCCATAGATTGCATGTTATGGGCCTTCGGCCCACTCCACTCTGTACCAGATGTAAAAGGGAACATGGGGACCTGATCCACCTACTGTGAAGGTGCCCAAAGCTCCATCTATATTGGAGGGGGGTGGTGGACACCGTTAACAGGGTATTTCAGGTTACGATGCCCACTGATCCAAAACACTGCTTGCTTAATGTAATAGATGAGCTGGGATGGGAGGAAAGTACTAAAGTGGCAATTACTAGAGTTATGTTTATGGCACGGAAACTAGTAATGACACATTGGATATCAGAAGAGCCCCCTGCCCATAAAGAGTGGATTAACGCTATAGGGGAACTGTTGCGGAAGGAAAAAATAATTTACCAACACAGAGGTTGCCCACAGAAATTTGGTGGATATGGTTGTGGGCAGATTGTTGGGTATGGGTATGTGAGATATCATATGTCACACTGTCAAAATCATTTTTTTCCGATGTATATACCAGTGTATAACTTGCTTTCTTATCATATCCAATGTGAGACGCTGGGAGATGTTAACTAATTATTTAATAAAAGTAATAATAAACAATGTAATTAAAAAAAAAAAAAAAAAAAAGGAATAATGAAAGGGGGTATTAAGGTGTTTACAAGCCAAGTAGATGGATTGTTCAATATATTAGGAAATGCTAGATTATTTATACAAACTGAGGTGCATGCAATTTTGATGTCACTCAAGGTAAATTGTTATATTGAATACAAATATAATGTCGGTATGTTTTTCTATATGTTTTTTCTCAATAAAAACTTGTTTTTGGATAAAAAAAGAAATTAATTTATAAAAGACTGTGATGGTTGCATTCCTAGAGCTTAAAGAAGGAGTCCACCCGAACCGCAAAAAAAAAATATTAAAAGCCAGCAGCTACAAATACTGCAGCTGCCGACTTTTAATACATGGCCACTTACCTGTCCCAGGGTCCAGCGATGTCGGCAGGGGACGCCGAGAACCCGCTCAGTTCTCGGCAGCTGCCGCCGCCATCCTAGGTGAGGGAATCAGGAAGTTAAGGCGTTGCGGATTCACTTCCCGGTTCCCTACTGCGCATGTGCGAGTCACGCTGCGCATCGTAAGTGGTCCCCGCTATCTCCTGGGAGCTGTGTGTTTCCCAGGAGACAGCGCGGAGGGACAGGAAGAAGCATAGACTCCCATGGGAGTCTATGCCGGAAGTGGGTGCAAATATCTGTCTTAGACAGGTATCTGCACCCCCTCCCCCCTGAAAGGTGCCAAATGTGACACCGGAGGGGGGGAGGGTTCCGAAAAGCGGAAGTTCCATTTTTGTGTGGAACTCCGGTTTAAGTAAAGTATTTTAAACTGTTCTAAGCCTGGTCTAAAGTTATTTAAAGGGGTGCATGGTGGTACATGGCATATCAGTAGAACAGGGCCTGTAAAGCACACACATGGTGGAAAGGAAAGGCCAACACAAAAAGTGTTAAAAGGCAGAAGAGTTGGAGGAAGATTGTAGTGCCACGGGTAACCATAGTCTGGTGGGAGCGTACAGTAGCTGGGCAAAAAAGTGTGGTACCAAGTATAGGTGACAGGTCCTCTGGTAGCGAGGGGCTCCCTCCCTAGTGGTAGGTTCTCCCAAAGTAACTGGGACCAAAATCACGGTATGGCGAATCCATGTACCTAGCTGCATGGTACGGGAGAGTTAGGTAAGTGCACACATGAGGTCCACACTAGTGCACAGCAGGACCCCATTCTATCACTGGGAGTGAGGTAGCAGAGTTACACTGGACTAGTGGAGAGGGCATGGGCTCAGCGATGTCCCTCCTAAATGCAACATTCATCAAGCAAAGTGTTTAGTAACATGGGACAGTATGTTTTACCGAGAGACTCTGTACATCACATTACTGCACATGGTTTATAGCTTATTTTTAAGCCGGGGTTCTGCCTTAATGTTGATTTTCATGTGAACACGGCCCTGCTGGACCCACGCATTGATGAACACGTACACAAGAGCAGAGGAGAGGTACCCCAGCAAGCAGGGCAGGTAGGCCGCACCCACAGGGGTCCTGCAAATTTTTATGCCTCTTTGAGAAAGAATGGGGGTCTGTCAGA
Source organism: Lithobates septentrionalis (assembly GCA_037952835.1). Lineage (NCBI taxonomy): Eukaryota > Metazoa > Chordata > Amphibia > Anura > Ranidae > Lithobates > Lithobates septentrionalis. The sequence continues at coordinate 2,068,850 of JBBDGP010000671.1, read as the reverse complement.
TAAGCTGTACGGCACTCAATGATTTCTAACTACGAGTACGGCCCTGAATACAGTACAAGGATGACTTGGTTATGTATGCCATGCCATAGGTCACATGAATGGAGAAAGGCAAGGATCCATATATTTATAACTAGGTAAGTGATAAGCAGGGCCATCTTTAATATTGATTTGACCCAGTGCAAACATTTTCTTGGGTCCTCCCGAATCCACTTATCAACTATTTGTGGGTTCAAGAGGCAGCTGCTTCTGGCCCTACAACAATGACTGGGCCCAGGGCAGCTGCCCCTTCTGCCCTGTGTTAAATACAGCCCTGGTGATAAGTATATAAGCAAAAATGCTTATTTTAGACTTTTGAGCAAGGCAGTGTGGACACTGTAATTTCAGCTGCACTGAAAGGGCCATAAACTTGAACTATATGAAAAATCTATTAAAATCTAACATAAAAAGAAGAAGCTCAATGTATTTAAATGATTTTAATCAAATAAAATACATAATATTCATAATATTTGCTGTATAGCTAGATTGTTGAGGATTATTGTTTCTGCAATTCCAATATTATATAAATTATATTTTTTTCTATGAAAACCTAATGTAGAAATCTATAAAGCTTATATCCTAAGTTGTAGGCTCAGTTGGTCTTTTACATAGCTTTAACTTTATGCTTATGTTAAATTTTTGTTTAGCTTATGGAAACATACTGTAAGCCTCGGATCACACTATGAACCGCATGTGAATTGCCCAAGAACCGCACTGCATTCCTGTTCAATTCATGTGCAGTGCGGTGTGATTTCAGGCCATTCATTTTGAATGGGCTGAAATTGCACCGCATCGCACGAAAGTCGAGCAAGCACCTATTTTGGCATCGCAATGCAACCAGATACAGGAACAAAAGTACCATGCAATCAGATGCGATCCTGTGTGGGCAAATGAAATGCATTTGCATCCTGATTTGGGGTGTTGGTAATATTTCACTAACACCCGTTGAAGATCGCAAGGGCAGTGAGATTTGAATGCGATGCAGGAAACGTGCACAGATCGCAGGGTTTCCCACACCACATTAGTATGAACCTGGGCTAAAACATTATCAGCCACTGCAGACAGGAATTAGGTGACTGCACTGTATATTAGGAAGAACACTAGACAGAAAATCTGCTCTGTGTAGGAAAATTGTTATCCTCATCCTAATACCACTTTTAGGGGTGTATTTATAAAGCAGTGAATCTGACATTAACCAATCATTCACTATAGGTGAATCTTCCTGGTGCATGTGTTTTAAATTACATACATTGATTTACCACCATGGAAAAACAAATTCACTGCTTTATAAATAGGCTCCTTAGTGAAACATCTTTAGATTTGATCAGGTAAACTGCTTAGCCTTGTGAGTCCACAGTTATTCCAGAGTGGAGAAGTCATGGTGACTGACACCAGGGATGGTGTATTCAGAGTTCAGCGAGGAAGAAAACCTGCAATACTAGGTCAATGACATGTACAGCAATGTGGGAGTTGACGGAACTGGTAGTGCACAAAAATACACGTGCAGAAACATTTTCCCATCGGAGTAACTTCCAAAGCAAAAAAAAATAAATTATTCAAAGTACTCATTGCTCGGTCATAGTTTCTTTCTTTCTCAAGTAATTAAATACAGCAGAATTAAAACATCCAAAAACTCCCTAACTGTAATAATATGCCCAAACAATCCTGTTCTCTGTTCTGTAGGCCATGGGACAGGATGCTTGACTTATGACTCATAACCAGATGGCCTGTTGACCCGTGTTAACGCATGATACTAACCACTCCCCCCTCCCCTCTTTCTATTGGTATGTTTAACAATATATTAGCTGTAACACACCTAATGAAGGCAGACATTTTACGAATGCACAACCTGCCTCTCGTTTCATTCGGTGTCTCCAGATATCTGAGGGCCCTGTTGGTGTACCTATAGACGGGTGGTCGTCCAGAATACCTACTATTTCCTTTCACTTACGGCAGCAGCTTTTAAAGAAATGTATTTATTTTCTCTAGTTTGTCTTTAAGATATTTGGACATAGTGAAGATTGTGCTGTCACTGACCTGCCTCACCACCTCAAGCGTTCAGAGAAGGCTGCTACTACATGTGATACACAATCTGCCAAATCAAGAAGTTATCTTTAGTCTTTTAAAGTAATCATAGCCATTGAGCAGAGATCTAAGCCTCTGTACACTTGCATGTAACAAGTAAAACTAGTTTATATAAACTGAAGGCAGAAAAACAGCAACGATGCCTGTGCCATGGGTGACATTGCCTTTATCACAATCCTACAGCATGTTAGAATGCTATAATATGTTAATATATGACTGGTTGCTATGTAAAAAAAAACAAAAACATTATTTTACTATACCCCAATTCCTATGCAATTGGAAATTTGCAAAATACTTTTACATTTTTACATATAAAAACTAATATTGTAAGGTAAAAGACAAATATCATAAAACAGTGAACGCAAGCATCTAAGTGGAAATGAATTCAGGATTGAAGAACATTATTAAAATAATAACAGCTAAATAACAATATTAATGCTGGGACATGGGAGTGGGAAATATGAGGGACAATGAAATGATCATTTATGACCTTAATCCTTCCCCTCACCTTAACCTTTTCAGCCTGCCTTCGCCTCTCTTCATGTCGCCACATTTTGAGACATACCAAAGAGCCGAACAAGTAAAGAAGCATGTTGAAGAAGAGAAAGGCTATAGCTGCCACTTGACCCCCTTCCACCCTACAGAATGCCACCATCAGTGGGTTGACAGCAAAAATAGAGTAGCAGAGGCCACCACGATTTAAGTCATTGACGTAAGCAATGCCTGCAGCCATGTACAAAAGACACATGACGATGTTGATGGCAAACTCAGTGAGAGGCCACCAGTAAGAGTTAAGAAGAATAGTCCGGTAGTACATGGTCAGACCCAACCCCAACAAGATCAAAGTTACCAGCCAAACCAAACTAGCAACAATTATCACAAATGGAGTCATTGGACCATAATAGCTGTAGCCACCAGGCAACGTTCTTTGGAGTTCAGTACCAAAGAGATTGTACCACTGGTAGTCCTTCTGGATATAGGCACATGTGCAGGCAAACACCATGCCACCCAAAATTAACTGTACTCCAGACAGGATCCTGAGCAAACCAGGCCAGGACTTCATGTAAGAGTATTTTAAGCTGTATGCTTCTACCTTTTCTCCATAGTTTGAGTTCATCTCACTCTTCCTTTCCAGAGAATCTGGAGCTTTCTTTTTTTTAACATAAGGATCAGGATTAACACTCTTTGATGATGCAGTGAGAATACCACTCTTCTTCTCGATTGTGGAGTCTGTGCTAGCATCTAGTAGTGGTGTAATTGGTGGTGAGTTGTGGTAAACTTGCAAATTTTTCAGTGCAAAAGGTTCCCCCTTTGTCTTGCTTTTCCTAAAAAATCTCTTCCAGGAGTCAGGAACTAAGTGCCGTACAGGTTTCATGCTGTTGAGTTCCTGATACTGTGTATCATGTTGATCTGATAATGTTCCGACCTGCTTGCGAGCATCATGGTCATAGTAGTCAAAAGAGAAACTTGGTGCATCTCCCCAGCTTGATGTTTCTGATGGCCACACAATTGGTTTCCTGTTCTTTTGCTTCTCAGCAAGTGAAGGGAAAGAAGACATTGCTGTCATATTAGTGCGTGTGACTTCATCTGAAATGGTGCTGATGTGTATCTGTAGGCTTCAGTTTTTTTTCCATGTCCCAAAGGAGAAGTTGCTCTAGTTTATGAACCACGTGGTATGCATACCTTTCCCTCACAAATAGAAGAGGTCTGCAAAGAAATAGAACAATTAAAAATACGCTGGTGTTTTGTCCCTGTTGTCATAGTGCTAGCATGACAGCAAAAAATTAGCAAAATAATTATAGATAAAGATGTAGCACACAAAAAATAACTATCACATCACAATACAGGCATACCCCACTTTTAAGTACACAATGGGGTTTATTTACTAAAGCTGGAAAGTGCAAAATCAGGCTCACTTCTGCAAAGAAACCAATGAGCTTCCAGGTTTTATTACCAAAGCTTAATTGAACAAGCTGGATTTAGAAGCTCATTGGTTTCTATGCAGAAGTGAGCCTAATTTTGCACTTTCCAGCTTTAGTAAATAAACCCCATTGTGTACTTAAAAGTGGGGTATGCCTGTACACACACACACACGCACACATTTTTAAGCTTCCAATGAAGCTATTATATAGATGAGGAAAGGGTCTGTTGGTTGATGGAACTGCATTATATGTAATTGCTAGTATATTTCCAAAACACAAATCCAAATTGTAATGTAGGAGAAATGCTTGGTTTTCTGCTGCATGCTAAAAATGCCTATAAAAGATAAATCCTAAAAACAAAAGCAGACATTGCCAAATAGTTACTAACATGTACAGATTATTTATTGCTAAATTTCAGCATCAAAGTACAAGGGTTCTTCAAAAAGTTTCCTTACTTTTTTAACTCTTAACTTTTTTTAACAATTTCAAAAACAAAATACATCACTTTTACTAAACTGCAAGGTCAGCCGGCTTGCCAGACAGACTAGTCACATGACACTCTTCCCCTCCTCACCTTTTCCCAAAAATATATAAAAGTGCGGAAACCCTCGTATATATGTTAACACAATCACCAAGAACTCATATAAGTGTTAAAAAAATATATATTAATTTCAAAAGTAAATTTCAGCATTTTTAAATCTGTAGCTTTCTTCACAATAATATTTGGATGACAACGCTCTATCCCTATCTCTTAATTGTACTTTTGCAATTTTACCTTGTCACATGGACTTCTGGGACAACAAGTGGTCATATCAACACACATTATGTAGGTATGCTGCACTTTTGTCACCATCAGGAAAGCTGCCTTGAGAAATGCTATGCAGGCTTCACTGGTGTGCATATATGGAGGTTGGAAGTGGCTGGAAAGAGGCTGCAACAAAGCAACAGTACTCCAACAAAATATAAAAGGTGAACATAAATATTAGAAAAGGATATGGTTTATGATGCACTTTTCAGTTATTCAGTAAGGGTTTACATCTTCTTTAAAGCGGTGATTTTGTGATTTTTACCTATAATTAGGTATAATGAATATCTCCTAAACATGCACCGTTTAGGAGATATTCACCCCGAATGCAGCCACTGACGTCACTGGTGCATGCGCTCTGAAGGTCCGGTTACTTCAGAGCTTCTTGCTGGAACCGAGGGCTCCCACACACATTAGCGGTAGTGACGTCATCGTGGCTCCAGCCACTTACAGCGCTGGAGCGCACAAACCCAGAAGAAAGACCGAGGGAAGATGTTAGCTCTCTCAGCAGTGAGAGTGCACCGCTGGAAAGGCTTAGTTCTAATGTAAGTATTTCATAATGTGCTAGTATGCGATGCATGCTAGCACATTATGCCTTTGTCTTACAGGTGAGGTTTTTTTTAACTTCTGCAGCGATATACTACTGCTTTAACGCTCTGGTGATTTTGCGTTCCCATATTTGGTAATCTTCCTGGCTTTCAACTTTATCCAGCAGGAAAGCCAGGAAGCCCTACGTTTCTACAAGCGGAGGTTAGGTGGGTTGACATTACTCTTGGTTCTATGGTGGAATCCTTGCATTTCGTAGCCTGTTCTGAACATGCAGCATAGCACCCTTATTCATCAGCTGTCACCCTATAATAGGATATGGCTTAAGAGGTTACATGACAATCACAGGGTTTGCAGTCCTAAAGTCACAGAGGCCACAGTTGATGGGGCTTAGGTAGCTAGGCAAGTAAAACCTCTGTTTTTATTGTGAATTGTTAGACAGGGTGCATTTGTTTTGTTTTTTGTTACAGGCTAGCTGGTAAGTGTGCTGGGTAATTTTTGTCTGTTGCGATGTATATTGCCCTTCCATGTAGACCTTACTTCAAAGGCTAGTTATAAATTGGTATAAACAAGTGAGTCCAAGAATCACAAACGTGACACAATAGTAAAAGTTTGAATGTTGTATCACCAACTTCCTCCACCTTGTGCGACCACCACCAAAAAAATTGGATGTGCCCTTACCAAAGAGCATTGACCACCTATTATGGGGGGTCAACATAGGCTTGTATGTCTGGAAAACTCCACGTCTGTAAAGAGGTCCACTCAACAGAAACTTCAAGCCAAACATCAGGTTTCTTTTACCCCAACCATGACATCAGGTCATGTACCCCAAATGAGAGACAAAAGCCACAATAGTGTAAAACCTTTTTTACCAGGATTTAATGAAGGTAATGCTCTGGATGAAGTCCGATTAGCGACGAAACCGGTTGATCGATAACGTCATTTCCTGTCATTGCGTTTGGATAATCTACCTCTGTACTTGCTGTGTCCAGTACATGCTGTTTTTATCATCTTTTCATGTAAGTGCATTACCTTCATTAAATCCTGGTAAAAAAGGTTTTACACTATTGTGGCGTTTGTCTCTCATTTGGGGTACATGACCTGCTGTCACGGTTGGAGTAAAAGAAACCTGATGTGGTTTTACGTGGTGACTTTAAGTTTCTGTTGGGTGGACCTCTTTACAGACGTGGAGTTTTCCAGACATACAAGCCTATGTTGACCCCCCATAATAGGTGGTCTACGCTCTTTGGTAAAGCCACAAGGTGGAGGAAGTTGGTGACACAACATTCAATCTTTCACTATTGTGTCACGTTCATGACTTTTGGACTTACTTGTTTATATAATTTATTTACTGTTTATTTCATTTAAGCGCTTGTTCACTCATTTCATTTTTGTGATAATATCTCACTTGATTGTTGCAGCTGCAATTTTTGTTTTTGTTTATCAAAAGCGCAGTTTATTTATTTAGTTATAAATTGGGGTGGTTGCCATCTTTTTTGGCAGTTGGGCAAGTAATCTACAGTCGGGTGAGAGGACCTTCATTGTCAAGACTGGCATGCGTGCTGCCAGGAGTCTATTTCCACGTAGCTTTTCCAGAACACCCAAATACTATGGATCTTTTCCCCAATTGCTACCAAAGTACTCTAGTTCCAAGGAGGTAGCCCTCCTGTGTCTGTTTGCCTGTGTTGACAGGCCGACAGGCACTGTAGTTGTCCGCATGTAATTGCACATGAAGCAGTTACATGTGCTTTAGGACATCTGAGTGGCCCTGGACACAAACTCTCTGCATCCACGGCTGCTCATCTATCCCTAATTGCATGTACCTGCTTAACATGCAGTTACATACGAACACCTGCTATTGCCTGTCAAACTGTCATTGTAAAGGCTTTCTGGCCATGACTGACCACAAACACATCCTTGCCGATGCATGGCCCTAACTGTCCATGTACATGAGATAATAGGAGCAACAAGCCTAAAAGTGAAGAAAAAAACTACAATATTGGGTCAATGTCAGAAAGGGGCTTGTACAGAAGATTTGAACCCTTGTCACCCCTAGGAAAAGCGTTCCGTTTTCAAAGTGAGTTTGACTGGCGTATAAGTGGTGATATGTCTCCTCACTGCCAGTTTTATTCTGGAAAAGGCTACACCCCTGCTTTGCAACTGAGTGCATAGGACGCAGTTGTGGCTGGTTGCAGTGCCGAACAATCTATCTGAGTGTGTCATGCCACTGAATGCAACAGGGGGTTTAATTTGTGCCGTGGCCGTGAAGCAAAGTGTCGCGGCTACAGCATGTGTACAGTCCTAAGCAGCTGAATTCCCTTGTTTAGGTGGATGGTCAGAGGGTGGTGAAACTGCAACTCAACCAACTGCTTTTATCACCTTCCCCAAGCCACCTGTGTGAACCAGCATATACAGTAATACGAAGTAAACGGAACTGGCAGTGCACAAAAATGCACTTACAGAAATATTTTTCCTTCAGAACAATAATTCTCTCCAAACTTCCAAAACTGGCTCCAGTAACTCACTGCTCAGTCATAGTTTTTTTTTCTCAAGAAGACATAGACAGCAGAATTAAAACAACCAAGGACTCTCTTAAGGCACAGTTTTCTAAGAAATAATTTGATTCTCTCTGTTTTGTCTTTGCACTAGTCATCACAGGAAATACCAGCAATTAAAAGGAAAAACAGTGTGCTCATGTCGTGAAATATAGTAAAAAACAGAGTAAATAGCAATGGGTGGTTTTGCAATTGGTTATACAGGCAAAAGTGGCTAAGCGACAAGGCTCTTGAGGAACACAGGCCAATCACAGGTTTGACCAACATTCTAGTGCTTTGCTGTTCAAAGACATTTAATATATTCTAAAAACATTCTCTGGTATAATATATACTTACTCTACAGTTGTTAAGAAGATAAGCAGCATGCAGCAGTAGACTGAAAATAAACAATTTTACACCAAATACAATATAAAAGATACAATAACATTTCATGTGATGAGCTTTCGAAGGTTTAAGGGTCCACTGTGAAGATAAGCCAAGACTGAAAACTGAGGGCTAGGTAATGATAAAATTCTTCTCTTACCTTGCTTTGATTATATCTGAGACCCATTTTCCGACGGTTCTTAACTTGAGAGTCAGTCAGTACTAGGGAGAACAGCTATAAGTATACATGTTTAACTCCTGGCATTTGTCTCTGCCCATATTTCACTGACAGGCGCTCTAGTCTCCTGGTTCAGTTATCTGCATGTATTATGTGAAGTCCAGTTATTAATTAACTGCAGGCCAGGGAGCAGCCAAAAGGGAGGTATGCTGGTAGAGTCAGTATTAGTATTTAACGCTGCAGCTCCTCCCAGATCCAAGACATTCTATATTTATTTCCTGTATTCCATTTGTAAGCAATTTTCTATAACACAAGTCCATACATTCTGTCTCATTTGTTTGCAATGTTTTAATGCACTAAAAAAAGAGATCCCTATATCTCATAGTGAAAGCTGGTTTAGAAATAGATTTTTGAGTAAGTAGCATTAGTTGTCTGTTGGAAACACGAGTTTATCAGTCCAGTGTAACGTCACCACCTGAAACAAGCATGAAGTGATTTGATCTCAGTACACATACTGTCATTGTAGTCCACTTTATGTTGGGCAAAAGAGTATTGCTAGGATGAAGAAGCACTGCCCAGCTATGTACAGGCAATAGTGTTTAGGAAGGATATAAGACTGGCCTAGAGTCTGAAATATGTATCACCACTTTGCAGAGGAGTGCTTAGGTGGGTTTAGGAACATACCCCTCAAATCTAAGACCTTAACAGACACATACAAATCGAAAGAATCATTTTTTAAATTATATAGCAGAATATATCCTTAGAGCTACAGTAACACTTTCTCTAAACCGACTTTAAAAAAATAATTAATTAAAATAGCACACCACTAGCAAACTCTCATTATGGTCAACATTTGATATACTAGGTTTCCACCTGACTCCCATTGCTTTACTTGTCTGGCTGTCACCTATGCATAGGCCAAAACTCTCAAACCCATCCTTACTCAATCCTAGTGGGTTGAGAGGGGAGTAATTTCTAGGAAAGGGTCCCTGAGAAAGCAATATCCTGGCCATCAAATCCACATTTGTGCAACATAAAAATTTGCAGGTTGGGAGTAAGAAAGCAACGACTGCAAGATCTTTGGAAGCTCCACCAAGTACTCTTGAGAAATGACCTCACCTCACTTCTCTCATTTAGGAATCCTTCACTGCTCCATATTGCCACCAGGAACTGAAGACCCAACCCAATTCCATTGGCGGTAGAGTCAAAGGCCTCCGGGATACTGTATCTATACTCTACTCATTATAAATGGTATAAAAAAATTTCAGCAACTTTAGGAAACATGACATCTCGTTCAGAGAACATTCCCAATACTTACAAATATTATACTATATTACTGTATATTTGGTATATATTATATATTATATACCATCCTTCAAACCATCCCTCCCCACTCTCACTCACTCCCTTTAAAATAGATGCCATTCAGATCCACATACTCCTAGTCTTACCTCTATAATCTATGCCTGCATATCATCTTGCAAAGCTATCACCCCCTTATCTACCAAACACAATGGGAAACTGATCTTGGGTCCCTGACCCCTTAAAATTGGTGTGATATCTGTATGACTACTATCAAATGTTCCTTTAATGTTGTAGAAATAAACGATTCTAGGTGCTATTGTACATCTATTTGAATAGCGTGATATATTCCAACCTCCAAGGCTCCGGAACTCTGAAGCAAAAATACAAAAATTTTCACATTATCCTCCATAAAACCATATTCATGGGCCCGTGAGTAATCCCGACCCCCACCTTCACCATACAGAGCAAACACTTCTACTAAATATGTTCATTGCCATTAATCTGACAATATAACCAGAGACTGGAAACCAACCTAAGCTTCACAAAACAGAGTAGACAGAATTACAATTAATGAGAGAGCGAAAGCAGTCTAAAATGATATCCACAAGAAGCTTCCAAAGGTCTTGCAGTCATTGCTTTCTTACTCCCAACCTGCAATTTTTTATGTTACACAAATGTGGATTTGATGGTCAGGATATTGCTTTCTCAGGGACCCTTTCCTAGAAATGACTCCCCTCTCAACCCCTGGACACTAATTCACCTCTTCCCTTTCTCTGTTTCCCTGCATTTCCTCCTCTTTCCTTTAAATCTCTCTATTACTCTCTCTCTCTTTTGAACCACATACTAAATTGCTCCACTTACTTCCCTCGCCCTCTTTCCATGCTCCCACTCATGTTTGTGCCTAGAACCAATACTGCCTGTTATACCAGTTTATAATATTATATTATTATAATTTTCAGATACATTTCCCCCAAACTCTTATTGTTCTGTTACCAAACTGTTAACTTCTAATGTGCTTACCTATAATGTTTCCTCCCCTACCTGGCTCCAGAACCTTGGCTAAGTGAGTTTGATAGTAATGTTGGCAGTGCCTCTACCCAGGACAGGGCCTCTGTGAACAAAGGGGATTCCCTTCCTGGGAAATAATTCAGTAATCTAGACAAAGTAATTGGGAGCAGTAGAATCACTGCAGCCAGCATATAACATTAACCATTAGCATACAGATCCACACTAGTGTAGCATATCTCTCGTAAGAGCTGCTGAGTTAGGGTTCCCTACTGCTGCACAGACAGTCACTTAGCTTTTTCTTCATTCACTCAGACACAGAAAGCTGTCCTTGGCTTGTTTTTGTTGTTTTATTAGGGGATGAAAACTTGAATGGGGTAGGGAATTATGGTATGTTCAACTTGAAAAAACAAACAAACACAGCACAAAGTGACAACTTCCTCCCTATTTACACTTCTTCCTTCCTTCTGCACAAACTTGATTCCTTTGTACAGCACCTGCTGTGAACTCCTGGTGGAACCAATGGGGGAGTGGTACTTTATATGAATCACGTGGGTATAAAAATATATATTAGTATATATGGATAATATAATACATAATGGTAATCATGTCATGTAATATATAACAGTTAATGTAAATACATATATGCATACAATGGAGGCAAAAAGCCACATGATTGCACACAGTTAATCACATAATACTGAGCATAGTCTGGTAAAGCATAAAATAGATTAAGAGCATATGACAGCTCTACGCGTTTCGTAGATTGATCTACTCTTCAGGAGCATGCACGTGGATTGCGTCTGAAATGTACTGATGAACTGAATTTCTGAGAGGTATGACCCTGTCAAGGAAAAGGGGGAGTTAAAAATATTAAGATAGAAATTAAACTAGTATGACCCCGACTCCCTGAGATACTTACAGATGTAGCTAGATTATAGGGATGTGGCACTTGAGATCGGAGACCCCTTAAGGGCATCACTGCTGGAAGCTGAGGTGGTGTGGGCGACCTGAAGCCCAACAAGGACAGTATCCGTGGAAGGCAAGTGTCCAGGAAGGGAGAATGGTAATCATTATGGGTGGAACTAGATATAGATGTGCCTAGTTCAAAGTTAATCATTGGTATTTGTTATAGACCATCCAATGTTAATAAGGAGGTGGAGACTGAGCTCCTTGCACAGATGAAAAGGGCTGCAAGGGCTGGTATGGTGATAATAATGGAGGATTTTAACTATCCGGAAATTGACTGGAGTAATGGCACTGCTGGAACAGTTAAAGGGCAAAAATGTATAAACCTATTACAGGACAATTTTATGGTCCAGTTTATTGAGGCCCCAACTAGGAATGATGCTCTGTTGGACCTGGTAATCTCAAACCATGCAGAGCTTATTACTAATGTTCATATAAAAGATCATCTGGGTAGCAGTGACCATAACATGATTTCATTTAATGTTAGCTGTAAGCAAAAAACTCATACGGAAAAGATAAAAACACTTAACTTTAACTACTTGAGGTCCGGGCCATAGCCGAATGACGGCCACAGCGCGGACCTCAATTTCCAGGAGGCTGTCATGGGACGTCCTCCCCTGTGCACGCGCACCGCATGCACCCTGCAGGGCGCGCTGTGATCACCGAGTCAAGGAGACTCGAATGATCACAGATCTGAGTAAGGGGCCAGTCCCGGCCCCTTACCATGTGATCAGCTGTCAGCCAATGACAGCTGATCACATGATGTAAACAAAAGCTCGGTGATCGGTTTCATTTTCTCCTCATGCTGACAGCGTGAGAAGAAAAAAAAGCCGATCACCGGCTTATGTCAAAGGGACATTGGTCCCGAAGAGGAAAGAGGCACATATGCCTCATCTGTGCCTGCAAGTGCCATCTGTCATTGCCACCTGCCAGTGCCCACAGTGCCCAGCAGTGCCACCTATCAATGCCCACAAGTGCCACTGTCACGTACCTGGTAGGTGGAGCCCGGAATGCAGAGAACGGCCTCTCGTATACCTCTGACTTAAGAACCCCTGAAGGTGTGAACAGGGACTCGAAAGTACAGAGGGGCACAAGTGCCTGACTGGAACACTGGAGCAGAAGGCAGGATCCTGTAGTCAGCAGGGAGGTGCACTGTAGTCCCGTAGCAGGTTGCAGACAGCAGGGAGGTGCACTGTAGTCCCGTAGCAGGTTGCAGACAGCAGGGAGGTGCACTGTAGTCCCGTAGCAGGTTGCAGACAGCAGGGAGGTGCACTGTAGTCCCGCAGCAGGTTGCAGACAGCAGGGAGGTGCACTGTAGTCCCGTAGCAGGTTGCAGACAGCAGGGAGGTGCACTGTAGTCCCGCAGCAGGTTGCAGACAGCAGGGAGATGCAGACAAGCCGGGTCAAGGTACTGGCGGGCAGATCAGGTACAGAAGGGCAAACCAAGAGAATAGTCAGAGTCCAAGCCAAGATCGGGGCGGGCAGCAAGCAGGTAAGTCAGGAACAAGCCAAGTAAGTACTGGATACAAGAAAACTGGTAACAAGGTAGCAGGGGTCTCAGGAAACGCTGTAGACCGGACAGCAAGGCAGCATTGAAACAGTCTTCTTTAAATAGCCTATCTTTGGCGCCAAGTGGCGCTATTGCGCATGCGCGTACGTTTGTTAGCACTAATAGAGATATTGGTACTATTGCGCATGTGCGTACGTTTGTTAGCACTATTAGCGCCATTGGCGCTATTGCGCGCCCGCGAGCGCCGGATGGCGCTTCTATGCACAGGCATTCGTTTAAAACTGCAAGAGGGCTTTTCCTGACAGCCACCTATCAATGCCCACCTGTGGTGCCAATCAGTGCCACCTAGCAGTGCTGCCATCAGTTTAAGTAATCAGTGCCCATCACTGCCACCCATCAGTGCCCATCACTGCCACCCATCAGTGCCCATCACTGCCACCTATCGGTGCCCATCAGTGCCGCCACATCAGCGTACATCAACGAAGGAGCAAAATTAACTGTTTGCACAATTTTATAACAAAATATAAAAAATATATACATTTTTTTTTAAAAATTCGATCTTTTTCAATTTTTTTTAACAAAAAATAAAAACCACAGAGGTGATCAAATACCACCAAAAGAAAGCTCTATTTGTGGGGAAAAAATGATAAAAATTTCATTTGGTTACAGTGTAGCATGACCGCGCAATTGCCATTCAAAATGCAACAGCGCTAAAAGCTGAAAATTGGTCTGGACAGGAGGGGGGTTTAAGTGCCCAGTAAGCAAGTGGTTAAGAGAGACAATTTTCAAAGGATGAGGGCTGCTCTCTAGGACTGGGAGGGAATATTGGCAGCAATGGACACAGAACAGAAATGGGAATTTTTCAAAGTGACTGTAAACTCACTGCAAAGTATATTTAATAGGCAATACGTTTAAAAGGCTAAAAACAAAACCTATGTGGCTCACGGCCAAAGTTAAAATGGCTGTAAACAATAAAAAAAGAGCTTTTAAAAAATATAAAAATGAAGGGAACTTTATCATCCTTTAAATGTTACAAAGAATATAACAGAATATGTAAAAAAGAAATCAAGGACGTAAAAATTCAAAATGAACGATAGATTGCAAAAGATAGTAGGACAAACCCAAAAAATTTCTTCAAATATATTAATAGTACAAAGGTCAGGTCTGAGCATGTAGGCCCTTTACAAAATAATCTAGAGTGGGTGATTGGGGACAAAGAGAAGGCAAATTTATTAAATATTTTCTTCAGCTCTGTGTATACAAAGAGCATAGGGGAGCTCATGTCCAGAATGGGGGTGGTAGTGACACAGCCCCAAATGATCCACATTGGCTCAAAAGTGATATGGTCTAGAAATATTTAGACAGAATAAAGGTGGAGTAAAGCACCTGGACCAGATGGCATCCACCCACGGATCCTAAAAGAATTGAGCTCTGTCATTTCAAAGCCATTGTTTCTACTATTTAGGGACTCGTTAACCGCTTGCCGACCAGCCACTGTCATTATACTGCGGCAGGTCAGCACGTTCCTGCAAGCCGTCGTAGCTATACGTTGGTTCCTTTAAGCGGGATAGCAGGTGCGCTTCCGCTGCACTAAGGGGGTGCCGATGCTCGTGGCCAACGATCACGATGACCGCTGGCCATGAGCGATCATGGGCACGAGAGGCAGAACAGGGACATGTGTGTAAACACACAAATACCTATTCTGTGAGGAGAGACAGATTGTGAGTTCCTAATAGCTAGGAACCACGATCTGTCATCCCCTTTAGTCAATCCCCTCTCCCTACAGTTAGAACACACAGTCAGGGAACACAGTTAACCCCTTGATCGCCCCTAGTGTTAACCCCTTCCCTGCCAGTGACATTTATACAGTAAAATATAAAGTAAGTGTAGCGCTATGAAGAATATGTAGAAAAGTCCAATGTCATAACATTAAACCGGCAGTCCAAAGTAGACCTGACAAAGAAGAGACTTCCTGGGGAATGGGACAGGAAAATCTTCAGGAGCTAGACACTTCAAATTCATGTATCATCTGGAGAAAAAATATACACACCACCACCAATATTGAAGAGGCTTACCAGATAGAGTGGACCCGCCAGGGCATACGCCAGGAGGGGTCAGATAGGCTTAGGTGGTGAGTGTCTGCAGACGGCCTGGAGGAGTGATGAAGTGGCTCTCACGTTGCTATGTCAACCAAACGGATGTCTGAACCGAGGAGTGTGGAACAGCCGACACATAGACCGGGTCCCTCGGAGCGATGTTGTAGACCAAATGATAAAGGGGCAAAGAAAGAAAGGGCCAAATAGTGTAAATCCTTATAAAACTGAGAATTTTATTAACATGGGTATACACTAGGGATGAGCTTCGTGTTCGAGTCGAACCCATGTTCGACTCGAACATCGGCTGTTCGACCGTCCGTCGAATTGCGAACGTTATGGGCCGTTCGCGCCAAATTCGTGTGGCTCGTCACGGCCCATAATTCACTGCGGCATCGCAGTGCATTGCTGGCTGATGATTGGCCAAGCATGCACTATGACCCGCATGCTTGGCCAATCACAGCGCCGTCAGTAGAGAGAGCTGTAATTGGCCAAAGCCAGGGTGGCTTTGGCCAATTATGGCTCAGGGGATTTAGTACACGCCCCACACTATATAAGGCCGCCTGCACGGCGGCCCTGTGTAGTGTGTTCCGGTGTGCTGATAGAGAGAGAGACAGACAGTGTCATTTTATTTGAGTTAGCTAGATTAGGCTAGATCTGTTCCTGCTATTTACATTTAGTGCAGTGCGTCCTGCTCACAGTGTTCAGCTAGATCCGTTCCTGCTATTTACATTTAGTGCAGTGCGTCCTGCTCACAGTGTTCAGCTAGATCTGTTCCTGCTATTTACATTTAGTGCAGTGCATCCTGCTCACAGTGTTCAGCTAGATCCGTTCCTGCTATTTACATTTAGTGCAGTCAGTGCGTCCTGCTCACAGTGTTCAGCTAGATCCGTTCCTGCTATTTACATTTAGTGCAGTCAGTGCGTCCTGCTCACAGTGTTCAGCTAGATCTGTTCCTGCTATTTACATTTAGTGCAGTGCGTCCTGCTCACAGTGTTCAGCTAGATCCGTTCCTGCTATTTACATTTAGTGCAGTGCGTCCTGCTCACAGTGTTCAGCTAGATCCGTTCCTGCTATTTACATTTAGTGCAGTGCGTCCTGCTCACAGTGTTCAGCTAGATCCGTTCCTGCTATTTACATTTAGTGCAGTGCGTCCTGCTCACAGTGTTCAGCTAGATCTGTTCCTGCTATTTACATTTAGTGCAGTGCGTCCTGCTCACAGTGTTCAGCTAGATCTGTTCCTGCTATTTACATTTAGTGCAGTGCGTCCTGCTCACAGTGTTCAGCTAGATCCGTTCCTGCTATTTACATTTAGTGCAGTCAGTGCGTCCTGCTCACAGTGTTCAGCTAGATCCGTTCCTGCTATTTACATTTAGTGCAGTCAGTGCGTCCTGCTCACAGTGTTCAGCTAGATCTGTTCCTGCTATTTACATTTAGTGCAGTGCGTCCTGCTCACAGTGTTCAGCTAGATCCGTTCCTGCTATTTACATTTAGTGCAGTGCGTCCTGCTCACAGTGTTCAGCTAGATCCGTTCCTGCTATTTACATTTAGTGCAGTGCGTCCTGCTCACAGTGTTCAGCTAGATCCGTTCCTGCTATTTACATTTAGTGCAGTGCGTCCTGCTCACAGTGTTCAGCTAGATCTGTTCCTGCTATTTACATTTAGTGCAGTGCGTCCTGCTCACAGTGTTCAGCTAGATCTGTTCCTGCTATTTACATTTAGTGCAGTCAGTGCGTCCTGCTCACAGTGTTCAGCTAGATCCGTTCCTGCTATTTACATTTAGTGCAGTGCGTCCTGCTCACAGTGTTCAGCTAGATCTGTTCCTGCTATTTACATTTAGTGCAGTGCGTCCTGCTCACAGTATTCAGCTAGATCCGTTCCTGCTATTTACATTTAGTGCAGTCAGTGCGTCCTGCTCACAGTGTTCAGCTAGATCCGTTCCTGCTATTTACATTTAGTGCAGTCAGTGCGTCCTGCTCACAGTGTTCAGCTAGATCTGTTCCTGCTATTTACATTTAGTGCAGTGCGTCCTGCTCACAGTGTTCAGCTAGATCCGTTCCTGCTATTTACATTTAGTGCAGTGCGTCCTGCTCACAGTGTTCAGCTAGATCCGTTCCTGCTATTTACATTTAGTGCAGTGCGTCCTGCTCACAGTGTTCAGCTAGATCCGTTCCTGCTATTTACATTTAGTGCAGTGTGTCCTGCTCACAGTGTTCAGCTAGATCTGTTCCTGCTATTTACATTTAGTGCAGTGCGTCCTGCTCACAGTGTTCAGCTAGATCTGTTCCTGCTATTTACATTTAGTGCAGTCAGTGCGTCCTGCTCACAGTGTTCAGCTAGATCCGTTCCTGCTATTTACATTTAGTGCAGTGCGTCCTGCTCACAGTGTTCAGCTAGATCCGTTCCTGCTATTTACATTTAGTGCAGTGCGTCCTGCTCACAGTGTTCAGCTAGATCCGTTCCTGCTATTTACATTTAGTGCAGTGCGTCCTGCTCACAGTGTTCAGCTAGATCTGTTCCTGCTATTTACATTTAGTGCAGTGTGTCCTGCTCACAGTGTTCAGCTAGATCCGTTCCTGCTATTTACATTTAGTGCAGTCAGTGCGTCCTGCTCACAGTGTTCAGCTAGATCCGTTCCTGCTATTTACATTTAGTGCAGTCAGTGCGTCCTGCTCACAGTGTTCAGCTAGATCTGTTCCTGCTATTTACATTTAGTGCAGTCAGTGCGTCCTGCTCACAGTGTTCAGCTAGATCTGTTCCTGCTATTTACATTTAGTGCAGTGCGTCCTGCTCACAGTGTTCAGCTAGATCCGTTCCTGTTATCTTCCTACTGACAGGCAGGCTTGTCTGGTTACAGTATATAAAGCTACCTGAAGAAAATTACAGGTGTTCTATCCCAGCTTAGTGCAGCTACAGGCCATTAGTATGTCTGGAAGGCCAAGAAGGAGAGGCAGACAGTCACAAGCCAATAAGAGAGGGCAAGCAGGCTCTGTGTCTAGTGCTGGTCGTGGAGACGGTGCATCCTCATCAGCCCGTGGCCATGGGACACGCTTGGCCTTTTTTTCGGCAGCTGGCCGTGTTGAGCCGCAACATGCAGAAAACTTGGTCGAGTGGATGACCAAGCCGTCCTCATCCTCCTCATCCTCTCTCACCCATGCCCAGGGTGCTTTGTCTGGCAAAGCAGCAGCCTCTTCCCTCAGCTCAATGTCATCAGTGACTCCTTCCCTAGCTCCACCATGTCCTCATGAGGATTCCCTCGAACTGTTTGACCACAGTGTTGGGTACATGCTCCAGGAGGATGCCCAGCGTTTGGAAGGCTCTGATGATGATACTGAGCTCGATGAAGGCAGTAACATGAGCACGGACAGAGGGGGTGCCCAAGAAGGACAGCAATCTGGCAGTCATGCTCCCCCTGCTGCAGCATACTGCCAGGTTTGCTCCAGTGATGAGGAGGGAGGGGATGATGAGGTCACTGACTCAACGTGGGTGCCTGATAGGAGAGAGGAGGAGGAGGAGGAGGAGGAGGCGGCACATCACCAACGAGGCAGGATGCCCTCCAGGGGCCAGCCTAAGGGCAGCACATTGACTGCATCACACCCCAAAGCTCCACATGTGCAGGGCGCTGCAGTCTCTGCGCGTTATTCAAAAAGTTCTTTGGTGTGGGCCTTTTTTGAGACGAGTGCATCAGATCTCACCGCTGCTATTTGCAACATATGTCTCAAGCGTATCTCGCGTGGCCAAAACATCTCCCGCTTGGGTACCACATGCTTGACCAGACATATGTTGACCTGCCATGCAGTTCGTTGGCAAGCATATCTAAAAGACCCACACCAAAGAACAAAGAGGATCTCTCCTTGCTCCTCATCAGCTGAGATTTCCAACCCCACTAGACCTTCAGTCCTCTCTGAGACCTGCAGTGAGAGGAATGAAGGTGTAGAATTAGGTGTGTCACAGCCAAGTACTTGTGGGCAATCTGCTTTTGGTACACCGACGCCAGATTGTACCAGGCAAATTTCCCTGCCCCAGCTGCTGCACCGCTGAAAGAAGTTTGCTCCCAGCCATCCACATGCCCAGCGGTTGAATGCTAGCTTGGCAAAATTGCTAGCACTTCAACTGCTGCCTTTTCAGTTGGTAGACTCTGCCCCCTTCCGTGAGTTTGTGGAATGTGCGGTTCCTCAGTGGCAGGTACCCAAACGCCACTTTTTCTCACGGAAGGCGATTCCAGCTCTCTACCGGCATGTGGAAGGCAATGTCCATGCCTCGCTGGACAGGGCGGTCAGCGGTAAGGTGCATATTACCGCTGACTCATGGTCCAGCAGGCATGGACAGGGACGTTACTTAAGTTTCACGGCGCATTGGGTGACTCTGCTGGCAGCTGGGAAGGATGCAGGACAAGGTGCAGTAGTGTTGGAGGTTGTTCCGCCACCACGCCTCCAAAATGCTGATTGTGACACACCTCTCTCCTCCACCCCCTCCTCTTCTTCTTCCTCCATGGCCTCTTCCTCGGAACCAGCGGTGCTCCGTAGGCGTTCAAGGGGCTACGCAAGTACGCAGGCCAAAAGATGCCATGCGGTGCTTGAGCTGGTGTGCTTGGGGGACAGGAGCCACACTGGGGCAGAGGTTCTGTCAGCTCTGCAGGGGCAAGTTCAGAGGTGGTTGACGCCACGCCAACTTAAGGCAGGAATGGTGGTTTGCGACAATGGCACCAACCTCCTCTCTGCCCTCCGACAGGGACAACTGACCCATGTGCCCTGTTTGGCTCACGTCCTTAACTTGGTGGTGCAGCGGTTCTTGGGCAGGTACCCGGGCTTACAGGATGTCCTGAGGCAGGCCAGGAAAGTCTGTGTGCATTTCCGCCGGTCATATAATGCCAGTGCTCGGCTGACGGACCTGCAAAAGGAGTTTAACCTGCCCAAGAACCGCCTAATCTGTGACATGCCCACCAGGTGGAACTCAACATTGGCCATGCTGCAGCGGCTGCACACGCAGCAGAGGGCCATCAATGAGTACCTGTGCGACTATGGCACCAGGACAGGGTCAGGGGACCTTGGTTTTTTTTCCCCACGCCAGTGGGCCATGATCAGGGATGCATGCACTGTCCTGTCACCATTCGAGGAGGCCACGAGGATGGTGAGCACTGACAGTGCATGCATCAGTGACACTGTCCCCCTTGTCCACCTGTTGGAGCACACGCTGCGTGGAATAATGGACAGGGCACTTGAGGCAGAACAGAGGCAGGAAGAGGAGGACTTCCTTAGCTCTCAAGGCCCCCTTTATCCAGACAGTGTTCCTGCGTGCCCGCCGATCACACAGGAAGAGGACGAGGAGGAGGAGGAGGAGGAGGAGGAAGATTGTGTCAGTATGGAGGTGGAGCCTGGCACTCAGCATCAGCAGTCTTTAAGGGATCAGTCCCAAGGAACACATGGACTTGTACGTGGCTGGGAGGAGGTGGCTGCGGACGTTGTTTTCCTTAGTGACCCAGAGGACTCCGGACCGAATGCCTCAGCAAACCTACGCTGCATGGCCTCCCTGATCCTGCAAAGCCTGCGTAAGGATCCTCGTATTCGTGGTATCAAGGAGAAGGACCAATACTGGCTGGCAACCCTCCTTGATCCACGTTACAAGGGTAAGGTTGCGGACCTTATCTTGCCATCGCAGAGGGAGCAGAGGATGAAACATCTTCGGGAGGCCTTGCAGAAAGGTCTGTGCAACGCGTTCCCAGAGACTGGGAGGTTACAAACTCCTGTTTCTGGACAACGTGTTGCTGAGGCTTCGGTCAGTCAAAGAAGGAGCGGTGGAGAAGGTGGCCGTCTGACCGATGCGTTCAGACAATTTTTTGGTCCGCAGCCCCAAGGTATGATCGGTTCCAGCAACCATCGCCAGCGTCTGTTTTACATGGTGCAGGAATACCTAGGGGCAAGATCAGACTTGGACACCTTTCCCACCGAAAATCCTCTGGGTTACTGGGTCTTGAGGATGGATCACTGGCCAGAGCTTGCACAGTATGCAATTGAGCTACTGGCCTGTCCTGCATCCAGCGTTCTTTCGGAACGCACATTCAGTGCTGCTGGAGGCGTGGTAACCGATCACAGGGTGCGTCTGTCCACTGACTCGGTCGATCGGCTGACCTTCATAAAAATGAATCAGTCTTGGATCACCACCAGCTACCAAGCACCTGATGCTGATGTAACTGAATAATTTTTTTCAGATCCCTTCAAAGACTGCCTATGCTGATGCTGAGTGACTATCCCTGAGTAATTATCCTCTTCCTCCTCAATCATCACGCTGATAGCTTGTAAGAACATTTTTGGTTCTGGGCGCCACCACCAGTGCCTAAGGCACAATTTTTCAGCCCCTGTATAACAGGGGCGTGTAATTACAATTTTTGATGTAATACTTTGCAGCAGGGCTCGTTCCTGCATTCCAACTAGAGTGTCTGTGAGGGGTTGCAGTGTTGTGGCACCAGCACCAGTGCCTAAGGCCCAATTTTTCTGCCCCTGTCTAACAGGGGCGTGTAATTACAATTTTTGATGCAATACTTTGCAGCAGGGCTCGTTCCTGCGTTCCAACTAGAGTGTCTGTGAGGGGTTGCAGTGTTGTGGCACCAGCACCAGTGCCTAAGGCCTAATTTTTCAGCTCCTGTTCAACAGGGGCATGTAATTACAATTCTTGATCTAATATTTCACAGCAGGGCCCTGTGAGGGCTTACAGTGTTTTGGCCACAGCAACACCTAAGGCCCAAATTTCTGCTGAGTATATAGGGCAGGACCCTACTTTCAAACATCTAACTTACAAACGACTCCTACTTGCAAACGGAAGGAGACAACAGGAAGTGAGATGAAATCTACCCCTAGGAAGGGAAATTCTCTCATGTAAGAGTTAATATGGGAAAACAATTTCTCCTTTCCACTGATGCTTTCCAATCCTTGTTCCACAAAAAAACCCAAATTTTCAAAAAACATTTTTCATTGGGACAAAAAAGTGAGGTGAAATCTTCTGAAGAGGAGGAAAGACGCAAAACAAATGTCACAGGGGTGATAACCCTTCCCTATGTTTTCCAAAAAGCTTAGAAAAGATTTTTTGGCTGGAGCTAAACACGTTAAAAATGTTCAAAATTACAAACAGATTCTACTTAACAACAAACCTACAGTCCCTGTCTTGTTTGCACCGCCTGTATACTGCTGTTCAGAGTATATAGGGACCTTTCCTTATTTTAATTTGGGTGCGGGGTTCCCCTTAATATCCATACAAGACCCAAAGGGCCTGGTAATGGACTGGGGGGTACCCATGCCGTTTGTCTCACTGATTTTCATCCATATTGCCAGGACCCGACATGACATTAAACCCGCAAGCAGTTTTAAATGAGATTTTTTCCTTTAAAAATGACATTTGGTGCAGGGACTGTTCTAAACATGGGAAACACGCGTCACTTTACAGGCATACTATAGACACCCCCCAGGTACGATATTTAAAGGAATATTTCACTTTTTTTTTTTTACTTTAAGCATCATTAAAATCACTGCTCCCGAAAAAACGGCCGTTTTTAAAAGTTTTTTTTGCATTGATACATGTCCCCTGGGGTAGGACCCGGGTCCCCACACCCTTTTTAGGACAATACCATGCAAATTAGCCTTTAAAATGAGCACTTTTGATTTCGAACGTTCGAGTCCCATAGACGTCAATGGGGTTCTAACGTTCGTGCGAACTTGCGGTCCGTTCGCGGGTTCTGGTGCGAACCGAACCGGGGGGTGTTCGGCTCATCCCTAGTATACACTCACATGCAGATACATTAAAAGACAGCGCTGTAATAAAAGTGGCGACAGTGGGGTCCTACCCGACGCGTTTTGTCTTCATAGACGTCGTCTGGGGGGTTACCCCCACTGTAGCCATCAAAATATATATAAAGAATCAATCAAAGTCCATGAAAATCACCTGTACAGCTGCGGAACTCTCACTTCCGGTTTCGAGGCAAAATGGCCGACCGGCGTGCGTTCCACGCCTCACATTAATAGAAACCGGAAGTGAGGAAGAGGGATATAGTCATGAAAAAACTTATTGATGCATACACATGAATTATAAATCAATATACAAGAGTACACATGCCCCAAGAGTGTAGTAGTGTGTAAGCAAACAAAATAGATCTGTATTGGGAATTGGGAAAAGCGCTGCAGTGTGTGCGCGCATCTCGGTGTGTTAGTAGGTACAACGCATGCGTATACCGCGCACGCGCCGTATGTGAATGGAGCATCATAATAATGCCTGTGGAAGGGCGGGGCCACAGCAGTGCTCTTTCATTTTAGAACTATTAGAGTTTGCCACCAAGAGAAGTTATTTTTGGTTCGATCAGCAGTACTACCTCCAATTACGCTGCGTCGCCATGGGCGCCAAATTTTCTCCTAGCCTCGCCAATTTATTTATGACCAAGTGGGAGGAGGATGTCGTCTATACCAATAGGAACCCTTCCCTCATTCTGTGGGCCCGGTATATTGACGACATCCTCCTCCTGTGGAGGGGTAGTGCTGAAACACTCGATTCATTTTTCCAACTTTTGAACAATAATGATCGGGGCATTTCCTTGTCTCACACAGCCAGTGACCACAAGGTCAACTTCTTAGATCTGGAAATTGAGTTATGTAATGAAGGATTCCGGTTCCAGACACATTTCAAAACCACAGACTGGAATAGTTTCATACCACCAGATAGCTGCCACCACCGGTCTTGGCTTGATTCAGTGCCACGCAGCCAATTCCTTAGATTATGTAGGAATTGCTTGGACACTGATTCCTTTAGAGTGCAATCTGCACTCTTAAAGGCCAAGTTCATTGACAAAAATTATGATCCCCGGCTGGTTGACCATGAGTTTCAACATGCTCTTGAAACCAACAGAGAATCGTTATTGGAAGAGAGACCTAGGAGAGAACAAGGTGACTCTTTTAGGTGGTCTCTTTTAACGTCCTTCTCCAATCAATATAGGCACATCAAGGCCATTCTATCTAAACATTGGGACATCCTTATGAATGACCGTGTTTTGGGCACTGTTTTGCCCGATAGGGCTAAAGCTATTTTCAAGGGAGCTCCCACCCTACAGAGCAAAATTGCTCCCAACATCATTAATCCCCCTATACGCCAATCCTTCTTCCATGAGATGGAAGGATTTTATTCATGCAGGAAGTGCATTGTTTGCCTACATAATTCTGGCATTGGGAGGAAAACTACATCATTCACATCATCGGTTACCCACAAAAAATATTCGATCAAACAATTTTGTACGTGTACCACTAGTCATATTGTGTATCTAATTACATGCCATTGTGGGAAACAATATGTGGGCCGCACCATCCAGTCCTTTGCCATAAGAGTAGCGGAACACATCGCGCTCATCAAAAGTGGGGATACTAAACACACCGTCCCCAGACACTACAAGCTATACCACAATCGTGTCATTGAGGGGACACGTTTTGTGGTAATCGATCGATACGTTCCTCCCTGGAGGGGGGGTGCCGCCTTGAGACTTTCTGGATCCACGAACTCCGTACTCTCTTCCCTTTGGG
Source organism: Lithobates septentrionalis (assembly GCA_037952835.1). Taxonomy (NCBI): domain Eukaryota; kingdom Metazoa; phylum Chordata; class Amphibia; order Anura; family Ranidae; genus Lithobates; species Lithobates septentrionalis. The sequence continues at coordinate 2,043,927 of JBBDGP010000671.1, read as the reverse complement.
TATGAATGTTGAATTAGATGTTAATGCCTTTATTAATAAGGCTTGATGCTCTGTCTCTGTCCCAATTTCTCTATATATGATAATGTCATTACGGCCATAAATATTTCTTTCCATGATAACTTGATGCTCCCTTGCTCCTGTTGTGTTTTCCTCTCCTTTTGGTTTGACATACTTCTTATTTTTACCTCCCATTTTTTATTTTACTTAATTTTTTTCATAGCTTCAATAACACTTGTGCACTTTTTTAATGTATATACATGTATTAGTACATGAGTTATACACACCCATTTGGTGCACTTGTCATCCCCAAGTGAGTCTGTTTAAGACCAGGCCCATTTAATATGAATATTATATATGCACACATTTTCCATATTTTCATATGCAATATAGTTTCACTTTCACTAGCATTTATATTGCTAGTTACACTCTTGAGTGACATACATATTTTTATATTCTGTATTTGTCACTTTGGTCACAAGGCCGTTTTCACATGCTTTGCTCTCTGTTGCTCGTTTATTTTTTCCCCTATCTGGGGTCACCATATGTACGTCCGCGCCGCTATTACGGCCCGGGCCTGTGCGTCCTGGGTTTGTTTATGCACAACCCTCGGCTTCTGTCTGTCCCCTATGATGGTTTTCCCCTCACGTGTTCACATCACACGTCACTCTTCCGGGCTGCATGATATTGTCCCTACCTCTGCAGCCTTCACTCCGCCCCCTCACGGTCCTAATTGAGACGTTTCCTTCTCACTGCCGTGGCCCCGCCCCTCCACAGGCATTATTATGATGCTCCATTCACATATGGCGCGTGCGCGGTATACGCATGCGCCGTACCTACTAACACACCGAGATGCGCGCACACACTGCAGCGCTTTTCCCAATTCCCAATACGGACCTATTTTGTTTGCTTACACACTACTACACTCTTTGGGCATGTGTACTCTTGTATATTGATTTATAATTCATGTGTATGCATCAATAAGTTTTTTCATGACTATATCCCTCTTCCTCACTTCCGGTTTCTATTAATGTGAGGCGTGGAACGCACGTCGGTCGGCCATTTTGCCTCGAAACCGGAAGTGAGAGTTCCGCAGCTGTACAGGTGATTTTCATGGACTTTGATTGATTCTTTATATATATTTTGATGGCTACAGTGGGGGTAACCCCCAGACGACGTCTATGAAGACGAAACGCGTCGGGTAGGACCCCACTGTCGCCACTTTTATTACAGCGCTGTCTTTTAATGTATCTGCATGTGAGTGTATACCCATTTTAATAAAATTCTCAGTTTTATAAGGATTTACACTATTTGGCCCTTTCTTTCTTTGCCCCTTTATCATTTGGTCTACAACATCGCTCCGAGGGACCCGGTCTATGTGTCGGCTGTTCCACACTCCTCGGTTCAGACATCCGTTTGGTTAACATAGCAACGTGAGAGCCACTTCATCACTCCTCCAGGCCGTCTGCAGACACTCACCACCTAAGCCTATCTGACCCCTCCTGGCGTATGCCCTGGCGGGTCCACTCTATCTGGTAAGCCTCTTCAATATTGGTGGTGGTGTGTATATTTTTACTCCAGATGATACATGAATTTGAAGCGTCTAGCTCCTGAAGACTTTCCTGTCCCATTCCCCAGGAAGTCTCTTTGTCAGGTCTACTTTGGACTGCCGGTTTAATGTTATGACATTGGACTTTTCTACATATTCTTCATAGCGCTACACTTACTTTATATTTTACTGTTGTTTACCTTGCTGGTTGTGTTAGCTGCTCATTCTATATCTTGGCAGCGCAGAATTAATTTTGTTTATACATTTATACTGTAATCAGTGTATTTTTATAGCACTATTCACTGTATAATTGTCAATCGTCCCAAAAATGTGGCATAAATCTATCCCCTATTTTGTAGACGCTATAACTTTTACACAAACCAATCAATATATGCTTATTGCAATTTTTCTTACCAAAAATATGTAGAAGAATACATATCGGCCTACAGTGAGGAAAAAAAAGTCTTTTTTTAAAAAATGTTGGGGATATTTATTACAGCAAAAAGTACAAAATATTGTGTTTTTTTCAAAATTGTCGCACTTTTTGTTTATAGCGCAAAAAAATAAAAACCGCAGAGATGATCAAATACCACCAAAAGAAAGCTCTATTTGTGGGAAAAAAAGGACGTCAATTTTGTTTGGGTACAGTGTCGCACGACCGCGCAATTGTCAGTTAAATTGACGCAGTGTGTATCACAAAAAATGCTCTGGTCATTGAGCAGTCAAATTTTTCGGGGCTGAAGTGGTTAATGACTGGAATGGTACCAATGGATTGGCGCAGGGCCAATGTGGTGCCTATATTTAAAAAGGGATCACAGTCTTTACCAAGTAACTATAGACCTGTTAGTTTAACTTCTATAGTCGGGAAGATACTGGAGAGTTTAATAAAAGACCACATAGACGAGTTCTTGCTGGAAAAAAATATTTTAACCACTTGCTTACTGGGCACCTAAACCCCCCTCCTGCCCAGACCAATTTTCAGCTTTTAGCGCTGTCACTCTTTGAACGACAATTGTGCGGTCATACAACAATGTACCCAAATGAAATTTTTATCATTTTTTCCCCCACAAATAGAGCTTTCTTTTGGTGGTATTTGATCACCTTTGGGTTTTAATTTTTTTGTTAAAAAAATTAAAAAAGACAGATTTTTAAAAAATAAAATACAAAACCGTTTTATATTTTGTTAATAAATTTTGCAAACAGGTAATTTTTCTCCTTCATTGATGTACGCTGATGAGGCTACACTGATGGGCACTGATAGGCTGCACTGATGGGCACCGATAGGCTGCACCGATGGGCACTGATAAGGCTGCACTGATGGGCACTGATGGGCACTAATAGGCGGCACTGGTGGGCACTGATAGGTGGCACTGGTGGGCACTGATAGGTGGCATTGGAGGGCACTGATGGGTGGCACTGATGGGTGGCACTGCTGGGCGGCACTGAAGGGCATTGATAGGTGGCACTAAAGAGCACTAATAGGTGGCACTGATAGCTGGCACTGATGGGCACTGATGGGTGGTAGTGATAGGCACTGATGGGTGGCAGTGATGGGGCACTGATTGGCACCACTGGTGGGCATTGATAGGTGGCACTTGTGGGCACTGATGTACTGTGAGCACTGTGAGCACTAATTGGTGGGCACTGATTGGTGGGCACTGTGGGCACTGATTCATGGCACTGATTGCTGGCACTGGCGGGCACAGAGGCTCTTCCTCTTCGGGACCGATGTCCCTGCAAACAGAAGCCGGTGATCAGCTTTTTTTCTTCTCATGCTGTCAGCATGAGAAGAAAATAAAATGATTACCGATCCTCTGTTTACATCACGTGATCAGCTGTCATTGCCTGACAGCTGATCACGTGGTAAAGGGCCGGGATACTCAAATCTATGATCACCAGAGTCTCAGTGACTCGGGTGATCACAGCGTGCGCCGCGCGCCCCCTTCAGGGGGGCGTGGCCAGCTTTGAAAGGGGAGGACGTCAATGGACGTACTCCCGGCAAAGCAGATCCGCGCTGCAGCCGTCATTCGGCTATAGTGCGGATCTGAACAAGTTAAGCAACCGACAGCATGGATTCATGAAAGACAGAAGTTGTCAAACAAACCTGATTTCTTTTTATGAGGAGGTAAGTAAAACCTTGGACAGAGGGGTGGCTGTGGACGTGGTATACCTGGATTTTGCAAAAACGTTTGACACAGTTCCCCACACACGGCTAATGTGTAATGTGTAATGTAAAGTCTACAGGCTTGGAAAGATCAATTTGTAAATGGATAGAAAACTGGCTAAAGGACAGAATTCAGAGAGTAGTAATGACTCGTACTGTGAATGGTCTAAGGTTATCAGTGGTGTGCCCCAGAGTTCAGTGATGGGACCCTTACTTTTTAATATCTTTATAAATGATATAGGGTCTGGGATTAAAAGTAACATTTCTGTCTTTGCAGAAGACACTAAGCTATGCAGCGGAATAACGTCCTTACAGGACGTCTCCAATTTACAAGCCGACCTCAGTGCACTGTCTAATTGGGCAACTAAGTGGCAAATTAGGTTTAATGTTCATAAATGTAAAGTTATGTACTTGGGGGCTAAGAATATGCATGCATCATACATACTAGGGGGAGTTCAACTCGGGGAATCAATGGTGGAGAAGGATCTGGGGGTTTTGATAGGTCATAAGCTCAATAATAGCATGCAATGCCAAGCTGCGGTTTCCAAAGCGAGCAAAGTCCTTTCTTGTATTAAGAGAGTGCTTTCTTGTATACCTTTTTTACACAGTCCCTCTCTTGATGTTTTAGCACTCATGGTCACTTATTACATAGTTAGTCAGGTTGAAAAAGGACACAAGTCCATCTAGTTCAACCAAATACAATCCCATAGACACAAAAAATTCAGAGAGAGATATCATTTTGCCCCTGTACAAATCATTAGTAAGAACTCACCTGGAATATGCAGTTCAGTGTTGGGCACCGGTTCTCAAAAAGGATATGGGGGGACTGGAGAAAGTGCAGAGAAGGGCAACCAAACTGATAAGAGGCATGGAGGAGCTCAGTTATGAGGAAAGATTAGAGGAACTGAATCTATTCCCTCTTAAGAAGAGGAGATTAAGGGTGGATATAATCAACATGTTCAAATACATAAGTGGTCCATATAGTGAACTTGGTGTTGAGTTATTCACTTTAAAGTCATCACAGGGGACAAGTCGGCATGCTTTACGTCTAGAAGAAAAAAGATTTAATCTCCAAATACGGAAAGGTTTCTTCACAGTAAGAGCTGTGAAAATAGACTCCCTTCAGAGGTGGTTCTGGCAAGTTCAGTAGATTGCTTTAAAATAGGCCTGGATTCTTTCCTAAATGTACAGAATATAACTGGGTACTAACATATATAGGTAAAGTTGATCCAGGGAAAATCCGATTGCCTCTCAGGGGATCAGGAAGGAATTTTTTGCCCTGCTGTAGCAAACTAGAGTATGCTTTGCTGGGGTTTTTGCCTTCCTTTGGATCAACTGTGGGTGAAGGATTGTGTATTTGGGATTGTATTTGGTTGAACTAGATGGACTTGTGTCTTTTTTCAACCTGACTAACTATGTAATAAGTGACCATGAGTGCTAAAACATCAAGAGAGGGACTGCATAAAAAAGGTATAAATATAATGTATAATATATCCTATACTTGGTAAAGGACAGGGCAGATTAGTGGGTAGTGCAAATGAGGTCCAACCATTAAAGGTTGGAAAAAATAGGATGGTGAATGTGTCAGGGCTGGGCTCAGCCCTTTCTTCTCTAAGCTGGTCAGCTCAGCTGTTGGCTAATTGCCAGCTCCTATCTCTGCACAGTCACTCACCTGTTGATGATATCCTGCTCGTCAGTCCTGCCTACTTAAGCCATTCAGCCCAGATGATCTCTGCCTTCGCCTTGGTCACATCTCTAGTGACGGTCCCCTGTGTTCCTGTTAAAGACTTGCTTGGCTGGCATTCCTTCTGGCTCCAGATCCTGCTTGCTGTTCTACTACGCTCATCTCTGGTTTCCTGGCGTTTTGGCTTGTCTGACTATCTGTTCCGGTTCCTGAACTCTGGCTATGTTTTGACTACGTTTACTCTGTTTACCTTTTTATTATTATTAATCAAGTGTGATTTAACTGTAGTTCTGTCTCAGTCTGATTCATGGTTTCTGACTGTAGGCGAAGGCCATGAATTCAAAAGATGCAGTCAATCCACTTGTTGGTAATATTTTTTCCAGATTGGATGAGCAGGATCACCGCATGGATCAGTTTGCCATGGCGTTACAAACGCTCCTGAGTCGCACGGCTCACCTGGAATCTCCCACTGTGGCTGCTCGGTTACAATCTGTGTTGCAGGCCATCCCTGCTGCTGCTCCAATCTCTGTGCAGGCACCCGCCTTGAGTATTACCTCTATAAGAGGTATGTCTGGTTCCACTCCACTTCCCCATCAATTTGGGGGCAATCAAGTCCAATGCAGAGGGTTTCTCAACCAGGTTGCGATATACTTTACATAGTTACATAGTAGGTGAGGTTGAAAAAAGACACACGTCCATCAAGTCCAACCCATGTGTGTGATTATGCGTCAGTATTACATTGTATATCCCTGTATGTTGCGGTCTTTCATGTGCTAATAGTTTTTTTAACCACTTAAGGACCGCCTCACGCCGATTTACGTCGGCAAGGCGGCACGGGCAGGCAAAATCACGTAGATCTATGTGATCTGCCTCCCGCGGGTGGGGGGTCCGATCGGACCCCCCCCCGTGCCCGAGGCGGTCCTCTTTTGTCCCCCGGCGATCGGAGGTGAGGGGGAGGCCATCTGTTCGTGGCCCCCCCCCCTCGCGATCGCCGCTGGCCAATGAGAACATTCCTTTGCTGCTGTATGCTAAACAGCAGCAAAGGAAATTATGTCATCTCTCCTCGGCTCGGTATTTTCCGTTCCGGCGCCGAGGAGAGAAGACTGCAATGTGAGTGAAAACACACTACACACACAGTAGAACATGCCAGGCACACAAAACACTCCCGATCCCCCCCATCGCCCCCCCCCCCCCATGATCACCCCCCAATCACCCCCCCCCCCCTGTCACAAACTGACACCAAGCAGTTTTTTTTTTTTTTCTGATTACTGCATTGGTGTCAGTTTGTGACATTTACTGTGTTAGGACAGTTAAGGTTAGCCCCCTTTAGGTCTAGGGTACCCCCCTAACCCCCCCTAATAAAGTTTTAACCCCTTGATCACCCCCCGTCACCAGTGTCAGTAAGCGATCATTTTTCTGATCGCTGTATTAGTGTCACTGGTGACGCTAGTTAGGGACGTAAATATTTAGGTTCGCCGTCAGCGACCCCCATATACTACCTAATAAATGTTTTAACCCCTTGATTGCCCCCTAGTTACTGTTTACTGTGTTTTATTGTTAACCATTTTTTTGTCTTCAGGTACGCCATTCACGACTTAGAGTGGTTATACCAGAATGATGCCTGCAGGTTTAGGTATCATCTTGGTATCATTCTTTTCAGCCAGCGGTTGGCTTTCATGTAAAAGCAATCCTAGTGGCTAATTAGCTTCTAGACTGCTTTTACAAGCCGTGGGAGGGATTGCCCCCCCCCACTGTCTTCCCTGTTTTTCTCTGGCTCTCCTGTCTCAACAGGGAACCTGAGAATGCAGCCGGTGATTCAGCCAGCTGACCATAGAGCTGATCAGAGACCAGAGTGGCTCCAAACATCTCTATGGCCTAAGAAACCGGAAGCTATGAGCATTTCATGACTTAGATTTCGCCGGATGTAAACAGCGCCATTGGGAAATTGGGAAAGCATTTTATCACACCGATCTTGGTGTGGTCAGATGCTTTGAGGGCAGAGGAGAGATCTAGGGTCTAATAGACCCCAATTTTTTCAAAAAAGAGTACCTGTCACTACCTATTGCTATCATAGGGGATATTTACATTCCCCGAGATAACATTAAAAATGATTTAAAAAAAAAAAAATGAAAGGAACAGTTTAAAAATAAGATAAAAAAGCAAAAAAATAATAATTAAAAAAAAAAAAAAAAAGCACCCTTGTCGCCCCCTGCTCTCGCGCTAAGGCGAACGCAAGCGGCGTCCTGTTGTCAAACGTAAAAAGCAATTGCACCATGCTCGAGGGCAGTAATTTTTGCAGTAGACCTCCTCTGTAAATCTAAAGTGGTAACCTGTAAAGGCTTTTAAAGGCTGTTATAAATGTATTTATTTTGTTGCCACTGCACGTTTGTGCGCAATTGTAAAGCATGTCATGTTTGGTATCCATGTACTCGGCCTAAGATCATCTTTTTTATTTCATCAAACATTTGGGCAATATAGTGTGTTTTAGTGCATTAAAATTTAAAAAAGTGTGTTTTTCCCCCAAAAAATGCGTTTGAAAAATCGCTGCGCAAATACTGTGTGAAAAAAAAAAATGAAACCACGATTTTAATCTGTAGGGCATTTGCTTAAAAAAAATATATAATGTTTGGGGGTTCAAAGTCATTTTCTTGCAAAAAAAAATAATTTTTTCATGTAAACAAAAAGTGTCAGAAAGGGCTTTGTCTTCAAGTGGTTAGAAGAGTGGGTGATGTGTGACATAAGCTTCTAAATGTTGTGCATAAAATGCCAGGACAGTTCAAAACCCCCCCAAATGACCCCATTTTGGAAAGTAGACACCCCAAGCTATTTGCTGAGAGTCATGTCGAGTCCATGGAATATTTTATATTGTGACACAAGTTGCGGGAAAGAACCAAATTTTTTTTTTTTTTTTTTGCACAAAGTTGTCACTAAATGATATATTGCTCAAACATGCCATGGGAATATGTGAAATTACACCTCAAAATACATTCTGCTGCTTCTCCTGAGTACGGGGATACCACATGTGTGAGACTTTTTGGGAGCCTAGCCGCGTACGGGACCCCGAAATCCAAGCACCGCCTTCAGGCTTTCTAAGGGCGTGAATTTTTGATTTCACTCTTCACTGCCTATCACAGTTTCGGAGGCCATGGAATGCCCAGGTGGCACAAACCCCCCCCCCCCCAAATACTCACCATGCCTCTCAGCAAATAGCTTGGGGTGTCTACTTTCCAAAATGGGGTCATTTGGGGGAGTTTTGTGCCACCTGGGCATTCCATGGCCTCCGAAACTGTGATAGGCAGTGAAGAGTGAAATCAAAAATTTACACCCTTAGAAATCCTGAAGGCGGTGATTGGATTTCGGGGCCCCGTACGCAGATAGGCTCCCAAAAAGTCCCACAGATGTGGTATCCCCATACTCAGGAGAAGCAGCTGAATGTATTTTGGGGTGCAATTCCACATAGGCCCATGGCCTGTGTGAGCAATATATCATTTAGTGACAACTTTTTGTAAATATATATTTTTTTGTCATTATTCAATCACTTGGGACAAAAAAAAAAATAATATTCAATGGGTTCAACATGCCTCTCAGCAATTTCCTTGGGGTATCTACTTTCCAAAATGGGGTCATTTGGGGGGGCCCTGCCATTTTAGCACCTCCAGAAATGACATAGGCAGTCATAAACTAAAAGCTGTGTAAATTCCAGAAAATGTACCCTAGTTTGTAGACGCTATAACTTTTGCGCAAACCAATAAATATACGCTTATTGACATTTTTTTTACCAAAGACATGTGGCCGAATACATTTTGGCCTAAATGTATGACTAAAATTGAGTTTATTGGATTTTTTTTATAACAAAAATAGAAAATATAATTTTTTTTCAAAATTTTCGGTCTTTTTCCGTTTATAGCGCAAAAAATAAAAACCGCAGAGGTGATCAAATACCATCAAAAGAAGCTCCAGGTCCTTTTCCATCCTAGATTCCCCCAGAGTTTCTCCCCCCAGTGTATAGATTGCATTCATATTTTTGCCACCCAAATGCATTATTGCCATGTAGTTGCCCACCCCAACCCCACTTGTGGATTGTTAAGAGACATTTATATATAAGGAAATGTTTGTAGACTCAATACAGCATCTATTTCATGTACAGTTGTGCAAAACGTGAAGGAAAAGTCACCTGGATCCACACCAGACACTGCAAAAATGACTAAATTAATGAAATCTCTGCGTTTGATTTGTTTCCTGCTTGGAATCACAATCTAGTGTACTATTTATTCAAATACTTTAATTGTAAGGAATATATATATAATGTGATTTGAAAAGTAGTTTAGCCGTGTTGAAGTCATATTTGTCTTTTGTACGTCTTCCATTTTATGTAGAATTGTCTGTGTTTACATATGCTGATAAGTCAGCATGCCAACAATTAAGCTAGAAGGCCATTCTGGCTACAGGAGTGAAAAGCCAGTACTCTGTAAATATGTCTTATTAATCATTTGTTTTTCACAATGAAAAGTAATTTTGTAATGAAAAAGCTGCTCAGCTATTATATTCTCCACAATGGAGGTTTTGCCTCTTTGGCCAGGACTAAGAGCGTGGAGGTTCCAGGTTAAAGGTGATAGTAGGTATGGTTAGTGATCAAAATATTGATCATAAGAGAGGAGACTGTAAAGGGAATTTGTTAAATCTGTATATAATTGTATTCTATTTTGTATGTATTGCACACTGCCCTCACTGTGCACACGGCACTAATAATGTTTTCAGTACATGTTTGCATTCTTTCGAGTCCTGATTAGAAGTCATCTATGTTAACCTATGTTACCATAAATGTACAATTGTAATATTAATGTGATACCTACGTAATCATGTGTAAAAAACCTTCACTTGCATCCTAATAAAGCAGAACAGTTATTTGGAAAGATGCGGAGTGTATCTTTTGTGTCTGTTCCCTACTGCAGTAGTTATTAATAATTTGGAACCATTAATCAATATGAGGATAGGAGTTGCCTATCTATAAATTTCCATGTCACTAGTGGGCGGAGGTATAAAGACATGATTTGAATATTTATGGAAATCTGGATGGTTGAGGTGATGCTGTGTTGCCTGGGAGGGGCCCCAAGAGAAGGGTGGTCTGTCTCCAGGCTGGAGGTTGGAGGAAGGAGGAAAGCTGACAGAGGGATCTCCACTGCCCTGCAGTCCAACGAGGAAAGACAGCCTGTGAGCCAGGAAAGGAACTAGCCCTACAAAAGGCCTGAAAGCACTTTCACATACAGCTACAGGACAAGGACAGTGTGGGTACCTCTACACCCCAGGGCCTACAAGGGAGAGGGCTGCTAGGTGCCATACCCAACCAGTTCTCCCTGGGACAGTGCTGAATATCTGTTCTGGGATCCCTTGCTCTGGGATACGCTTCAAGGCAGCCAGGTGGGCTGGTAGTTTCAGATGCAGTAGAAAGTCCAGGATCCATCTTTGTATACATTTTTTTTACAGAAATAGCATGTTTTGTCAAAGTTTGTTTTAAAGTTGGGAACCCCTAGACCCTATTCAAGTTGTTTAACCTACATAAAACAACAAAAACAAGCCCACGGGCTGGTTACTGACTTTGGATGCAAGTTGGAAAATGCGTGTTGCCTGGCTGTGCAGATTATACTAGGACCCAAAACTTAGAGGCTCCTTAGGGGGTAGCACTACACAAGAGAAGCACAGTCTCTCACAACTATAGACAGTAGAGGGCAGCAAATCCCTACCCAGGTAAATTTGCTAAGATGCCAAAATGCTCTACTCACTTTCTCATAGATATAACATGGTCAATTATGAAACTTATTATGCAGCATAGAGGCTTTAACTCCCACACAACTATCTGGGAAAATTACAAATACACTGAACTAACGAAATTAGAAGATTTCAACACATTTTCAATATCTCCCTGGGCATTAGAGAATTACAACCATCCAGTAATGAAATATTGAAACCCTTGAATATTCTACAAACTGAATTTCAGCTTCCTAAAGAGAATTTTTATCAGTACCTTCAATTATGCCATGCACTAGAAATCCAGAAAAACCCTAGAAACCTGTTCATCTTCCCTACATTTTAATACAACCCCACTGATAAATGATATCACACTTGCCACCCAAAAAAAAGTCTTGATAAAAACTATCTCTGCGATATCACAACAATCCATTGATTTGGACTTTAAAATGTGTCCAATATTTTAGGACTTCATTTTGAAGAAATTTACCACCCAAATACTATAACACTAGCTACTAGAGTACTTTTTTGTTATTAGAATGTTGATTGCACAAAATTGTCTATCACCCCACATGCCCACCTACAGTGGGGAAAATAATAGAACAGCTTATCTATCTATTTTCTTGGAGTACATCATGGGACACAGAGCCACAGTATTCACTGTATGGGTTATATAGGCACCTTTAGGTGATGGACACTGGCACATCCTAGACAGGAAGTTTAGCTCCCTATATAACCCCTCCCCTTACTGGGAGTACCTCAGTTTTGTAGCAAAGCAATATACATGTATTAGAAGAGAGGAGGGACCTCTGTGTCCCGTGATGTACGCCAAGAAAAGGATTTTACATACTTTCTGGGATGCCAACCCCTGGATTCACACCAGGAAACATATGCCTTCCAGACTCTATAATAAATGACTCTGGAAGCTGGCTTCCTTGTATTAATCAAGGTAGATATCACTGAGCCTGAAAGCCTGCGATTCTTCAGAATGTGGGTTTCAATAGCCAAACCATTAAATTTAGCGTTTGTAAGGTAGGATGGAACACTGGTCCCTGCGATAGCAGGTCTGGACGTGGTGGTAGGGGCCATGGGGCCTCTACCACCATCTTTACTATTTCTGCATACCAAGATCTTCTGGGCCACGCTGGGGCCACAAGAACCACCGACTTCTTTTCCTGCTTGATCCTGCAAATAAATCGTGGTAGCAGCAGAATAGGAGGGAATGCATAAATCAGTGAGAACTGATCCCACGGGGTCACCAACGCATCTGTTCTGCATGCGAGTGGATCCCCTGTACTTGACACAAAGTTTTCGATCTTGTTGTTGAACCTGGACGCAAAAAGATCTACGTCTGGCATCCCCATCTTTGGCATATAGCCAGGAAGATGTCGGGGTGAAGGGACCATTCCCCCGGGAACAACTGCTGGCGACTTAAGTAGTCCGCATGCCAGTTCTCGACCCCTGGAATGAAGATTGCCGATATGCATGGCACATGCTTTTCTGCCCAGGTTAGGATCTGGTTTACCTCTCCCTGGGCTGCACGACTTCTGGTGCACCCTTGGTGATTGATATAAGCCACTGCTGTGTCATTGTTGAATTGGATCCTGACAGGACAACCCTGCAACCTGAATGTTCAGGCCTTTAGTGCTAGGTATGCTGCCCGAATCTCTAGAATGTTGATGGGTAAGGTCCTTTTGGTTCTGGACCATTTCACTTGGACAGTCGTCTCTTCCAGGACTGCTCCCCAACCCTAGAGGCTGGCATCTGTTGTTACCACCTTCCAGGTAACTGGTAAGAAGGCTCTGACTCACTATTGGCGACAAACGCATCGGAAAATCTAGCGGCTGGACTTTCTTGTTCCAGGCAGACAGGATACTGTTTTGGGCAGTCTTAAATGAAACTGAGCATAGTGAACCGCTTCGAATGAAGCCACCATCTTTCCCAACAACCTCATACAAAGGCAAATAGAAGGACCCTTCTTCGCCCTGACCAACTGAACCAGCTCCTTTATGGCGCTGATTTTTGCCTGGAGTAAAAACCCCCTCTTCTGGGTTGTATCTACAATCAGACCCAAGTACTCTAGTCTTGTTACTGGCTAGAGTACCCAACCTAGGTATTCCAGGTAGTTGACTGTGGTGACCAAGCTTTGGTCTAAGCGGGCTACCAACCGGTCTATCAAGAGCAGGTCATCTAGGTAAGCTATAATAGTTTTACCCTGGGCCCTCAATCTGGCCAGAGGAGGGGCCAAGACCTTTGTAAACCCCTGAGGGGCAGTAGCTAGACCAAAAGGTAGAGCTACAAACTGAAAATGAAGTTTATCCATTTTAAAACGCAGATATTTCTGATGAGCGGGGAAAATAGGTACATGCAGGTATGCATCCTTGATGTCGATTGATGCCAGAAGTTCTCCTCCTTGTAGGATGGAGACTACTGATCGGATTGATTCCATGCAAAAAGATCGAATTTTCAGGAACCGGTTTAGATCTTTGAGATCTAGAATGGGTCTGAAATCTCCATTTGGTTTTGGCACCGTGAAAAGGTTTGAATAAAACCCCAACCCCTGCTCTTCCATGGGAACCACCAAGATCACTTTTTGCGACAAAAGTCGATCTAACGCTTGAAGGAGAGACTTCTTTTTCTCTGGATCTTTGGGAACATTTGATCTGAGGAAACGAGGAGACGGGAATTCTCGGAACTCTAGTTTGTAACCTAGAGTTATTGTGGAGACCACCCATCTGTCCTGAAAATCCTCCTGCCAGACCCTTGAGAACTGTAGCAGTCTTCCCCCCACTCGAACGAGCGGGGTGCCCCCTCATAAATAGGCTTTAGTGTTCAGTCTTATAGGTTTCCTCCCCCAGGACTTCTTTTTGTCCCTGGAGTTTTTCCTCTTGAACCTGATGGTGGAGGCCATCGCGACTGCCTGGAGGCTGATGCCCCTGGCACTGGAAAAAGAGCCTGTTTAAGTGAGGGACATTTACTCCTTTTTCTTAACTGGCAAAAGGATACTTTTCCCACTTTAAATCTTTTGGATATAATTGTCCAAATCATCCCCAAATAGCCTTTCACGCGGAAAGGAAAACCAGCCAGTAGTTTTTTGCATGGCGCTTCGGCTGACCAATTTTTCAACCATAAGATTCTATGCATATGCACCAAACCAAGCGTAAGGCGAGAGGTCTGAAGGATAGGATCTCTGATTGCGTCAATTGCAAAACACAAAGCTCGGCTAAATCCTGGGCCTGCTGTTTAGGGAAAACCTTGAGCGCCTGTTTCAAGTGGTCTCTTAAGGAAGGACACACTCCAATTGCCACCACTGCAGGTTGAGCTACTGAACCTGCCAAAGGAAAAATGTTTTTTAACAGAAATTCCAACTTTTTATTGGTTGGATCCCTAACCATTTGAGCGTTATCAACAGGACAAGTCAAACTTTTATTTACAGAGGATATAGCAGCGTCAATTGCTGGTATACCCCACATCTTTGTATATTTTTCCGTCATAGGATAAAGTGTTGAAAAATTTTTGGGAGGGAAAAAATGATCCCACACAGAATATATAAGCTTTTCCAGCAATGAATGGACAGGAAAAGCATGCACAGCTTGAGGAGGCTTCAGTGAACCCAAGCAAGAAGTGGGCTTTTCAACCGACTCAGTTACGGGTAACTTAAATGTGGAGCGGACCATTTCAGTAAGAGAATGCACCAGCAATTTCTCAGTCTGTGAAGCTGAAGAGGGTCCTTCCCCACTTGATTCCTCAGAAGAGGAGTCATCAGTCTCTTTCTGGTCCCCTGAGAGGGATTCATCTTCCCCCAGTGTTCCTCTGTTTGAGGGTCCTGGGTGGTAGAAGGTGACCTAATGCGCTTTCTTCCACTTTGTGAAGATGCAATTAAGGCCGTTAATCTTTCCTCCAATCCACTCATGGCTGAGGAAAAAACCTCCTGAGTAATATATACAGGGGCTGAAATGCCAGAAGCAGTTGCAGCTCCTAACCCCGATGGCTCACTCTGACCAGCCTCCCTAGGTCTTTCAGGGGGGGTGGCGTTGCAGAGGGAGGGTCCTCAGAGCCTGAGGGAGATCCCTTTGAGCCTCTATTTTTCAGGGTATTTGTACCTCCCCTTCTGCCCATAGTGCTAAGCACAAATGTAGAGGTACTGTCAGAAATGCACCCACTGCTGAGCAAAATAGTCCAGCAACTGCTGCTGTTATCAAGGCTCATTCTGGTGCTAAGTAAACGTGCCTGGGAATGCCTGTGTCACCCACACTCACATGCCATCCATGTGCTCTGTGTCCCTCCTTTAGCTCTATGCACATGCAAAAAAAAAAACCCCTTCCCACATCCTACCTGGAGCTTGGGCTCGGAGGAAGCGCGCAGCTTGTCACACAGAGCGAGACTGACAAGCATGGAATCGGGTACGTGCTCTTGACAGCCCCCAGTGGCGACTTTAGGCATGACAGATTTATTTAAAGGAGAAAACCCACAAGAATTAGAAAAAATCCTTAGGAATCTCCCTTACCTTATCCGGCTGCAGGGCTCTGTGGTAAACCAAACAGACCCAATCTTCGCTACTCATGGTGGGCTCCGTTAAAAAACCTTCAGGAACCAGGGCACCTTTTTTTTGATGGATCCACACTCCTGGGCCTGTAAAGCACCCTGCCAGGAAATAAGGCTGAAAAAACCCAAACACTGCATCCCAGGGTCCAGCTCTCTAAAAAGAGAAGCGTTAAAGGCAGAACCTCGTTTCTTCCGACACGAGGCCCGGGTACCATTCAATTCAGACTGGAAAAGACACTTTGAATGGATCCGGTTGCATGGCTTGCCCCAGCCAATATTTCTCCAGCGGAGCTCAGCACAGCACATCTTTACTTGTGACCAACACCTAAAACACTGGCGAAAAAACTGAGGTACTCCCAGTAAGGGGAGGGGTTAAATAGGGAGCTAAACTTCCTGTCTGGGGTGTGCCAGTGTCCATCACCTAAAGATGCCACTTACAAAGAATTTAAGGGTCTATAATTTTATCATAGGTGTATTTATAAATGATAGAGACAGAATATCAACCAAAAATCCACAATACAAATGTTATAAATTGAGTTGCAGTTCAGTGAGTTAAATAAGTATTTGATGCCCAAGCAAAACATGACTTAGTACTTGATGGAGAAACCTTTGTTGGTAAGCACAGAGGTAAGATGTTTCTTGTAGTTGGTTACCAGATTTGCATACATCTCAGGAATGGTCCACTCTTCTTTACAGATCTTCTCTAAATCTTTAGGGTTTCTTTACTGTCTGTATCAAATGTGTATCAAACAACAACATTTATAATGAAGGCATACAGTACTGGACAATCACTTAAATATCTAGTGAATATTTAAAATGAACAGACACACCAAAAGCAGTTTTGATAAAAAGCATAAAACAAAACTTTACTGGACATCAAAATACATAAAGTTTCTTATACATAAAAGCTAACATAAACATTACACCAAATAACAAGACTTAAAGAGGAAATGCAGTCTGCTCACATAATTTGTAATAAAAACAGTGTGATTCTGTACTTGCCAAATATGCTGCAGAAATCTCCCTCCAGTGAGTCTGGCTGCAACCATTTTAACTGAGGGCAGGTGAAGCTGCTGACTGTTCACTTCCTGGATTTACACAGACACACAGAGGCACACCTCCAGCCCTGCAGCTTTCATTGGCCCTCTTATGATTCAGAGCTGTACATGATGTCATAAGCCTAGGCTTTTTACCAGACAAGAAACAGGAAGTGGGCTGTATAAGGTATTTACTGGCAGAAAAAAAAAAGTTTTACTATCCAAAGTTAAAACAACAAGGGCAGAAGATTTAGTAGATGGAAAGATGAAAAATGACTGACGGTCTGCTTTAAACATACACTCCTATTTCCAATATGCCAAAGAAAGGTAATACTTAACTCTGGCAACAGCTTCCACTGGAACAGGACAATGAGAAATCCTTGCTGCATGCTTGGTCTTTTCCACAGCTCCAAATCAGCCTTCCTCCCAAACAGACTTCTCCCTCAACAGCATTCTAGTGACTCTATTATAGTCCTGTATACCAGAGCCTACCTACAGGATGTAGTCATTCCTCTTGACCACTCATAGGTCGTGTTGTGAGTGATGTCAGCAACACATGGCTGCACTTCCCCCCCACAACCGCATGGTCAATTGAAAATGCGGCAGCCATTTTAAAACACCATGTCAGCTTGCTCACTACATCACCTGTGGGTGAGAGATATTATTACACATGTATGGAGGACATTTGTCACAAATCAGTTAAAAATATATCCACAACTGATACAATCCACCTGTTGGTCCCATACATAGGTAATTATTACAATTTGTACATTTCTAATTTTCGTAGGGGCCTAGCTTTCCTCAATGCGTTTTTCCCCCATATACAACACACAATTCGTAGTTCCAAAAATATGCCTACAACAAGCACAAGCTAATTAGCAAAATAAGCATGTATAATGTATATTCAATACATAAACTAAACAGTTCCTCAATGTGGGCTTTCAATTGATGAAATGTCTTTATGGTTCTTTGCCCAGAGTCCAAACAGATTTCTCCAAAATCCTCTAGCACATGTCCTTGTTCTTTGTGTTTTAAACCAATCCTCTTCTTTGTTTCTCATGCTTCCCGACAAACCCTCCCTCTCACATCCGCTTACATTATATCCTGCAAAGAGCTTCTTCTGCTTAGTTCACAAACTAGTCTGACTGGTTCATTTGCATCTTAATAGGGAGGCTTTGCTTTTAACACAGCACATCATCTTAAAGTCTAAGCTATGCATAATATACAGTAGCAACACATTCCTTCTCCAGGAAAAGGGGGAAATGAACCCCAGCATGTCCTGGGCAATCAGACAAACTCCCTGGAAGCTGCAACATTACTTTAAGCAGGGTTAGCAATGTCATTGGCAGTCTGTGGAAAGAAAAATCCAGATGCCCTTGTCCTCCTCCTGGTCATAAGGAAATGCTCAGATGAAAGTCCACTCCAAATTAGCAACCCTTTAGGAAATCATCTGCCATCTTCCTCAGGCTCTCATCCGATCTTCTGGTCTGCCTCATTCTCATCTGGCCTCGTCATCTGCTCTGCTCTACCTCTCGATGCTCAGTACCTTAAAAGAGTATGAGACAAAGCAGATTATATGTTCCTTCCACTTGTGCCA
The DNA here is from genome assembly GCA_037952835.1 of Lithobates septentrionalis. Classification (NCBI taxonomy): domain Eukaryota; kingdom Metazoa; phylum Chordata; class Amphibia; order Anura; family Ranidae; genus Lithobates; species Lithobates septentrionalis. The sequence continues at coordinate 2,025,609 of JBBDGP010000671.1, read as the reverse complement.
AAAAACATAGCTCACTGCTCACATTTCTCTATCTGCCCATTTCTAAACTGCAAAACTATTGTGGGGTGCCCACTGTTGCCTTGTAACACTTTTATGGAAAGGCATAGATTTCCATCAGAAAGACTTAACCTGTATCTCTCTCTGGGCTATTCTGCGAACACTGGCCTGAACACTGTTGTCCAGTCTTTACAGCAAGGCACATGCTAGCAAGATGCCCCAATCTATGGCAACAAAAACACTTAATAGGACTGAATCTACCATTCTCAACCACTTGCTTCCACCTCTCAAGCATAGCTGGTGTAGGAATCCCATACATTTCCTCTCTAGGGACCCCCACCTTCAGTAAATCAGTCCACATGTGTCTCCTAGAGACCAATGGCCTTGCCTTCCCTGTATCTGACTCAATTTGGCCATAGCTGATCAGAACCTCAGCTTCCCGCTTATGGGAAGTAACAGTGGTACATGTCCTACTTCTGCTTACAGGCTTAGGGCCTTTGTCCTTTGTTAGGGCATCATTAGACTTGTTTATGAGGGCTCATTCAAATCTTCAGCTCTACCTACAGGGGTTTTAACACACTTCAAACCCACTGCAGGTTTAACTTTAAATGCATTTTTACATCCTAAATCATTGGCCTTGTTTGCAGTGTCTTCCAAACACTCATTCACAACTCAAAGCTGCTCCTTGAGCTCGGTTTGGGTATTAGGGATGCGCCGAACACCCCAGGTTCGGTTCACACCAGAACATACCGAACAGGAAAAAAATTTGTCAGAACACACGAACACCATTAAAGTCTATGGGACACGAACATTAATAATCAAAAGTGCTCATTTTAAAGGCTTATATGCAAGTTATTGTCATAAAAAGTGTTTAGGGACCTGGGTCCTGCCCCAAGGGACATGTATCAATGCAAAAAAATTTTTAATGCTTAAAGTGAAACAATAAAAATGAAATATTCCTTTAAATATTGTGCCTGAGGGGTGTCTATAGTATGCCTGTAAAGTGGCGCATTTTTCCTGTGTTTAGAACAGTACCACAGCAAAGGTTTAATATAATAGGTCACAGTTAGGGATGAGCCGAACACCCCCCTGTTCGGTTCGCACCAGAACATGCGAACAGGAAAAAAAATTGCTCGAACACCGTTAAAGTCTATGGGACACGAACATGAATAATCAAAAGTGCTAATTTTAAAGGCTAATATGCAAGGTATTGCCATAAAAAGTGTTTGGGGACCCGGGTCCTGCCCCAGGGGACATGGATCAATGCAAAAAAAGTTTTAAAAACGGCCGTTTTTTCAGGAGCAGTGATTTTAATAATGCTTAAAGTCAAACAATAAAAGTGTAATATCCCTTTAAATTTCGTACCTGGGGGTGTCTATAGTATGCCTGTAAAGGGGCGCATGTTTCCTGTGTTTAGAACAGTCTGACAGCAAAATGACATTTCAAAGGAAAAAACATTTAAAACTACCCGCGGCTATTGCATTGCCGACAATACACATAGAATTTCATTGATAAAAACGGCATGGGAATTCCCCACAGGGAAACCCCGAACCAAAATTAGAAAAAAAAATGACGTGGGAGTCCCCCTAAATTCCATACAAGGCCCTTTAGGTCTGGTATGGATATTAAGGGGAACCCCGGCCAAAATTTAAAAAAAAATGACGTGGGGTTCCCCCTAAATTTCATACCAGACCCTTCAGGTCTGGTATGGATTTTAAGGGGAACCCCGTGCCAAAAAAAAAAACGGCGTGGGGTTCCCCCAAAAATCCATACCAGACCCTTATCCGAGCACGCAACCTGGCAGGCCGCAGGAAAAGAGGGGGGACGAGAGTGCAGCCCCCCCTCCTGAACCATACCAGGCCACATGCCCTCAACATTGGGAGGGTGCTTTGGGGTAGCCCCCCAAAACACCTTGTCCCCATGTTGATGAGGACAAGGGCCTCATCCCCACAACCCTGGCCGGTGGTTGTGGGGGTCTGCGGGCAGGGGGCTTATCGGAATCTGGAAGCCCCCTTTAACAAGGGGACCCCCAGGTCCCGGCCCCCCCCCCTGTGTGAAATGGTAAGGGGGTACTTACCCCTACCATTTCACTAAAAAACTGTCAAAAATGTTAAAAATGACAAGAGACAGTTTTTGACAATTCCTTTATTTAAATGCTTCTTCCTTCATCTTCTTCTTCTTCTGGTTCTTCTGGCTCTTCTGGTTCTTCCTCCGGCGTTCTCGTCCAGCATCTCCTCCGCGGCATCTTCTATCTTCTTCTCCTCGGGCCGCTCCGCACCCATGGCATGAGGGGAGGCTCCCGCTCTTCTCTTCATCTTCTTCTTCATCCTCTTCTCTTCTTCCTTCTTCTCTTCTTCTCTTCTTCATTTTCTTCTCCGGGCCGCTCCGCATCCATGCTGTCATGGAGGGAGGCTCCCGCTGTGTGACGGCGTCTCTTCGTCTGACGGCTCTTAAATAACGGGGGCGGGGCCACCCGGTGACCCCGCCCCCCTCTGAAGCACGGTGACTTGACGGGACTTCCCTGTGACGTCACGGGGAATGCCACAGGGAAGTCCCGTCATGTCCCATGCGTCAGAGGGGGCGGGGTCACCAGGTGGCCCCGCCCCCATTATTTAAGAGCCGTCAGACGAAGAGACGCCGTCACACAGCGGGAGCCTCCCTCCATGACAGCATGGATGCGGAGCGGCCCGGAGAAGAAAATGAAGAAGAGAAGAAGGAAGAAGAGAAGAGGATGAAGAAGAAGATGAAGAGAAGAGCGGGAGCCTCCCCTCCATGCCATGGGCGCGGAGCGGCCCGAGGAGAAGAAGATAGAAGACGGCGCGGAGGAGATGCTGGACGAGAATGCCGGAGGAAGAACCAGAAGAGCCAGAAGAACCAGAAGAAGATGAAGGAAGAAAGAAGAAGCATTTAAATAAAGGAATTGTCAAAAACTGTCTCTTGTCATTTTTAACATTTTTGACAGTTTTTTAGTGAAATGGTAGGGGTAAGTACCCCCTTACCATTTCACACAGGGGGGGGCCGGGATCTGGGGGTCCCCTTGTTAAAGGGGGCTTCCAGATTCCGATAAGCCCCCCGCCCGCAGACCCCCACAACCACCGGCCAGGGTTGTGGGGATGAGGCCCTTGTCCTCATCAACATGGGGACAAGGTGTTTTGGGGGGCTACCCCAAAGCACCCTCCCAATGTTGAGGGCATGTGGCCTGGTACAGTTCAGGAGGGGGGGGCCGCACTCTCGTCCCCCCCTCTTTTCCTGCGGCCTGCCAGGTTGCGTGCTCAGGTAAGGGTCTGGTATGGATTTTTGGGAGGACCCCACGTCGTTTTTTTGGGTTTTTTTGGCGCGGGGTTCCCCTTAAAATCCATACCAGACCTGAAGGGTCTGGTATGGAATTTAGGGGGAACCCCACGTCATTTTTTAAAAAAAATTTTGGCCGGGGTTCCCCTTAATATCCATACCAGACCTGAAGGGCCTGGTATGGAATTTAGGGGGTCTCCCACGTCATTTTTTTTTTAAAATTTTGGTTCGGGGTTGCCCTGTGGGGAATTCACTATCAAAGGAAAGGACCAGGGGGAAGCACAAGGGAGTGATCTCCCTCGGTCCAAAAAGTGGTTACCATGGATATGGTGGGCAATAAAGGGAGGGAAAAGGATGTATGTAAAAATATATAAAGGTTTATTGGAAAAATAACAAGTGCTATACCATAGACAATAGATCACATGTATGGAGCTGATCCACCTGACACAATTTAATGGGCCCGTCCAGTGCAATCAGCACTGGGCGCGCCCATCAACCTACAACACACAAACATACAACATATACACATATAGACATATGAAATAAAACATAAAGTGCAGGCGCCTTTATACCCACAGATGCATGAGGTCCCTGTGGCCAATCGCCAGATCAAAAAGGAAAATAATGTTTGTATGGAATATGATAATAGAGGGACCTAATGCATGTGTGGTCCCCCGGGGAGATGGGGAAAGTGGAATGGATATATACAATTGGTTGCCTAACTCAAAACCACACCAGGGTGATTCCACCCAAGTAACCTCTACCAGTATACCGTTTTATTCCTTGGACAATAACGTCCTTATCTCCTTTTACAATGTCCTGGAGAATTATTCTTTCTTTGATCTTATTCTTAAGCTCATTTCCATCTTTATATCTATTCTGATTTCTTCCTCTCCTTTCCTTTTCTTTGCGGAAGCTCTAGAATAGTTTACTACTACATGAGTCCCTAGCTCAGTCCCGGGTTTTAAATCCCTAGTATGGGACCACTGTGGTTGATGGTTGTTATTAATATATGTCATAGACACTGTAACTATATATGAATTAGCCACTTATGATGAGATCCCCATCCTTTAGAATTTCTATAAATGACAGGAAAGGGCAGGGGGACCGTAGTATGGACATAGTAAAGAAATTTACTCTATTCTGGATTTTCCTCTCCTGAATTCAAATCTAATAGGCCAAGCATGACTATTTTCCTTTCTACATATGCTGTGAGAACGAGAGACCAAAACCATATACACACATCCCCATAAAAATGGAACAACTACCCGGGCTGGACACTGACATAAATCTTGCCCGTCCCTGTTGACGATAGGGGTTAATTGAAAGAAGGAGGCGTGACAGCATCTCGGAGCAATAAGAGGGAGGGATGCTTGTCAAGCTCCAGTACGTCCTGTTGAAGCTACGTAACAATGACGTTGCGAAACGCGTCGACGTAACCAAGAAGTGCAGACGCCGAAGCTATCTCCCGCAGTGATCAGGAGACGGGATTCCCTTTTAGTGGAAACTTGAAAAGTTTGACCGCCACACATACGGGGAAAGAACCCACCACACAAGCACAGTTGTAATGTGCTCCAGCGAGTGAAAGGATTACTATGTACCCGAACGCCTGGTGAATACAGCATATCACGGTCGGCACTGGCAGCGCAGAGGCCACGGAGCGGTGGAGCAGCTGCAGGACATTAGACACAGCTAATGCTCGTACGACAGAGAGGTGGTAATGTAACCCCTTTAACTCCTATATGCAGTGGTGACTCTGAACTCTTAATAACTGAAGTGATATGGCCCTGACCAATGTGGACAGAAGTGCACAGTGACATTCAGCTCTGTATAGACTTCCAGCATATCCTCATACACTGGCAGTCCCGAGAGATATCGGGCCATCCTGAGAGGTCATGTGATCTGTTCCTGGTACAAACAGTATTCATTACACTGTGCGGCTTCTATATCCCCTAAACTCTACAGAGACTCTCAGCTATATATTCATCCCCACTAACTACAGGAATGGACTCTCAGCAAAATTCATGATTTAAGCATGCGCATGCAACACAATGTATGAGTCCCCCTGACCCACCAATTTAGCTGCAGTATCCATACAGCCAACGTAGATGATATCTAGCGAGGTTTTGAGTTAGGCAACCAATTGTATATATCCATTCCACTTTCCCCATCTCCCCGGGGGACCACACATGCATTAGGTCCCTCTATTATCATATTCCATACAAACATTATTTTCCTTTTTGATCTGGCGATTGGCCACAGGGACCTCATGCATCTGTGGGTATAAAGGCGCCTGCACTTTATGTTTTATTTCATATGTCTATATGTGTATATGTTGTATGTTTGTGTGTTGTAGGTTGATGGGCGCGCCCCGTGCTGATTGCACTGGACGGGCCCATTAAATTGTGTCAGGTGGATCAGCTCCATACATGTGATCTATTGTCTATGGTATAGCACTTGTTATTTTTCCAATAAACCTTTATATATTTTTACATACATCCTTTTCCCTCCCTTTATTGCCCACCATATCCATGGTAACCACTTTTTGGACCGAGGGAGATCACTCCCTTGTGCTTCCCCCTGGTCCTTTCCTTTGATAGTATGTTTGTTTTGGGTTACGGATACGGCCTCCAACTCTGAGGAGAGGCATTGGGTGGAAAATTGTGACTTTGTGACTTATTTAAAGGCAGGTACTTATAGGGTGGTCCCCTCTCCTTCTTTCCAGCCTGTGGGGAATTCCCATGCCGTTTTTATCAATGAACTTCTATGTGTAGTGTCGGCAATGCAATAGCCGCGGGTAGTTTTAAATGGCTTTTTTTCCTTCGAAATGTCATTTTGCTGTCAGACTGTTCTAAACACAGGAAACATGCGCCCCTTTACAGGCATACTATAGACACCCCCCAGGTACGAAATTTAAAGGGATATTACACTTTTATTGTTTGACTTTAAGCAATATTAAAATCACTGCTCCTGAAAAAACGGCCGTTTTTAAAGCTTTTTTTTGCATTGATCCATGTCCCCTGGGGCAGGACCCAGGTCCCCAAACACTTTTTATGACAATAACTTGCATATAAGCCTTTAAAATTAGCACTTTTGATTTCTCCCATAGACTTTTAAAGGGTGTTCCGCGGCATTCGAATTTGCCGCGAACACCCCAAATTGTTCGCTGTTCGGCGAACTTGCGAACAGCCAATGTTTGAGTCGAAAATGAGTTCGACTCGAACTCGAAGCTCATCCCTAGTCACAGTCCACTCAGTACAAGGAGGAAAAGGGAAAAAAAGGGAAGAGGAGGATAGGAGGAAAGAAAAAAGAAAAAGAAATCAAAATTAAAGGTAAAAGGTAAAGAGAGGAGTAAAAGAAGGGGGGGGAGACAGGGGGAAAGAAGCCATGGGATAGTCCCTGTGGCGTCAGAGGGGGTGGGGTCACCCGGGTATGTCACCATGTGGCCCTGCCCTCAGTTATATAAGTACTGTCAAGGAAATGAAGCGCCAGACAGCAGGAACCTCCCATAGAGGCAGATCAGTGCAGATTTTTTTTTCTTTTTCGGTCCGTCGGCGGAGTGATATAAGAAGATGAATGGACATTGTGGGACATTTTTATTTTATAATAAAGGACTTGTCCTCAAGCTGTGTCTTGTCGTTTTCAACATTTTTACACTTTTTTTGTGAAATGGTAGGGGTACATCTGTACCCCGTTACCATTTCAGACAGGGGGGGTGGGGATCTGGGGGGTCCCCTTGTTAAAGGGGGCTTCCAGATTCTGATAAGCCCCCCACCCGCAGACCCCCACAACCACTGGACAAGGGTAGTGGGGATGAGGCCCTTGTCGTCATCAACATGGGGACAAGGTGCTTTGAGGGGCTACCCCAAAGCACCCTCCCTATGTTGAGGGCATGTGGCCTGGTACGGTTCAGGAGGGGGGCGCTCTCTCATCTCCCCCTCTTTTCCTGCGGCCTGCCAGGTTGCGTGATCGGATAAGGGTCTGGTATGGATTTTGGGGGGACCCCTACGCCATTTTTTTTAATTTTGGCGCAGAGTTCCCCTTAAAATCCATACCAGACCTGAAGGGTCTGGTATGGATTTTGGGGAGGGCCCCTATGCCATTTTAAAAAAAAATGCAGCCTTAATTTCCATACCAGACCCAAAGGGCCTGGTGTGGATTTTAGGGGGACACCCACGCATTTTTTTTTTTACATTTTGATTTGGGGTTCCCCTTAATATTCATACCAGACCCAAAGGGCCTGGTAATAGACTGGGGGGGGGATCCCATGCTCTTTTTTTCAATGAGCTTTATCTATATTGCCGAGACCCGACAATTCATTACAGGCGCGATCAGTTTTAAATGACAATTTTTCCTTTAGAAATGTCATTTTGCTCTGGTACTGCTCTATCACAGGAAAAATGCGCCACTTTACAGGCATACTATAGACACCCCCCAGGCACGATATTTAAAGGATTATTTCATTTTTATTGTTTCACTTTAAGCATTAAAAAAATCACTGCTCCCGAAAAAATGGTCATTTTTAAAAAACTTTTTTGCATTGATACATGTCCCCGGGACAGGACCCAGGTCCCCGAACACTTTTTATGACAATAACTTGCATATAAGCCTTTAAAATGAGCTCTTTTGATTTTTCATGTTAGTGTCCCATAGACTTTAACGGTGTTCCGGCAGCTTTCGAATTTCCCCCGAACACCGCATATTATTCGGTGTTCACAGAAAATCCAAACAACCAAAGTTCGGCCCAAACTTATGCTCGGGCTGAACCGTTCGCCCTCCCCTATTGGGTATACCTCTTTTCCACTTCATTCAGTTCATCGCTATCATCAGAAAAGGACACATACTCATCATCTGAATGCTGGAATCATTGCTCTCACTTTACACTTCTCCTCTAGGGCAACCACATGACATGCATTACTTTGCATACACATTCTTTGGTCATAACCGACATATCTTTCACTTTCTGCAACTCTTTCTCAAGAGCTTCATTTTTCTGCATCTCGCGGCAAAGGGCCTGCACGACTAACCACCGAGTAGTGGCAGCGGTTTTCGCTCCTTCTTAGAATATACGCCCAAATCTAAATGCAAAACCTGCGTACCAAGTTCAGTACCAAGGTCTGGATAGATGGGAGCAGCCTATTTAATCAATTCCCCTGCAATGGGTTTCCAGTACTCAGAACAGACCCATGTTGGAATTGTCCCATACTTAGAAGCTGATTCCTTCCCTCCTGCTCTCTTGCTTTTTGTATGCATCTCTACTCTCAGGGAAACACAAATGCAAAACAAAAAACAACAATCACAATCTCTATGTATTGTCCTGGCTCAAAGCAACTGTGCTAAGGGCTTATTCACTAAACTGCTGACTCAGTCTTGCAGCCAATAAATGAATAATCCTACACGATATTTCATGCAAATATTTTATATTTAGTGACCATGCAGTATCCTACCCGACTACGCCAGTAGCACACGGCACTAATAATGTTTTCAGTACATGTTTACATTCTTTCGAGTCCTGATTAGAATTATCCTGTCTATGTAACGCCCCTTCTTACCATAAACGTACAATTGTAATATTAATGTGATACCTACGTAATCATGTGCATAAAAACCTTCAATTGCGTCCTAATAAAGCAGAACAGTTATTTGGAAAGATGCTTGCTGAGTGTATCATTTGTGTCTGTTCCCTACTGCAGTAGTTATTATTAATTTGGAACCACTAATCAATATGAGGATAGGAGTTGCCTATCATCAATTTAACTGAGTCAGCATGGCGAGCTTTGCCTTAGGAGGGGATTCCAGGTGACCCTGAGTATCCGAAACGAGGAGCTTGAGACGATCCGGGAATTTCTGATAATCAGCCGGCTGAGGTAAGCCTTTTACTTACATTTGAGTTATCAGACTTCCTTGATCAGTAAGGCATTTTCTGGACAAAGGGTACCTATTTTACTCCCCTTAATCGAACTGTATTGATTGGTGGTTATATGTTATGTTGTCCCTGTCTATTGTCCATCGGAGTGTTATAGATAAGAAAGGGAAGAATAGTGCTGTTCACAGGTATATGTAGTAAATCTGCTAGATAAAGTAGTTTAGAGGCAAGAGGGTATAGGCACATGTAGATAAGAGAGAAGACTGGCCAGTCATTATGGGCATTGAATTAAGTAAGAGAATGAAGGGTAAGAGACCCTCAAAAATGCCCAGCGCAAGAAGAGCGCTATATATGAACCGAAGGTGCGGTTCCGCCTATACTGAGCCCCTAGATTAATGGTTAAAGTGGACAGGGATCCACAATGGGTAACTGGGTTACCAAGGTCCACAGGGACTAAGAATCATGCAGAGTAAACAGCTAGAGAAACAGCTATCTATGTGAGCAGGATATATCAAGGGTGACAATAACACTAGACAGAAAGGGACATTTTCATGTTAAGTTGTGGGATGAATTTGGGGTCAGGCACTACAACTATTAGAGTCAGAAACAGAGAAATGAGAGGTAAAACAGAATACTTTATATATTGTCAGAGAGGGAAGATGGGATGAGCACTCTGGCTGCCCGTCTGATCATAGAAGCTAGATATTAAAGAGATCTGAACAAAATAAGGAAAGCAGAATTTAGGCAGGGAAATATTAATGAGGGTTAAAAGAAAGTGAGAGAATGATATGCATATGTTGTGTACAAATGGGAAAAATGTAAGTGATTTTAGAGAGATATTGGTGTATGTGTGTGCGAATGCTGGGACCTTTAGTTCTATTGCTTTTGTGTGTGTCGTGTACGCAGATGTGACCCCCTCCTTTGTGCTTTCATGAAAGAATGTGGCTGCGATGAGAGGTCGGTGATAAGCTGGAAGGACACCATGCCAATTCCAGTTTTTAAAAAAAAACATTTATAACAAAATGTGCCGGGTAAACGAATCTAATGATAAACAATGCGCAATGATCACAATTATTTTGAATCTGTTTTCCAAACATGGTAAAATGAAGGTTACATTTAACCGTGTATTACACAAATTTAATATCCTTTGATAGTGGAAACAGTGCATTTAAAAAAGGGAAATTAAGTAAAATTAAGCAATAATGAGTATTAATTTCTAATATGAGTTTAACAATTTTATTAATAATATAGATATATTGAAACTGGTTTAGACAACCTTTGGTTGGAAATGAAATCCAGGTTATTGGGGAAAAAATGGAATTAGTTTAGATTAAGATAAAAATTTTGTAATTTTACATTTATTCAATAAGCCCTTATTGAGAAAAAAAAAGATTAAGATGAGGTTGTTATTTGGAATACAGCTGCCATAATATTTAACAAAGCCAAGATGGATGGAATACATAAGAAGTTTTTCTACAAAAATGAAATTTTAAGGTTTTTGATGATAACTTGATGTGCGGTCCATGATGTGAGAGTTATAATAAATAAAAATTTAAATATAACAGACCCATCACATCAAGTCCACACACCCTGTTAGGATAGATGCCACCTGCAGCCAGTTGTTTTTTAGTTTTTGATGCTTTCTGGTCCATCATACAGATTGTTGGTCCTTTTGTTTTATTTATTTTTATTTTTGAAATCCAAAGCAGAATGTGTGGATTGTGAAATGATGTGCTCCTTTTCCTTGTAAGTACAGTGGTATAAGCAGAAGAATATTTTGGATTTATGGGCATCTCTCCATGACCGCAGGGTATTGTTATCATTTATTATAATATTGCCGGGAAAAAGTTGTCTTTTGAAACATGAAACTGGAGTTCTTACACAAACAGCATGATAGAAAACAAGCCATTGTAATATATTTATGCAAGCTGGACCCAGTAATGAAGGGTTCATCCCGATATATCAGAGCTGCAGCTTTTATGCAAAGGTGCTATTAGACAAAGTTAGATATTGTTTTGGTCAAACATTTAATTTTTAATAGTCCGACATTCTGTGCAGCAAATATACAGCTAACTAAATGTTTGTCTAATGAAAGGTTTAAAATATGAATTTGTTTATGTACAAATCTAACAATGAAAAATGCGTACATTTGAATCCAGCCATCTTATTGCCTCTATTGGAGGAGGCTGGAGACAAAGGAAGCCACATGTGTTAAATTGATGGTGTAGGAATCAGCTGCTGTGAGCCCAGTGCAGAACACACTCCCTGAAGACCCAGATATTAATTTTTTGTAGATTTGAGTATGCAGTTTATCACCCAGAAGGATACTCTGTATTCAAAGTCATTGGATCCTTTTTCCCCAGCTCAAGAAGCAGAGCTCCATGTTTTAGCAAAGCCTGTGAGCTATAAAAAGAGTGTATATTTATATAGATAGTCGAGATATAGAGAGCTTTTGGTTCCATTTGAAGGGCCAGAAGTTTGTTTTTACTTCAGCAGGTAAACCAATAAAGCATGCCAAGTTAATTTGATTGGCTGTTTTCAGCCTTCCAGGTTCTTGCTGAGGTAGCCATATTAACTTTCACACATGGAAGCAGACCAGGTGACTAAGGATGCTGCATTTACAGCCCCGGACACTTGATGGGTCTGTGCAACTCACAGATTCCACCCTAGTTCTGGCCCAGTATAGCTGGGATTAATAATTCAACTTTAAGGACCCCAGAACGAGAAGAACAAGTGGTCCACAGGGGGCAACTTCTTATGAAATAGGACTTTGGAAAAAGGTGATCATTTATGTCTGCCAACCACTCTTTTCCCTCCAGCTTGACACATGGACCGTGTCATCAGTCACAAGCAGTTATGGCTGCCTTAGTAAATGAGCATGGGATAGAGCCAGGGTTCTCCACAGTTGTTTTTATAACATACCACTTCTTGTTTTACCTGTTACCAAAGGTGTTACCAAAAGCTGAACATCCCTTCCAGAGATTACAAAAAAATATATCCAGATGCCCAAGTCAGGATCTTACGAGTATGCATTTTGTCTGTATGCACATGTTTTTTGGATGTCCAGTGGCAAATGCTACTGCAAAGGCCACAGTAAAAAGTGTTATCAGAAGTAGTTTGTAAGTACAGAGTGCCAGAAAGTACAGAGAGTAACAGAGGAAATCATTTTTTTTATAGGAGAGTCCTTACTAGAAGTTTTGAGGTTTTATTTTTACACCCCCTACTGTCTACAATGTAGTTGACAAAGTAGAGTAAGAAACTAGAAAACTTTTGCCTGAATGTTTTCTTATATTTGATGAAGCCCCTAAGGGGGATATTGGACTCTCTCCCTATGGGATTTTGTTTGGGAGTGTGTTACTCACTTGGTTATATTTTGTCTCAGCAGCTGAAGTCCTTCATTCGGATCTCACAGAGAATGTTGCTGATCTTTTAAGGTTTTTTACAAACTCATTTATGTGTTTTCTCCCCAATTCCAGATCCTAAAAGTTTCGAAGGATCTAAAACTAAAGCCAGGTGACTTTTGGATTGTTAAGAGACATTTATATATAAGGAAATGTTTGGAGACTCAATACAGCATCTATTTCATGTACAGTTTTTGCAAAACTTGAAGGAAAAGTCACCTGGATCCACACCAGACACTGCAAAAATGACTTAATTAAAGAAATCTCTGTGTTTGATTTGTTTCCCTCTTGTGATCACAGTCTAGGGTACTTTTTGATTCAATTACTTTAATTGTAAGGGATATATATATTTGAAAAGTAGTTTAGCCATGTTGAAGTCATATTTTGTCTTTTGTACGTTTTCCATTTTATGTAGAATTGTCTGTGTTTACATATGCTGATAAGTCAGCATGCTCACAATTAAGGTAGAAGGCCATTCTGGCCACAGGAGTGTAAAGCCAGTACTCTGTAAATATGTCTTATCAATCATTTGTTTTTCACAATGTAAAGTCATTTGGTAATGAAAAAGTTGCTCAGCTATTATTTTCTCCACAATGGAGTTTTTTGCCTCTTTTGCCAGGACTACCTCCACCTAAGCGTGTGGAGGTTCCAGGTTAAAGGTGATAGCAGGTATGGTTAGTGATCAAAATATTGATCAAAAGAGGGGAGACTGTAATGGAAATTTGTATGCTCTGTATATAATTGTATTCTATTTTGTATGTATTGCACACTGCCCTCGCTGTGCACACGGCACTAATAATGTTTTCAGTACATGTTTACATTCTTTCGAGTCCTGATTAGAATTAGCCTGTGTATGTAACGCCCCTTCTTACCATAAACGTACAATTGTAATATTAATGTGATACCTACGTAATCATGTGCATAAAAACCTTCAATTGCGTCATAATAAAGCAGAACAGTTATTTGGAAAGATGCTGAGCGTATCTTTTGTGTCTGTTCCCTACTGCAGTAGTTATTATTAATTTGGAACCACTAATCAATATGAGGATAGGAGTTGCATATCATCAATTTAACCGAGTAACACACCAAAAGCAGTTATGCTAAAAAGCATAAAACAAAACTTTACTGGACATCAAAATACATAAAGTTTCTTACACATAAAAGTTACCATAAACATTACACTAAATAACAAGACTTAAACATACACTACTATTTCCAATATCCCAAAGAAAGGTAATACTTAACACTGGCAACAGCTTCCACTGGAACAGGACAATGAGAAATCCTTGCTGCATGCTTGGTCTTTTCCACAGCTCCAAAACAGCCTTTCTCCCAAACAGACTTCTCCCTCAACAGCATGCTAGTGACTCTAATATAGTCCTGTATACCAGAGACTACCCACAGGATGTAGTCATTCCTCTTGACCACTCACAGGTCGTGTTGTGAGTGATATCAGCAATACATGGCTGCACTTCCCCCCACAACCGCATGGTCAATTGAATATGTGGAAGCCATTTTTAAACACAAGTCAGCTTGCTCACTACACCACCTGTGGGTGAGAGATATTATTACACAAGTATGGGGACATTTGTCATGAATCAGTTAAAAATATATCCACAACTGATTCACTGTCGCTTGGCAATTCGAAGTTTCATCTCCCTCCATAAATTTTCTATAGGATTAGGTCTGGAGACTGGCTAGGTCACTCCATGACCTTAATGTACTTCTTCTTGAGCCACTCCTTTGTTGCCTTGGCGGTATGTTTTGGGTCATTGTCATGCTGGAAGGTCCATCCACGACCCATCTTCAGTGTTCTGGCTGAGGGAAGAAGGTTCTCATCCAAGATTTTACAATACATGGCCAAGTCCATTGGACCCTCAATGCAGCAAAGTTGGCCTGTACCTTTGTCAGAGAAACAGCCCCAAAACATAATGTTTCCACATCTGTGCTTGACTGTAGGGATGGTGTTCTTAGGGTCATATTCAGCATTTTTCTTCCTCCAAGCATTGCGAGCCGAGGTAATGCCAAAGAGCTCAATTTTGGTCTCATCTGATCACAGCACTTTCTCCAAATCCTTCTCTGAATCATTTAGATGTTTATTGGCAAACTTCAGACGGACCTGTACATGTGCCTTCTTGAGGAGGGGGAGCACTGTAGGAGTTCAATCCATGGCGCTGTATTGTGTTACCAATGGTTTGTTTGTTGACTGCGACTGCTTTGAGATCATTCACAAGCTCCTCCCGTGTAGTTCTGGGCTGATCCCTCACTTTTCTCATGATCATCCTTACCCATGGAGCTCCAGACCAAAGACGAATGATGGTTATTTTGTATTTCTTGTATTTCTATTTATTTGCGAATAATCGCTCTAACAGTTGTCTCCTTCTCCCCAAGCTTCTTGCTGATGGTCTTGTAGCCCACTCCAGTCTTGTGCAGGTCTACAATCTTGTCTCTGATGTCCTTTGGTCTTGCTCATGATAGTGAGGTTTGAATGGAAGAAAGAGATTCTGTGATCCTTTGTACACATACCGAATTGTTGTTAGGAGCACCTTCCTAAATTGACAGGACTAATCTGTGTACCACATAAGCACATACTGTAGCCAGTCTGTGGGAGTCAGAATTATTGTTGGTTGGTAGGGGATAAAATACTTTTTTATTTTACTCACTGAACTGCAACTAAATTTATAACATTTGTATCATGTGTTTTTCTGGATTTTTGGTTGATATTCTGTCCATCATTTAAAATACACATATAATGGGAGCGTGTCCAAGATGGTGCTGGGAGCAGACGTGCTGTAGTGGAGCTCCCATCCTGGACTATAATCCTTCTCTTATCCTCGTGTATAACCACTACATTTTGGCTTACCACCCTGCAGGCTGCCTCCTGGAGTACCGGGCGATGAAAAAAGGCAAATGAGGGAACCAGAGGAAGCGAATATCGAACGCAGTGAGTACACCGCCTAAGCCTAGGCCTACCCTCTCCACCACATGGAGACTCAGACTGATTCCCGGTCTGACGACACTATTCAGGCCAGCTCCACAACTTTTGATGCCCTGATGTTGGCCATTTCTACCTGCCAATCTACCCTCACGGTGAAGATTGACCATGTCCAGATGGAGACGGCCCTCATTTGCGAGACATGGACAAGTTCAGGGAGCGGGTGACTGAGGTGGAGAGACGAGTGTCCGGGACAGAGGATGTACAGAGAGGTCACCATGCAGACCTGCAGATCCTTAAAACCAAGGTTAAACAACTGGACCCACACACTACACCCACAGACTATTACGGCGGTTCCGATTTTCAGTACCTTCTGCATCCCGGGTCCGCCGTGACCATAGTACACTGCCACAGCTTGTTACATGAAGCTTTCTTTTATGCCTTAAATTATTGGAAGAGTGTGAGTACAATGATTGAAGACCTTGTGTGTGTATTTTAATAAAATTTTCTCTACGGTATCAAACTATTGGAATCATTGTTTCTTTTTATGTGGATACATCTCCTCAAGATGAGTATTGCTATAAATTGAAGAACTTCACTCGCCTTGATTACAGTTCCTATCATCCTGATTAGCCCCGGGAGGCTGTGTTATTGCCTATATGCTGAGCATGAGAGTGCAAGGCAATATTTTTTGGTGAGTGCGGTGAGTGCGGCTCCATAAGTCTTTCACCACACAGTCGTGTGGTGGAAGACAGTTTTATTGCATAGGAAGATCTCTTTTATTCACTCTTTTGACACACAGTACTTTGCATGGACTTTTTTTCATTATTTTTCCATTTAACATTGTATGGACTGTTGTTATCATTATTAACACTATTATTTAACATCGTTTTATCACTTATTCACTTTCCGATTTATTTATGTTTATGAGTTTAGTGGTTTCCCGTTCATCATTGGAGGGGGAACTTGGTTGGAATTATCACGGACATTATATTTATGCATTGTTTGAGTTCACTAGCACTAGTGGGTGATTCATTTCATCCATTTTCATCTTTATTTTTCCTTTATTTTGAATTCTTTTTGGTATCATTGTATCGATGTTATATATAGCGCCACTTTCTATTTGAAATATTATTTACATATCATTTTACATAAGTCGGCAGCTTTAGTTAATTTTTGGTTTTGCACAGGAGCACAGTGGTGGATTTTCAAGTCTTGTTGCGCGATACTTGAACACCAATTTTTTAATAAGCGAATATTGATTGGTTTGCGCAAAAATTATACCGTCTACAAAATAGGGAATAGATTTAAACCTTTTTCATTATTATTTTTTTTTACTAGTAATGGCGGAGATCTGTGAATTTTATCGGGACCCCGACATTATGGTGGACACATCGGACACTTTTGACACATTTTTGGGACCATTAGCATTTCTACAGCGATCAGTGCTATAAAGATGCACTGATTACTGTAAAAATGTCACTGTCAGGGAAGGGGTTAACACTAGGGGCGATCAAGGGGTTAATTGTATTACCTGTGTGTGTTTTTAACTGTGGGGGGAGGGGACTGACCTAGAGGAAATGACAGATCGTGATTCCTAGCTTTTAGGTACTCACGATCTATCTCTCCTCACAGAACAGAACAGGGATTTGTGTGTTTACACACACACACGTCCCTGTTCTGCCTCTCGTGCCCGCGATCGCTTATGGCTGGCAGTCATTGCCATGAGCATCGGCACCCCTGCAGTGCAGCAGGCTTGTGCACGTGCCTCCGGCGGCGACAGCTTGCGGGATCATGCCCACCTGCCTCAGTATAATGACGGCAGCTGGTCGGCAAGCGGTTAAACTCGTTCACTACAGGGACAGAGATACGGTGCTTTGTGCAGCCCGCCTGCAGGGAGAACTAAAATTCGCCAATGTTAAACGACTTATTTTTCCAGACTATTCTGTGGAAACGCAGAGGCAGCGTAAGTCCTTTGACCATGTCTGTGCTATGCTGCGGGAGAAGGGGGTTAAATACAGCATACTTTTCCCCGCTAAGCTGCGTGTCCAAGCTGGTGACCGTGTGCAGTTCTTCACCTCCCCCAGAGAGGCTGCTGCGTGGGCTGATACCATACAACATTGATGGCCTCACAGTTTTTCTTCCTGAATGTGGCTTTGTGACTCTCACTGCAGGGCCTACCAGCAATCATAGACCGTATTGACTGTGCCTCGTGGGCTGTGCTGCTCCGGCTGCTCTGGACCCCCGGGAGCCCTATCCTACCATCTGTTGGCGGCGACCAATTTTTGCTGCCGTGTACAGCGCTTGGGCCCCTTTGTTACGGGATTATGTCCGGGAAAACCTGGAAGTTATGCTCCTGTCATCTCTGTCAGAGCTTTGGTGACGGCTGTCACCCCCCCTCCACCCGGATTGTATTCTTGGGATAGTGCCGGGGCTGCTTCCTTGCAGCCCGCTTGTGCTCTTTCCTTTCTCATCGCCTTCCTGGTGAATTGGAGACGGGGCACTACTGTCTGATGTACCCATTGACTGCCTTCTCCTGTGAGCGAAATTCCTGGTAGCTTACCGTGGGCTGTATTCCCGGGGATCCGAGTCTTCCCAAGTGAACACTCCCCTACACGGTTGTGACCTTTATTCAGGTATGTGGCTACAGTATGAGTGCCAACTGGTCCTACATCCTACAAACTACTTGATGTTACTTTACTTTGTGCCTGTTTTTCACACTTGACTGTCCGTCTAAGTTTTGGGCCCAATGGTGATCTACACCAACACTCCTTGCCGGAATACCTTATCATACTTACCAACTGTCCAAGATTTCCCGGGACATTCCCAAGATTTAGACTCTTTTCCTGATTTTATTGTTTCCCAGGAAATGTCTCGAGAAATCCGTCTTTTCACAAATTTTCTCCACCGCCTGCCGCCGCTAGAGGTCCGCGGCTGCCATTTTTTTTTTTTTTTTTTTTATAATCTTTATTTATCAGAACAATTTTACAATTTTTTACATATATAGCAAAACATATACACATCCAATCAATTAAAAGAACCCATTATTCAAACTCGGAATCCTCTTTCTATCTCCATATTGGTCGTTACAAGATTACTTCATGGATGTGTATCCCATATACTTAACCAACCATACCATAACCCATCCCCCCATCATACACAACCAAAGAGAAAAAAAAAAAAAAAAAAGAAGGGGTCTGTCCCTCCCTCCCAAAAGGTCCAGTCCTATTATGTTACATTGGGTTCCTCAGTCACTCTAAAGAGCTGTGAAGAGGCTCTAAACTCTCTCCATCTAGACCATGTACTTAATATCTGTTTACTTAACCCTTCTTCTAACACTTTTCTCTCTTCTAGAGCACGCATCTCCGCCATCTCCCGCTCCCACTCTACCATGGAAGGCGCACTTGTGCTTTTCCAATTTCTTGCTATAATAGTTCGTGCTGCTGTCAAGAAGTATTTCAATAATCCTTTCTTTATATTTTTCAGTGATCCTGGGATCATAGATAATACAGCCATTTGTATATCCGGATATACATCGGTCCCAGTCATAACACTATAGATCTCAAAAATTTTTTGCCAAAATGGTTGGATTTTAGAGCAATAAAACCAGATATGTGACAATGTGCCCTGAGCTTTAAGACATCTCCAGCATTCTTCCCCGTGGACGGGATTTATCTTATGCATATCCACAGGGCATTTATACCATCTGGCTAAGATTTTATAATTCCTTTCTTGGTGTTTAGTAGATAGTGAAAGTTTATGAGTTACCATAATAGCCTTTTCCCATTTTTTCCTTGGGATATCTATCCCAAGCTCTGCCTCCCACTTCTTAATATATGGTAACTCCTGAATTTTATTTTCTGAATTCAAATATTTGTAAATCTTAGATAAGACATGGAGAGGTCTATGTTCTTGTATGAAAACTTTCTCTAATGTTGTCAGGGGCCTATCCAGTTCCGATTCTTTTATCAGGGATGAGATATACCGTTGGAGTAATCCATATTGCATCCATTCCTTCTTATATTCTCCACCCATAGCTTCCAGTGGAAGGATTCTATTTCCTTCCATTGTTTCTACTATTCTGGTATCTTCACATCTTCTCCATTTAAGGAATGATTTGGCTTCTAGTGCCATTGGAAATTCTGGGTTACTAAATAGTGGGGTCATAGGGCCTCTATAAGTGGATCCCAGCCCTCCCTTTATCATAATATCCCATACTTTCAAAGTTGATACGACTAAAGAGGGCATAGTGCCCTCCGGAGGTCTCTGCCCTCTTTTAATCCAAGGGAGTGATTTCAATTTAAGGCCAGTAATCTCTTCCTCTAGTTTTATCCATTGTTTACTATCCCTGTTGTGAAACCAATCTACTATTCTAGTTATAAATATTGCTTTAAGGTACATTATTATGTCTGGGAGGGCGAGACCACCATCTTTCTTGGTCTTATTTAGCACTATTCTGCTAATTCTGGGTGTCTTGCCCGCCCAGACAAACTGCCCAATCGCTCTACGTAGTTTTTTCAGGATCGTTGTTGCAGGAAAAATGGGAATTGTTTGTAGGATATATAATATTTTAGGGAGTATATCCATTTTTATGATATTGATTCTACCTATCCAGGAAAATGGCCCTTTTTCATATTTTTGTAATGTATTTATTATTTTTTGTACCATCGGGACATAATTATATTCCTGTAATTTGTTCAAATCTGTGGGGATATATGTACCAAGATATTTAATTGTATTAGCCTGCCATTTAAAGGAGAAATCCTTTCTGAGCAGTTCCACCATAGAATTTGACAGATTAATATTCAGTGCCTCAGATTTATTGTAATTTACCTTAAAATTACTCACTACCCCAAAGCGTTTAAATTCTGATATCAAGTTTGGTAATGATATCAGGGGGTTTGTAATATATAGCAGTATATCATCGGCATACACCGACATCTTATACTCTACATCACCCACTTTAATTCCTTGTATGTCTTTATTTTCCCGGATCGCAATTAATAAATGTTCCATCGCTAATATATATAGTATTGGGGATAGTGGACATCCCTGTCGGGTTCCGTTTGTTATAGCAATTTCCTCCGATATGCCACCATTTGCCCGAATCTTAGCCGTTGGGTTCTGATATAGGGCCATTATTTTGTCCAACAATATAGGACCCAACCCCCACTGTACCAATGTCTCTTTAAGGAAGCTCCATCCCACCCTATCAAATGCTTTCTCAGCATCTATTGCAAGTAAACAGGATGGGATGGAGCCTCTCTGTGCAAATTCCATCAGTGTGAGTGTTTTCAGTGTATTGTCTCTTGCCTCTCTTCCCTTTACGAAACCCACCTGGTCTAGATGTATATATGCGGGCATCATGGGGGTGAGTCTATTCGCGATTATTTTCGAATATAATCTTAAATCAATGTTTGTTAAGGATATTGGTCTATAGTTGCCACATAGAGTGAGATCTTTCTCAGGTTTTGGTATGAGTGAGATGTATGCTTGTAAACTTTGTGGGATAAGAGGCACCGATGTGGACACTACATTAAAAGTCCGTTTAATAATGGGAATGAGCTCTTCTTTAAATAATTTATAGAATCTTGGAGTAAAACCATCCGGACCCGGGCTCTTCCCTGGTACTAATGAATCGATTACCCTTTGTATTTCACTTTCTGAAAATTCCTGTTCTAATTGCGTTACTTCTGATGGTGTTAGTCTAGGAAGTGCAGTTTCTTTAATGTATTGGTGGATATCTTGTTGCAAACCCACTGGGTTATCAATAGCCTTGTGATTAGATATATTGTATAGTTTTGTATAAAATGTCTGAAATTCTTTTAGAATCCCCTTTGGGTCATATCTCATATCCCCTACTTCTGTCTTGATCTTAACTATGGGCGAGGTCTTACACCGATTTTGTAGGGCCCTTGCCAGGAGTTTACCTGGCTTATTGCCCTGTTGGTAGTATAGGGAACGATTGTTGTCTCTTATACGTAGTGTATGCTCATTCAGTAGAGTTTGCAACTCTGTCTTCCTATCTGTTAATTCTAACAAAATTTCACGTGTTAAACTTTGTTTATGTTGAGCTTCTATTTCCGGTATTTCCTTTAATAATTGAGTTATTCTATTGTTTTTAATTTTTTTCAGTCTGGCTCCATGTTTAATGAATAATCCGCGGATTACACATTTTAGTGCCTCCCATTGAATCGGTAGAGGAGTAGTGTCTCCAATATGATCCTGTGGGAAATTCATTATTGCCTTCTTTATTTCTAGTACACACGCCTCATCGTATAGCAGATTGTCATTAAGCTTCCAGTTTCCTCTATTATTTTCGCCTTTGAGTAAGTCCAATGTCAGAAATATTGGCATGTGGTCTGACCATATAGCACTACCTATTTCAGCTGATGAAGTGATTGTCACTCCCGGCTGGTTAATCAGAAAGTAATCAATTCGATGATAAGACCCATGGACATTTGAATGAAATGTGAAATCCTTCACCCCTGGGTGTAACGCCCGCCAGATGTCGACCAGTTGGTGTTTTGCCATCAGTTCTTTAAATTTCCTCTTTTCTTTACTTGTCTGTGTAATCGAGGGTGCTGTGGTATCTACACTCTTATCCAACACGAAATTAAAATCCCCACCTATTATAGTTATCCCCTCTACCTTTTCCATGAGCTCACTAATCAATTGTGACCCTATTTTAAGCTGATTTTGGTTGGGTAAATATAGATTAATAAAAGTAAATTTTTTACCATATATACTAAGTTTAAGTAATATTGCCCTTCCATCCCTATTACACCATTTTTCAAGCACTTGATGTGGTATTGTCTTATGTATTGCAATAGATACACCTTTCGACTTGGAATAAGAATAAGAATCATGGTACCATGTATTGTAATATCTATTTTGCAGATTGGGAACGTGATCCGTGCGGAAATGCGTCTCCTGAAAAAAGACAATCCCTACCTTCTGTTTATGGAGAGAGTATAGAACCTGAGACCTCTTTGATGCTGAGTTGAGACCTCTAATGTTATAAGAACATATTTTCATTGTTCTTTAATACCAAGAGAGGGGGAAGAAGAAAGAAAAAAAAAAAAAAAAAAAAAAAAACAACCACCCCCGCACTCACACACAAAAAAACCCTAAACTATTGACTTATATAAAGTCTATCTTACAAACAGCGTAAGTTCCCTCTACTGGGGGAAACGGACACTGACGACCAAAAT
Organism: Lithobates septentrionalis; assembly: GCA_037952835.1. NCBI lineage: Eukaryota > Metazoa > Chordata > Amphibia > Anura > Ranidae > Lithobates > Lithobates septentrionalis. Next base: position 2,002,905 of record JBBDGP010000671.1, on the reverse strand, counting down.
CTGCCGCTCAGCCAGTGACCGCAATGATCGCACGCTGCATTCTACATTCTATTACCTTAAATCTTTAATCTCTTATTTTCTTTCTATCCCCTCTTCTTTCTTTCTCATTGCTCCCCTCCCAAAATGGGGGGAGCATATGGACAGAAAGGGGATGGGGGAGACATCTCAGAGGTATAGATTCCCACTCCTTTCCTATATAACTTTTGCTTATAATTGCTTTAACTCGGGAAGAGGTGTAGCAGGAGGGGAAGGGGAGAGGGGAAAAAAAAAAAAAAAAAAAGAGAATTTAAAACACCTCCCATCTTTACGCCCAGAGAAAATCATATGTTGTATTACTATACATTGTAACAATCTTGTTGTATGAGATAATTCGTGCATCAAATTATACAATAACAACCAAAAACCAACATCTATTCTTCACTATTCCATACATCTTGTAAAGAAAAAAAAAAAAAAAAACCCCTCCCATCTTTATGCCTGTAATAACTCATAGATTGTATTGCCCTATATTGCAAAACAATCTTATTAACATCCCCAATATCTAGACCTTGTTATGTGATAAATTCGTGGATCAAACTATATAATAACACCCATAAACCAAAATCCATTCCTCATTATTCCATATTACCTAACGTTTATCAAAAAAAACAAAAACAAAAAAAAAAACAAAAAAAAAACACCTCCCATCTTTGCACCCATAGTAAATCATACATTGTATTACCCTATATTACAAAACAATCTTGTCAACATCCCTATTATCTATACCTTGTTTTGTGATATATTTCATGCATCAGATTAAATAATAACAACCATAAACCAGGATCTATTCCTCATTATTCCATGTTTCTTGTAATTTATCAAAAAAAAAAAAAAAAAAAAAAAAAGGTGGTCCTTATTATCATCCCCAGTGGCTAATCTTTGATGTATAATATATTATGTGAATCTAGTTAACAATATATAAAACTGAAATCTGCTCCTCCCTAATTCATGCTTATTACTTACAAATATCTCTTACTCCCCTGTTTCATTCCCCCAACTATGTGCGCATATCCAATCCCCAATGTAACCAATAACCTATCCCCAGTGATTATACCCTTAATAACATGATATGTCAAAAACCATTCACCAGTGATGTGCCCTAAAAAAAAAAAAAAAAAAAAATCTACCCCATTTTATCCTTTCCCTTATTAGTGTTGAACATTCTTTATCTGAACCATTTGTTATGCTAATGTTAAAGTAGTAAGTCAAATCTAGCTATTGCAAAAAAATAAATAAATAAATAAATAATTATATAAATAAAAATACATAATAATAATGATAATAATAAATAAGCAGCCCCCTCTTCCCCTTGCTTCACAATCTCTATCTACCCACTATCTTAATCACACCGAGTTAATTAAGTCCTCCTCCCATGAATAACGTCATATTATATACTAAAAATACCTCCCCCAGCCCCAGTCCATCTACAAGTGACTTATCAGGGCTTTCTGAATCCTTTCATGAACAGAATAGGCCAGTCTGGTAATTCTACTATTGGTAACCTAAGAATTGCCAGAAACTGCGGTAGATCTTCCAGATCACTAAATACAGCCGTTAGTCCTTCTTTCTGTGCCTGTAATTGAAATGGAAATTTCCATCTATACTGTAAGTTATTTCTTCTTAGTTGTTCCACTAAGGGCTTTAATGCTCTTCTTCGGTCCAACGTAAACTTTGATAGATCTTGAAATAGCAGCAGTGGATCTCCCTCATGCTGGATATTTTTATTTTGACGTGCTGCAAACATGATTCTATCCTTTATATGAGCGTAGTGCATTTTGCAAATGACATCCCGTGGTTTACTCGGATCTATTCTCCTTTTCCCCGCTACTCTATGAGCACGGTCAATTATTAGGTCTTTTATTTCTATGTCCTGGATTAATTCCTGAAAAATTTTCTGGAGTGTTGTTGTCAGTTCTTTTACGCTCACATCTTCTTTTAACCCTCTAATTCTGATATTAGATCTTCTATTTCTATTTTCTTGCTCATCCAGGCAGTTAATTAGTTGGTTTATTTGCTTTTCTTGATCTTGAGCACTATCCTTTATGTTAATTAGCTCTTGTTCTATTTTTGAGATTCTGGTATCTAATATAGCTGTTTTTTCTTGTGTGTTTTTTATGGATATCTTCAAATCTTGTATCTCTACTTTATATGAATTTTCCAATCTTTGCACATATTGGTCCATATCTGTCCTAGTTGGGAGAGATTGAATGTATTGTCTCAAATCCCAATTTTCTTTACCCCCTTCTCCCGGGTCGCTCAGTGAGCCTGTTGTGTCTATTGGTGAGCTGTTTCTAGGGTGATCCATCTGCTCCTCCTCTGATGATCTAAATGCCCCCGAGACTTCCGCAATGTTTGAAATTTCTTGTGATGTATGTAGAGCTTGAATTATTCGGGAGGATTGCAGCTGTAGTTGTTGAAAAATCTCTTTTATATCAGATGTTTGTGTAGTTTGTGCCCCTGTAGGGTTTTTATCTTTGATTTTTGTTTTATCTTTCTTTTCCTTTTGAGATTGTGGTGTTTTGTTTCCTTTCTTGGGTGCCATGTTTCTGAAAGACCTTGTTTTTTCTCTCACCCCTTCTCCGCCCCTCTCCTTCTTTACTCCCTCCTCTCCTTCCCTCTTTATCCACTTATTAACCTTTTAGAGTCCTTTTTAGATGACCACACTATATAGGGTAGTGTGTATCACCTTTTAACATCCTAGATTGAAATTAGAGATGCTTAACACTTCTATTGGATAAACTCTATTATTAATAGTCACACTATAGAATATTATTTGTCCAGGTCTTATTCCAGCACTATAATCTCTTGCACCAATCCCTTTACTTCATACAGCATCCCTCTTTCAAAAAGCAACTAGTAGTGTTAACTCAGTCCACAGTATTTGTGATTTTTATGCAGTCTCTATGCCACTTTCAACATTTCTTTATAAGACCATGTGCATCTTTAATCATACCTAGTTTCTGGCATCACTGGTCTCCTTACTTTATCTCTGTAGCCCAGCAACTGTGAGTTATAGGAAGGTAGATCTCCCGGTCCTCCTGATCACTGCTGTTTGGGACCCTCGCACCGCCGCCGGAGTGTGCGTCTCACGAGCGAGCCGCCCCTGCTGCCTGTATGAGCAGACACGCCGAGGCACTCGCCTGTCTCCGCGCTATCTCCTGGCTTCGTCTTCGGTCCCGCTCCCAGCACTCCACAGGTGACGTTTCTTCCCGGGGTTCACGATCTCCACCACCTCCTGCTTCAGCTACTTTGCTACGGCTTGATAAGTCACTCCAATGACGGGGATAGCATTCGGCTGTTTAACTCAGGTGTCTAGGCATTTGCATCAGCCGCCCAGACCATCCTGAACTCCAGCGTCTTCCGTCAGTGCAGCGTGTCAGTCACTCGACCTCCCTAAGCGGCCATCTTGGGCGTCAGCTCCACCCCCCGCCTCATGGGTTTGCAGCCGCAGCTGCCATTTTTAAGAAGACCAGGGACACGGCTGGGGGGCTTGACGGAGCTCCTGCGTCGCCAACCCACCCTCCGCCCCGCCTCATCCTGCCTACCCCCGGTCTGTTATAGAAAGGCACGGGGTTCTATTGTAACCATGCGGCCGGTGGAGGGAGACACTATTTTGTATACCCCCTCTGTTCTGCAATGGCGGCGGAGACCTACTAGGACACCTGAGGTAAGGGGGGGGCTCCGCTGGGGACACCTGTTGTAAGGGGGGCACTGCTGGGGACATCTGATGTAAGGGGGGCTCTGCTGGAGACATCTAATGTAAGTGGGGCTCCGCTGGGGACATCTGATGTAAGGGGGCTCCGCTGGGGACATCTGATGTAACGGGGGGCTCCGCTGGGGACACCTGATGTAAGGGGGGCACCGCTGGGACATCTGATGTAAGGGGGGCTCTGCTGGGGACATCTGATGTAAGGGGGGGCTCCGCTGGGGACATCTGATGTAAGGGGGGCTCCGCTGGGGACACCTGCTGTAAGGGGGCTCCGCTGGGAACATCTGATGTAAGGGGGGCACCGCTGGGGACATCTGATGTAAGGGGGGGCTCCGCTGGGGACACCTGATGTAAGAGGGGCACAGCTGGGGACATCTGATGTAAGGGGAGGCTCCGCTGGGGACACCTGATGTAAGGGGGGGCTCCGCTGGGGATATCTGATGTAAGGGAGGCTCTGCTGATGACATCTGATGTAAGGGGGCTCCGCTGGGGACATCTGATGTAAGGGGGGCCGGCTGGGGGCACCTGATGCAAGGACGGGCTCTGCTGCGGGCACCTGATGAAAGGACGGACTCTGCTTGGACACCTGATGCAAGGACGGACTCTGCTGAGACACCTGATGCAAGGACGGACTCTGCTGGGACACCTGATGCAAGGACAGACTCTGCTCAGGGATCCCACTGATTCCGCATTATGGTGAGTTGAATGATTTCATTTTATATTACAATGTAATAATAGAAATAATGCACTTCAATCATCCTCACACCATAGGACTCTGCTTGGACACCTGATGCAAGGACGGACTCTGCTGAGACACCTGATGCAAGGACGGACTCTGCTGGGACACCTGATGCAAGGACAGACTCTGCTCAGGGATCCCACTGATTCCGCATTATGGTGAGTTGAATGATTTCATTTTATATTACAATGTAATAATAGAAATAATGCACTTCAATCATCCTCACACCATAAAAACCATGGTGCTGGGATGATTGAAGTGCTAACACCAGGTGTTTGGAGTATCTTTATCTGCTGATTGTTACACTTTCTAGAATACACATATTTCCATTGTTGTGTAGGATCTGGGGCTGCTGTCCCTCCATCTCTCTCCCCCCCTTTCCCTCTCCATCCCTCATTCATCTCAGACTCTAACCACACCCCCTTTGGGCCATGCCCATTTAAGACACACCCACTATTTCACTAAACCACGCCCATTTTTAGCACGGCACACTTCGCGCTCTGCATTTTTACTTTCCCCCTGTGCCACACCTACAAACGCATGACCCGCCCCCTAATTATAACAAGACTCCGCCTACATCCAAAAAAGTCCCTAAATTTTTTTTTACAATATTGGCAACTATGCCTTATGTGCCTTTGACTGTTTATATTGAAAGGGGCTAGGTGCCTCTTGCACATTTGCCTTCATGTCCAGCCATAGGGCTGGTGTTCATTTTGGGTTGCAGACCCTCCTCCATTGTTGGAGGGGTGGGTGGGTTGGGGGGACAGGCTGGTTGGTTAAAGAGGAGTTCCACCCAATGGGTCCATTAAAAAAAAAAAAATTAAAAGTCAGCAGCTACAAATACTGCAGCTGCTGACTTTTAGTTGGACACTTACCTGTCCCTGGGTCCAGCGATGCGGGGGATCAAAGCCCCGCTCGTCCCCCCCTCCGCTCGTCGGCGCCGGCATTTCAACTGTGGGCGCCGGGCTGTGGCTTCACAGTCTGGCACCCACTGCGCATGCGTAAGCGGCGACGCGCGCCGTGATTGGCCGCTCAATCACCTGGGACCTGTAATGGGTCCCAGATGATTGACAGGAGGGAGGGAGCAGAGCCCAGCCCTTCCTGTGCCGAGGGGGAAGTGATGTCACCAGCCCAGGCAAAGGAAGAGGCAGACTACGAGGGACCACCTAGCAACAGGCATTTAGAGGTAGGTTAAAAAAAAAAATATCCAAATGTTTTTTTGTTTTTTGTTTTAGAATTTTTCAGACATTTTTGTTTTTTTGGGTGGAACCCCACTTTAAGTTGGGCCACCTTTGCTGGCTCTCAGTTTTATGTGTTATGTTGCATGACAGTAATGTTTTATGTCGCTTTGCCTGTACTGCTATGGGTGACTGGTTCCTCCCTCTGCCCTCTCCATGTCCGATGGTTCAGTCAAGTAATTCTTATTTCCAATAGTCCTCACCCCATATGTCTTCCCTTAAAGTTCTCTCCTAGAACACACGCGGATTGAACTCCTCAATCAAACGATCCTTAGTATTCCAGTTTATAAAAACGCATAGTCCTCGTGTTTGTGTGCTCCAGGAGATGCATCTGGTTGGGGGAAAAACCCTTAGCCTTAAGAAACCCTGGGTGGGCCATCACTATCATTCCACCTACTCCAGCTTTGTTAGAGGGGTGAGTGTTATTGTACTTAAGATGCTCCCCTTTAAACTCCTTGATCTGGCATTGGACTAGGAGGGTAGGTATGTGATGATCTATGCACAAATCCAAAATCTACCATGGGTCATTGTAGGCCTCTATCTACCACTCCCTGCATCCCTTAGATTGCAAAATAAGAGTACTGCCAAGTTAGTGGTATTTCCCAATGGTAATGTGGTGTTAATGGGGGACTTTAACCTTGTCCCAGACTCTGACATGGACAGATGTGCAGCTGCTGGGGCCACTCGTCAGGGACTGGTGACCTGGGCCGACACCTATGGTCTCACTGATGCGTGGAGGTGGAAGAACCCCATGTCTTGGGCCTTCACCCGTCACTCTTCTGCATCCCATAAATCCTTTTTGTGCATAGACTTGGTCTATGTGGGGGCACCTGTTCTGTTCGGGATCCGTGACATTACTATTCTTCCTAGATGTATTTCAGACCATGTCCTGTTTCTCTTGACCCTGTTGTCAATCACAAGCATTTTTGAGCAGGGGGGAAAAACTGGGCGCCTGCTGGCCTGGTTGTCCAGGGAGCAGACGGGAGTGATGACCATTGCACAGATCCTTGGTCCTGATGGGGTCCTCCTCTCTGCCCCTGTGGAAATTAACCAGTGCTTCGCTACCTATTACTAACAGTAATTAGTAGGTACGATGCCCGGTGGGTGTGGAGATGCGACTCTGTGTACATCTTGCGGCATGTATGCGTTCCTTGATCATCTGATCGAGGGCAAATACTGCTGTGCACATTGTTTCCCTGGAAGCCCAGGTTCTGAATCTGGGGAAGTAACTGAGCACTGAGAAGACCCTCCTTACTAAAGGAGAAACAGGAAGGTACACGGTAGGGACCAGCACAGAGGCGGGTGGAGACAAAGAGGTTCAGGCACTAGGAAAGAGTAGATGGGTGACAGTCAAGAAGGGTAGCTGGGGAAGTGCCAGGAAGGCAGATCCAGGGCTGGAGCATCCCAATAAGTACACTCCATTGAGTGACATTGGTGAAACCAGTCAGGGACCAGCACTGCTGGAGCTAAGCTACTCTCATAGCTGCCAGGGGAAGAACTCCTGAGAGTAGGGGGGAAGCGAAGGGAAAGACAGATTCTGGTGGTAGGGGACTCAATTCTTAGGACAGAGAGGACAATCTGTACCAAAGACCTGAAGCACCGAACTGTGAATGAATGAATGAATTGTATAGCGCTACCTATGCAAACTGAATCGCCTCAGGGCGCTTTTGCCACTGGTGTCCATCTGCGGTATAGCGAGGTCCTTTGCCCCATGGGGTCCTGACACACTTACAAACACATACACATATTTGGCCAATTTTTTTGACAGGATCTAATTAACCTACCAGCATGTCTTTGGAATGTGGGAGGAAAACGGAGTACCCGGAGGAAACCCACGCAGGCACAGGGAGAACATGCAAACCCCAGGCAAATGGTGTCGTGGTCGAGATTTGAACCAGCGACCCTATTGCTGCTAGGTGAAAGTGCTATCCACTATACCACTGTGCTATATGTTGTCTACCGGGTGCTCGGGTTTGGCCAATCACGAATCTGGTTTACAGATTACTGGGAGGGACTAGGAAAGACCTGGCTGTCATGGTGCACGTTGGCACCAATGACAAATTCAGAGGCAAATGGGGTGTCCTAAAGACCGATTTTAGGGACTTGGGAGCTAAATTGAGGAAAAGGACCTCCAAGATAGTGTTCTCAGGAATACTACCATTACATTGAGCCACACCAGAAAGGCAGAGGGAGATTAGGGAAGTAAACAAGTGGCTGAGGAGCTGGTGTAGTAAGGAGGGGTTTGGGTTCCTAGAGGACTGGGCTAACTTCTCAGTCGATCACGCGATTGAGGCTCAGGACCTGGTGTTTTAGCTACAATTCATGCGGTTGACCTAGCACCGCTAGGTAAGGGGACACTGCTTACATTAGTGTTTTATGCACGAAGAGGACACTGAGTGAATTGCATCCCAGACACCCCACTGTTGTTTTATTAAATACACCAGAACTTGCTTTTGCACCTTCAATGACTTTTACACTGGCACTTTAAGTTTGCTGCACTTACTGGCATGTCATTGGTCATTTGTTTCGCAGGCCAGCACAATATATTTTATATCACTATTATTGGGACATTTATTTATATTATTTATTATCCATATTGCGTTGGATTGATGTGTTTTATTTGCGATATCTAGATCCCCTTTAAGCACTGGCACTTTGTACGTTTTGCACCATTTATAAGGATATGTTTTTGATGGTTATTTCTGATTTATTCTATGTATTTTTATTTAGAATTATTCACATGAAGTAGTGTTTATGTCCCTTTGTGCACCAACACATGATTATCTAGATTTATATGTTTTTAGTGTCAACACTTATTTATGCGATTTAACATGCGATTTTTTTGTCATTTAGTATATACCAATTGAAAAGAATTTTTTATGCACTTTTTCTCACATACACATGATGCTGATTATTAAGACTTGAATGTTTTTTAGTGTCAACACTTATTTATGCGATTTATTATGCGATTTTATGTCATTTTATTAATTGACCACAGACAGAGATTTACAGCTTTCTTCTGGTTATCGCAGCACCTCCCCCCCCTATACCTCAGTTTGATTTTGGGCTTATGTCTGACCCTTGCTTCGGTGCATGCAGCTGTCCAGTTGCATACGTGCGTTTTTACTATTTTTCTGAGTTCTTGTTTTCTTTTCTTTTTCCAATTGGGTAGCGCAGGAATATTCTTATTACAGAGGTAAAGATAGTCAGCGCGGAACATATTCCAGAGGGTAGTATTGGAGGCATTAGTGGTAGGTTGACTAAAGCACATAAACCCAAGGTAAGTATAGTAACAAGTTCTAGTTGCAATTTCAGAACACCCAATAAGAGGATCGTATGCGACCGGTCTAAACTACAGTACGTGGCATGTTCACCAATGCCAGAAGTCTGGCGGACAAGATGGAACAAGAGATACTGTTGTATGAGAAGGATTTGGATTTGTGGGAATTTCAGAGACCTGGTTCAACAGCTCTCATGATTGGATGGCAACCATTCTAGGGTATACCCTTTATCTCAGAGATAGAGAGGGTAAAAAAGGGGGAGGAGTATGCCTGTATATCAAGAATAATGTACAAGTGAATGTGAGAGATGACATCACTAAGGGAGCTAGGGAGGAGGTGGAATCCTTATGGGTAGAGCTCCAAAGGAATGAATCTAAGGGGAAAATAATACTGGGAGTATGCTAAAGGCCCCCTAACCTGAGGGAGGAGGGGGATACGGATCTCCTATCACAAGTTGGATTAGCAGCAAGGATGGGAAGTGTTATCATAATGGGGGATTTTAATTATCCAGACATAGAATGGGCGAAGGGAACCACGCATTCGTCTAAGGCTCGCCAGTTCCTAAATGTTTTGCAGGACAATTTCCTGGTTCAGATGGTAGACACACCAACTAGAAATAAAGTGTTACTGGATCTACTGATTACCAACAATACAGACCTGATCATGGATGTTGAAATACGGGGCAATTTAGGAAACAGCGATCACAGGTCAAATGGCTTCAGTATAAATCACAACTTACCAACCGACCAACCGAATGAACCTGCCTAACAGTATGCATTAAAAACAGGGGTTTAGTTGCACACATTTGCAAATACATGTATAAGCTGCAGGCCACGGCAAGGCACCCTGTATCCTGCAGATCCTAACTCTAACTTTGAAGAGTCTCCACAGTGGGAGCACATGTATTCTAATGGATAGATGAAGGGCAGATGACTGGAGGGAGCCCAACCCTCCTTAAAGGCACAGGAGCACACTGAACACCCAGCACATTGCACAATGGCAGCAAAGGTGTCAGTGCGTTGCCTGACCAATATGTCAACAATACAAAAAAGGTCACTGCCTCCACCTATAACTGGTCTTCACAGCAAGGAGCACTGGAAGGGCAAACGCATGTAAAATAAAAACAAAGAATTTTCAAGCTCAACTTACCAACCAGCCTGCGACCAGGGCTGGTGCAAGGATTTTTGACACCCTGGGCGAAACCTCATTTTGCCGCCCCCATTGGCTCCACCCCTGACTCCACCCCCTTTGCCCTGTACATGTGACAGGAGGCGGAGCTATACAGGAAGCATCGGCTCTGCTTCCTCTAGCGCTGGTTCCAGTGCTGCGCCTCTAATTACACTACTGGCCAGACGAAGCAGCTGCCAGAGACTGAGTTAGTTACATGCTGCAGCCTGCAGAGCATGCAGACATGGAGGAAAATCAGCGGTCGGGCACCCCTAGGCAGCAGTGCGCCCTAGGCGGCTGCCTAGTTTGCCTAGTGGTAGCACCGGCCCTGCCTGCGACCAACCGAATTAACCTGCCTAACAGTATGCGTTAAAAACAGGGGGTTAGTTGCACACATTTGCAAATACATGCGATATGAGATAAAACGATAATTCTCCCACTCTACAAGACTCTGGTCCGGCCGCACCTAGAGTATGCTGTCCAGTTCTGGGCATCAGTCCTCAGGAAGGATGTACTGGAAATGGAGCAAGTACAAAGAAGGGCAACAAAGCTAATAAAGGGTCTGGAGGATATTAGTTATGAGGAAAGGTTGCGAGCACTGAACTTATTCTCTCTGGAGAAGAGGGGATACGATTTCAATTTATAAATACTGTACTAGTGACCCCACAATAGGGATAACACTTTTTCGCGGAAGGGAGTTTAACAAAACACGTGGCCACTCATTAAAATTAGAAGAAAAGAGGTTTAACCTTAAACTACGTAGAGGGTTCTTTACTGTCATGCCCGTACACACGGTCGGACTTTGTTCGGACATTCCGACAACAAAATCCTAGGATTTTTTCAGACGGATGTTGGCTCAAACTTGTCTTCCATACACACGGTCACACAAAGTTGTCGGGAAATCCGATCGTTCTGAACGCGGTGACGTAAAACACGTACATCGGGACTATAAACGGGGCAGTGGCCAATAGCTTTCATCTCTTTATTTATTCTGAGCATGAGTGGCACTTTGTCCGTCGGATTTGTGTACACACGATCGGAATTTCCGACAACGCATTTTGTTGTCGGAAAATTTTATATTCTGCTCTCAAACTTTGTGTGTCGGAAAATCCGATGGAAAATGTGTGATGGAGCCTACACACGGTCGGAATTTCCGATAACAAGGTCCTATCACACATTTTCTGTCGGAAAATCCGACCGTGTGTACGGGGCATAAGAGCGGCAAGGATGTGGAATTCCCTTCCACAGGAGGTGGTCTCAGCGGGGAGCATTGATAGTTTCAAAAAACTATAAACTAAAAAAACTATATATACAATGTAATACTGACATATAATCAAACACATAGGTTGTACTTGATGGACTTGTGTCTTTTTTCTTTTTTTTTTCAAATATATATCTTACTAGTTTTCAAAGAAAGGGCAAAGCCCACAAGGATACAGCAGTAGCATTTAACAGTGGGGGTCTTGTGTCTTTTTTCAAGCTCACCTACTATGTAACTATATATAACTAGTGTAACAGTTGTATAGCTCCCGAGCGACTTACGACCAAAAAGATCTGACTGACTACTTAGAGAATATCGACATCCCAGTCCTCACCTCTACCTATGCAAACAAACTAGATGCCCCCATTAAGGTAGAAGAGATACAAATGGCTTTGAAGATGATGCAGGTGGGTAAAACACCGGGACGAGACAGTATTCTGGTTGAATTCTATAAAATGTATTTGCAAAGGAGCTGGCTCCCAAGTTTCAAGCATTACTGACTCAGGCGTCAGAGTCAGGGGTGTTCCCGGACACAATGAGTGATGCAGTAATAGTGGTTATCCCCAAATCTGGAAAGGACTCTACTCTGTGTTCCTCTTATTGCCCTATTTCCCTCCTCAATGTTGACACTAAAATACTCTCTAAGATCCTCTCCAACCGGTTGAATACTGTCATCACGGCCTTGATCCATCCCAATCAGACAGGCTTCATGCCGGGCCGTGGTACGAACATAAACATCTGGTGTTTGCATACCCATATTTCCATAGCAAATCCCGACAACCCTGCTGTGGTTGCCTCTCTCAACAACGAGAAGGCTTTTGACTCGGTCGAATAGGGGTACCTATGAGCCATTCTCTCTAGGTTTGGGCCCGTTTTCTCACCTGGCTGCAGATGCTGTATGCCCACCCTAGGGCGTGCATACGCACTAACGGGAACTTGTCAGAACTCTGTTCCTTGGGGAGATGGACACGTCAGGGCTGCCCACTGTCACTGGCATTGTTTGGCCTGGCCTTAGAAGCGCTGGCCATTCTCCTTCGGATGGACTCGGGAATACGGGTGGGTTCATTGGAGGATGTGGATGACTCCCTGCTATACCTGGCAGATGCTTCCACCTCCTTACAATCAGCGCTGCCCCATTTGATCAATTCAGTCCATATTCGGGGATCTGAATCAACTAGGATAAATCGGTGCTGTTCCCAGACGTGAAGCAACCTCCTGTTCATGCTGGTTGGTAGAGGGAATCTAAAATGATTTATCTACCCAAACTGTTTTATTTTTTTCAGGCAGACCCCTATCCCTATCCCTAGGTCCTTTTTTCGGAGACTGGACAGTGTCGTGACCTCATTTATTTGGGCTGGTCGCCCCTCCAAGGGTAATGAGATGAACTCTCTATCTCCCATTATCTGGTGGTGGGTTAGCACTTCCCATTTTTTTATTATATTACTGGGCAGCGGTTCTAGTCACTGTGCGATGGTGGTTCTCCCAGCCTAAGCAGAACCCAGCACTGTCTAATTTGGTATTCAGGGGGTGTAAAGCTCATCTGTCTGTGACGAGCCCCATGAGGACTACGATTCGGGTGTGGCAGTGTTCTAGGGTGGCAGGCCTAAAACCATCTTGCGTCTCTCCTCACATGCCGCTCTGGGGAAACCCCCTACTCCCTCACTTGCATAAAATACCGGACTCTGCGGTCTGGGCTAAATGGGGAATTCTTACATTGAAGCATGTGATGACGAGTGGTAGAGTCATGTAATTCCAGGAGCTGCAACAGGCATACCATCTCCCTAGATCTTTTCAATTCAGATACTGGTAGCTCTGACATGCCCTTAACCCACAATTTCTGAATCCGGTGACCCCTGAATCGGACCCAATTGAGCGACTAATGACCTCGGGGGTGATGGGGAAACCCTTTCCTCTCTATAGCTATATTTGACCATGGCCCATGACATTAGGACTATTGCCTCTTTGTGTAGATGGGGAGTAGACACTCCTGACTTGGGGAGGATGAATGGGAGGACTGCGTCTCTTCCTTCATTCCCTCTATGATTTCCGCCAGAGACCGCTTTATTTAGCTAAACTTTTTACATAGGGAATATTACACCCCGCAGAGGCTAGCTGGTATCTATCCCACTCTTAGCCCTCTGTGTACAAGATGCACTCTTGAACCAGGCACGTTCTTTGATATGGTCTGGTTCTGCCGGATCCCTGGATCCTACTATTGAGTTATCTGGAAGATATAGAGGGAGATAGATATCCCAAACTGTGCTTTCCTATTCTATGCCAGGAGAGAATCTTTGCTAAGGTGGAAGAGCAAAGAGCTTCCCACGAGAAGATCAGCAACATCACTAAACAGAGACAAATGGGCCCTGCCTGAGGACAGACCACGTCCACCTTTGCCTGTGGACACAGACCCTGCTGGCCCCCTCATAGTGGCATGGGAATGTCTGCCTCTCCTTGTTGGCGCCCAGACACGATAATGGGGGGCTTATTACCCAAATTTAATAGAAACTGGGAAATGTGTGATTGGATGCATTTTATTGAATGAAAAGTGGTGTTTATTGCACTTTAAATTGAGGACTGACACTGACAGAAATGTAAAAACTATAAAAAAAAAAAAAACAACTAAAACAATAAAGAAGAGGGAACACCAGCGTCCTAGTCAGAAAGACTGTGGCTAAAAAAAAAAAAAAAAAAAAAGGGGGGCAGGCAGGGGACAAAAAAAAGACAAAAAACACACACTATACTAACACTACACTTATGCCCTGTACACACGGTCAGATTTTTCGCATGGAAAAAGTGCGATCGGATTGTGTTGTCGGAAATTCCCATCGTGTGTGGGCTCCATCGGACTTTTTCCGTCGGAATTTCCGACACACAAAGTTTGAGAGCAGGATATAAAATTTTCCGACAACAAAATACAATTGTTTAAATTCCGATCGTGTGTACACAAATCCGACGCACAAAGTGCCACGCATGCTCAGAATAAATTAAGAGAAGAAAGCTATTGGCTACTGCCCCGTTTATAGTCCTGACGTACGTGTTTTATGTCCCTGCGTTCAGAACGATTGGATTTTTCTGACAACTTTGTGCGACCATGTGTATGCAAGACAAGTTTGGCCCAAAATCCGTCGGAAAAAATCAGATGGATTTTGTTGTCGGAATGTCCAATCAATGTCCGATCGTGTGTATAGGGCATAAGACTCTACATTCAGAGTCACAATAATTTAACGCACTAACTCGCTAGTAGCAAACTGTCCCTGCTCTATCCATCTCCATTCCAACAACACACTACAAAAGCTTCCTGTGGGAAGGAACCTTTTATAGTGTGGGGTGGGACTATGAGCACTGAGCCGTGATTTGACAAAGTCATCATCACTTTGTCCAATCAGGGCTCGCACAGTGCTCTGTGCCCTAATTGGCAAAGCCTTGCACCTAACCAGAGGTGTTCCCTTTCCATATCATGGCTGTAATTGGTGAGGGGTGGACAGTCATTAAATGACTCCTAGTGACTCTCAATGATAGAAAATCAGGGTGGGCATAGAAAACCAATTATTCTGCATAAGGATATCAGTCTACACATCATGTCTGACGTATGAATTTAAGTGTACCTTTCACTAGGAAATTATTTAAAACTTGCATTAAGGGCACTTTCACACTGAGGCGCGGGGACGTCGGCAGTAAAGCGCCGCTGGGGCCGGACTGCAGCTGGCAAGGCCGAGACTGACACACTCAGTGCCCAGCCAGCACAGCCCCCATCTCCCCTGATTACTTACCCGCCCGCCACGAATGGGAGAGGAGGGAGGCTAAGTCTGCTTCACCTCCTCCCCATGTGTCCGCCCACAACCCCCGGCATGCAGCCAATGCTGTGCCTGTGAAGGGTTGTGTGTGCGGGAATTTTAAAGCAGTGCAAATGATGTCACTGCCTGAGCCTCTGGAGAACAGCTAGACTTGGAAGAGTGAACTCTCCCCTCTCTCTCTTCTCTCCATCTAATCCTTCCTTCCATATAATATAGTGAACCTTCCTGCCTTCCGTGTGCCATAGTGATTCTTCCTTCCTGCCTTCCATGTGTCATAGTGATCCTTCTTTCCATGTACCATAGTGATCCTTCCTGCCTTCCACATGTCATAGTGATCTTTCCTGCCTTCCATGTGTCATAGTGATCCTTCCTGTCTTCCATGTACCATAGTGATCCTTCCTGCCTCACATGTGCCATAGTGTTCTTTCCTGGCTTCCATGTCTCATAGTGATCCTTCCTGCCTTCCAGGTACCATAGTGATCCTTCCTGCCTTCCCTATACCATAGGGATCCTTTCTTCCTGCCTTCCACGTGTCATAGTCATCCTTCCTTTCATGTACCATAGTGATCCTTTCTGCCTTCCATGTGCCATAGTGATCCTTCCTGCCTTCCATGTACCATAGCGATCCTTCTTCCCTGCCTCCAATGTGTCATAGTGATCCTTCCTTCCTGCCTTCCATGTGCCATAGTGATCTTACCTGCCTTCCATGTTTCATAGTGATCCTTTCTGCCTTCCATGTGCCATAATGATCTTTCTTCACTGCCTTCAATATGTCATTGTGATCCTTCCTTCCTGCCTTCCATGTACCATACTGATCCTTCCTGCCTTCCATGTGCCATAGTGATCCTTCCTGCCTTCCATGTGTCATAGTGATCCTCCCTGCCTTCCATGTAACATAGTGATCATTCCTTCCTGCCTTCCATGTGTCATAGTGATCCTCCCTTCCTGTCTTCCATGTGCCATATTGATCTTTCCTGCCTTCCATGTGCCATAGTGATCTTTCCTGTCTTCCATGTGTCATAGAGATCCTTCTCACCTTCCATCTACCACAGTGATCTTTCCTGCCTTCCATGTGCCATAGTGATCCTTCCTGCCTTCCAAGTACCATAGTGATCTTTCCTGCCTTCCATGTGTCATAGTGATCCCTCCTTCCATATACTATAGTGATCCTTCCTGCCTTCCATGTACCACAGTGACCCTTCCTGTCTTCCATGTACCATATTCATCCTTCCTGCCTTCTATGAGCAATAGTGATCCTTCCTGCCTTCCATGTATCATAGTGATACTTCCTGCCTTCCATGCACCATATTGATCCTTCTTCTGGCCTTCCATGTACCATAGTGATTCTTCCTCCCTTCCATGTACCATAGTTACCCCTCCTTCCTTTCCTCCATGTACCATAGTGACCCCTCCTTCCTTTCTTTCATATACCATAGTAATCCTTCCTGCCTTCCATGTACCATAGTGATCATTCGTGCCTTCCATGTGCCATAGTTATCTTTCCTTTCTGCCTTCCATGTGTCATAGTGATCCTTCCTGCCTTCCATGTGCCATAGTGATCTTTCCTTCCTGCCTTCCATGTGCCATAGTGTTCCTTCCTGCCTTCCGTGTGCCATAGTGATCCTTCCTTCCATGTACCATAGTAATCCTTCCTGCCTTCCATGTGCCATAGTGATCTTTCCTGCCTTCCATGTGCCATAGTGATCCTTCCTGCCTTCCATGTACCATAGTGATCCTTCCTGCCTTCCATGTGTCATAGTGATCCCTCCTTCCTATCTTCCATGTGCCATAGTGATCTTTCCTGCCTTCCATGTGCCATAGTGATCTTCCCTGCCATCCATGTGTGATAGTGATCAGACCCCCCTTCCAGGTACCATAGTGATCCTTCCTGCCTTCCATGTGTCATAGGGATCTCCCTGCCTTCCATGTGTCATAGTGATACTTTCTGCCTTCCATGTGTCATAGTGATCCTTCCTGCCTTTCATGTGCCATAGTGATCTTTCCTGCCTTCCATGTACAATAGTGATCCTTCCTACCTTCCATGTGCCATAGTGGTCCTTCCTTTCATGTACCATAGTGATCCTTCCTGCCTTCCATGTACCATAGTGATCTTTCCTGCCTTCCATCTGTCATAGTGATCCTTCCTGCCTTCCATGTACAATAGTGATCCTTCCTGCCTATCATGTTCCATAGTGATCCTTCCTGCCTTACATATGCCATAGTGATCTTTTCTGCCTTCCATGTGCCATAGTGATCATTCCTTCCTGTCTTCCATGTACAATAGTGATCCTTCCTGCCTTCCATATGCCATAGTGATCTTTCCTGCCTTCTATGTGTCATAGTGATCCTTCCTGCCTTCCATGTACAATAGTGATCCTTCCTGCCTATCATGTACCATAGTGATCCTTCCTGCCTTCCATGTGCCATAGTGATCATTCCTTCCTGTCTTCCATGTGCCATAGTGATCTTTTCTGCCTTCCATGTGTCATAGTGATCCTTCCTGCCTTCCATGTACCATAGTGATCCTTCCTGTCTTCCGTGTGTCATAGTGATCTTTCCTGCCTTCCATGTGTCATTGTGATCCTTCCTTCCTTTTTATATACTATAGTGATCCTTCTTGCCTTCTAAGTGCCATAGTGATCCTTCCTGCCCTGTATGTACCATAGTGATCCTTCCTGCCTTTCATGTACTATAATGACCCTTCCTGCCTTCCATGTACCATAGTGATCCTTCCTGCCTTCCGTGTGTCATAGTGATCCTTCCTGCCTTTCATGTACCATAGTGATCCTTCCTGCCTTCCATGTGTAATAGTGATCTTTCCTGCGTTCCATGTGTCATAGCGATCCTTCCTGCTTTCCATATACTATAGTGATCCTTCCTGCCTTCCAAGTGCCATAGTGACCCTTCCTGCCCTGCATGTACCATAGTGGTCCTTCCTGCCTTCCATGTGTCCATGGGAAAGATGCTTCCTGTCTTCCATGTGTCCATGGGAAAGATCCTTCCTGCTTTCCATGTACCATAGTGATCCATCCTGCCTTCCATGTGTCATAGTAATTCTTCCTTCCTGCCTTCCATGTGTCATAGTGATCTTTCCTGCCTTCCATGTGTCATAGTGATCCTTCCCACTTTTCCATGTACATATATGTACTATAGTGATCCTTCTCACCTTCCATGCATCATAGTGATCTTTCCTGCCTTCCATGTGTCATAGTGATCCTTCCCACTTTTCCATGTACATATATGTACTATAGTGATCCTTCTCACCTTCCATGCATCATAGTGATCTTTCCTGCCTTCCATGTGTCATAGTGATCCTTCCTGCCTTCCATGTACCATAGTGATCCTTCCTGCCTTCCATGTACCATAGTGATCCTTCCTGCCTTCCATGTATTGTAGTGATTCTTACTCCCTTCCATGTACCATAGTGACCCCTACTTCCTGTCTTCCATATACCATAGTGACCCCTCCTTCATTCCTTTTACCATAGTGATTCTTCCTCCCTTCCATGTACCATAGTGACCCCTCCTTCCTTTCTTCTGTGTACAATAGTGACCCCTCCTTCCTTTCTTCTGTGTACCATAGTGACCCCTCCTTCCTTTTTTCCATATACTATAGTGATTCTTCCTGCAAAACCATGTACCATAGTGATCCTTCCTTCCTGCCTTCCATGTACCATAGTGATACTTTCTTCCTGCCTTCCACGTACCATAGTGGTCCTTCCTTCCTGCCTTCCATATACCATAGTAGGTCTCCCTGCCTTCCATGTACCATAGTTATCCGCCCTTCTATATAACAGTGATCATTCAGTCTCTAAAAATTCCACTCCCTAAGGGCTAGTTCACACTGGAAGTATTTTCTAAATGATTGTGTTGTATCCCTGAGACTCCAGCTTGTAGCACAGCAATCAAAGCATATTTTAAAGGTGCAAAGAAGCCCAGGTTTAACCACGGCCATTAAGCCCCTCCCACTATCATGTTTTGTCATACCCACTTTTTACTGTGTTGTGTAGCACACGCAGGTCACTGTCTCCCTAAAATGTCCCTCATTCTCAAGTACAAATGATAAGAGGTATGCAGATATGGCATATACATACTTACATTGGTCCAAGCTGAAAAATTGTAACTATGTAATAATTCCCATACCTAAAGTTTAAGTTGTATTAAACCAAAAAGCACTTATTTTATTGCAGCTTACCAATTCTTAGATGACTTGTAATGTGATGCCTTGTGATGTCTACATTAGTTTTCTTTTTTAGGCTTTCTATTCTGAGCCTGCCAGTAAGTCTGTTGTTTTTTTATAGAATAAGCTGTTCTGCAGATGTAGCAAACAGGGTGTTGGGACAAACCATTTAACACTTTCAGGGTTGCTTACAATAGTCATCTTTTATTTATGTAAAACCTTTTACCCTACAGGAAAAAATACTGTTTGATGTAACTGCTTGTGCAACTGCAGTATGAGCTGGAGTTTGGCTTCAGTTTGTTAGTGTATCTAAATCTGCTAATACATCCAACAGTTCCTTCCCCCCAGACTGACAGTGCTGCTGTCAAAATGTGCCCCTTGAAACTGTCACTCATCCAGAGTGGGTGTACTCTAATACAGGAGGTGTGTTACTGGCCAGATCACCAGATGAAAACAGAGGGAACAAAAGGCAAAAAAACAAATGCAGCCACCCCATGATTGGACCAGCATGGACCAATATACAATATAACATTTTTGATTTTGAGTAAATACCACCACAGATTTAAATATTCTAGACTATTCTAATAAAATAACAGATAGAATCTGATGGGCACTACCTAAATTTTGATTTGGCCTAGTTAAATGGGACAGACTCTTTACTGATCTATATACCTCATAGTTTGCAACTTTTGAAATTAATCAAGAGTGATGCCTTGAGGAGTTTTAGAAGAAAAGTGTTTGTTTTCACCTTGTTGTAGTTTTATCTTTGCTCAGCAGATGGCAGTATAAGCTTATTTTGATCCTGTCACCTAGGTAGTTATCCATGAGCAGGATCAGAGATGTACTGATTAGCAGCAATAATCTTTTACATTCTGTAGACAAATGCTCTCCAGATTTAAGGACGAAACACATTTGGATGTTTGTGTCTTTTCCCCAGTGTTTTTCTGTTTTTAAATGTGTCACCCCATTTCATTGCACATCATCCATGAATAGATCAATGTATTTATAGTTTCTGAATATCCAACTTTGATTTCAACTGAGACCCATTTATCCTGTGCATATTCATTAGACAATGTCATGTCAATCTTTAATAAAGCAATTCTTATAACAGACATTTTTTTTATTAAAAATAGTACTCTGTAGCACTGAACTGTTTCAGCCATTTGATTGTGCTCTGTTTAGCTGATCTAACCATTTGCATTTCATAAAACAAAAAAGGAAAAACCGCGCTATAAAATGATATAGATAATAGTCCAATTGTGAAGTCTCAAAAAAATGAAATAAATGGTCCCAGTTACAGTCCAGACAAAGAGGATAAGTATGTGATATGAAATTCTTCCAAGGGAAACAATGATGGCGGACACAGTTAGCAGAACACACCAATATATATTGCGCTTACCAGAAGTAAGCCGTAAAAGGGCGAGTGGCTTAAACCCAGCCTGGGCCTTTGAATATACGCTCCAGATGAAACAGGAAGGGCGCCCTCGTCCCGTAGATCCACAAATTATGGTCCGAAAAAATATAACAAAAATATATAGCGTAATATTGTTTACATAAACACCACGCCAAACCAAAAAAGAAGTGACACTCAATTGACCTTAAATCATGTGTGATCATATAAAATTCTATGCTGAATAGCTAGGACAATGTAGTGAGTATCATGCAATCATGCAAAAATAAATAGAATCAAAGAATCAAATATAGGTTACAAATTATAAGTGGGTAAAAGATGCAACGACTCCCAGAATCTGCTTACCAGATATAATTGGACAGTCGACGTGTATAAATCACCCCAAAATTATATGAAAGATTGTGAGGAAAAACTCCCACCAGGTGCTGAGAAAACTAATAGTACGAGCTGCTTACCAGAAGACAGACCCTCATATGCAGATATAGTGAGATCAGGAACCAAACACCAAAGGAGCAGACATTAAACGGACCTTAGGGAATGTCCCCTTACCAGACAAGTAAAGCAGAAAGGCAGATGTATTGCGGTCTCAGCCAGACTCCGCGAGCGGAACGGTGTAACCACGTCTTGCCCTCTCAGTCCGGACTCAGCAGCACATATGTAATGGAGAGCCAATAGTGTAATACTGCGTATAGTAGGTTTATTGTAAAAAAGAATAACACTTACATAAATACGAGATTTAAAAGCGAAAATAAAATCGAAGCCGGCCGGCCTCCGGACACACTCCCGTCCTCAATCGAACGACGTGGTGATGTCAGCACGCCCCTTCCAGATGCGTTTCGTCATACGTTTGACGTTCTCAATGGGGAACAGGCAGCGTGCTGAGCCACCACGTTATAAGCCCAACTCAAGCCTCGCTCTGAGTCCCATTAGGGAAACATACAGCGCCATCTTAAGTATGGGCATCATCCTCTATAGACACACATACAGCGCCATCTTGAGTATGGGTATCATCAACAATTAGCATACAGAGCAGAGTCATATAGGCATCCCACTAAAAAAGGTACTCACACCTCTAGTTACATAAGGACAGCTTAAATTAGCATATGATTAAACTGAAATTATAAGATCTAAGGACCACAGCAGAGGAAACAACACATTTATCTCCCTCTCTAACAGTGAGCGTCTAAAATAAACCCATGTATACTATGCGAAGTATAATAACTCTAAACCTTATTAGGGCAAGTAAACATAGGGCTAGGCATACATGATGAAGCCATAGACATAACAAAAATAAAGTATACATAAATAAAGATTAATATAAAGGGGCACCAATATTACCAATTTTGTGACAAGAACAATTAGGTCCCATACTCATAATACATGAGGTAAATAACACCCACAAGAGCGAAAATATAATATAACATATAGGTGGGTAAATAAAAATAAAAATAGAAATAAAAATAAAAAATAAAAAATAAAATAGGATATAAAAATAAAAACCATGAATATATTTGGATAATCCTATGTTTCAAAAGGCAGGAGACGCCATAAATTAGAAGCAAAGCTAAAACTAAAGCAGCCTCATGGACAGAGTCAATGCTTGCCTTAACGATGTAAGTCCCCAATTCCAGTATATACTATTCCCCCTCAATTGGATGGTCACATAAATAGCACATCAGGAATTGTCTATAAATGCGTTAACGTCCACATCTATATTCAGTCCGTGTGGCGTGTAACATTTTATTCTATGGACCCAAGACATCTCTAGTTTTGAAATGTCTCGTACCATAGAGCTCCCTCGCCAATACGGTCTATACCGATCAATGCCAACAAAAAGAGTATTGGAGGGATCTCTGTCATGTGCCAAACGGTAATGCTTTGAAACTGAATGGTTTTTGAACCCTGTCAGGATATTGGTGATATGCTCATTGAGCCTCACCTGAAGGGGGCGTTTAGTCCATCCCACATATTGCAAGCCACAAGGGCATTGCAACATGTAAACTACCCCAAGAGTAGAACACGTAATAAATGGGGTAATGGAATGGGATTGGCCGGTTGCTGTAGATATAAAAGTCTATGTTAGGTACCTGGTAGGAGAGCCTGACTGTAGGAGAAGACCTCTCATACAACGCTGGTTCAGGAGCCACTGGAGTGGGGACAGTGGTCTCCTGAGCGCAGTGGGGTAGGAGTGCCTGTATAGTCTCTGATGTGGAGGCAGAGATCCCTCCTGGGATGGCCGGGCTGCAGGTGAGTGGAGACTGGAACAGCAGCAGACTTGACACCTTGGGTTGCAGGTGAGAGGAGACTGGAACGGCAGCAGACTTGACACACTGGATGGCTGGGTTGCAGGTGAGAGGAGACTGGACCGGCAGCAGACTTGACACACTGGAGGGAGAGATCACTGAAGCTGAAGCTGAAGGTGCAACAGCAAGTGAATGGCAGGCACAAACAGAGTCAGACAGTCCGGGTCGGCAGGTAGCTGGCACAGGTAATAACAGCAGGCAAGGCAGAGTCGGTGAACAGGCAAAGGTCGGCAACGGTGGTAGATTCAGACAGAAGAGTAGTCAGACAGGCCGGATCGGGGTTGGAGCAGGTCGGATGGTCAAACAAGCCGGGTCAAATCAGGTAGCAGACAATCAGGATACGGGTTCAAACAGATTCACAGAGCTGAGACGAAGCAGCAATGTTCCCATGGAACAGGGGAACTTTTATGTGCTGATTGGCGCGAAACCGGCGCTAACGCGGACGCGCTCGCGCGTGCCCGAGCGCTGCGCTGACGCACGGCAACAGTGGCAGCTTGGCGCTGTGTCTGAACAGGGACGCGCCGGCTCCTAGACGCATGCAAGCGCCCTGATCTGGTGCTGGTGGATCCCTGACATTGCCCCCCCCCCAAGGTGCAGCCTCCGGATGCCCAACAACCTCTTCTTCTCAGGATGAGTGGAGAAATAGGCGCGTACTAAACGCCTAGCATGCACATTACTGTCCGGTTCCCACGAGTTACTTTCTGGGCTGTAGCCTTTCCATTTGATTAAGAATTGGTTTTGCCCTTGCCTTTTTCTACAATCAAGGATAGCCTCAACCTCAAATTCCTCGCTGCCATTAACTACCACAGGTTCAGGAGGTCTTGTCCCTCTAGCAGGAAAGGGATCAGGTACAGCAGGTTTGAGCAGAGATACATGGAATACTGGATGAATTTTAAATGAATCAGGTAAAGTCAATTCATAAGATACTTCATTGATTTTTCTTCTGACTGGGAAGGGTCCCATGAACCTAGGTGCCAACTTTTTAGAAGGACATGCTAATTTGATATTAACGGTAGAAAGCCATACCTGGTCGCCAATTTGCAAGTTCAGCTCCCCCCTTCTTTTCCGGTCGAAGATTCTCTTACCATCTGCCTGAGCCTTGGACACCGTTTCCTGCAACAACCGGCTGTTGTGACTGAGGAACTCCACTGTACTTTGTACTGCTGGAACCGAAGGACCAGGAGCCGTCTGTGCCGGGGTTGCGGCTGAGGAGGAGGCCAGGGGGTTAGGCCCTGCTAGGTTCTGGACTTGTCCCTCCAATCTGTTGTAGTTATCCTGGAGGGATTGTACGGCTTGAGTGAGGGCCGCAAGGTGGGTGCATATTTCTTTCAAAGGAGAGGTATCTCCTGCAGGCTCAGTCATGGCTGCTTCGTACTGTTAGGTACCTGGTAGGAGAGCCTGACTGTAGGAGAAGACCTCTCATACAACGCTGGTTCAGGAGCCACTGGAGTGGGGACAGTGGTCTCCTGAGCGCAGTGGGGTAGGAGTGCCTGTATAGTCTCTGATGTGGAGGCAGAGATCCCTCCTGGGATGGCCGGGCTGCAGGTGAGTGGAGACTGGAACAGCAGCAGACTTGACACCTTGGGTTGCAGGTGAGAGGAGACTGGAACGGCAGCAGACTTGACACACTGGATGGCTGGGTTGCAGGTGAGAGGAGACTGGAACGGCAGCAGACTTGACACACTGGAGGGAGAGATCACTGAAGCTGAAGCTGAAGGTGCAACAGCAAGTGAATGGCAGGCACAAACAGAGTCAGACAGTCCGGGTCGGCAGGTAGCTGGCACAGGTAATAACAGCAGGCAAGGCAGAGTCGGTGAACAGGCAAAGGTCGGCAACGGTGGTAGATTCAGACAGAAGAGTAGTCAGACAGGCCGGATCGGGGTTGGAGCAGGTCGGATGGTCAAACAAGCCGGGTCAAATCAGGTAGCAGACAATCAGGATACGGGTTCAAACAGATTCACAGAGCTGAGACGAAGCAGCAATGTTCCCATGGAACAGGGGAACTTTTATGTGCTGATTGGCGCCAAACCGGCGCTAACGCGGACGCGCGCGCGCCCGTGCTCGTGCACGCACCCGCGCGTGCCCGAGCGCTGCGCTGATGCACGGCAACAGTGGCAGCTTGGCGCTGTGTCTGAACAGGGACGCGCCGGCTCCTAGACGCATGCAAGCGCCCTGATCTGGTGCTGGTGGATCCCTGACAGTCTGGGTTCTCCTGTTCAAACAGGAATTGAAGGAACATACACGACATCTGTTACATTTATAGAAACTGGTCAACTGGTCAACAAAAAGTGGTTCTTACAGTTGGAGGATCTAGGACACTGGGGGCCAGTTTATTTCTAAAGGTGGGTGCCCCTCTGAAAACAGTTGTGGGTTTCGACGGTAAGACTTCCCTCAAAACCCTATCATTAGTGATAATATGCCAGTGCTTAGAAATTAGTTGTTTGACCTCCTTGTGTTGAAGGGAATAGGTGGTAATAAAGGGAACTCCCAGGTTTTGATTTGAATTACTAGGCCGTGGTCTGTCCTGTAATAAGAGTTCTCTATCCATACCGCCTACATTTTACAAAATAGGCAAAAGATTATCTCTGGTATATCCCTTTTCGAGGAATCTCTCAGTGAGGGTATTACTTTGTGTTAGAAAAGTAGCGGAGTCCGAACAATTTCTGCGAATTCTCATATACTGGCTTTTGGGAATTCCATTAAGCCAAGGTCTATGGTGACAGATTTCCAATGGAATATATGAGTTGCGGTCACTTTCCTTAAAGAAAGTGGATGTGGACAGACAATTACCCTCTATATTTAAAGTAAGATCCAAAAAGTGGATCTGGGTTTGGCTCAACTCAAAGTTCAGATGGATACCTCGGTTATTGGCGTTAAGGGAGGACAGGAACTCATGGAGCTCCTGGCCATCACCATCCTATAGGAGGAGGATGTGATCTATATATCTTGCCCACAGGACAAGATGGGGACTCCGGTGGGCATAGATGACATCCTCCTCCCACTTGGCCATGAAAAGATTCGCCAAACTGGGGGCATATTTAGCCCCCATAGCGACACCACGGCTTTGGCGATAAAAACGATCTGAAAACCAAAAATAATTGTGGGAGGCTGCAAAGCCAAGCAGCTCCATGATAAAGGAAATCTGATCAGTATGTAGGCCAGAATCCCTAACCAGAGCAGCATTGACCGCCTCTAAACCCATATCGTGGGGGATAATGGTATATAGGGAAGTGACATCAGCACTCCCCATCCACATACCAGGTTTCATGGAAATATTAGAGAGAAGGTTTAACACATGGCGTGTATCCTTAATGTAGGAGGGCATTCTCTGCACAAGGGGCTGTAAAAAGAAATCAATATATCTGCCCACCCGGGACGTAACAGAATCGATCCCACTCACAATGGGACGTCCCAGGGGGCAGACAGGGTTTTTATGAACCTTTGGTAAATAATAAATGATGGGAGTCTTGGGAGCTTTGGGAATTAGGAATAAGCTTTCCTTTTCTTTAAGGATTCCCAATGCGGAGCCCCTAGAGATGATCTTGCGGAGCTCCCTCACATAGCCATTTTTAGGATCGGAAGTGAGGGGAGTGTAGGTGTCAGCATCCCCAAGGATCCTAGCCATTTCGGCCATATAATCCTTCCGGTCCAGAACCAATATCCCTCCCCCCTTATCTGCTAGGCGGATAACTAGATCCTTATTTTTACACAAAGTCTCTAGGCCCTCTTGTATGATTTTTGAATTTTTTGCTTTTTTGATTTCTATCTTCTCTAAATCCCTAAGAACTACATCCCTGAACACTTTCAATGTAGGAGCAAGTGTTCCTGGGGGATTGAACAGCGATGCATTTGCCAAACCTGAATGGGTGAACTGGTCAGGGAATTGGGAATTTCTTATGATGGGATTTCCTACCATATATCGTTTGATGTTAAGTTTACGAACAAACTTATGTACATCCATATAAGTTTGGAAACGGTTGAGGCTCCTTGGGGGGGCAAATTTAAGGCCCTTATCTAAAACCACTTTTTCAGAATGGGATAACTCCTTGGTGCTCAAGTTAAAGATACCCTGCCCAATTATACCCTGGCTCTTTTTTGTTCGCAGTCGCCTCCCCCCTCTAGTTCCTCGTTTCTTTCCACTGGCCTTTTTAGGCCTTGGCCCGGTCTGGAAAAACCCCAAGTCCTGGGGCCACCAGAGGTTGGACCAGTAAAATTGGGCGCCATCGAATTTTGAGGGGGATAGGACATAGAGGAAACCTGACTGTCCTGTTGGCGTACACACGGCCCCTGAGGGTCTGGCCCCTCTTCGTATGGGTTCATATCACTCATGGGAAAAAACCTATTCTGTGTGGGAAGATTATAATCCCAATCTGAGATATAGGGTTCCTGATAGGTTGGTCTCTGGGGTGGAACGTAACTTTGACTGGGTTCCCACCATTCTTGATATCCTGAGCCATAACCCCTACCTCTATTGGAATTGGGTAGGTTACGCCCTCTACCGCCATTAGGGTGGTTCCCCCTCCATGGGGGTGGTGTAGAGTGACGGGTCCCTCCACCCCTTTGGCCATAGTTGGATCTAGGGGGCCCTGGATTATAAGGTTGCTGTGGGGGGATGCTATTGGACTTGGTAGTCCCTACCGGTCTTTGGGGAGATTGGTATCTCTGGGGGCCTCTCTGATTCTTCACAGGGGGGCCCTTTTTGACATTATTTACAGGTTGAGACTGTCTAGGGGGAACTCCCGAATTTTCCAGACCGGGCCAAGGCCTAAAAAGGCCAGTGGAAAGAAACGAGGAACTAGAGGGGGGAGGCGACTGCGAACAAAAAAGAGCCAGGGTATAATTGGGCAGGGTATCTTTAACTTGAGCACCAAGGAGTTATCCCATTCTGAAAAAGTGGTTTTAGATAAGGGCCTTAAATTTGCCCCCCCAAGGAGCCTCAACCGTTTCCAAACTTATATGGATGTACATAAGTTTGTTCGTAAACTTAACATCAAACGATATATGGTAGGAAATCCCATCATAAGAAATTCCCAATTCCCTGACCAGTTCACCCATTCAGGTTTGGCAAATGCATCGCTGTTCAATCCCCCAGGAACACTTGCTCCTACATTGAAAGTGTTCAGGGATGTAGTTCTTAGAGATTTAGAGAAGATAGAAATCAAAAAAGCAAAAAATTCAAAAATCATACAAGAGGGCCTGGAGACTTTGTGTAAAAATAAGGATCTAGTTATCCGCCTAGCGGATAAGGGGGGAGGGATAGTGGTTCTGGACCGGAAGGATTATATGGCCGAAATGGCTAGGATCCTTGGGGATGCTGACACCTACACTCCCCTCACTTCCGATCCTAAAAATGGCTATGTGAGGGAGCTCCGCAAGATCATCTCTAGGGGCTCCGCATTGGGAATCCTTAAAGAAAAGGAAAGCTTATTCCTAATTCCCAAAGCTCCCAAGACTCCCATCATTTATTATTTACCAAAGGTTCATAAAAACCCTGTCTGCCCCCCGGGATGTCCCATTGTGAGTGGGATCGATTCTGTTACGTCCCGGGTGGGCAGATATATTGATTTCTTTTTACAGCCCCTTGTGCAGAGAATGCCTTCCTACATTAAGGATACACGCCATGTGTTAAACCTTCTCTCTAATATTTCCATGAAACCTGGTATGTGGATGGGGAGTGCTGATGTCACTTCCCTATATACCATTATCCCCCACGATATGGGTTTAGAGGCGGTCAATGATGCTCTGGTTAGGGATTCTGGCCTACATACTGATCAGATTTCCTTTATCATGGAGCTGCTTGGCTTTGCAGCCTCCCACAATTATTTTTGGTTTTCAGATCGTTTTTATCGCCAAAGCCGTGGTGTCGCTATGGGGGCTAAATATGCCCCCAGTTTGGCGAATCTTTTCATGGCCAAGTGGGAGGAGGATGTCATCTATGCCCACCGGAGTCCCCATCTTGTCCTGTGGGCAAGATATATAGATGACATCCTCCTCCTATGGGATGGTGATAGCCAGGAGCTCCATGAGTTCCTGTCCTCCCTTAACGCCAATAACCGAGGTATCCATCTGAACTTTGAGTTGAGCCAAACCCAGATCCACTTTTTGGATCTTACTTTAAATATAGAGGGTAATTGTCTGTCCACATCCACTTTCTTTAAGGAAAGTGACCGCAACTCATATATTCCATTGGAAATCTGTCACCATAGACCTTGGCTTAATGGAATTCCCAAAAGCCAGTATATGAGAATTCGCAGAAATTGTTCGGACTCCGCTACTTTTCTAACACAAAGTAATACCCTCACTGAGAGATTCCTCGAAAAGGGATATACCAGAGATAATCTTTTGCCTATTTTGTAAAATGTAGGCGGTATGGATAGAGAACTCTTATTACAGGACAGACCACGGCCTAGTAATTCAAATCAAAACCTGGGAGTTCCCTTTATTACCACCTATTCCCTTCAACACAAGGAGGTCAAACAACTAATTTCTAAGCACTGGCATATTATCACTAATGATAGGGTTTTGAGGGAAGTCTTACCGTCGAAACCCACAACTGTTTTCAGAGGGGCACCCACCTTTAGAAATAAACTGGCCCCCAGTGTCCTAGATCCTCCAACTTTAAGAACCACTTTTTGTTGACCAGTTGACCGGTTTCTATAAATGTAACAGATGTCGTGTATGTTCCTTCAATTCCTGTTCGAACAGGAGAACCCAGACTTTTATATCTACAGCAACCGGCCAATCCCATTCCATTACCCCATTTATTACGTGTATTACTCTTGGGGTAGTTTACATGTTGCAATGCCCTTGTGGCTTGCAATATGTGGGACGGACTAAACGCCCCCTTCAGGTGAGGCTCAATGAGCATATCACCAATATCCTGACAGGGTTCAAAAACCATTCAGTTTCAAAGCATTACTGTTTGGCACATGACAGAGATCCCTCCAATACTCTTTTTGTTGGCATTGATCGGTATAGACCGTATTGGCGAGGGAGCTCTATGGTACGAGACATTTCAAAACTAGAGATGTCTTGGGTCCATAGAATAAAATGTTACACGCCACACGGACTGAATATAGATGTAGACGTTAACGCATTTATAGACAATTCCTGATGTGCTATTTATGTGACCATCCAATTGAGGGGGAATAGTATATACTGGAATTGGGGACTTACATCGTTAAGGCAAGCATTGACTCTGTCCATGAGGCTGCTTTAGTTTTAGCTTTGCTTCTAATTTATGGCGTCTCCTGCCTTTTGAAACATAGGATTATCCAAATATATTCATGGTTTTTATTTTTATATCCTATTTTATTTTTTATTTTTATTTCTATTTTTATTTTTATTTACCCACCTATATGTTATATTATATTTTCGCTCTTGTGGGTGTTATTTACCTCATGTATTATGAGTATGGGACCTAATTGTTCTTGTCACAAAATTGGTAATATTGGTTCCCCTTTATATTAATCTTTATTTATGTATACTTTATTTTTGTTATGTCTATGGCTTCATCATGTATGCCTAGCCCTATGTTTACTTGCCCTAATAAGGTTTAGAGTTATTATACTTCGCATAGTATACATGGGTTTATTTTAGACGCTCACTGTTAGAGAGGGAGATAAATGTGTTGTTTCCTCTGCTGTGGTCCTTAGATCTTATAATTTCAGTTTAATCATATGCTAATTTAAGCTTTCCTTATGTAACTAGAGGTGTGAGTACCTTTTTTAGTGGGATGCCTATATGACTCCGCTCTGTATGCTAATTGTTGATGATACCCATACTCAAGATGGCGCTGTATGTGTGTCTATAGAGGATGATGCCCATACTTAAGATGGCGCTGTATGTTTCCCTAATGGGACTCAGAGCGAGGCTTGAGTTGGGCTTATAACGTGGTGGCTCAGCACGCTGCCTGTTCCCCATTGAGAACGTCAAACGTATGACGAAACGCGTCTGGGAGGGGCGTGCTGACGTCACCACGTCGTTCGATTGAGGACGGGAGTGTGTCCGGAGGCCGGCCGGCTTCGATTTTATTTTCGCTTTTAAATCTCGTATTTATGTAAGTGTTATTCTTTTTTACAATAAACCTACTATACGCAGTATTACACTATTGGCTCTTCATTACATATGTGCTGCTGAGTCCGGACTGAGAGGGCAAGACGTGGTTACACCGTTCCGCTCGGGAGTCTGGCTGAGACCGCAATACATCTGCCTTTCTGCTTTACTTGTCTAGTAAGGGGACATTCCCTAAGGTCCGTTTAATGTCTGCTCCTTTGGTGTTTGGTTCCTGATCTCACTATATCTGCATATGAGGGTCTGTCTTCTGGTAAGCAGCTCGTACTATTAGTTTTCTCAGCACCTGGTGGGAGTTTTTTCCTCACAATCTTTCATATAATTTTGGGGTGATTTATACACGTCGACTGTCCAATTATATCTGGTAAGCAGATTCTGGGAGTCGTTGCATCTTTTACCCACTTATAATTTGTAACCTATATTTGATTCCTTGATTCTTTTTATTTTTGCATGATTGCATGATACTCACTACATTGTCCTAGCTATTCAGCATAGGATTTTATATGATCACACATGATTTAAGGTCAATTGAGTGTCACTTCTTTTTTGGTTTGGCGTGGTGTTTATGTAAACAATATTACGCTATATATTTTTGTTATATTTTTTCGGACCATAATTTGTGGATCTACGGGACGAGGGCGCCATTCCTGTTTCATCTGGAGCGTATATTCAAAGGCCCAGGCTGGGTTTAAGCCACTCGCCCTTTTACGGCTTACTTCTGGTAAGCGCAATATATATTGGTGTGTTCTGCTAACTGTGTCCGCCATCATTGTTTCCCTTGGAAGAATTTCATATCACATACTTATCCTCTTTGTCTGGACTGTAACTGGGACCATTTATTTCATTTTTTTGAGACTTCACAATTGGACTATTATTTATATCATTTTATAGCGCGGTTTTTCCTTTTTTGATTTATTTTGGTGGGCCAGACTTATGACCGCAGCTTGTTTTTCTTTTTTCTTTTCCAAGCGCAGTTTTTTTCTTTATTTTGCATTTGCATTTCATGGTGTCAGTCAAGTTCCAGCCTTAAATGAAATGATGGCTTTCTGTCCAGAAGTTATATTATGTGTTACTCACGCGCTACCACTTTAAATAGGTGTAAGGAACAGGAAACAGAACAGCTGCTATCACTAATAGCTAATATAACATGCAAGAAACAGGGAGGCAGTGCTGCACTGTCCTTAGTATATATAAAATGAGTCCTGTGGGTCAGTGGTGTATTTAGGTTTTGTGCTGCCCTAGGCCTGACTAAATGCGGGCGCCCCCTAATTTAAATCAGACACACCCCTTCCTGTCAAGGCCACACCCCTTACTGTTTAAGACCCGCCCTGTCACCTGTAAACCATACCCCTTCAGTGCCTTTTATCAGTGCAGCTTAAGAATGTCGCCTCATTAGTGGCTGTCAGTGCCCATCAGTGCAGCACTGCCTCATCAGTGCCCAGCCCAATGGTGCAGCTTCTCCATGGCCATCAGTGCAGCCTCATCGGGGCCACCAGTGCAGCCTATCAGTGCCCATCAGTGTAGCATATCATATCATAAAGCGGAGTTCCACCCAAACATGGAAGCTCTGCTTATCTGCTTCCTCCCCCCTCCGGTGCCACATTTGGCACCTTTCAGGGGGGAGGGGGGGACCGGGTACCTGTTTTTGACAGGTACCCTTTCCCACTTCCAGGAGACCGTGCCATCCCTTGGAAGTTCGGCCCTCCTCCTCCTTCCTCTGCCGCCAGGCCATTCAGAAAGCGCAGCTTTCTTTGCACATGTGCAGTATGGAATCAACTATGTAGTTTCACTGCCGGTTTTCCTTAACATGTACGGTGGCGGCAGCACCCGAGAGCTGATCCAAAAATCAGCTGGGGTGCTGACATCACAGTCTCCCTTGACCGATAAGTGTCCTAATATTAAAAGTCAGCAACTACAGTATTTGTAGCTGCTGACTTTTAATTTTTCCATGGGGTTGGACCTCCTCTTTAATGAGTATGCATTGATTTCAGCATGCATGGAGAACTTTGCAAATGCTGAAATGAATGCAAACTCAGTAAACAGTCCTCATTCAGTAAAAGTTCATGTACTGAAAAGTTTGCATTGATTTCAGCATGTGCAAAGTGCTCAATGCATGCTATAATCAATGCAAACTTTGCAGTACATGAACTTTTACTGAATGGGGACTGTTTACTGAGTTTTCAGCACTGATCACTTTATTGCAACAAGATCTGTATATTAATTTCCATATTAAGCACTTATATGTGATTGGCTGCTTGGCACATTTTACAAAAGTTTTGCAGTCAGGAGCCGTGTGGGGGATTTGTGACCACAAGGAGTGAGAGGAATCACAGAGCAAAGTATGACTACATGGAGGAGGTGGGGGTAATGTATGACTGCATGGAGGGGGTGGGGGTAATGTATGACTGCATGGAGGGGGGTGGGGGTAGTGTATGACTGCATGGAGGGGGGTGGGGGTAGTGTATGACTGCATGTAGGGGGGTGGGGGTAATGTATGACTGCATGGAGGGGGGTGATAATGTATGACTGCATTGAGGGGGGTGGGGGTAATGTATAACTGCATGGAGGCGGTGGGGGTAATGTATGACTGCATGGAGGGGGGTGGGGGTAATGTATAACTGCATGGAGGGTAGTGGGGGTAATGTATAACAGCATGGAGGGGGGTGGGGGTAATGTATGACTGCATGGAGGGGGGTCGGGTAATGTATGACTGCATGGAGGGGGGTGGGGGTAATGTATGACTGCATGGAGGGGGTGGGGGTAATGTATGACTGCATGGAGGGGGGTGGTAATGTAAGACTGCATGGAGGGGGGTGGGGGTAATATATAACTGCATAGAGGGGGGTGGGGGTAATGTATGACTGCATGGAGGGGGTGGGGGTAATGTATAACTGCATGGAGGGGGTGGGAGTAATGTATGACTGCATGGAGGGGGGTGGGGGTAATGTATGACTGCATGGAGGGGGGTGGTAATGTATGACTGCATGGAGGGGGTGGGGGTAATGTATGACTGCATGGAGGGGGGTGGGGGTAATGTATGACTGCATGGAGGGGGGTGGGGGTAATGTATGACTGCATGGAGGGGGTGGTAATGTATGACTGCATGGAGGGGGGTGGGGGTAATGTATAACTGCATGGAGGGGGGTGGGGTAATGTATGACTGCATAGAGGGGGGTGGGGGTAATGTATAACTGCATGGAGGGGGGTGGGGGTAATGTATGACTGCATGGAGGGGGGTGGGGGTAATGTATGACTGCATGGATGGGGTGGGGGTAATGTATGACTGCATGGAGGGGGTGGGGGTAATGTATGACTGCATGGAGGGGGTGGGGGTAATGTATGACTGCATGGAGGGGGTGGTAATGTATGACTGCATGGAGGGGGGTGGGGGTAATGTATGACTGCATGGAGGGGGTGGTAATGTATGACTGCATGGAGGGGGGTGGGGGTAATGTATGACAGCATGGAGGGGGTGGGGGTAATGTATGTCTGCATGGAGGGGGGTGGGGGTAATGTATGACTGCATGGAGGGAGGTGGTAATGTATGACTGCATGGAGGGGGGTGGGGGTAATGTATGACTGCATGGAGGGGGGTGGGGGTAATGTATGGCTGCATGGAGGGGGGTGGTAATGTATGACTGCATGGAAGGGGGTGGGGTTAATGTATGACTGCATGGAGGGGGTGGGGGTAATGTATGACTGCATGGAGGGGGTGGTAATGTATGACTGCATGGAAGGGTTGGGGGTAATGTATAACTGCATGGAGGGGGGTGGGGGTAATGTATGACTGCATGGAGGGGGTGGAGGTAATGCATGACTGCATGGAGGGGGGTGGTAATGTATGACTGCATGGAGGGGGTGGGGGTAATGTATGACTGCATGGAGGGGGTGGGGGTAATGTATGACTGCATGGAGGGGGGTGGGGGTAATGTATAACTGCATGGAGGGGGTGGGGGTAATGTATGACTGCATGGAGGGCGGTGGGGGTAATGTATGACTGCATGGAGGGGGGTGGGGGTAATGTATAACTGCATGGAGGGGGGTGGGGGTAATGTATGACTGCATGGAGGGGGGTGGGGGTTAATGTATGACTGCATGGAGGGGGTGGTAATGTATGACTGCATGGAGGGGGGTGGGGGTAATGTATGACTGCATGGAGGGGGATGGGGGTAATGTATGACTGCATGGAGGGGGTGGTAATGTATGACTGCATGGAGGGGGGTGGGGGTAATGTATGACTGCATGGAGGGGGTGGGGGTAATGTATGACTGCATGGAGGGGGTGGTAATGTATGACTGCATGGAGGGGGTGGGGGTAATGTATAACTGCATGGAGGGGGGTGGGGGTAATGTATGACTGCATGGAGGGGGTGGGGGTAATGTATAACTGCATGGATGGGGGTGGGGGTAATGTATGACTGCATGGAGGGGGTGGGGGTAATGTATAACTGCATGGATGGGGGTAATGTATGACTGCATGGAGGGGGGTGGGGGTAATGTATGACTGCATGGAGGGGGTGGTAATGTATGACTGCATGGAGGGGGGTTGGGGTAATGTATGACTGCATGGAGGGGGGTGGGGGTAATGTATGACTGCATGGAGGGGGGTGGGGGTAATGTATGACTGCATGGAGGGGGGGTGGTAATGTATGACTGCATGGAGGGGGGTGGGGGTAATGTATGACTGCATGGAGGGGGGTGGTAATGTATGACTGCATGGAGGGGGGGTAATGTATGACTGCATGGAGGGGGGTGGGGGTAATGTATGACTGCATGGGGGGGTGGGGGTAATGTATGACTGCATGGAGGGGGTATATGAGAGCTTCAAATATATATATGTGTGGGAGGGGGTGGTTATTGTATAGGGGAACACTGACTACTTGGAGAGCATTCTATGTATGGGGGAGGATGGATATACATTTACCCGATCCGAGGGGTATCCTGAGAGCTCAGCATTGTACTACCTGTAGTGGGATGAGCCATCTCTGGATCTCTTCCTCGATTCTGGGCCATCCCGACCCTTCCAGTGATAATTAGGGACGTGATGATATTCTCTGCCTCCTCTTCGATAGACCCCCGCCTCGGACCAGGGAGACGATGCAGAGTAGAACGCTGCATGGAGGAGGGTGGGCGTAGCATAAGGCTCCAGCTCCGCCTCCGCCAGTCAGGTTGCACCCCCCGCCCCCTCTCGGCCAAGCACAGCATACTTACTGCCCATAATAGTTACACGTGCCCCGCTATATCAAGCCGGCCGCTGTATTTGTGCGGGACGCGGCCGCGGGAGCCGAGGCTCGGAAAGACGGGTCTGGGGGGGTGGTATTTGCCGCCCCCCTCAAAGTGCCGCCCTAGGACTGGGCCTTGTCGGCCTAGGCCAAGAAACAGCACTGCTGGAGGTACACGACTTCATCACCCAAAACAACATAGATTGCCTCTTCATTACGGAAAGTTGGCTAACACCAGACTGCAACGCCATCCTAACCGAATTAGTACCTGAGAACTACAGGATCCTAACGGAGCACAGAACAGGAAAAAAAGGAGGAGGCTTAGCAGTGATCTTCAAATCTCACCTCGCGCTCACCAAACCAACTGTACAGAATTCAGTGCCTTTCATGGAGACACTCACCCTACATCTTCAAACAACACCCCAAGACACTATCCACATACTTCTATGTTACAGACCACCAGGAACGAAGGCCAATCTCCTTACACCCCTCACAGAATTCATGTCAACGCACACCCTGAAAGCCAAAAACGTTTTGGCACTTGGAGATTTCAACCTCTGGGCAGACTCCTTCCAAGACCCTATCGCCACCGCCTGCATTAACCAACTGAAAGAATTAGGTCTTCAGCAACTGATAAATGTTCCTACACATGGTTCAGGACACATTCTGGACCTCATCTTCAAACAAAATATGGACGTCAACATATTCGACAACCTACCGCTACCATGGACGGATCCCCACGCTATCAAATTTGAAATCGCCACCAACACCACTCTCCAAGAACGGAATCAGGCAAATACAACACGCTGGAAAGGATCTCAGAAGAAACTACACTCCGAATTCTTCAAAACCACATTATCAAACAAAATAGCAATGCTAAACTTAAACCACTCAACAGGACAAACACTCAACTCCTTAAACAAGGCATTACTACAAACAGCGGACTCAGTGGCTCCAAAACGTAGAACACACAACCGCAAAATAAACCCTGGATGGTTTAATGGCACTCTCACTTTACTAAAGCAGGAAGGCAGAAGAGCTGAAAGAGCCTGGAGAAGAAACTCCACAAAGGAACTATGAACCCTACCTGCCTAGAGCCCCCAGGAAACGAAACCCAAGAATTCTGCAATGAGTTATCAGATTTTTTCATCGACAAAATCGACAACATCCGGAAATCAATTAAACAGAAAAAACAACCAACCTCATCCAACTAAAGCAAAAAGAAAAAATCGATACGATCATCACACAAGCACCGAATTTTTCGCTGATCCCAATCACCACTGACACCACCAAAAACATCATCAGAAGCCTCAGAGACAGCACATCACCAAACGACATCATTCCCACAAAACTCCTGAAAGAATGTTCCGACATCTTGGCTCCTACTATAACACACCTCATAAACCAGTCATTCAAAGAAAGGACTGTCCCAACTGCCCTCAAACATGGCATCGTCAAACCCCTCTTAAAGAAACCCAACCTCGACCCTAAGGACCCTAACCATAGCAGACCGATAACAAGCCTCAACACCATCGCCAAGATTAAGGAGAAAGCAGTAGTACAACAACTACAACACCACCTGGACACACACAATCTCCTGGATCCTCTGCAATCAGGCTTCCGCCCAGGCCATGGAACAGAAACGGCACTCCTCAAAATATGGGACGATGCCCTTGAAGCAGCTGATGATGGAGAATCATGTCTCCTGGTACTGTTGGACCTCAGTGCAGCGTTCGATACAGTGGACCACAATACTCTACTCATCCGCCTCACAGAAGTAGCCGGATTCACAGGTTCAGATCTACAATGGTTCGCATCCTTCTTAGGGAATCGCTCTCAGACAGTGAAACTAGTACAATTCTACTCTGAAACCCGTGCAATCTCTTGTGGAGTCCCTCAAGGTTCACCCTTGTCACCAGTGCTCTTCAACATCTACATCCGCCCACTCCTCAAAATCATCAGAAAATCGGACCTTTGCTTCCACTCATACGCTGATGATACCCAACTCTACCTCCGCATCACCAGAGAAAAAGACCACCTTCAGCAACCAGAAAAATGCCTCACTCTGATAGACGACTGGATGACTACTAGCTCACTCAAACTCAACGGATCAAAAACAGAGCTTCATCTCCTATACGGAAACCAAAATTCCAAAACTAAGACCCCATGGACACCTCCCACCATCTTTGGACAGACCGTCTCGCCAAGCACCAAAGCCAAGAGTCTCGGAGTCATTTTTGACTCAGAAATGTCAATGGATGCACAAATAGGATCAGTAGTCAGCGGATCCCACCATCTCCTCCGCCTGCTACGTAAACTCATCCCATTCGTGCCAGAAGAGGACAAAGCAGCAGTAGTTAGAACAATCATCAATTCCAGACTCGACTACGCAAACTCCCTCTACATAGGATTACCCCAATATCAGCTTGCGCGCTTACAACTCATCCAAAACACGGCGGCAAGACTGTTAACAGGAAAAAAACCCTGGGAAACCATCTCTACTTCCCTGAGGAGCCTACATTGGCTAACCATAAAGAATCGGATCACTTTCAAGACCCTCTGCCTCACACGGAAACGTTCCTTAATACCTATGCGAGAAAATAAAACGCTACACACCCAATCGCAGTCTTCGATCTTCTAACCATAACCTCCTCCTTATTCCAAAAACCCGCTACAAAACAAAGGGAGAATGAAGATTCGCAGTCCAAGGACCACGGCTATGGAACGCTCTACCTACTCACATTCGCATGGAAGAAAACCATCAGGCCTTCAGAAAGAAACTCAAGACCTACCTCTTCTAAGAAGCTTGACAACACAGGATGGATCCAGCGCCTTGAGGCGGTTCAGTTTGCAACTGCAGCGCTATACAAATCATTCATTCATTCATTCATTCTTGTATCATGTCCGCAGTCTCTGACCATCTCTTGTATCATGTCTGCAGTCTCTGACCATCTCTTGTATCATGTCTGCAGTCTCTGACTGTGACAGACTCACCCAGGACAGAGGCTTTTGGAGGGGACTGAATGTGAGCCTCTTGCCTGCAGATTATGGGCCCTGGCATTTGGGGTACCCTTGAGGTGTTGTTACTTTGGCTTCGGGTCCTTGTCCCCCAGGACACACAGACTCTGGGGACCCTGTATTTGCCATATTAGCAATAGTGACTGAGTCATACTGTTGGGACACATACTGTGAGGAGATGCTAATATCAACTCCACTCACCTGTCTGATGTCTGCTATAATGTGTTTAATGTAAATGAGTCTAGTCTGGCTTACCACAGCTTCTAAGGGTATTCCACACATCTTTGTTCTAATTAACCCTGTGTTTGGTGTTTAGGTAATGTGTATTGATTAGTCAATGAGCTAGGAGACGTAGTCACCTAGTCTGGGTAAATGATTTAGTAAACTAGCTCATGTTTATTAGGTTACAGTTGTATTGTTAAGAGTAAATATGAGCAGGAGGGGGAACCTCCTCTAACGGTATATAAAGTCTTGTAATTTTGATTCTAAATAAACAGTCCATGTTACCAGTGAAACAAGTGTCGCCTTGTTTTGTGCTTGGGAGCAGTTGGAATATCTGATATTTGTATCCAGACTGGGAGGAAGTGGT
The DNA here is from genome assembly GCA_037952835.1 of Lithobates septentrionalis. Taxonomy (NCBI): domain Eukaryota; kingdom Metazoa; phylum Chordata; class Amphibia; order Anura; family Ranidae; genus Lithobates; species Lithobates septentrionalis. The sequence continues at coordinate 1,962,883 of JBBDGP010000671.1, read as the reverse complement.
ATATGACAGAAGCACTCAAGCGGAGTGTGGGACGTTCCAGGACACTGACCATCTCTTGTATCATGTCTGAAGCCTCTGACCATCTCTTGTATCATGTCTGCAGCCTCTGACCATCTCTTGTATCATCACAGTATTTCTTTTGGATAATCAAACTTATAACTGGCTGGAGAAAGATAATTATCACTTGAAGACAAACCTGCACTTTGTTTCAAGGCAGGGTCCGGGCCGGGGAGGGGCCAGGGGCAGGGCCAGTCGTGGGGCTGAAGGAGGGACCGGGGCGGGACCAGGGGTGGGGCAGAAGGGGGCCCTGCCTGTTGTGCTGTATGAATGATTATCCTAATGCTATAAGGCCTCATGCACACAGGATGCTCCTCCTCTTGGCAGCAGCCTTGGCAGCTTGCCAGAAAAAACGCCTGACGCTTGTAAAAGTGCCTAACACTTTACAAGCGTTTAGGCTCATTTACAGGCGTCAAGCACTTGGGCGTTCATTTGATTGGCCAGAATAATAATTATTCTGGTCACTGAAATGAATTATCACTCAAGCGGTAAACGTGCCTAGCTTTAACATGCATTTAGGAGCATTTACATGTGTCAAGCTGCTCCTGGACACACTGGCCTCGTTTTGTTTTGTTTTTGCTGCTTGTAAACGCCCCTGCCACTAAAAATTCTAAAATTCTTTGTGTGCCTAGACACATAGGATAACATAGAGGGATGTTTGAAAGCAGTAAAAAAAATGTGTGCATGGGGCCTAAAGATCACAAGGCACTGTGAGATGCTACTGTACACTTGTGTTGGGGGGGGGGTGTCTATAAAAACGCACAGCTGAACTGAATTTTTACAGCCCCCAACCACCTCCCTTTAACCACAGCATTTTATATCAGAGCTGGGGCCATGCAGTGACCATGTCTTTTAACCACTTACCGCCCGCCCTATTACCAAATGACGGCGGCAAAGTGGTTTGATATTCCTGACCGGACGTCATATGACGTAATCAGGATATCGAGCCGCTGTGCGCCCCCGGGGGCGCGCATCGCGGCAATCGTTGTTGCGGGGTGTCAGTCTGGCACCCTGCAACACCGATCTAGGTAAAGAATCTCTGACGGAGACTCTTTACCACGTGATCAGCCGTGTCCAGTCACGGCTGATCACGATGTAAATAGGAAGAGCCGGTGATCGGCTTTTCCTCACTCGCGTCTGACAGACGCGAGTAGAGGAGAGCCGATCAGCTGCTCTCCTGACAGGGGGGGTCTGTGCTGATTGTTTATCAGCACCCCCCCCCCTCAGATCCCGCCCAGGACCACCAGGGAAGTCGCCCAGGACCACCAGGGAAGCCATCCACACTGGACCACCAGGTATGCCCCTAGACCCCCAGGGAAATACCACTATGTGCCCAGGCAGCTGCCAATCTATGCCCAGGCAGCTGCCAATCAGTGCCCACTCCAATGCCTACCACTGCCAGTGCCACCAGGGATGCCTATCAGTGCCTCATATCAGTGCCGCGTATCAGTGCCCATCAGTGCCATGTATCAGTGCCCATCAGTGCCTCCTATCAGTGCCCATCAGTGCCCAGCAGTGCCGCCTATCAGTGCCGCCTATCAGTGCCACCCTATCAGTGCCCAGCAGTGCCGCCTTTCAGTGCCCAGAAACAAAAGCAAAACTTTTATTTTTTTTTAAATTTTCGGTCTTTTTTTATTTGTTTAGCGAAAAATAAAAACCACAGAGGTGATCAAATACCACCAAAAGGAAGCTCTATTTGTGGGAACAAAATGATAAAAATTTAGTTTGGGTACAGTGTAGCAGGCGCAATTGTCATTCAAAATGTGACAGTGCTGAAAGCTGAAAATTGGTCTGGGCAGGAAGGTGTATAAGTGCCCTGTATTGAAGTGGTTAAACACATACACACATTTCCGGCTGGGGTCCAGCAGCCAGGAGTGTGTGTATCAGACATTCCAAGTCTCCCGCGATGTGCAGGAGCCTCCCGAATTTCGGGGGGCGGCTCCCGGACACCCGCAAGTGCTGCCCAATATGCAGGCTGTGGGGCTGATCCTGGATGGTCCCCTGGTTCACAGCCGGGGATGATCGGTGCAGCAGGAGGGACAGCTGTGATCTCCGATCTCCCTGTATAGCTGACAGCTGCTTCTCCTTCTCTCCCTCCGCGACTGATGGCTAAAAAGCTATACAGGGAGATCGGTGTTTACAGCTGTCCCTCCTGCTGCACTGATCATCAATTTCGGGGGGCGGCTCCCGGACACCCGCAAGTGCTGCCCAATATGCAGGCTGTGGGGCTGATCCTGGATGGTCCCCTGGTTCACAGCCGGGGATGATCGGTGCAGCAGGAGGGACAGCTGTGATCTCCGATCTCCCTGTATAGCTGACAGCTGCTTCTCCTTCTCTCCCTCCGCGACTGATGGCTAAAAAGCTATACAGGGAGATCTGTGTTTACAGCTGTCCCTCCTGCTGCACTGATCATCCCCCGACTGTTCCCTGTATCCTCTTCCTCCAGCCCCCCTCGGTGTTCTTCTCCCCCGTCCTTCTACAGCTTCCCTCCGTGTCCTTCACCCCCCCTTCTTCTCCGGCTCTCTGTCCCCCACAGCCAGCTTCCCTCCTCTCCTCTCCCGCCGGCTGTGGGGATCTGCCAGGATGGCGAGCGGAGGAAGGGACTGGTCATTTACCAGCCCCAGGGTCAGACTGACCATTCGGGCACTGACCGAGGGCCCCATGCCACTAGGGGGCCCCATCAGGGTTGCCAGCCTCAGTAAAACCATGGACAGATTGTAAAAATCTGTGTATATTTACATCTGTCCCTGAAATGTCTGACACCGACATCATTTTGATGTAAATTTTGGAGGCTATAGCTGCTCCGCCCCTCCACTACCTCCTCAGCCAACGGGAACACAGTGTACACGCCCCTTCCCCCGCGGCTTCTTTGAATACAGAGCAGGATATGCCGACAGCTGGAAGAGAGGAGAGGGAGGCGGGGACACAGCTGCAGTGTGGGATGGACTTCAGGCTGATACAAGGTAAGCTGACTAACTTGGCTGAGTTAAATGTCATTTTATCAGTGCTTTCTCTGGTGAGCAGAGGGGGGAGGCGGCTGTGTTTCCTCTAGCAGAGCTCTTGCCTCTGAGGCTGTTAGATCGTTTTTCTGTGTGAGGAGTGCACTTCTCCTGGGGGAAGGATGTTCTGAACTTTTCCTCCAATCTCTGCTACATCTCCCTACTGATTACCTGCCCACCAATACACAGGCACATCATCCTCCTCTTCTGTATTACCATAGAATGTGTCTGTGAGCTGCTGGGGCACTACCAGTCCTAGCATGTCAGGAGATGGGGCCAGCAGCAGTGTGTTAGGCTGATTTCTAGATGAAAAGTGCTGGTGTGTGTATACTGTGTGTGTATGTATATGCTTAATGTGTGTGCATGTATGTATAATGTATATATACTGTGTGTGTATGTATATGCTTAATGTGTGTGTATATGTATAATGTATATATACTGTGTGTGTATGTATATGCTTAATGTGTGTGTGTGTGTATACTGTCTGTGTGTATACTGTGTCTGTATACTGTGTGTGTGTCTTTATACTGTGCGTGTGTCTGTGTGTATACTGTGTGTGTGTGTGTGTGTCTGTGTGTATACTGTGTGTTAGACATGTGCATTCGTTTTCGTCCAAATTTGGGGTATTTTCGTTATCGTTTTAACAAACGATAACAAACGCGCAGAATCCGAAATCCGAAAGATCCGACATAAACAAATGCTTTATTTTCGTTTTCGTTGCGACAACAGTTCGATATAGATAGGAGATTCGACATGATGCTGACAATAGCGATCTGTGTCCATCTACCTGTGGTTGAATGTGCCTAACCTTAGCTCTATTAGTCCAAGATTATTCTAAATAGAGAGAAAAGATTCAACATTATAGAGACAAGAGCACAAAAGGTCGAATGTGCCTAACCTAACTCTATTACTCCAAGATTATTCGACATGAAGATTCGACGAAGCAGTCACCGTGAGCGGACATTTATGGTCAAATGCTCCGCCCATAGGCTATAGAAGAATTCTAATGTTGGTTGACTAGTATTAATAATTCATATATATAATTATTACTAGTGTCATACAACATTAGAATTCTACTATAGCTTGTAGGCGGAACATTCAACTGGAAATGTACTTGCGGCATCGTACAGTTTAGCTGCTCCGTCGAATCTTCTTAGAACATTCGACAGACACCATAAGCCTTCAATGTCAGATTCGACCTTAATTATTTCCGATTTTTGGACAAATGCATTTTTTAACGAAACAAAATAAATAAAAACGGATTTCGGGAGTAACTAAATAAATGTATTTTTCGGACGAAAACGAAATTCTGAAACGAAATATTTCAGTGTGTCTACTGTGTGTGTGTATACTGTGTGTGTGTCTGTGTGTATACTGTATGTGTGTCCATGTCTGTATACTGTGTGTGTCTGTGTGTATAGTGTGTGTGTGTTCGTGTCTGTATACTGTGTGTGTGTGTATACTGTGTCTGTATACTGTGTGTGTGTGTCTGTATACTGTGTCTGTATACTGTCTGTGTGTATACTGTGTGTCCATGTTTGTATACTGTGTGTGTATGTCTGTGTGTATACAGTTAGTGTACTGTGTCCTCTGCACAGTGTACACCTAAAGCTACTTGAAGACAATTGCTGGTGTTCTTCTGATCCTATTAGTACCACAGGCAGGCAGCTGCAGTATTTACAGTTAGTGTACTGTGTCCTCTGCACAGTGTGCACCTAAAGCTACCTGAAGAAAATTGCTGGTGTTCTTCTGATCCTATTAGTACCACAGGCAGGCAGCTGCAGTATTTACAGTTAGTGTACTGTGTCCTCTGCACAGTGTGCACCTAAAGCTACCTAAGGAAAATTGCTGGTGTTCTTCTGATCCTATTAGTACCACAGGCAGGCAGCTGCAGTATTTACAGTTAGTGTACTGTGTCCTCTGCAGTGTGCACCTAAAGCTACCTGAAGACAATTGCTGGTGTTCTCATACTAATAATACTACAGGCAGGCAGTGTCTTTTTGAACAGTGATTGGCTGCCGAATAGTAATAGCACACGCTGATCGGTGCAGAGCAGCACACAGAGGCATGCACAGGACACAGGTTTATGATGACTACTTATTGGGAAGCCCTATCTCTGATGTGATCATTTGGAGTTGTGGAAGTGTAAAGGAAGTTACACGGAGGGTGTCGTCTGACGAGGGGTTCCAGGGAGCTGGATTTGCTGGATGCCATTGAGAAATATCCATTCATGCTTAATCCTATTTGCCTTCTGGTAAGCAGACTACATTACCACGTGGTGACGAGTGCCCTTTCTACATCTACACTGTGTTTGGTGATTTGATTCCTCCCACTCTTCAGATCTTTTTGGACATTCTTTTAGCGCCGCAATATATCTTATCATGTACCTGAAGACAATTACTGGTGTTCTGATCCTATTAATATCACAGGCAGGCAGCTGCAGTATTTACAGTTAGTGCACTGTGTCCTCTGCACAGTGTGCACCTAAAGCTGCCTGAAGAAAATTGCTGGTGTTCTTCTGATCCTATTAATACCACAGGCAGGCATCTGCAGTATTTACAGTTAGTGTACTGTGTCCTCTACACAGTGTGCACCTAAAGCTACCTGAAGACAGTTGCTGGTGTTCTTCTGATCCTATTAATACCACAGGCAGGCAGCTGCAGTATTTACAGTTAGTGTACTGTGTCCTCTGCACAGTGTGCACCTAAAGCTACCTGAAGACAGATGCTGTTGTTCTGATCCCATTAATACCACAGGCATGCAGCTGCAGTATTTACAGTTAGTGTACTGTGTCCTCTGCACAGTGTGCACCTAAAGCTACCTGAAGACAATTGCTGGTGTTCTGATCCTATTAGTACCCCAGGCAGGCAGCTGCAGTATTTACAGTTAGTGTACTGTGTCCTCTGCAGTGTGCACCTAAAGCTACCTGAAGACAATTGCTGGTGTTCTCATACTAATAATACTAAAGGCAGGCAGTTGATTCTGCTAGCTGCAGTATCAGCATATATATACATCCCAGCTTTGTGCAGCTACATCTCACTGCAGGCCATTAGTATGTCTGGAAGGCCAACAAGGAGAGGCAGACAGTCACAAGCCAACAAAAGAGGGCAAGCAGGCTCTGTGTCTAGAGGCAACAGTGCTGGTCGTGGAGACGGTGCATCCTCATCAGCACGTGGCCGTGGGACACGCTTGTCCCTTTTTTCAGCAGCTGGCCATGTTGAGCCGCAACATGCCGAAGACTTGGTAGAGTGGATGACCAAGCCGTCCTTATCCTCCTCATCCTCTCTCAACCAGGCTCAGGGTACTTTGTCTGGCAAAGCAGCTGCCAACGCGGCCTCTTCCCTCGGCTTAATGGCATCAGTCACTCTGAGGAGTCCCCCGAAATGTTTGACCACAGTGTTGGGTACATGCTCCAGGAGGATGCCCAGCGTTTTGAAGGCTCCGATGATGGTACCCACCTAGAGGAAGGCAGTAACGTGAGCCCAGAGAGAGGGGGTGCCCAAGAAGGACAGCAATCTGGCAGGCATGTTCCCCCAGCTGTAGCATATTGCCAGCTTTGCTCCAGTGATGAGGAGGGAGGGGATGATGAGGTCACTGACTCCACATGGGTGTCTGATAGGAGAGAGGAAGAGTAGGAGGCACATCTCCAACGAGGCGGGGTGCCCTCCAGGGGCCAGCTTAAGGGCAGCACACCAACTGCATCACACCGCAGAGCTCCGCATGTGCAGGGCGCTACTGTCTGCGCGTTATTCCAAAAGTTCTTTGGCGTGGGCCTTTTTTGAGAAGAGTGCATCAGATCCCACTGCTGCTATTTGCAAAATATGTCTCATGCATATCTCGCGTGGCCAAAACATCACCCGCTTGGGCACCACATGCTTGACCAGACATATGTCGACCTGCCATGCAGTTCGTTGGCAAGCGTACCTAAAAGACCCACACTAAAGAACAAAGCGGACCTCTCCTTGCTCCTCATCAGCTGGGATCTCCAACCCCACTATACCTTCAGTCCTCTCTGAAATCTGTACTGAGAGGAATGAAGGTGTAGAATTAGGTGTGTCACAGCCAAGTACTTGCGGGCAATCTGCTATCGGTACACCGACGTCAGATTGTGCCAGGCAAATTTCCCTGCCCCAGCTGCTGCACCGCCGAAAGAAGTTCACTCCCAGCCATCCACATGCCCAGCGGTTGAATGCTAGCTTGGCTAAATTGCTAGCACTTCAACTGCTGCCTTTTCAGTTGGTAGACTCTGCCCCCTTCCGTGAGTTTGTGGAATGTGCTGTTCCTCAGTGGCAGGTTCCCAAACGCCACTTTTTCTCATGGAAGGCGATTCCGGCTCTCTACCGGCATGTGGAAGGATGATGTCTTGGCCTCGCTGGACAGGGCGGTCAGCGGTAAGGTGCATATTACTGCTGACTCATGGTCCAGCAGGCATGGACAGGGACATTACCTATCTTTCACTCTGCACTGGGTGACTCTTCTGGCAGCTGGGAAGGATGCAGGACAGGGTGCGGTAGTGTTGGAGGTTGTTCCGCCACCACGCCTCCAAAATTCTACCAGTGGTGATTCTGCCACACCTCTCTCCTCCACCCCCTCCTCTTCTTCTTCGGCCATGGCCTCTTCCTGTGCTGATTTGTCCTCAGAACCAGTGGTGCTCCGTAGGCGTTCAAGGGGCTACGCAAGCACGCAGGCAAAAAGATGTCATGCGGTGCTTGAGCTGGTGTGCTTGGGGGACAGGAGCCACACACAGAGATTCTGTCAGCAGTTCTGTCAGGGGCAGGTTCAGAGGTGGTTGACGCCATGCCAGCTTAAGCCAGCTATGGTGGTTTGCGACAATGGCACCAACCTCCTCTCCGCCCTCCGACAGGGACAACTGACCCATGTGCCCTGTTTGGTTCACGTCCTTAACTTGGTGGTGCAGCGGTTCTTGGGCAGATACCCGGGCTTACAGGATCTCCTGAGGCAGGCCAGGAAAGTCTGTGTGCATTTCCAAAGGTCATATAATGCCAGTGCTCGGCTGGCTGACCTCCAAAAGAAATTTAGCCTGCCCAAGAACCGCCTAATCTGTGACATGCCCACCAGGTGGAACTCAATGTTGGCCATGCTGCAGCGGCTGCACACGCAGCAGAGGGCCATAAATGAGTACCTATGCGACTATGGTACCAGGACAGGGTCAGGGGAGCTTGTTTTTTTTTCCCCCACACCAGTGGGCTATGATCAGGGATGCATGCACTGTCCTGTCACCATTTGAGGAGGCCACGAGGATGGAGAGCAGTGACAGTGCATGCATCAGTGACACTGTCCCTCTTGTCCACCTGTTGGCACACACGCTGCGTGGAATAATGGACAGGGCACTTGAGGCAGAACACAGGGAGGAATAGGAGGACTTCCTTACCTCTCAAGGCCCCCTTTATCCAGACTGTGTTCCTGCTTGCCCACCAATCACACAGGAAGAGGACGAGGAGGAGCATTGTGTCAGCATGGAGGTGGAGCCTGGCACTTAGCATCAGCAGCAATCTTCAAGGGATCATTTACAGTCCGAAGAAACCCATGGACTTGTAAGTGGCTGGGAGGAGGTGGCTGCGGATCATGTCGTCGTTAGTGACCCAGAGGACTCTGGACTGAAAGCCTCAGCAAACCTACGCTGCATGGCCTCCCTGATCCTGCAAAGCCTGCGGAAGGATCCTCGTATTCGTGGTATCAAGGGGAGGGATCATTACTGGCTGGCAACCCTCCTTGATCCACGTTACAAGAGTAAGGTTGCGGACGCAGGTCACAGAGGGAGCAGAGGATGAAACATCTTCGGGAGGCCTTGCAGAAAGGTTTGTGCCATGCGTTTCCAGAGCCTGGGAGGTTACAATTTCCTGGTCCTCCTGGACAACGTGTTGCTGAGGCTTTGGTCAGTCACAGAAGGAGCGGTGGAGAAGGTGACCGTCTGACCGATGCGTTCAGACAATATTTTAGTCCGCAGCCCCAAGGTATGATCGGTTCCAGCAACTATCGCCAGCGTCTGATTCACATGGTGCAGGAATACATAGAGGCAAGATCAGACTTGGACAACTTTCCCACCGAAAATCCTCTGGGTTATTGGGTCTTGAGGATGGATCACTGGCCAGAGCTTGCACAGTATGCAATTGAGCTACTGACCTGTCCTGCATCCAGCGTCCTATTGGAACGCACATTCAGTGCTGCTGGAGGCTTTGTAACCGATCACAGGGTGCGCCTGTCAACCGAATCGGTCGATCGGCTGACCTTCATAAAAATGAATCAGTCTTGGATCACCAGCTACCAAGCACCTGATGCTGATGTAACTGATTTTCTTTTTAATGTGAGATCCCTTCAAGACTGCCTATGCTGATGCTGAATGACTATCCTGTTATGCTGAATGACAATCCTCTTTCTCCTCAATTTTCATGCTGATAGCTTGTAAGAACATTTTTGGTTCTGGGCACCGCCACCAGTGGCCAAAGCAGAATTTTTGTGCCCCTGTTTAACTAGAGTATCTGTGAGGGGTTGCAAAGTTGTGGCACCAGCGCCCAATTTTTCAGCCCCTGTCTAACAGGGGCGTATAATTACAATTTTTGATGCAATACTTTGCAGCAGGGCTCATTCCTGTGCTCCAACTATAGCATCTGTGAGGGGTTGCAGTGTTGTGGCACCAGTGCCTAAGGCCCAATTTTTCTGCCCCTGTTCAACAGGGATATGTAATTACAATTCTTGATCTAATATTTCACAGCAGGGCCCATTCCTGCACCCACCAAGAGTAACTGTGAGGACTTACAGTGTTGTGGCAACACCACCACCACCACCAAAGGCCCAATTTTTCTGCCCCTGTTCAACAGGTGCATGTAATTACAATTCTTGATATAATATTTCACAGCAGGGCCCGTTCCAGCTCCCACCAGTAGTAACTGTGAGGACTTACAGTGTTGTGGCACCAGCACCACCACCACCACCAAAGGCCCAATTTTTCTACTACTGTTCAACAATGGCATGTAATTACAATTCTTGATCTAATATTTCACAGCAGGGCCCGTTCCTGCGCCCACCAAGAGTAACTGAGGGATTACAGTGTTGTGGCAACACCAATACCTAAGGCCCCAATTTCTGGGGAGTATATAGGGCAGGCCCCTATTTTCAAACATCCAACTTACAAACGACTCCTACTTGCAAACGGAAGGAGACAACAGGAAGTGAGATGAAATCTACCCCATGGAAGGGAAATTCTCTCCTGTAAGAGTTAATATGGGAAAAACGTGTCTCATCTTCACTGATGCTTTATCACCAATCCTTATTTCACTAAAAACCCCAAATTTTCAAAAAACATTTGTCATTGGGACAGAAAGTCTTCTGAAGAGGTGCACAGACAGCAAAGCAAATGCTACAGGGGTGATAACCCTTCCCTATGTTTTCCAAAAAGCTTAAAAATAGATTTTTTTGGCTGGAGCTACACTTTAAAAATGTAACAGTTCAAAATTACAAACAAATTCTACTTAACAACAAACCTACAGTCCCTGTCTTGTTTGCACCGCTTGTATACTGCTGTTCAGAGTATATAGGCCCTGGGGCCCTCACACTTTTCCTTTTTTTAATTTAGCAGCAGGGTTCCCCTTATTATCCATACAAGACCCAAAGGGCCTGGTAATGGACTGAGGGGGGGTACCCATGCTGTTTGTCTCACTGATTTTCATCCATATTGCCGGGACCCAACATTACATTAAAGCCGCAAGCAGTTTTAAATGACTTTTATTCCTTTAAAATTGTCATTTTGTGCAGGGACTGTTCTAAGCATGGGAAACACGCGCCACTTTACATGTATACTATAGACACCCCCCAGTTACGATATTTAAAGGAATATTTTTTAAAACTTTTTTTTGCATTGATACATGTCCCCTGGGGCAGGACCCGGGTCCCCAAACCCTTTTTAGGACAATAACTTGCATATTAGCCTTTAAAATTAGCACTTTTGATTTTGAACGTTCGAGTCCCATAGACTTTGATGGGGTTCTAAAGTTCGCGCAAACTTTCGGGCCGTTTGCAGGTTCTGGTACGAGCCGAACCGAGGGGTGTTCGGCTCATCCCTAGTGCTGACCATCCCAAATGCCTAGTTCCCACAGGGTGTACTATATCGTACACCTGTGCAGGGCCATGTTTACCCACATAAACATAAAATATGACATCCATATGCAGGGGTGTGTGACCAAACGCTGACAGTGTGAGTTCGGGGACATGCAACTACATGGATATCATACTGAGACACAACATTTGTGTCTTGCGCAGCCTCTGTGTCCCAACTGACATCAAAGAGACTGCCTGCACAGAAAACCTAAACATAGCCAACATTGCGCAGCATGGTCCATGTTGTCACCATCAGGAAGCCAATGTAGACCAAAGCCATGCAGCCAACGCTGGAGTAAGTGAATTTAAACAGGAAGTGACTAAAATAGACTGCTGGGGATGAGCAGTACTATGATGCGCAAAGTATAAAAAAGATGAAAACAAGTATTTTTTATAGAAAACATTGCAATTGTTTATGATATAAAGTGCTTTAGCAAACTAAATGTCATACAGTTAGGGTTTAAATCTACTTTAAACTTCAAATCATGTTCAATCACTGAGAATGTCATTCCATCACCACCTGGTATAGCTGGAGTAAAAAATCTATTAAAAAACAAGTGGGTGCTACAAATAGTATAGAAAAGTCCATCTTCCGATATTCTTCCTAAATATTGGTCTCCTTTTCAGCTGTGTTGAACTGGAAGTGCCCTGGGAAGTATATTCCTGGATTTCTGAATCCTACTGCTTTGCATAGTTTCTAAGCAAGTTTATTCACAAGCTGGGTGCTTATACCTATTCCCTGTGTCAATATCCCTATTAGAATTCCAGGCTCTGCATGCTTCCTGGGCCATTACAAAACCAAATAACCAAACAATAGTGTTATACTTCCCAAATTATTTCTTATATTATAGTATAAACATATAATTGGCAAATCCAGCTGAAAGAGAGTGATTCCTTATGGTCTTGTGGCACAAATACAATTCATTGCCAGGAGAACCTATTACTGGAATTTTCTAGAGATGTATAAGAAGATGGTAAATGATTCAACATAAATTCCTCGTGCAAAACTGAAATATCCATTTTTTGGAGGGGTATTCAAAGTTGCAAAGTAGCATACAATCAAATAAACAAATCACAGTAAGCCATAAAAAGTCTCCAACAGAGTTTATTTCTTTTTCTAGACCTGTGGCATTCTGATATTTTCTAGAAAATTGATTATAGCTTCTAAGTATCTTTTTTTTACGTCTTTTAAAATAAAAACCTAGAAATTAGATATTACTAGTGTGAGCTAGGTAACTAACATTACCAACCCTTCCTAAAATGCAGGGGGTATCAACCTTTTTAGTGCTGGATAGACACTGTACGGATTTTGGAGTTGAGAGGTGATTGGGTTTCCTCAGCAAGAATCCCTGCTTTGGAGTGAAATTGGAAGCTGACTAGGTTCTAAAAGGTAGTCAGTGCCCTCTATGGAAATAATGTTTCATATAGAACATGCTTACCCAGTATACTTGGTATCATCCATAGAAAACTCAACATTTATGCAGCAGCAGCATTCTTTCTCCGGACTGTGGTGCTGATGGACAGATGGAGTACATGGCATTATGCATCTGAGAACAGAACCAACAACCGTTTTCTCATAAAAAAATACCATCTGCAAACCTACAGTATATTCAGGTGTGTGTAAGGTCCAGTTAAATGCATCATGCTATATAGTTCAATCTGCCAACAATGCCTATATAGAATTATTAAAAAGTTAATCAGTAATATTCCATTTTTTTATTTTTACCTAATATCTATCATGAAGCTCTTTAACATAAGTGGCTCTCTGACTTTACCACCAATGATGTCTTTCATGTGTGCAGAAAACCCAGAAAAACCAGCATAAACATATAATGCCTACCCAAACAGCATTATACACCCAATGCAGGTAGTCTTATCATTGCCAATTTCCCTCTGATACACTAACGGCTGCTGTCATCTTCATACATTTACTACTGGCGTGCACTGAAAACTTTTAATATAAATGATAATCTAGTGTTAAATCCAATTGACTAACTTATAACCCTAGTAACCCATCACATACAGAATTTCCCACTTCAAGTCAAGATGGCCAATACAGAATCCAACAGTGTCCTTGGGAAGACTACAACCCTCCTAAGGGGGCATCATAGTGTCCTACACTGCCCTACGGGTGCAGTGGGGGATACATGGACTTGGTATCAGGGTGAGACTGGATCTGGTTTACAATAATTCCATCTGTTTAAGTTGAGCAATTACCTGCAAGATGTTCATATTGAATAGCAATGTGATGGCGATAGTAGGAATTTATACAATAAATGATGCAATACTTTTGGGCATTAACATTTAATTCTAGATCTGGAATTGAAATGTTTTTTTAATGGAAATATTGCTTTAAATGTCTGTATTTAAAAAGTTTTACTAATTAAAATTCTGTGTTAAAGATACCCTGTCACAGCCAAGTACTCAGCAAACCAAAGGCAGTCAGGAAATCGGTAGTAAAATAGGATATGATTGTGTCAATCCTACAGCAAAATCAACACTTCAGGGACTGTTAAGCAGAGAGACGTTTAAGGCTACTGGCTGTGCCATTCCCTCTGACTCCTACAACATCAGTTTTTTACCAGCATGATGAAAACTCTCCTATGATCTGCACTAAAATCCAAGCATAGTAAACAATGACACTAAGCTTACTATGCAGCATTTTTAGTGCTGATCTTATAAGAGTTCTCCTAATGCTGCTGAAACACAGTGATGATATAGGGGTTAGGTGTGTGTGTGGTAGCATGGTGAGCAGCGTAGAATGCTCTAGTTGACACCCCTGGAAGTGTCGATTTTGCTGTAGGGATACTTCTGTGGATCTGTCACATCGGTTGAGTTTCTGTAAATGCAGCGGAGACGTATACAAACCCCTGGCTGCCTTTAGTTTGTTGTGTACCAGGTGGTGGTAGGTTCTCTTTAAATTCCAACTGATCAGTGTTTTAATTTAAATGAAAATATTTTAAACATGTTTTTAACTGTTTGTAATTTGAGCATTCATTTAAATCAGATATCTTGGTTTATTCATTCAAATGTGAGCTCATATAAATTGATTAAAAAAAAAAAAGTTAAAACCCTATCCTCTTTGAAGTTAAAATGTTTGTAGAGGCAGTTTATATTGGTTTTGGATAGAATTTAGACCCACTGTTAAATTTTTATTGCTGTCCGTATCCCTGATTCACTGTTTGATTGGTGGTCATTGTGACAAATGGTGTGGGCAAATTATCCTACTCGGCACAGACAGCAAAAAATAACAGGACATGGGTTTTATTTATTCTCTAGTCAAATTCAAATTCAATTCTCTATTCAAAACTAAAATGAAAGTTTTGTCTTTACATACACCTTACACAAAATGACTTCAGTGGAATAGAAATATGAAATTCAAATACACTGTATTTACCTTACAAATTTTACTTTTTACTGATTATTTTAAAAACCAGATACCAGTCTCATACACCATTTTTCCATGACCCTCAAACAATAATACTTGTCACCCAGTGGGGCAGTAAGTCTGACATATTACATATTACACCACTCCAGAAACAAAAAGTTTAAAAAAATACAGAGTTTTTCTTTCTTTTATACTATATATATATATATAAATATATATATATGGCTATATTTATATATACATATTTATATATGTAAACACACACACGTACGTTTAGGACCAGTTAATGGCCCACTAACAACTGAACACCTTCCTGTCAGATGAATGTTGCGATTTCCTCTGACAAAAACAAGGTTACATGCAGTCTCATCTCATTCATATGTGACTCTTTAAAATCTATACTATTTGTATCACCTTCATTCCTATTTATATATCTATATATACATACACAGTTTTCTCCTTTGGCGGAAAGGGGGGGGTTTAAAAAAATATGACTGACTGCCCATTTTTTAAAAACATGAAGCGGCAAGCCTCAGGACAAAGGTGTTTTTATCTGTAACAAAACACATGGCAGACAACCTTAAAAACCTATTTTAAAACAAAATAAATACAATTTGGAGATTTCTTTAGCAGACTGATTTAGAAATCTATCTAGACTGGACTATACCCCATCACTGCGCAGGATCACCCTGTGACAGAGAGAGGGATAATCGCGCCATGCGCGTACTCGCGTGTGCGTGTTTACACAAACATTTTTATATTTTCTTTTTCATTTTTGATAGAACTTTCACTCCAGCATTTTCAAAGAACCCTCAGGGGTTAACAAATATCCAAGGCTTTTAAGAAAAAAAGCTGACATAATTAAACCACATAGTGGCTATGGATAAAAGGTGAGATTGTTAGATCTTCACTCCACCGCTCCCACCCTGAATTCCATCTGTCCTCTTCTCCCTTCAGCCGCTGTCTGAAGAAGTGTGAGGGGCAGTGGAAGGAGAGGTACGTCTCCGTGGGGGGCTCCATGAATTGTCCGAGCTATTGGAAGGGGGAAAAGGCCTGTGGGACCGCAGGAGGAAGAGTTCTCCCTGCTCTCGGAGCAGAGCCTGAGCTATAAGCCCTGGAAGAGCATGGAGAGAACCATTCAGGGAGTCAATCTTGGTCTCCAGGGTCATGATCCTCTTCTCAAGATCATCATTTCGTTCTTGTAGTTCAGACATGAGGTCATACATCACATTCTGCGTCTAAATAGGAGTCAAAAAGATTATATTGAAATAATTAACATTTGGACATTTTCTACTATAAACATAGTATTTTGCAACATGAAGTTACATAAACTAAGTATCTAAGGCCCAAACTTTTCTTTTTAATTTTGGAAAGGGTGGGGACTGTTTAGAACCCTTGTCAATTTATTTCTTTGCTGATATGTCCTGTTGGTGAGATTTCTGTGAATTTCACATTCAAGAGACACTACAAGGAAGTGAGAGGAAAGCAAATTACACAATTGTTACCAGAACAGTTGTCCACATAGATTTTCCCTCTACTGTTGTTCCTGTTGTAACTGTAAAAGTTTGGACTTTCCATTACTCTCTGTCTATGTGTATGTTGACCATATTGGAGCCAAAATAATCATGTAAAGACTCTTGGATCTGCACTTGGGTTCAATATATAGACAATGGATGGGTGACAAATGCCTGGGTACAAAGAGATGTTCAAACAGCAGGTCAGGAATAATAAGTCAACACACCCAGGACCAAAGTGCTAAAACCCAACTATAATTATTATTGCCATCAAAGAATACTACTGTATAGATATAAACATGTCAGTATGCCAGCCATAGTGCTTAAAAACACTGTCAAGGTGACTTTGGGTTTTCAGAGGCTTGATGCCACCCCAAAAATGTATGTAGGATCAACCCTTTGAAGCTCTACAGTATAAGACCACCTAGGAATTGTGACTGAACAAAATTAACTGTTGTCCTTTTCCCCAGTGCCATACAGTGCTGTACAGGTCTTCATTTGATTGGCAAGATGTGCACTGTGTACTTCCATTCAGAGAACACCAGTCAAAAGCTAGAGGTGGGTTCACAGAGCAAACCCTATCAATCAAGAGGAACGTACAGCACCTTTATGGTGGGGGTGAGGTGATCTGCACCAACAGACCTATGCAGCATTAACCCTTGCTTAGCACATCAAACAGCAACAGAAACCTAAAGCCTTGCCTAGCTTGCAATAATTCAATATTTTTTTACACAATTTGTACATCAATTGTATCCTCATTTTAACAGCGCTGTCTACTTGTGTTTCTGAATCTGTACAGTGGGGAAAATCCCCTGCAGATTGTGTAAGTTTGCCCACTTGCAAAGAAATGATGGGTCTATAATTTTTGTCATAGGTGTATTTTAAATGATAGAGACAGAATATCAACCAAAAATCCAGAAAAACACATAAAACAAATGCTATAAATTAGGTTGTATTTCAGTGAGTAAAATAAGTATTTGATCCCCAAGCAGAACATGACTCTTCTTGGCGGAGAAACCCTTGTTGGCAAGCACAGAGGTAAGACGTTTCTTGTTGTTGATGATCAGGTTTGCACACATCTCAGCAGGGATTTTAGTCCACTTTACTTTACAGATCTTCTCTAAATCCTTAAGGTTTCTTGGCTGTCTCTTGGCAACTCTAAGTTTCAGCTCCCTCCATAAATTTTCGATAGGATTAAGATCTGGAGACTGGCTAGGCCACTTCATGACCTTAATGTGCTTCTTTTAGAGCCACTCTTTTGTTGCCCTGGTGGTGTATTTTGGGTCATTGTTATGCTGGAAGACCCATCCACAGCCCATCTTCAGTTTTCTGGCTGAGGGAAGAAGGTTCTCATCCAAGATTTTACAATACACAGCCCCGCCCATTGGCACCTCAATGCAGCAAAATCAGCCTGTGCCTTTAGCAGAGAAACAGCCCCAAAGCATCATATTTCCACCTCGGTGCTTGACTGTAGGGATGGTGTTCTTATTTTCGTCTACAAAAGTCATATATCTTATTTTCGTCTACAAAAGTCTACAAAAGTCCGACAGCCTGTCTGACAGACTTCCGGCGGACTTCCGGCGGACTTTCGGCGGACTTGCGGCAGACTTTCTAACGAACGGACTTGCCTACACACGACCACACAAAAGTCTGACGGATTCGTACGTGATGACGTACACCGGACTAAAATAAGGAAGTTGATAGCCAGTAGCCAATAGCTGCCCTAGCGTGGGTTTTTGTCCATCGGACTAGCACACAGACGAGCGGATTTCGGGGTCCGTCGTAGTTGCGACGTAAAGATTTGAAGCATGTTTCAAATCTAAAGTCTGTCGGATTTGAGGCTGAAAAAGTCCGCTGAAAGTCCGGGGAAGCCCACACACGATCGGATTGTCAGCCAGTTTTAGTCCGTCGGCGTCCGTCGGACTTTTGTAGATGAAAAGTCCGACCGTGTGTACGCGGCATTAGGGTCATAGTCAGCATTTTTCTTCCTCAAAACACAACGAGTCGAGTTAATGCCAAAGAGCTCAATTTTGGTCTCATCTGACCACAGTATTTTCTCCCAATCCTTCTCTGAATCATTTAGATGTTCATTAGCATGATTTCACGTGTCTTCTTAACCATTTCCGGACCGCCGCACACCGATGTACGTCCAAACTTTGCCAGTGGATATCGTTGTTATGGCAGCAGCTAGCTGCCATAACCCCGGTATCTCCGTTTTCGTGCGGCGGTCGGCTTTCTGATAAAAGTGGTCCCTGCGGCGGATTCGCCGCGAGATCATTTTATCGGTGGCGGGAGAGGGCCCCCCCTCCCACCACGATCCGGTGCCCTCCGCCGCTTACCGGACCTGTTGGTAGCGGCGGAGGCGATCGCGTCCGTCTCCCTTCTGTGCCTGGAGACGAGTGAGGCTAAGATGGCGCCCACTCGTCTCCATGACACTCTTAAAGGCATATTTTTTTTAATGTCATTTTTTTAAATGACTTTTTTTTTTATTGCATTTTAGTGTAAATATGAGATCTGAGATCTTTTTGACCCCAGATCTCATATTTAAGAGGTCCTGTCATGCTTTTTTCTATTACAAGGGATGTTTACATTCCTTGTAAAAGGAATAAAAGTGACACATTTTTTTTTAAAACAGTGTAAAAATAAATAAAATAATGTAAATTAAATAATAAACATTAAAAATTTTTAACCCCCCCCCCCCCGTCCCGACAAGCTCGCGCGCAGAAGCGAACGCATACGCGAGTAGCGCCCGCATATGAAAACGGTGGTCAAACCACACATGTGAAGTATCACCGCGACCGGTAGAGTGAGAGCAATAATTCTAGCCCTAGACCTCCTCTGTAACGCAAAACATGCAACCTGGAGAATTTTTTAAACGTCACCTATGGAGATTTTTGAGGGTAAAAGTTTGACGCCATTCCACGAGCAGGCGCAATTTTGAAGCGTGACATGTTGGGTATCAATTTACTTGGCGTAACATTATATTTCACAATATCAAAAAAAATTGGGCTAACTTTACTGTTGTCTTATTTTTTTTATTCAAAAAAGTGAATTTTTTCCAAAAAAAGTGCGCTTATAAGACCGCTGCGCAAATACGGTGCAAAAAAAAGTATTGCAACAACAACCATTTTATTCTCTAGGGTGTTAGAAAAAAATATATAAAATGTTCGGGGGTTCTAAGTAATTTTCTAGCAAACAAACCTGTTTTAAACATGTAAACATCTAAAATCCAAAACCAGGCTGGTCCTTAAGTGGTTAAGGAGGGGTATTCGCCATGTTTGGAGGAAGAAAAATGCTGACTGTGACCCAAAAAACACCATTCCTACAGTCAAGCATGGAGGTGGAAACATTGTGCTTTGGGGCTGTTTCTCTGCTAAAGGTACAGACCGACTTTGCTGCATCGAGGGGCCAATGGATGGGTCTTCCAATAAGACAATGACCCAAAATATACCGCAGAGGTATAGGTGTATGGAGGGAGCTGAAACTTTGAGTTGCCAAGCGACAGCCAAGAAACCTTAAGGATTTAGAGAAGATCTTTAAAACAGTGGGCCAAAATCCCTCCTGAGTAGGGATGAGCTTTATGTTCGGGTCGAACATGAGTTCGACTCGAACATTGGCTGTTCGCCCGTTCGCCGAATAGCGAACAATTTGGAGTGTTTGCGGCAAATTCGAAAGCTGCGGAACACCCTTTAAAAGTCTGGGAGAAATCAAAAGTGTTAATTTTAAAGGGTAATATGCATGGTATTGTCATAAAAATTGTTGAAGACCTGGGTCCTGCCCCAGGGGACATGTATCAATGCAAAAAAAAGTTTTAAAAATTGACTTCGGGAGCAGTGATTTTAATAATGCTTAAAGTGAAACAATAAAAGTGAAATATTCCTTTAAATTTCGTACCTGGGGGGTGTCTATAGTATGCCTCTAAAGTAGCGCATGTTTCCCATGTTTAGAACAGTCCCTGCACAAAATGACATTTCTAAAGGAAAAAAAGTCATTTAAAACTACTCGCGGAGTCGCGGCTATAATGAATTGTCGGGTCTCGGCAATACAGATAAAAGCCATTGAAAAAAACAGCATGGGATTCTCCCACAGTCCATTACCCTTTGGGTCTGGTATGAATATTAAGGGGAACCGCGAACCAAAATTAAAAAAAAAAATTGCGTGGGGGTCCCCCCAAATTCCATACCAGGCCCTTCAGGTCTTGTATGGATTTTAAGGGAAACCCTGCGCAAAAATCTTTTTAAAAAATGGCGTGGGGGTCCCCCCAAAAATCCATACCAGACCCTTATCCAAGCACACAACCTAGGCAGGCTGCAGGAAAAGAGGGGGGGTGAGAGAGCGCCCCCCCTCCTGAACTGTACCAGGCCACATGCCCTCAACATGGGGAGGGTACTTTCGGGACAAGGGCCTCATCCCCACAACCCTTGTCCAGTGGTTGTGGGGGTCTGCGGGCGGGGGCTTATCGGAATCTGGAAGCCCCCTTTAACAAGGGGACCCCCAGATCCCGGCCTCCCCCCTTGTGAAATGGTAACGGGTACAAATGTACCCCTACCATTTCGCAAAAAAAGTGTCAAAATGGTAAAAATGACATGACACGGATGGGGACAAGTTCTTTATTAAAAAATAAAACTGTCCCACGTAGTCTTCTTCTCCTTCTCTTGCTCCGCCGACGGACGGAAAAAGAAGGAAAAAAAAAAAAGCGTCCTCGCAGGTGACAGTTCTTTTATCACTGAGGGCGGACCACACGGTGATGTCCTCAGGTGACCCTGCCCCCCTCTGACGCACGGGGACATCCCTATGGCTTCCCCGTAACGTCAGAGGGGGCAGGGCCACCCGGTCCGCCCCCTCTGACGCTACGGGGAAGCCATAGGGATGTCCCCATGTGTCAGAGGGGGCGGGGTCACCTGGCGACGTCACTGCGTGGCCCCGCCCTCAATTTTAAAAGAGCTGTCACCTGAGAGGACCGTCATTACGGCGGGTGCCTCCCATGTAGGCGGGTCGGTCGCATTTTTTTTTTCTTTTTCGGTCCGTCGGCGGAGCAAGAGAAGAAGACTATGTGGGACAGTCTTATTTTTTTTATTTTTTAATAAAGGACTAAAGGCCCCCAAGCCGTGTCATGTCATTTTTAACATTATTACACTTTTTTTGTGAAATGGTAGGGGTACATTTGTACATTTGTACCCCGTTCCCACAGTTTTATTAAAGCGGATGTAAACCCAATGTCATCCTTTCTAAACTACTGCCATAGGGGTTATCTATAAGGATATACATGCCTCCTGCATGTATCTTTACCTGTCAAATGTCTCCCCTCTGTCTGTTATTAGACCCGAAAAACTGCATATTCTGTGGGTGGGTCTGTTGTCTGGAGCTCGGTGGGTGGAGTCGTGATGTTAGTAGACTCCCCGCCCACCTCTACACTCCCCTTGTCAATATGCATTTTCTCCTGTGTACATTTGTACCCCGTTACCATTTCACACAGGGGGGGAGGCCGGGATCTGGGGGTTCCCTTGTTAAAGGGGGCTTCCAGATTCCGATAAGCCCCCTGCCCGCAGACCGCCACAACCACCGGGCAAGGGTTGTGGGGATGAGGCCCTTGTCCCCATCAACATGCATCTACCCCAAAGCACCCGCCCCATGTTGAGGGCATGTGGCCTGGTACAGTTCAGGGGGGTGCTCTCTTGTCCCCCCTCTTTTCCTGCAGCCTGCCAGGTTGCGTGCTCGGATAAGGTTCTGGTATGGATTTTTGGGGGGACCCCCACGCCATTTTTTTTTAAATTTTGGCATGGGGTTCCCCTTAAAATCCATACCAGACCTGAAGGGCCTTGTGTGGAATTTGGGGGGACCCCCAAACAATTTCTTTTTTAAATTTTGGTTCAGGGTTCCCCCTTTTGCTGGTATTGCTGGGACCGACAATTCATTATAGCCGCGAGTAGTTTTAAATGACTTTTTTTCCTTTAGAAATGTCATTTTGTGCAGGGACTGTTGTAAACACTGGAAACATGCGCCACTTTACAGGCATACTATAGACACCCCCCCAGGTAAGAAATTTAAAGGAATATTTCACTTTTATTGTTTCACTTTAAGCATTATTAAAATCACTGCTCCTGAAAAAACTGCCATTTTTAAAACTTTTTTTGCATCGATACCCCTGGGGCAGTACCCAGGTCCCCAAACACTTTTTATGACAATAACTTGAATATAAGCCTTTAAAATTAGCACTTTTGATTTTTCATGTTCTTGTCCCATAGACTTTAACGATGTTCGCGTGTTTAAACAAATTTTTTGCCTGTTCGCATGTTCTGCTGCGAACCGAACCGGGGGGTGTTCGGTTCATCCCTACTCCTGAGATGTGTGCAAACCTGGTCACTAACTACAATAAATGTCTTACCTCTGTGCTTGTCAACAAGGGTTTTCTCCACCAAGTACTAATACTAAGTCATGTTTTGCTTGGGGATCAAATACTTATTTTACTCACTGAACTCCACGTATAATGTGTTTTTTCTGGATTTTTGGTTGACATTCTGTCTCTATCATTTAAAATACACCTATGATAAAAATTATAGACCCTTCATTTCTTTGTAAGTGGGCAAAATCTTAAAAAATCCTAAGGGGATCAAATAATTATTTTCCCCACTGTACATACATACACTATATAAATCACTTTATTTAAACCTAAATGCAGTCAAAATAAAAATACAAAAGCCTGCGCAATGGACATAACTTATAGTCCGTGGGATGTGTATCTTGTGCTAATGTCTCTTCTGTTAGGTGAAATCCCCCCTTATCCTAAGCCCACCTTTTATGTCTAGCTCTCTCATTCATAGGTTGGGTTTCATGCATAGACGCTGTAAAAAGGCTTCTATGAATGGAGGAGTTGTGTGGTAAGGGTAGGCATAGTCAGGCACTCTTGACGAGAGCCTGTGACAGCTCCCACAGTTTTATTAAAGCGGATGTAAACCCAATGTCATCCTTTCTAAACTACTGCCATAGGGGTTATCTATAAGGATATACATGCCTCCTGCATGTATCTTTACCTGTCAAATGTCTCCCCTCTGTCTGTTATTAGACCCGAAAAACTGCATATTCTGTGGGTGGGTCAGTTGTCTGGAGCTCGGTGGGTGGAGTCGTGATGTCAGTAGACTCCCCGCCCACCTCTACACTCCCCCTGTCAATATGCATTTTCTCCTGTGTATTTCTTTTTTTTTTTTAACATGAAGTTTATTAAAGATTTTTAAACAAAGTAAATCAAAACTTTACATTGCCAGGTTATACCATCTAACAATCATACATCGAGATTTGTTTTACATATCCGCACATTCACAAAAAGTAGCAGCATTTACAATCATATGTGGTTGTCAGACTAATATCTTATATCTCCTACCCTGTTATACAGAAGAAGTAACCGGGATCCACCGGGAGGAGGGGGGGAGGGAGAGGAAAAGAAACGGAGGAAACCCACTTCTAAGTGCCATTTAGGTCACATCTACGCAATAGTTAAGTGTTTTGCCTTTACCCATTCATTCCATATTTTCCCCAAATTTTTTGGACAGTTCCTGGCCATATATGTCAGTTTGTAGAGCGGGAGAGCTGTGTTTATCAGTGATTGCCATAACTGTTTAGTAGGTGGTAAGGTTTGGTTCCACTGCAGTAAAATTGCTTTCCTAGAATAAAACGTAGTGTAAAAGAGGAACAGCTTTTTACCCCATGTCAAGTCTAAAAAGTCACTTATGCCCAGAAGAAGAGGAATTGGGCTATATGGAACTGACAGTTTCCCAATGTTATTGATTTCAGCTAGGACTTCTTTCCAGAATTCCATCACTGCAGGACAAGACCAGGTTATATGGAAGAAGTCAGCTTTGTGAGAGTTACACCTAGGGCATGCAGCTGTACGGTCAGTGTAAATTCTTGCCAGGCGAATCGGAGAATAGTAGGCTTGGTGAAGGAACTTCAACTGAATAAATCTGTCTCTGGCCGAGATTACAAGAGGCAGATATTGTTGGACACCTTCCTCCCAATCGTCGTCTGTCAGCTCCGGGACATCCCTCTGCCAGAGAGCAAACAGCCGGGAGACTCCAGAGGTATCTAGCGTAACAAACATGTTATATAAGGTAGACATCGTTTTGGACTGATCAGGGGATCTAAGCATTCTCTCCACCGGTGACATCTCCAGTGTGATTGAGGAGGGGAATTGGGAGCGATAGGCATGTCGTAATTGAATAAACCTGAAGAACATGTGATTCGGGAGGTCACGGTCACGCTTTAGTGCATCAAATGTAATCAACTGCCCCTGAGACACTATGTCCCTTAATGTTGTAACTCCATACCTGGCCCACACAATAGGATCAGGGATGGAGCGGAAATGTGGTAAACGAGGATTCCCCCACAGTGGGGTCTCAGGGGACCATATCCCAGATCCACCCACCTGTCTGGCCATCGACTCCCACACCTTCAGGGTCGTAGTCATAGGAAGGGTGACCCGAGAATTAGACCTAGGGCCCCTATGAATCAAGTTTCTAAGCTCCGCATATGAACCCAGCAACGCCGCCTCTAATGAAGAGGCAGGGTTAGCCAGCTCCTCTGACAGCCACCACTTGACTGTCACCAGGACTGCTGCCCAGTAATATTTCAATAGGCACGGTAGTGCCAGGCCACCAAGCGATGTGGGCATCTGCAACTTTACTTTGGCCACCCTGGGAGCCCTCCCGTTCCAGACAAAGGATACCAAAATGCTATCCAGCCTCTGAAAAAAACAGTTTGGTATAGGAACAGGAGTCTGGCGGAAAAGGTAAGTGAACTTAGGAAGGATCGACATTTTAATTAGGTTAACTCTTCCAACCGGTGTCAGGGGGAGTGATCTCCATCTGGCACAGCTCTGGGATATCCGCTGAACCACCAGATTGAGATTCAGAGGGATAAACTGCCTTAAGTCCCGATGTATCTCCACTCCTAGGTACCGAAACTGGGGAACCCTCTGCAGCTGTCCGTCCATCCGCTGGCTTCCCGTCCCAGAATGTAGGGAAAATATCACTGATTTCCCCCAATTCACTCAGATTCCTGAGAATCGCCCAAAGCTATCTATAAGTGACAGACACTTTTTCTTGCAGTGGACTTCTAACTATCCCTTTAATTTGTGTTGAGGCCCGTAGAAGTGCCACCATAGGCTCAATAGCTAGTGCAAAAAGTCCCAGGGATAGGGGGCACCCCTGCCTTGTTCCCCTGCCCAAAACAAAGGGCGAGGACAAGACTGTTCCGGTACGGACCCTGGCCTTCGGTGCCCTGTATATCAACCTAACCCAGGAGATGAAGGATGGACCAAAACCAAATTTACGGAGGACCTCCCAGAGATAGCCCCACTCTACGGAGTCGAAGGCCTTCTCCGCGTCAAGAGAGGCCACCATTTCATCAGCCCCTCCCTCACCTCCAGAGGCCAGGATTGCATACAGCCTACGCAGATTAATATCGGTTCCCTTGCCAGGCATAAATCCTGATTGATCCTCATGGATCAGGGTAAGTATAACTTCATTTAGTCGCCTGGCAAGAATTTTGGTAAGCACTTTGGCGTCAGAGTTGAGGAGGGAGATGGGCCGGTATGAAGAGCACAACTGAGGGTCTTTCCCAGGCTTGGGTATTACCACTATGATGGCCTGAGACATAGATGGTGGAAGGTCTTTGGCCTGTAGGGTTTTTTTAAACATGTCGTGCATTTTGATAGTTAATTCCTCTAGGTACTGTTTGTAGAATTCAGGGGGGGATCCCATCCTTCCCTGGAGTCTTCCCTGTCTGCATAGAGCTCAATGCTACCCGCACCTCCGGCATTGTAATCGGGGCGTCTAGATTTTCCCTCGCATCATCAGAGAGAGTTGGGAGCGTCACCCCCTCTAGAAAATTATGTAACTCATCTGGGGAGTAGTTTGCCCTAGTGGAGTATAAAGCCTCGTAAAATTCTTTAAAGCATCGATTGATGTTCACCGGGTCTGTCACCTTAGTCCCATCCTCCCTACGCAGGCCTGCAATGGTGGAAATTGGGGACTGCTCCTTGGAAATCCAAGCCAGCAATCTACCTGGTTTGTCACCTTGTTCGAAAATCTTTTGCATTTGAGTAAGCTGACGTTTATGAACCTTGGCCACCCTAAGTAACATCACCTCCCGATATGCTACCTTCATATCCTGAGCCGTAACAGGATTGGAAGTCATGGCGAACCTAGACTCTAGTTCCTGCGCTCTAGCCTCCGCTTCCTCCAGTGTAATTTTATAATTTTTCCTTTCCCGTGCAATGGATGATAGATAGCACCCTCGTATATAGGCTTTAAACGTATCCCAGACCATCGCCATCCCTGTGGTATCGGCATTAGTCAACCAAAAACCTCTTATCTCTTTGGCCACCTCTATTTCTATGGTCGGATGTTCCATCCAGAATCTAGAGAGTCACCAAAGTCTATCTGCTTGGGGAGTATGAGTTTGGATTGTATATAGTAGGGGGGAGTGGTCCGAGATACCCCGTGGAAGTATCTCAATTGCAATAATCTTGGGGAGCATTGCGCTACTAGCATAGATCATGTCAATATGGGACAGGGTGTTGTATGAAGAGGAGTGGCAGGTGTAAGCGCATTCTGCTGGATTCTTCAACGCCATATGTCCACCAGCCCGTACACATCAGCCCATTTAGACAGCGGTGAGTCCCTAGCAGGGTCAGGAGATAATTTATCCATGCAGGGATTTGGAGGTATATTAAAATCCCCCGCTATGACCACATTTTCAGTCTGAAATTGGGCAATCAGCGTGGTCAGCTTCTGCATTATAGAGATATTAGCTGGGGGTGGCAAATATACTCCCACCACCACCATTTCCACCGTGTCTATGTTAGCGTGTATCAACACATATCTCCCCTCCGGGTCTGTGACCACATCGAATAATTCAAAGCTAAGTGTTTTATGTACCAGGACACTAACTCCTCTATCATAGCCGGAGTAAGTGGCATGGTAGTGACGGCTCACCCAGGGTCTTTTTAATCCCATCACTCTCCCACCCACCAGATGCATCTCTTGAAGGATGCAGATCTGAGGGGAATATTTTTTGAGGTATTCAAAGATCAGAGAGCGCTTAATTTTGTGGTTTAAACCCCTAACATTCCAGGACACAATTTTAATAGGGGCCATCATGGAGTATAATGGAGTGGACTATCGGAGGGACCCGGAGGAGAGAACACCCCACACATCCCAGGGTTTAGCAGAGATATCCATATGTCTACAGTTACCAACCCCAAAATCAGCAACCACTGAAAATAATCATAGCAGACATAGTAAAACAGTATCATGAAGTATAAGGCAATTAAAGAAAAAATTATATAAAACTGAAACAAACCAAACTCCCCCCCATCCCACCCCACACCTCCAATTGTAACTCATGGGGTGTTTGTATACCCGAACCGAACTTGTTAAACATTTTAGATAGGATAAATCTCTTTTGGGGGGTGGTGCGTAATACTAAGCGCACCAATGACCTAGAGCCCCATCTGGAGCTAGGGAGCCCCGCCCAGAACCGGTCATAAAGACCACTACCACCAAGGGAGCCCGCACAGAATTATCCGTCCAGGAATCCCCGGCGGCAGTTTTCACCTAGAACTATCTAGGGGCACAATCTTAATAATCTATATATAATCTATATATACACATCGTTCACAGTCACCTAAGGCTATGTGGAGAGCTATGGTCCATCCCTCCATCCCCGCACCAAAATCATCTTTCCGCTTCACTTAGAGAGTCTAAGGGCACAATCTTGGTTACAAATACATCCTTCACCCCTATTCACAGGGAGAGAAAGAGGCATGGACCACAACCCAACCTAAGCACCCACAGCCTCCCTTCGTTTCACCCATAACTGGCAGAGGGTACAGTCTAAGTTATTTATAAATCGTACCTAACCATCTATAGGGAGAGAAGCTCTACTGCTCACAACTCAACTTGACTTAAGTATATTAATCCGTTCTTCGCTTCACTTAGAACAAGCTAAGGGCACATTCTTAGTTACATCCCTCCCCCTCGGCCAGAGCCAGCCACGGGCACATTATTATACATATATAACACTCAAATTCCTCTGTAAGGGGAGAGAGGGCCAGAAGTATTACGTCAGCCAGACGTGGAGGACTGCCTTTCCCGGTGTTAGATCAAGACCTGAGTTCTCCAAGACAGGATAATAAGGCTCTTTTTAGTCCCTTCTATGATTGCCAGGAGAAATATGTCAGCCAGACAGTTCAATCACGATAGCCCTTGGGACGTGGACCCGAGCCGTCAAGTTCCAGCCACATAATTACCCCCCCTTTAGAACAAATATGAATCGCACCCTGATAGGTCGTCTCCAGAGGGAAATATTGAAACATTTCAAAGAAAGAGTACGTACCCGTGGGGAGGAGAGGCGAGGAAGCCTCCAGTAGTAGATGTTGTGAGTACCCAGGGGCGATCCACAGTTCAGTCTTGAGAGGAAAAATATCTGACTGCCATATGGACATAAGCTCAGGTACCCCCAGACTTAGGGGTATAAACCCCCCCACCCTCCCGCCTCCCCAGCAAACAATGTGCCCTCCAGAATAGGCCTCAGGGGAAGCCTGTGTGTTAAGCAGCCACCCGGATGAATTTGTAGAGGACCAAGCATTCCACTTGTAACTGCGCATTTCACTGGAGATTTCCAAAGCATTTAAAAACAAACGGTAGACAGCTTAGCGCTGCCTAGGAAGGGAATCAAACCATCTGGATGCCTCCTCTGGAGAAACAAAAAACTTGGTGGTCTCCTTGTCAATCACTCTGAGGCGCGCTGGAAACATCATGCTATATTTGAGACCTTTGCTCCTTAGTTGGGCCTTGATCTGGTCGAACGATCTGCGTTGTCGTTGTGTTTCGATGGAGAAATCCGGAAATAACATGATCTTCACATTTTCATATCGTAGTTCTCCTATCTTCCTGGCCTCTCTGAGAACGAGATCCCGGTCTCTAAAATTCAAAAGGCGGAAAATAAATGTACGTGGCGGAGCGCCAGGCGGGCCTGGAGCCGACGGCATCCTGTGAGCCCGCTCGACTGCAAAGTGAGGGGAGAATGGCGCCTGCGGGAGGAGCGTACGCAGCAACTGCTCTGCATATGTCTCGGGATCTCTCCCTTCAGCCCCCTCCGGGAGACCGACCATGCGTAAATTGTTGTGCCGGTTCCTATTTTCCTGATCTTCTGCTCGGGATTCGATCGCCTTCATTTTAACCTGTAGCGTGCGGAGGGAGGCGGAATGTTCCCTGACCGTGTCTTCTGTCTCCCCCACTCTCCGCTCCGCCTCATTTAATCTATCCCGGTGCTTATCCATGTCGCGCCTTATGAGGCCCATTTCAAGCTGCATCTGCTCAATCTTAGTGGTCAGTGTTGTTTGGCAGCCCGTAATAGCTTGCATGAGTGCCTGGAACTGATCAACTCCCAGCTGGGGCGACTCAGCCTGCTCCGTCTGGGACGCCATGTTGGTGTAGGCCGTCCCGCACGCACCTCTGGCTGTTGGCGGGGTCCTAGGAGCCTGCTGCCTCTTCCTTTGGGAACCGGAGCTTCCCCTTCTCATACCCGACTGCTTTCTCTACCTCCCGGTAGTGTTAGGGCGAGGTTTTGTCCCCTATAAACGGATGAAATGTCGGCTGAGGACGGAGCTCCCCTCTCACACGTCCTATCTGGTCGCCATCTTGGCCACGCCCCCGAGTTATTGTATTCTGACAGCGGAGAGACTTATTTTCAATCTGTTAAATCTGCAGCTTTCATTAACATAATCCTTGATGATCCTGCCACAGAGTTTCTTGTCAGGGCACTTCCTTTTGTAGGCTGACAACACTGTTGATGTCTCCCAGCTGCTCTTCTGCACTGTCACCCTGTCCTCCTGTGTATTTCTTACACTGAACTTCTGCTATGATCTCTAACATCCAGTGAAAAGACAGGAAAGTAACCACATGACTTCAGCATGCCAAATCATGCTGAGGTGTGGAACAGCCAATCCTTGCAGAGCTGCTGAAGAAAGGAGTGGGGGAGGGAATTAAAAAACAATGCATGCCAGTGCACGAGATGTAAATCACCTGTCACTCACAGCATAGGGGAGGATTTGACAAAGTTTTTCTCTGTTTGTCAAGATTTATCTCACTGAAAAATAAAAGAGGATTGCTCAGAGATGGATTAACTCTGTGTGGCAAGACTGGGCTCAAATGATAGGAAATCTTATACTCTACAGTATGATATCAAAAAAAGAAAAAAATAAATTTCCGGGTTTACATCTATTTTAACTCCCACCACACTGGAAGATTGTGGAGGTGGGAGAAGGGGGCACAGAGGGAGGAGGTGTAAGTTACGTCTGTTGCGCTGATTTTTCAGTTTTTTTTATTTTGATTGCACTTAGGCAGCAAGAAATAGAAAAAAATGAAATCATAATATCACTGCTTAAATCATACTAAACTAATTACTAAGCTATAAAATGAAAATATGATGGTATATATTTAGTGATAAGCTAGGCAAAAGGTTACCTCTTGAGTCTGGCCCTATTTACCATTGATTAAAGGTCTCTTTCTGTATGTTTGGTGCTTTTGCACAAGGGAAACAATTACAGGAGAGACATAACAATTTTCTAACAAATAAGCCTAGGTATTACCCAAAATTATCTCCAAACCCCCTCTTCTCTTCTTAAAGGGGTTGTAAAGGTTCACATTTTTTCACCTTAATGCATCCTATGCACTAAGGTGAAAAAACATCCAACAATGCCGGCCCCCCCAGCCCCCCCGTTTTACTTACCTGACCCCTCGAAAGTCCTGCGCTCGCTCCCGACATCCTCTTCGCTGCTCAGCCTGGCCGTTGATTGGCTAGAGTGGATGGATTGAAAGTAGCGCAGCCATTGGCTCGCGCTGCTGTCAATCACATCCAATGACCCAGTGCACCGGGGGCGGGGTGCCGCCAGCTGTATCGAGAGTGCTTGCATGAAGGTGTTTAGTTCTTGCAGGGAGGAGCTGAGACAGCTGCCGAGGGACCCCAGAAGACCAGGTTCGGCGCCACTCTGTGCAAATTGAGCTGCACAGTGGAGGTAAGTATAACATGTTTGTTATTTAAAAAAAAAAAATACCTTTACAACCCCTTTAAGCATGAGCATTTTTGTTAGCTCTGCAGGAAACAGATTATATTAATCCATGTGATGTCATCACCAAAATTCTTCCAGGGGCAGTTATTAAAAGCTCAGTTATCGATTGACACAGATACCCCCTTAACCTGCCTGGCGGTATGATTCTTTCTGATTTTAGGTGCTGAAAGCGGTACAATTATTTTGCATGGAAATTTGGCGTTTTATATTGTAGGTCTGTAATTATTAACAATAACACACTTAAATCTGTCCAAACAAGAGTCTAGTAGATATCCCGGGTATGATAAAGTTTGAAACACAAAAACATAAATTATAATATAATAAAAAAAAAATAATAATTAAAAAAAATAAAAATAAATAGTAATAAAATACATTTCCACACGATTCACTATCGCTCAATTCTGCAAGTGTTCTAATTTACTATCGCTGTTTTCTAGCTGGTCTAAAGCCATTTTTGACGTAAAGGGACACTTTTTGGTTGCTATGGACAATCTCCAGTTTCCAGGCAGAAGGAACAGTATATGCAATATAAAACTGCATGCAGGGCATGGGCCAGAGCACTGGGGACAAATGGGATGTGAAATGATTTCATACAGTACTGTAATCTGTAAGATTACAGTACTGTATGTGTTATGCTTTTTACATTTTTTGAATTTGCCGCCAGGCTCCGCCCCCGTGCGTCGCGACGCTCACAGGGAACGGAGCCTGGCACAGAGAGGCTTCGAGACAGGACACAGCCCGCGGACACTGCGGGGGACATCGCAGGATCCCGGGGACAAGGTAAGTAAGGAGGCACCAGGATCCTGCGATGCAATCCCGAGTGTGGCTCGGGGTTACTGCTAATGGTGCTGAATTTTAACCCCGAGCCACACTCGGGAAAACCGCCAGGGAGGCTACACCCCCTCCCCAGAACTACACATCCCAAGAGCCCTTTCCCTACATATAGTGGGCAGGTGGACTCTTGACAGTCTAGGCAGTGGCATGGTATAGCTCTGAAAGAAACAAATGTTTGCTTATGGAGTGGGACAGAAAGGTGTGGGGGGTAGGTAGAGTACCTACTCTAGCAAGCAGAGCTGACAAGACTAGCTGGGATCTCATTGCAGTAGGGATGCTGTCGGTCCAAACAGGAAGTTAGGAGCAGACTGTATTTCAGTTTAACAAGGTATTTTTCTGTACATATGATGTTTTTAAAGGGACAATTTATTGCACTGAATATGTACTGCTGATTGGCTCCCGCTGTGTCCAGTATCACAGCGGGAGCAGGTCGTCCCAAATCCCGTGCATGAAATCACGTACAGGCACGTTATTTCTCACAGGAGGGCCGCACTGCCGCAGTATTTTTGCGCGGGGGGGGGGGCGGTCCAGAAGTGGTTAAGGTTGCTTTAAAGTTAAGCTCTATTAAATGCCATTCTCCTATCAAATGATCTGTTTTCCTGTGCAGGCTGTTGTCTGTGCTGTATGGGCTTCCGGGGTAGAGCCTCACATTTTTACAACACAAGGCACTGTTTACCTTTTTTTTCCTACCTTTATTAAAATGTCACAAAGTGAAAGACAGAGAGCTGGGGTGTGGTAAGGAAAAATGCAGACATGCTGCAGATTTCCGCACAGCAATATTCCGCACCTGTTGCCTGTACATGTCTCCACACAAGTGTGAATGATCCTTTAGGCTGGTTCATTCGAACACGGAATAATTTTTTTTCAGGGCTTAGCCTTAAAGTGGATGTAAACCCACCTTTATCCTTTCTAAAGTACTGCCATAGTGGTTATCTATAAGGAGGTTCATCCCTTCTGCATGTATCTTTACCTGGCAAATATCTCCCCTCTGTCTGTTATGAGACCCGAAAAACTGCAGTTTCTGTGGGTGGGTCTGTTGTCCATAGCTCGGTGGGTGGAGTCGTGATGTCAGTGGACTCCCCGGCCCACCTCTACACTCTCCTTGTCAACATGCATTTTCTCCTGTGTATTTCTTACACTGAACTTCTGCTATGATCACTAACATCCAGTCAAAACCCAGAAAAGTTACCACATGACTTCAGCATGCCCAATCATGCTGAGGCGTGGAGCAACCAATCCTGGGAGAGCTGGAGAAGAAAGGAGGAGGGGATCTGAAGTATACATAATGTCTCTCTCAGGCTTGTGCATGAGATATGTAAATCACCTTTCACTCACAGCAAGGTGGAGAAACTCCTATTTCTCTGTGTGTCAGTTTTTATCTCACTGAAAAAAGATAAGAGGACTGCTCAGAGCTGGATTAACTCTTCGTGGCAAGACTGGGCACAGATGACATGAAATTCTATACTGTACAAGGTGCAAGCCTTAATTTAAAAAAATTATTTTGCGTTTACAGCCACTTTAACGCCAGAAAAGCTCATTTCAATTAAGAATGTGAAGCTAAATCAGAGAGGGACACTGATGATTTTTTTCTGGCCAACAATAGCAGACATCTTGCAGTTTCTGACATAGGGGTTCATTTACTAAAAGCAAATAAACTGTTCACTTTGCAAGGGAAGTTGCAATTTGCAAAGGGGATTTTGCCCCAGAGCTTAGTGAATGAGATGAAGCCCTGCTGACGTCTGTCATCTGAATCATGTTAAAGCAAAAATGCAATTTTTTCAAATGTTCCATGCACATAATTGGATATTCTTTGTAAACTGTCACTTCATGACATTCACTAAGCTCTGGGGCTAATTCCCTTGCAAAGTCTATTTGTCTTTAGTAAATCAACTCCAGAATTTTTATTTTAAAGTGTAAATGGAAAACAGGGTCACTTTAATGCTACTTAGTCCCATGCCCAGTCACTTATATATGTTATCTGATTTTTTTTTATTGTGCCTTTGAAATGAAACTCTTTTGCTTTGTTCTTTGCGCCCAATTCATTCACTTGTCATAGCTCATAACTATAAACCTACATTTCTAGGAATCTTTGTCCCACTTTACTGCAACTGAACTGCTTCCTCTGATTTTCTGATTCTAATACCATGAGTAATCTACTCAGTGGAGTGTGAGGAACAAGGGACTTTGTGTCTTTTCATCCGTCCGGTCAGCGGACCTAATTCTTTTAATTGCCTTGCTTCCCTGGGTGTATTTTTCCATGAACAATTTGCATGTGTCTTGAAACACGCATGCCATATGGACTCCTACTGAAAATATGTCCTATGAGCAGTTGTAAAACCAGAAATGTGATTCTTCTGAGCAGCTATCCTGACTTGTTGAGGAAGCCATGCATTTAACTGCAAGACTACCATAACTACAATTTTCTCAATTTTTACCCCTGCTAGGCAAGTTAATTGTGTTTATGGGGTAACATGTACAGTCTATCCTTTTCTGCCAACTTTGTTTGCATATATACCAAACAAAGTCGCTGAGTACCTGACAAGCTGTACTTAATAATAGGGATGAGCTTGATATTTAAATCGAACATCGGGTGTTCGCCCGACCCCAGAACAGGGAACACTGTTCAGGAAGTTTGAGCGTCGCAGAATGCCCAATAATGCACTGCGAGATCGCAGTGCATTGCTGTATGATGATTAGCCAAAGCATGCACCTGACCTGCATGCTTTGGCCAATCGCAGCGCGCTCTACTGAGAGAGCCATAATTGGCCAAAGGCAGGGTGCCTTTGGCCAATCATGGCTCAGGGGGACTAAGTCCACGCCCCACGCTATATAAGGCTGCTTACATAACGGCCGTGTGTAGTGTTGTTGGCGTAGACAGAGATAGCTTGAGTTAGACTAAGCAGGCAGGCTATTCAGTTAGTGGCATTGTATTTGATATATATATACAGTGGGGACGGAAAGTATTCAGACCCCCTTAAATTTTTCACTCTGTTATACTGCAGCCATTTGCTAAAATCATTTGAGTTCATTTTTTTCCTCATTAATGTACACACAGCACTCCATATTGACGGAAAAACACAGAATTGTTGACATTTTTGCAGATTTATTAAAAAAGAAAAACTGAAATATCACATGGTCCTAAGTATTCAGGCCCTTTGCTGTGAAACACATATATTTAACTCAGGTGCTGTCCATTTCTTCTGATCATCCTTGAGATGGTTCTATGCCTTCATTTGAGTCCAGCTGTGTTTGATTATACTGATTGGACTTGATTAGGAAAGCCACACACCGGTCTATATAAGACCTTACAGCTCACAGTGCATGTGAGAGCAAATGAGAACCATGAGGTCAAATGAACTGCCTGAAGAGCTCAGAGACAGAATTGTGGCAAGGCACAGATCTGGCCAAGGTTATAAAAAAATTTCTGCTGTACTTAAGGTTCCTAAGAGCACAGTGGCCTCCATAATCCTTAAATGGAAGACGTTTGGGATGACCAGAACCCTTGGGGGAGAAGAGCCTTGGTGAGAGAGGTAAAGAAGAACCCAAAGATCACTGTGCCTGAGCTCCAGAGATGCAGTCGGGAGATGGGAGAAAGTTGTAGAAAGTCAACCATCACTGCAACCCTCCACCCGTTAGGGCTTTATGGCAAAGTGGCCCAACGGAAGCCTCTCCTCAGTACAAGACACATGAAAGCCCGTATGGAATTTGCTAAAAAACACCTGAAGGACTCCAAGATGGTGAGAAATAAGATTCTTTGGTCTGATGAGACAAAGATAGAACTTTTTGGCCTCAATTCTAAGCGGTATGTGTGGAGAAAACCAGGCACTGCTCATCACCTGTCCAATACAGTCCCAACAGTGAAGCATGGTGGTGGCAGCATCATGCTGTGAGGGTGTTTTTCAGCTGCAGGGACAGAATGACTGGTTGCAATCAAGGCTCTTCTCCCCTGATAGCTCAGTTTGGCCGGACGACCAGCTCTAGGAAGGGTTCTGATCGTCCCAAACGTCTTCCATTTAAGGATTATGGAGGCCATTGTGCTCTTAGGAACCTTAAGTGCAGCAGAAATGTTTTTGTAACCTTGGCCAGATCTGTGCCTTGCCACAATTCTGTCTCTGAGCTCTTCAGGCAGTTCCTTTAACCTCATGATTCTCATTTGCTCTGACATGCACTGTGAGCTGGTGTGTGGCTTTCCTAATCAAGTCCAATCAGTATAATCAAACACAGCTGGACTCAAATGAAGGTGTAGAACCATCTCAAGGATGATCAGAAGAAATGGACAGCACCTGAGTTAAATATATGAGTGTCACAGCAAAGGGTCTGAATACTTAGGACCATGTGATATTTCAGTTTTTCTTTTTAAATAAATCTGCAAAATATGTCAGCAAATTAAGTAGTGGTGCTGTGAGATCCAAATGTAATATCTTGTATGACTTCCATGAGCTTGAAGGACAGCATCCATGCGGTTTGGCAAGGATTCATACAATTTATTGATGAAGTCTAGTGGATAGCACTTTCACCTAGCAGTAAGAAGGGTCGCTGGTTCGAATCCCAACCAGGACACTACCTGCCTGGAGTTTGCATGTTCTCCCTGTGCCTGCCTGGGCTTCCTCCGGGTACTCCGGTTTCCCCCCACACTCCAAAGACATGCTGGTAGGTTAATTGAATCCTGTCTAAATTGCCCCTAGTATGTATGAATGTGAGTTAGGGACCTTAGATTGTAAGCTCCTTGAGGGTAGGGACTGATGTGAATGTACAATTTATATGAAAAGCGCTGCGTAAATTGACAGCGCTATTTAAGTACCTGAAATAAATAAATAAATAAGTCATCAGGAATAGCAAAGAAAACAGTATTGCATGCCTCCCAGAGTTCATCAATATTCTTTGGTTTCGTCTTCCATGCTTCATCTTTCATCCTACACCACATATGCTCAATGATGTTCATGTCTGGTGACTGGGCTGGCCAATCCTGGATCTTGATCTTCTTTGCCTTAAGGAACTTTGATGTGGAGATGGAAGTATGTGATGGTGCACCATCCTGCTGCAAAATTTGGCCTTTTGTATGGTTGGGAATATAAGAGGTAGCTAAGACTTCTTGGTATTTTAGACTATTGATGTTGCCTTCCACCCTGCAGATCCCTCGCACAGCCCCGTACTGGATGTAACCCCAGACCATGATTTTGCCTCCACCAAACTTCACTGTTTTCTGGGTAAATCTCAGCTCCATGCGGGTTCCAGTAGGTCTCCTGCAATATTTGCGGAGACTTTGGTGTAATTCAACAGAAGATTCATCTGAAAAATCCACCTTCTGCCACTTTTCCAGAGTACATCCTTTTAGCAGGCTGTGGCCCTTGGCAAATGCCACACGGTTTTTCAATTGTCTTTTGTTTAGTGCTGGCTCATGGGCACTGATTCGACCATGGAGACCATTTCGAGACAGAATCCGACAAACTGTTCTGGTTGACACAGGGACTTCAGGTGACCAGGTCTCGTGGAGCTCTGCTGCAGTGGAAAATGGGCTGGCCTTGGATTTTCGAGCCAACAAACAGTCCTCTCGAGCAGTTGTTTTGCGGGGTCGGCCTGACCTGGCCTTGTCCAAAACGTCTCCAGTCTCTTCAAATCTTTTTTTTATCCTCTGAACTTGATGCTGAGACACATTGAAGGTGTCTGCCACATCAGCAGTGGATCTGGTCTTCAGCCTCTTGATAATCAACACTTTAGTCTCCGGGTGAATCTTAGGCATGTTTGCAGAGGTCTAGTTGCAGTTGAGAAGGTTTAGTGTACTGGTGTTCTTTTTATACACACCTGAGACCTAATTGATCCATTATTAGGCACAGGTGAAGCTCATATAACAAGGCGACAACACTTATGTCTTGGCAAAAATTGACTCAATGGGCTTTACCAAGCTGTGAAAATTAGAATACTTTTTGTCAGTTTCGTTTTGCACTGAAACATTATTACAAAAGCTGTTGGGATTAAAATGACCCATTTCTTGTAACAAAATCTTGATTAGAAATATATTTTAGCGTCACTTCAGGTCAATTTGTACACAAGCGACAAGACTTTTGTCAGGGACTGTATATATATATATATATATATATATATACTCTGCATTCAGTGTAGCCTATATATACAGTGCATTCAGGGGTGTATAGTATCTAATACACTTCAGGTGGTGTACACAGTATATAATACAGTGTAGTGTGGTGTTGCAAAACAAAAAATACATCATGTCCGGAAGGCCACCAAGGAGAGGCAGAGGCTCACAGGCCACTAAAAGAGGGCAAGCAACCTCTGTGTCTACAGTCAACAGTGGTAGTCGTGGACATGGTGCATTCTCTACAGGTGGCCGTGGGGCACGCTTGTCCTTTTTTTCTGCTGCTGGTCGTGTTATTGAGCCACAACATGCAGAAGAGTTGACGGAGTGAATAATGAAGCCGTCCTCATCCTCCTCATCCTCTGTCACCGAGGTTCAGAGTAGTTTGCTTCCAACGCAGCTGCAAAAGCGACCTATTCCACCAGCTCCTTGTCCACAGTCACTCCTTTCACAGCCCCACCATCATGCACAGTGGAGTCCCCATACTTATTCGACCACAGTGTCGGTTACATGCTGCTGCAGGATGTGCAGCGATTTGATGGCTCCGATGTTGGTTCCCGGGTTGAGGAAGGGAGTAACCTGAGCCTAGAGAGAGGGGGTTCCACAGAAGGACAAGAAACTTGCAGTCATGTTCCCCCAGCTGCAGCATACTGCCAAGTTTGCTGCAGTGACGAGGAGGGAGGGGATGATGAGGTCACTGACTGTACTTGGGTGCCTGAGAGAAGAGAGGAGGAAAGTGAGGAGGCAGGATGTCCTTTAGGGGGCAGATTAAGGGCAGCCACCCTATTGCAAGTTCCTTGGTGTGAGCCTTTTTCGACACGTGTGCAGCAGATCGCACCATTGCTGTTTGCAACCTATGTCTGAAG
This sequence comes from Lithobates septentrionalis, assembly GCA_037952835.1. Lineage (NCBI taxonomy): Eukaryota > Metazoa > Chordata > Amphibia > Anura > Ranidae > Lithobates > Lithobates septentrionalis. The sequence continues at coordinate 1,923,886 of JBBDGP010000671.1, read as the reverse complement.
CGGATCAAGCATGGCCAGAACAGCAGCCGCTTGGGCACCACATGCTTGACCAGACATATGACGAACTGCCATGCAGTCTGTTGGCAACAGCACTGTTACCTTTACTTCACGGCGCACTGGGTAACTCTGCACCCAACAAGAGTAACTGAGGGGTTAAAGTGTTCTGGCACCACGAACACCTAAGGCCCAATTTTTCTGCAGAGTATATAGTGCAGTCCATATAGTATATATACTGCTGTTCAGAGTATATAGTGCCTGGGGGCCTGGGAGACCCCCACACCATTTTTTTTTTACATTTTGGTGCGGGGTTCCCCTTAACCACTTCAGCCCTGGAAGATTTGGCTGTTCAATAACCAGAGCATTTTTAAGATACGGCACTGCATCACTTTAACTGACAATTGCGCGGTCGTGCAATGCTGTGCCCAAACAAAATTGATGTCCTTTTTTTCCCACACCTAGAGCGACAATTTTGAAAAAAAAAAAACACAATATCTTGTACTTTTTGCTATAATAAATAAATATTTTTTTTTCTCAGTTTAGGCCGATATGTATTCTTCTACATATTTTTGGTAATAAAAACTGCAATAAGCGTATATTGATTGGTTTGCACAAAAGCTATAGAGTCTACAAAATAGGGGATAGATTTATGGAGTTTTTAAAAAAAAAAATTTTATTTACTAGTAATGGCGGTGATCTGCGATTTTTATCGAGACTGCGACATTATGGCGGACACATCGGACACTTTTGACACATTTTTGGGACGATTGACAACTATACAGCGATCAGTGCTATAAAAATGTACGGATTATTGTATAAATGTTACTGGCAGGAAAGGGCTTAACATTAAGGGCGATCAAGGGGTTAACTGTGTTCCCTGACTATGTGTTCTAACTGTAGGGGGAGGGGACTGACTAGAGGGGACGACAGATCATGGTTACTAGCTATTAGGAACTCACGATCTGTCTCTCCTCACAGAACAGGGATTTGTGTTTACACACACATGTCCCTGTTCTGGCTCTCGTGCCCGCGATCAGTCATCGCGTTGGTTATCGTGACTGTCGGCCACAAGCATCGGCACCCTCTGCCTCCGGCGGCGGTCGCATGCTATCCCGCCTAAAGGAGCCGACATACAGCTACGATGGCTCGCGGGATCGCGCTGACCTGCCACAGTATAATGACTGCGACTGGTCGGCAAGCGGTTAATATCCATACCAGACCTGAAGGGCCTGTGGATTTTTGGGAGGACATTCACACCATTATTTTTGGTATTTTTGGCACAGGGTTCCACTTAATATTCATACCAGACCCAAAAGGCCTGGTAATGGACTGGGGGGGGGGGGACCCACGCCATTTTTTTCAATGATTTTGATCTATATTGCCGGGATCCGACAATACATTACAGCCACGAGCAGTTTCAAATGAATTTTTTTCCTTTAGAAATGTCATTTTGCTGTGGTACTGTTATAAATATGGGAAATATGCGCTACTTTACAGGCAGACTAAGGTGACCCCCCGGAACGATATTTAAAGGAACATTTCATTTTTGTTGTTTCACTTTAAGCATTATTAAAATCACTGCTCCTGAAAAAAACGGCCGTTTTTAAAACTGTTTTGGGGACCCTGGGGCAGGACCTGGGTCCCCAAACACTTTTTAAGGCAATAACTTGCATATAAGCCTTTAAAATGAGCACTTTTGATTTTTCCCGTTCGTGTCCCATAGACGGTGTTCACACAAATTTTTGCCTGTTCGTCTGTTCTGCTGTGAACCGAACCGGGGGGTGTTCGGCTCATCCCTACTCAGTAACTTAGCTTTCACATTGTTATTCCCTGGTCCAGAGCAAAAGATGCTTACAAATGGAGTACATTTTTGTTAGCTAAGCAGTGTCCATATGCTTACAGTTAAAGTGAACCTGGAGCTGCATTTTTCTTGTTAAAGCACCACTATCAAGGAATTTAAGCTCCTGCAGGTCAGGCAGTGAGATCATACATTACAGTGATGAGCCAATAGTGAGGCAAGAGTGGGCAAGGCAAGGGTGTTGAAATAACTGGTCGAAATATGCATCTGCCCTGGGATTCAGTACTGAAAAGCTTGGTTGTAAAATAAAGAGTGGCCCTATTTCTATGAAATAAGAGATGTTAGAGTGGAGAATAAATAGGGGCTCCCTTAAAGTCAAGAAACAAATCCAGTACATATTCAGTGCAATAAATTATCCCTTTGAAAACATCATATGTACAGAAAAATACCTTGTTAGACTGAAATACAGTGTGCTCCTAACTTCCTGTTTGGACCGACAGCATCCCGCCGATCTTTCTCAGGAGAGAAACAAGGCAGACCGCCGTTCTGTCAGAGGGGAAAATTAAGATCTTGTGTTTCTGCTAAGCAGAAACACAGATCTCTGTTTTCCCCTAGTTAAAGCACATCCCCCATTGATTGCCCCTGATGTTAACCCCTTCCCTACCAGTGTCATTTGTACAGTGACAGTGCATTTTTTTAACACTAATCACCAGGAAAATAAATAACCAAAAAGTGTCACATAGTGTCAAATATATCCCATAGTTTGCAGACACTATAACTTTTGCACAAAGCAATCAATATACGCTTATTGGGATTTTTTTTTTACCAAAAATATGTAGCAGAATACATATTGGCCTAAACTGATGAAGAAATGTAATTTTTTAAATTTTTTATTGGGTATGTTTTACAGCAGAAAGTAAAAAAATATTGTTTTTTTTTTTTTCAAAATTGTAATTTTTTTTAAGTTTATAGTGCAAAAAATAAAAACCGCAGAGGTGATCAAATACCACCAAAAGAAATCTCTATTTGTGGGAAAAAAAGGACGTCAATTTTATTTAGGTACAGCGTCGCACGACCACGCAGTTGTCAGTTAAAGCAACGCAGTGCCGTATGGCCCAGTCATGAAGGGGGTAAAACCTTCTGGGGCTGAAGTGGTTATAGCCTTGGTTTTTTTTTTTTGTTCTTTTTTAAAAATAACAAACATGTTATACTTACCTGCTCTGTGCAATAGTTTTGCTGTGGGGGAACCCAAGCAGGCTCGCTCCCGACCCGCGGCTCTGTGTGTCCATTCACACACGGAGCGGCGGCTTCTGTTTGGCTCACTGGCTGTGAGCCACTGGCAATCTGGAGCGCGAGTCCCTGGAGAGGCAACGCTCTCGTGGACATGGCTGGATCAAGAGGGGGTTCAGGTAAGTATTAGGGGCGGCTGCTGTACACAGAAGGTTTTTTTACCTTCATGCATAAAATGCATGAAGGTAAAAAACCTTGTGCCTTTAAAACCACTTTAACTTAAAGTTGCGAAATCCCTTTCCTCATTAGCAAAGTGAAATGAAATCAGAGAGGGGCACAAAACAGACTTCTTTGGCTAATAAATGCAATAGATGAGCCACCGCCCTTGTTTATTCAATTATACTCATCTCTGTTGAGCAGGCAGATGACATGTCTGTGTCCGCTCTGCTTATACAGAGAGGACATGGACACAGCCCGCTCTCCTCTATGAGCAGGCCGGCTGTCCATTTACACCCAACTGCCATACAGATCCCCTTCTGCTTGTTTTTTCTAGATCGGATTGGAGGTAGGTGGGTGTAAACGGACACTTGTCTGTTTACACCAGCCGTTCCATAGAGGAGAATAGAGGTTCTGAACGGGTCCGTCTGAAAAACGCAGACCTATTTGGAACGTTCGTGTCAAAGGGGCCTAATGCCCCGTACTCACGATCGGATTTTCCAACAACAAATGTTGGATGTGAGCTTGTTGGCGGAAAGTCCGACTGTGTGTATGCTCCATCGAACATTTGTTGTCCGACTTTCCGCCAACAAATGTTGGCTAGCAGGTTCTCAAATTTTACACCAACATATGTTTGTTGTCGGACTTTCCGATCGTGTGTACACAAGTCCGTCGGACAAAAGTCCACGCATGCTCGGAATCAAGTACAAGCCAGAGATATAACTAGTGTTCGTAATGGAGATATCACGTATGTCTCGTACGTCACTACGTTCGTAATTGCTGGCCAACATTTGTGTGACCGTGTGTATGCAAGACAAGTTGGAGCCAACATCCTTCGAACAAAAATCCACGGTTTTGTTGTCGGAAAGTCTGATCGTGTGTACGAGGCATTAAGGTTTCAGGAATTTTTAAGGGTGTAAGAAGGAGCAGTAAAGCACAATGACTGTATCGCATTGCAAAACATGAAGGCGATTCTGCATATCTAATGAGGTAATAGGACTGATCCATTTTCACATATAATTACAAATTCTACACATAAATAAGGTATTTAATACAATAACTGAAGCTGGCAAAATCAATCTGATCTTTTTCTTTTGGTATCTATATATTTCCTTTAAGCAATCCTTTTCTAAACTGCATTTGAAGTGTATGTACAACCAAAACATTTATTGTTTGTTTTGAATACAGTATGGTAGGGTTAAAACCCCTGCCAGGCTGTTATTAAGGCTCGGTTCACACAGGGGCAACACGATTTCAGCGAGACTTTGTACGGCGACTTCAACGCGGCTTCAACGCGACTTCAGCGCGACTTCAGCTCGACTTTAGCAAAATACAACGCGACTTCAAGTCGCCTCCAGGACAGGCGACTTTGGCTGTGGCCAATCACAGGATAATCAGCTCTCTGGGAGGGAGGGGTTTGCCTGGGCAAACTAAATTTTTTCCCTGCAAAATTGCTTGACTTTAGAGAGAGATCCGACTTGGAGGCGACTTCCATTGATTTCTATGGTACAGGTCGCCTACCAAGTCGGATCCAAGTAGTACAGGGAGTACGCTCTGAAGTCGGAGCGACTTCAGTAGTGTCTATTAAGACGCTCCCATTCACTGTCATGTGAATATCTTTCTGGGGCGACTTGGGGCGACTTGAGGGGCGACAAGTCGGATCCCAAGTCGCCCCAGTGTGAACCGAGCCTTACTGTCTCTGTGCCATTGGAAAAATGTTTCTTTACATCCTGTCCTAGGGAAACAACAGGAAGTTAGAGCAAAATTTCCTAAAACGAGGTGAATTCCTTGCTTAGACAAGGTGTCCTCATTGTAAGATTCCCCCTAACCTCTTGTTCTGGGGACAACTCAAAAATGTTGTATTTCCATCACTCTTCTTTCTCTGTCACAATGGTCATCAGTGCAAATAGAGAGGTGAATCTGCCAAATGGCAAAGAAAGAGCAGTAAAAACTTATTAGAGGGTCTAACCATTCCCTAATCTACCAAAAAATAAAAAAAGAGTTTTTGCCTAGAGAATCACTTTAAACTAAATTCTAGTCAAAACCAAGCATTAGAATACACTAGAATAGCAATACATGGCACCTGTTCAGGGCTTATGATTTTCATTCAGCCTTTGTTAAAGTGCACCGTGCAGCTTCCCTGCTAAAATCTCCTTATTACCGATAATGCTGTTCCAGGAAAATCATCTTCTAAACCATGTTAATATGAAATTCAGGTGTTCCCAACCTCACTGCCTGCTGTCTATGTCCTAGAGGTTTTACAGCAAGTATTTGACCCGGCACTGCAGTTCCTATATCTGATGTCATTTAAATTATATAAAATATGTGCATGTCCTTTGGAATGTATAGGGTTTTTTTTTACTAAAGGAAGGGAAGTTACACCCTGCAGGGAATTTTCCCAAGAGCTTAGTGAATGAGTTGAAGCTCTGCTGACTTCCATCATCCAGTCAAGTACAGGCAAAAAAGCTATTTTCTTTATGCTGCATGAATTGTACTAACAGTGAACATGTATATAGGAGGAGAGAGCAGACCATTACATTGGGGCCTATAACAGCATAAATAACCTTACCATTGAGCTAGGCTTATTTCAAATGAAACTCTTATGAAAATAAAGGCCACTAATCTGCTCACCTTTGCTAAATCCACCAAAGTGTTGGCCTGATCATTGAGCTTTCTCTGTTCCATTTTCACACTACGTAACCTGCAAATGACAGAATGGTTACTTTCACAATGGCAAACCAGTATTTGAAAAAACTGTTCCATGACACATGCAAAGCAACCAATGTCTTTTCTTTCTTCACAAAAAAAGAAATGAAAACCAAGGCCAAAACAACTGAAGCTGAAATATAACACCATCCCCTGCAGCACCTTCACATAGCCTAAAACATAGGACGGTTCAGTGCTGTCAGGGTTAAGAATCTTTATGCATTAGATCATGCAAAGTTAATTGAAAATGAGCAAGCAAAAAGTTCAAATCTGCATAGCATAGCTAAAGACCTTTGTATGAAAAGGCCAGTACACTGATGCACATCTTGTAATGGGTTAGAAGTTTAAAGTTTGTTAAGCATCTTTGCATGCATCATTATGAGTTACCCTTTGTACCACCATTACCTCCGATAGATAGCTTTCATGGAAAACTGGAGCAGCCACCGCAACCATCTTTGAAAATGAGTATGCTGCTAACTATTATGAAGAAGAGTAATTTCAGACTATGCCACCTGACAGAGATCACTAAGTCAACTTCCGTTTCAAAAATGAAACTTATTCGAAATTGCTCTTTCCAAACCAAGTCCAAACAGGATTTACCATAGATTAGATCAAGTACAAAGCTTTGATTGTTCTACTTGGTTGTAATGTTAAACTATACTGTGTACTATATTAATATACAGTACTGTGCAAAAGTTTTAGGCAGGTGTGAAAAAATGCTGTAAATTAGGAATGCTTTCAGAAATAGAAGTGCTAATAGTTTATGCTTATCAGTTAACAAAATGGAATATTGATGACCAGAGGAGAAATCCAAATCAAATCAAAACAAGAATTTCTGTGGATGTAGGATGCCTCAAATCCTTCTGTCTCTTCATGTAATCCCAGGCAGACTCTATGATGTTGACATGAGGGCTCTGTGGGGGCAAACCATCACTTCCAGGACTCATTGTTCTTCTTTACACTGAAGATAGTTCTTAATGACATTGGCTGTGTGTTTGTGTTTGTTGGTTTGGTGGAGAATACATTTGGGGCCAATCATTCGCCTCCCTGATGGTATCAGTGGGAGAAAAAAATGTCTGGGCATCAATAGTTTGTAAGAGGTCCTGCAAATGCAAAACCCTCAGACAGCTTGGCCCAGGAACAGCTGCCCTATTCACTTCTATGGAAGACAGCTTGGCTAGGCCCACCTACTTCTATGGTGGAAAGCCTGGATTAGAGGATGCCTATTCATTTTTATAGTAGGACTTTTCATGGGCCTGTGTGACCCTAGGACTGCTCAAATACTGGGGGCATTCAGTTGGATCTAATACAATCAGGGGGCATGCAGTAGGTCCACTAATGCAAAGAAATGCCGTGATGCACACAGACTTGTTTTTGATTAGAGATTATCTCATTTGGCTTGATATTGTCAACATTTATTAATAAAGGCATATTTGTACATTCAGCCCTGAAAAGTAGCAGGGTAGGACCAAGTAGCCAAACATTCAAGGCATAAAGCCTGCTATATCTATGCTGTACAAGACTATACTTCTCCTAGAAGTTTTATTCAACTGCTAATGGTATTAGAGACCTGAAAGTAATGCAAGCTTGAGTGTATTGAAAGGTAATTTTATTGCTTATGAGTTTTAAGCAACTGATGTCTCAATTACAACCCTTTTTTGGTGTAGGAACTGGACTTCAGATGGACATAGACTATAAATATAGAAAACTTTGAGAGGAGTTTATTCAAAACGAAATGCTACAAAAATGATGTTCCTACACTAAGGGTAAGGATAAATTGTCTGGCGGCTACGACACCACGGGAGTGATGTCAACTACGCCACGGATGACGCACCTCATCACGTCAGCGAAAGTGCACTGCACACTCTGAGGACAGCGGGAAAACCTCCCACCTTTTTGAACGAGCAACCAGGATGGTCTAACCACACATAGACGGGATACACGTCGCAGCGCTCTAGTGACACAGTGACCGGATCTGCAGTGGTCACGCTCTCTGGACGCCCCGGCGAGAAGTGAGCCCCAGGACTGACCAGATCTGACCAGTGAAAGTTCTTCCACCAGGCTGCCAACAACGAACTAGTCCCGGATGCCTAGAAACTAATGCCTCGTTTCCACTGAGCGGATCAGTTCGGGTCGGTACAGTTTGAATGGCCTAGAGTGAGCGTTTCCACTGCAAGTGGGACCACAAGGGACCATACAGGGTTTAGAAAAATTGCCTCAGAATAGCACAGCAGAGGGTATCGTAGCTCTGCCCTAACCAAACCGTTCCATTTTCTATGGCCACACATCTGAAGCAGGACCCTGAATGGAACGGTACGGTTCGGTTGTATGTGCCGCTTTCATAATGGAAACACCCAAAATAGCGTACCGTACCGAACCAAACCGATCCGCTCAGTGGAAACGAGGCATAGGAGAGCTCCATACTTTCCGGTCGGGTGAGTTGATCTGTATCCTACTGACTAATTACCAGCTGCCTATTGTTTTCAGCACTTATCTTTGGCTACTATCTAAAACCTACAGACTGTCTCACTGACTAATCACTGACCATACAGTTTGATCTGTGCCAGCAGTGCTGAACTAAGGACAGTTTCTGCCAATTAATTCACAGTCCATCATAAACTGGTTTATTCTCTACGAAAAGTTCTCTTTCATCAATGTGGGCCTCCTGGACTAATTTATTCAGTACCCAAGTCCTCGCTGTGCATACAGTGGGGACAGAAAGTATTCAGACCCCCTTACATTTTTCACTCTTTGTTATATTGCAGCCATTTGCTAAAATCATTTAAGTTCATTTTTTTCCTCATTATTGTACACACAGCACCCCATATTGACAGAAAAACACAGAATTGTTGACATTTTTGCAGATTTACTAAAAAAGAAATACTGAAATATCACATGGTCCTAAGTATTCAGACGCTTTGCTCAGTATTTAGTAGAAGCACCCTTTTGATCTAATACAGCCATGAGTCTTTTTGGGAAAGATGCAACAAGTTTTTCACACCTGGATTTGGGGATCCCCTGCCATTCCTCCTTGCAGATCCTCTCCAGTTCTGTCAGGTTGGATGGTAAACGTTGGTGGACAGCCATTTTTAGGTCTCTCCAGAGATGCTCAATTGGGTTTAAGTCAGGGCTCTGGCTGGGTCATTCAAGAACAGTCACAGAGTTGTTGTGAAGCCACTCTTTCGTTACTTTAGCTGTGTGCTTAGGGTCATTGTCTTGTTGGAAGGTAAACCTTCGGCCCAGTCTGAGGTCCTGAGCACTCTGGAGAAGGTTTTCATCCAGGATATCCCTGTACTTGGCCGCATTCATCTTTCCCTCGATTGCAACCAGTCGTCCTGTCCCTACAGCTGAAAAACACCCCCACAGCATGATGCTGCCACCACCATGCTTCACTGTTGGCACTGTATTGGACAGGTGATGAGCAGTGCCTGGTTTTCTCCACACATACCGCTTAGAATTAAGGCCAAAAAGTTCTATATTGGTCTCATCAGACCAGAGAATCTTATTTCTCACCATCTTGGAGTCCTTCAGGTGTTTTTTAGCCAACTCCATGCGGGCTTTCATGTGTCTTGCACTGAGGAGCAGCTTCCGTCGGGCCACTCTGCCATAAAGCCCCGACTGGTGGTTGACTTTATACAACTTTCTCCCATCTCCCGACTGCATCTCTGGAGCTCAGCCACAGTGATCTTTGGGTTCTTTTTTACCTCTCTCACCAAGGCTCTTCTCCCCCCCCCCCCCCCGATAGCTCAGTTTGGCCGGACGGCCAGCTCTAGGAAGGGCTCTGGTCATCACAAACGTCTTCCATTTAAGGATTATGGAGGCCACTGTGCTCTTAGGAACCTTAAGTGCAGCAGAAATTTTTTTATAACCTTGGCCAGATCTGTGCCTTGCCACAATTCTGTCTCTGAGCTCTTCAGGCAGTTCATTTGACCTCATGATTCTCATTTTCTCTCACATGCACTGTGAGCTGTAAGGTCTTATACAGACAGGTGTGTGGCTTTCCTAATCAAGTCCAATCAGTATAATCAAACACAGCTGGACTCAAATGAAGGTGTAGAACCATCTCAAGGATGATCAGAAGAAATGGACAGCACCTGAGTTAAATATATGAGTGTCACAGCAAATGGTCTGAATACTTAGGACCACATGATATTTCAGTTTTTCTTTTTTAATAAATCTGCAAAAATGTCAACAATTTTGTGTTTTTCTGTCAATATGGGGTGCTGTGTGTACATCAATGAGGAAAAAAAAATGAACTTAAATGATTTTAGCAAATAGCTGCAATATAACAAAGAATGAAAAATGTAAGGGTTGTCTGAATACTTTCCGTCCCCACTGTATATAACCTATTCTCCAGTTTGGGAGCATTTGGTAGACAGTGTGGTGAAACACGCATATCCTGAGGGTACCTGGTACCAGGATTTATGTGCTTATTATATCACTCTCTGCCCTATATGCAGGTATACCCAATATTTGTGCATATTATGTGTGCCTATAGTCTGATATGACGTCACGTTCTTAATAGACAACGTTGTCTTCGTTTTAATCTTGTTCAGGTGTTGGTGATGGGGCCCAGTTTCTGTAATCTGTTATTTTTGTGCAATAAAGTATTTTCCCTATTTAAGCTGCTTGGTCCGCCCATGACTCCCTTTTTCAGGGAGGACTCCAACCCCTGATCTCCTTTTTTTTCTTTGTGTCAGATTTTTGAGTCACGGAGACCGCACCTAATTGGTGAGTCAGCAATATCTGGGACGCTGCACCCATATCTGCACAGACAACCTGTGGTGCAGTTACTACACTTTAGTGAGCAGGTTTCTATTTTTTCTGTTTTTTCTGTAAGGATAAATTGTTCCTATACTAACCCCCATGCTAGACTGAAGAAATGCTCATTTCTAATTTAAACAAAAACTTCTACTTTAAAGATTCCAGCCTAAGGGATACTTCCATTGTGTTTCCCAGCGTGAAAGATGTCTACTGAACCATTTTGATAGTCTTTAATTAGTAAGCACTCTGCTATCCTGTCACATGGAAAATACACACACGCATTTGACAGGACCATTGAGCCTTTTATCCATAAATGTCTACAAACCGCACCATGACAAGATGCGGCTTGAAACATCTTTTTCAGTGAATTATCTCCTAATTTACATTTATTTTCTTAGTTATAAGACACATGCAATGGGGGAAATGCAGGGTAACAATTCCTAGCCTCCGTCTGTAAATGCCGTGCCTTACTATAAAACGTGAGTCACAGATCTAGTACAAGTATGCAGCAAGACAAATCTAAATTCCTGCGCTCCATAACTTGTGTAAAGCACTAAACTGAGTCAGGGTGAGAGCCAAGCAAGTTGCGTTTTCAAAAGGAGAAATTAAAAAGGGCAAACCTTTTTTTGCTCTCCTATCAGGGATCTTTTAAAGCTGAACTCTAGGTAGATAACAAGGACAAAAATAAATGCATCTTTTGATGTGGTAATATATCCTTAAATGTACTTTTTTAAACTCAAGTTGTATAAGGACCTGACTTTGGCTTGGTATCAGTCTCTTGCTCTGTCTGTATAGCAGAGCTTAGACTAGGAGACGTAATAGCAGCTTGCAGAGTGGTAATCTCATCCATTTGCTGCTTCTCTTTTCACTGTCCAGTCATAGGCTGTGGAGAGGACCTCAAAGTGTTACTAAATGCAGCAAAGCAAAATCAGCTATAGATTTGGATCTAAAGCAAGCAGATTAGTGTGGTTTGGCCAATGCAAGGCTTGCAAGTAACGTTAGGCTACTCTCTTATATAATGTCTTATTTAGTTCTCTCAAGCAGCATAGTTACTAAAATACTTCAGCTCATTATAGAAAGCAGCATGTTCACAGCTCACAGAAAGAAAAAAAATTTATGCCAGGTTTTCTCATTCATCAGCGAATGAAAAACCACAACAGGATCTCAGAGATGAAGATCACGACTTTGCAGTTGTTTAAATTCCCATGCAGACAAGCACCAATACATCTGGAGAAGTTACTTGTTGGACAGTTGGGGTGGGGAATGGAGAAAGAAACTTACTTCTGTGCTCTGGTAGGGGATGATTTAGCAGAACAAAGACAAAACACAACAAAATTGTTGTTGCCATTAACAAACAAGACACTAAACACAAAATGCAACACATCTAGTTTACAGGACTTAGGTGTATACAGGAGACAATCTGGAGGGTAGATAAGCCAGGGAATTGCCATGTAAATGACAATAAAGTAGATATAAGAGCGTACATTTTAACGTGTTGATTAAGAATATATCAAATGTTCAACGGATAGTGCCGTTTTTGACAATGGGAATCTTTTATCTTGGAATGACATACAGGTGTATCCTTGGATATATGAATAAGTGAATACTTGGAGTGTTTTACACTCAAAATATTTCCAATGAAATCTTATACAGTATGTGGTTTTTTACATTGGCAAGCAAGAATTGCAGAGACTAATCAAGCAATCTAGCATTGCCCCCACAGTGAAATAGAATTAGAGGCTTGTTTTTGTTGATACTTCGGTGGAAATGCATAAAGAAAGGTTCCACCTGGTCTCGATGACCTGCTCAACAATGGTCAGCCTACATCATTGATTTATGGATATAAAGCAGCAGTGCGGGCCATGTGTACCATTTCTTTTTATATGCTATCCAGCACTAATGCTGAAGAAGTGGCCTCTACAACCTGTTCATTACATGAGGACCTAGATTAGAGCAAGGAACAATGTTAACTGCTATTTATACAGAAAAATGCAAGGAATGTTTATGTTAAAGGGAACTAAACTCTCCTATCCTTTACAGGCAAGGAAGCTGCCCTCTTAGCCTCTGTTTGATTTGCAATTGCACATCTGATCAGTTATGACACCAGCCATTTGATGGCTTGACAGTTCAGTTGAGAGCACAAGCAATTGAGACAGTTATCATTCACGGCATGCCTTTACCGTATCTGTTTTGGGTAGCCAAAAAATTGATTGGTTTAGTTCCGCTCTAACATGTAGTGATAGCATAATCAGAAAATTCTCCTGAATATTTTCATGTAGTTCTGTCTGATCTGTTGGAACTCAAATATTTTAGCAATCCAGGCATTTATGATTTATGAATTGCATGCTTCTCTGCAGACTAGACAAATCTGCATAAGAAAACAAGCTTTTTGCCAATACGCAAGTTTTGTAAATGGATTTCAGCGATCACAATTAATATCCACTATGCCACCCAGCCTTATATTATAACCTATAAGAATGAATTCTTGGCCTTTTATCTCCTTACTCCTCTCCGTATAAACTGGCACCTGTTTGGTTATACATTTCATCTGCATTGCTGCTGTATTTTTCGTGTTGCCATGGAAGCCATTTCAAGTATTAGCTAAACAAATCTCAGGGAAATCAGAGTTGTACAAGCTTCAGTTCATTTTGTCCATATTTATTTTCTGCATATATTTACTCACACAGGGTAGGTGGGAAATATTTAAACAGGTTAAAGATGAAAAAAAATGTATACTGTTAATTTGTAGCAACCCATTTAATGATAGAAAATGCATTCTGCCATTATTTGACCAATAGTTGATCTAAATGAAAGTACACAATATAAGATAAATACATTGTATAACCTGACTGAATACAAGGAAACATAGCATAACTTACGGCTTTATTTAAATTATACTCCACCCTACTGTAAAACATTGAACAAAAAGGCATACAGTTCATAATAATGCTGATTTTAAAATGCACATTTGAAATTATATCTAGTATTTTTTTTATATTTTGACAGTTAACATAATCTAATCCTTTGTAGTTCATATATTAAATACAGTTTTCACGAAAAGTTTTTTGTTCTTTGGTCTTCCTGTATATTATTATAGCAGGAGCCTATGCTGAGATAGCAAAAAAAAACAATACCTTGCCAATGCCTTATCTCTTCAGCACCATAATATGTTTAAGGACACTAAATGAACAACACTTTGGGGGTTATTTACTAAAGGAAAATCCACTTTGCACTACAAGTACACTGCAAGTAGATCTGCGGGGAACATGCAAGGAAAATAAAAAAACAGCATTTTAGCGTCCACATGATTGGATGATAAAATCAGCAGAGCTTCCCCTCATTTCAGATCTACCCCTCAGATCTACAGCAACTGCACTTGAAAGTGCACCTGCAGTGCACTTGTAGTGCAAAGTGGATTTGCCTTTAGTAAATAACCCCCAATGAGCATATGTTTAGTACTATCTCTCTTCACTTTGTAGTTATTTTTATGTAGCTATTTGTACACGTTTTCAAGTGTGTTTTTATCTTAATAAACAACATGGTAAGGTCTATCTCTAATAGGTGCTATACAACTTATTGAAGCGGTTATTACAGGGCTATAATTATCATTAGGTGCTTATGCGTAAGTGCCTAGGGCAGCAAGGCAGAAGAAAGAGCAGCAAAGTAGGACATTACAATTTTTTTACTATTGGTGTATCCTGTTGAAAATGGGAAGAAATGGTGCAAAACCCATTGACAGAAGTTTGTATATAAAGCTATCATAATGCTGCCACACGTAAGGCATTCTAGTTTAAATAATAATGATAATAATAATGATGATAATAATTCTTCTTCTTATTATTATTATAGTTTGGAGGGGTAGAAATACGGCTAGAGTCTATTTGAAAGGTTAGCCTGTGATATTGCAAAGTGTGATATTGCAAAGTAGTAAAAATTTGACAGGGGTTCCAACCTGCCCTTGCTGTATTAAAAACCAACCGAAGTTCTAAAACGCCCCCTTCTATTTAAAAGGATAAACACTTTACACTTTATCATCCTTCAAACTTATTTTAAAATGTAAAGTATATTAAAAAACATATCTCAAGTAAATTTCTAAATTGGAGTTTAGGCCCAGCCTGATATTATATGAATTTTGGCATTTCCCATGAGAGGGATATATAGGGACAAAGACATGGAACCAAGTAACATGTGCTTTGACACTTCCAAAACTGACGCATGGGTGTGTTTATAAAAATGATACTACGAATGTTAGAGTAAAAATAATTAGCGCTACATATGTAAAAAGTCTTTCTGATATTGCTCTCTTTTTCTTTCCACTCTGCCCCCCTTATTTTGCTTTTATTTTGAAGTTTTAGTTACCCTCATTTCCTTTCTCCCCTTGACTGACCTTTACACCTTTCTTTCCCTTCTACTCTCACTTACAGGTGAATTGCTTGCAGGAACTTGCGCTGATGTTTGCGTACTTTAGCATGGTCAATTTTTCTCACAAGCTTTGTGTATTTGTAAATGAGCCACGTTTCCCTGAGCACATTGGCAGCTGCATTTTTCACCTGGAGATAGAAAAGAATAAGAAAGGAAAAAAAAAAAAAACAAATCACATCATCAGCAATAATAGGAAAAATATTGTAGTGAATGAAGACAGAAACAGGAAGATGTGGAAATGAAGACTTGATATAGTGACAAGGAATTCTGCATAGAGGATTTTAAGGAAGGGTGGATGAGGAGATGTAAAAGAAAGTATTAGAAAGACATCATACCCAACAAACCACCCACCTTCCTTCCTTAATTTTCTCTAATAGCTTTACATACTGAACCAGAATAGAACCTTTCATACATGTAATCATATAAAACAGACTAAATTATATAGAAAAAGGTCTAGGCATGGGTATACCAATACTCACAGACCCTCTGCAGTTGCTAGAGGGTCTGGAGGTGTGGGCAGCCTGGTAAAAATCAATCTGTGGCTACTGCATAACATTAGACTATGATGATGGAAATATTTGACAAATATAATGATTTGTATAAGTTACTGGGAAGAGAGACTAGTATAGAGTCAAATTTCTTTGAAAACCTAGTTGACTAGGGGGAATCTGTTGGACCTTGAGTGGTGACATCATTCTGCACATGAGGAGGTCATGTCACCCCTTAGCTTTTTTCATCAGGACAAAAAAAGAGGGTGAATCTTCCCAGTGGGGACACAAGCAGCAAAAGAAACTGTCAGAGGTACTAACCATTCCTTACTCTTATCTAAAACTAAGGAAGGATTTGATTAAATATAATCTTTATTTTTTGTCCCATAATACCTTAGATTGTAAGCTCCTTGAGGGTAGGGACTGATGTGAATGTACAATGTATATGTAAAGCGCTGCGTAAATTGACGGCACTATATAAGTACCTTAAATAATAATAATCTGTCTTTTGTTACTGTTTTGCACTGCTTTGCCCTTGAGCAAGAGTGATAAAATGTTAACGTGTTAAATATATTTCAAAATGCATAGTAATAGTTTGATCACCAACTTTATCTGTAAGGAGACAGATCGAAGATCTTTTTTTTTCTATATATTTATGGAATAAACAAAATACGCAAAAAAGAAAGGAGGATGAATATAGTGATGCGGTATTGCCTGTTATAACAATAATAATAATAATAATATATTACATGTTTAACAAATACAGACCCAATAAAAAGGGTCCACTTGTTAGAAGTCTAGATTTGTATAATAAAGGGAGAAGAACAAGCTAAAATCTATCAGTAATTAAAGGATAAGTTCCCCTTTTCAAAAAAACAATAAATGCATTTTTTTGCAGGTAAAAAAAATGTGCATTTATTATTTAATTTTATTGGGAGTCTGCAAAGCATTGCACCCAGGAGCAGCAGATCATGGGTACTATGTAGCTTGTACGAGCATTCAGTTACACACTGACAGGAACTTTCAATGAACTGTTGAGCGCCGTGGTAGTTCATTGAGAACTACAACCCAACAGCCGCAAAGGATGTCGGTAGTTGTAGTTTCCCATTCACAGAACATTGGGTGTTCTGTCTGGCTGGGTGGGCTGGGTGTTCTGTCTGGCTGGCCAACAATGGCTGGGTGGGCAGCGGCAGCACTAACACATTACACACTGAATACGGGTGATAAGATGAACTTATCCTTTACAGAAACTGTCGGAAACCACACAGCCAAGGTAAATAAACCAAATTACAAGCCCAATTCCAAAAATATTGGGATGCTGTGTTAAATCTACATAAATCAGAATGCAATGGTTTGCAAATTAATATATATTATAATTATAATCATAAACCAATATTTAATTTACAATAGAAAATAAAAAAACATACTGCATCAAAAGTTTAAACTGACAAAATATACAATTGACGGTCGATGCTGTCACCAGGGGGCGAGGGTCACCCAGTGATGTCATTGGGTGGCCCCACCCCTTAGAAATGTCAGACAGCAAGAGCCTTCATCGGGTGCAGAGTTTTCTTTTTTTTTTGGTCAGAGGTCAGCATTCATCGTTTTTGACGTTTGATCTACTTCGGGGGGACATTTTTTTTTTCTTTTTTAGTGTTTTAATAAAGGACCTGTCAAAAACTGTTGTTCTGTTTTTATCTACTTTTCACTTTTTTGGTGAATGAGTAGGGATACTATGGGGGGGGGGGGTTCTGGGGGCTCCCTTGTTAAAGGGGACTTCCAGATTCCAATAAGTTACCCCCCGCACCCCCACAACCCTTGCCAGGTGCCAAGGAAGAAACCCTTGTCCTCATCAATATGGGGACAAAGTTCTTTGGGGGTTTCCCCTACCCCAAAGCACCCCCCATGTTGGGGGCATGTGGCCTGGTATGGTTCAGGGGGGGTGCTCGCTCGCCCCCCCTTTCCTGGCCTGCCAGGCAACATGCTCAAATAAGGGTCTGGGTATGGATTTTGGGGGGACCTCATGCCATTTTTTAAAACAAATTTGGCACGGGGTTGCCCTTAAAATCCATACCAGACTCTTAGGCATGGACTTCATACTTAGATAAGGGTCTGGTATGACTTTTGGGGGGGACCCCACGCTATTTTTTTTTTACATTTTGGCATGGGGTTCCCTTTAAAATCCATACCATATCCGAAGGGCCTGGTGTGTATTGGGGGGGACCCCCACAAAGTTTTTCTTCTAATTTTTTAATTGCTGGCAATTGTGCTAGAAGGAAAAGGAATTATGTCACACACTGTACTTTTTTGATTGGACATGGCCAAGTCGCAGTACATTAAAATTATCAGCAATCGCATTGAAATCGCATTGAAGTTGCACTGAAGTCATACTTAAATCGGACCAAAACGCACCACTTTGAAGTCACACCCAGTATGAAATCGAAACAAAACGCACCACTTTGAAGTCGCACCCAGTGTAAATAGGGGCTACATTTCAAAATGACTTTATTTTTTTCTTAAAGTTGTAAATTTTCTCAGTTTAAATATTTTATATGTTTTCTATTTTCTTTTGTGAACAAAATATGGGTTTATGAGATTTGCAAATCATTGCATTGTGTTTAAATATAAGTTTTACACAGTGTCACAACTTTTTTGGGATTGGGGTTGTAATTAATGTTAAAAAACATAGCACATGCCAACATATAATGCTATTGCTATGGCAGCAAAAAAACAAACAAGCCTTGAAACATTTACTATGTAAATATATGGAAAGAAAATGGTCATAGAATAAAAATGATTTACCACTGAGACTGACACACGATCGGAATTTAAAGGATCGGATTTTGTTGTCGGAAAATTTTATAGCCTGCTCTCAAACTTTGTGTGTCGGAAATTCCGAGGGAAAAAGTCAGATGGAGCCCACACACGGTCGGAATTTCCAACAACAAGCTCTGATCGCACATATTCTGTCAGAAAGTCAGACTGTGTGTACAGGGCATTAGAAACATTTTTCCCACTGACTATCACACTAATGTATCATGAGCAGGGGCGGGCCATCCATTAAGGGCCCAAGGGCGCAGCCCCCTCTGTCACACCACCCCCTATATGACTAATATATAGAGTCATGCATGAATCTATCCATGGTCACCACTGCCACCCCCTATTCAGGCGTCCAGGCCTTTTCAGATGCCGGGCGCCTGAATTTCAGAGTCGAGGGTGTTTTTTTGAAGCATCTGATTAGAGCCATAGGCTCTAATAAGCTTAAAAAAAGGTGGACTCGGAGCACAGAGCATTGTGCTCACAGTCCACCCAGATGTGTGAGAAAAGCAAATTAATATTTGCTTTTCTAACACTGAACCGCATCTCCGCCAATCAGGAAGCGCTGGTCTAATACCCGTCACCTGATTGGCTGAAGGCACAGGCGCACCTATTGGACGCCAAGCAGAATGGAAGAACAGAGGAGGGGGAAGCATGGAGGACACAGGAGCCGTCCCACAGCTCGCTGCCGTCACCCGCTGCCTGACCTGCCACTAAGATGGGAGAAGTGCTAGGCAGACAGCAGGCAGGCGTCACAGTGGTGGCATATAATGGGCAAAAGTGGCGGCATTTGATGGGCCCAAGTGGCTGCATATGATTGGGCACAAGTGGCTGCATTTGATGGGCACAAGTGGTGGCATTTCATGGGCACAAGTGGTGGCATATGATGGGCACAAGTGACGGCATTTAATGGGCACAAGCGGCTGCATATGATGGGGCATAAGTGGCTGCATTTGATGGGCACAAGTGGTGGCATTTGATGGTCACAAGTGGTGGCATTTGATGGGCACAAGTGGCTGCATATGATGGGGACAATTGGCTGCATTTGATAGGCACAAGTGGCTGCATTTGATGGGCACAAGTGGCGGAATTCAATGGGGCACAAGTTGCGGCATATAATAAGCACAATTGGCTGCATTTGATGGGCACAAATGGCTGCATATGATAGGGCACAAGCGGCTGCATTTGATGGGCACAAGTGGCGGAATTCGATGGGGCACAAGTTGCGGCATATGATAAGCACAATTGGCTGCATTTGATGGGCACAAATGGCTGCATATGATGGGGCACAAGTGGCTGCATTTGATGGGCACAAGTGGCTGCATTTGATGGGCACAAGTGACTGCATTTGATGGGCACAAGTGGCGGCATTTGATGGGGCACAAGTGGTGGCATTTAATGGGGCACAAGTGGCTGCATATGATGGGCACAATTGACTGCATATGATGGGCACAAATGGCTGCATTTGATGGGGTACAAGTGGCTGCATATGATGGACACAAGTGGCTGCATATGATGGGCACAAGTGGCTGCATATGATGGGAACAAGTGGCTGCAATTGATGGCACAGTGGCTGCATTTGATGGGCACAGTGAGGCTGCAATTGATGGGGTTTTTTCAGTTTGTTTGCGCCCCCCAAAAAATTTTGAGCACCAGCTGCCACTGATCATGAGTTGTAAATATAGTAATTTTTAACAGGGGTTCCCTCACACCGGATAGTTATTTTAAGGGTTCCTCCATGTTGAAAAGGTTGAGAAAGGCTGCTCTACAGTAAATCCTCTGAATTACACTATAACTTTCATATAACACATAACAGAGGTTTCCAAAACATACAAAAACTTTGGTGTACCAGAAATTTCATTATCCTATTGCATATGCAACACAAACTCATGATGAATGCTTTAAGCACAACATGGATTGTGTTCTGCAATTCAAATGTTGTACAGGTGTTTCTTGATTTATGGCTGTTTGGTTTGTGCAGTGCCTATTGCTAGTTCCCAACCTGCTCACAATGAAGACTTATACAATACAATGAACAGATCAGCTTATTGGGTGGAGAGCAGGGCTAATATGGCTGTCTTTGTGTACAGTATATGTTATGTGGAATGTACAGTGAAAGCTGTACTTGGTCTGTTCAGAATGAGACTATGGTAGCACAATACTGCACAACATAGTGTTGCAGTACAGTATACAGTAAAGTCCCTTCCAGTATAGGACCCTGCCACGGCCATCATATATACAGTACAATGTTAAAGTGGTTGTAACGCTTAATTTTTTTTCTAAAATAACAAACATGGTATATTTACTTGCTGTGTGCAATGGTATTGCACAGAGTGGCCCCTAACATCCTCTTCTGGGATTCCCGCCGGCGCTCTCTGCTCCTCCTCTTCTCTGTACACCACCATAGGAAGCTGATGGGGGCACACCTGCTGGCTCAATCCCGAGCCCGGCTGTGTGCGTCTTTAGACAAATACAGCATGCAGTGACTTTCTAGAGTGGTTCTTGCCTTTCAGACCCTTGCCCGGAGAGGATTTAGCTGGGAAAGCTCTCTTGCAACCCAGGCTTTTGCCTGGGGAAGGAAGCCAGAAGAAAAAGGACTTTGTTCTCATGGGAGCCTGAACCTGGGCCTACAGAATCCAAGCTGGCCTGTGGCAGAGGTGTAAGAAACTAAAAGGTGGCTGCCCGTTTCATGCTACAGAGTCTTAATTGGCCTGTGGAAGAGGCTTAAGAAACTGAAAGATAGATGCTAATTTAGGCCCAAAGAATTCTTGGAGAAGCCTGCTGTGCTGAGGGATCTTTGCCGCCGCCTTTTTTCGTGTATTCTGTAGCCCTTATCCTTGTTTCCAAAGATAATCAAGCAAAAGTTGACAAAAGAAGATAAAGCTCTGTCTATTGATAGGGCGGGTCACCATTAACAAGGCTGGAAAGCCCACAAAATTCCAGAAACTCCTTTGCAGGTAATGACTACCCAAATATTTTTTTTTTCACTTGCAGCCTGCAAGTGTTTACTAGTGTTTGCTAGTGTTTACCAAGCAGATTAGCTTGTATGACTCCTCCCATTTTAGCTGAGATGGACTTTTCTGGATTATTCAGTCATATAAAGGCTGCCAACAAGTATGCAGCCAGCACTAGGCTTTCTTATAAGATAGCCCAGCATGCACTGCTACTGTTACTTTGGTAAAATAAAGATTTTGTAAATATAATTAAAATAATAGAAAATCAGTTTATACAATTGAAAACATACAAAAATAAAAACAATTGGCTAAAACTCATCTCTCAAAGGAAAACACTGGTCTAAACAAAATGTGTAGGTTCTAATAGTAGAGCACCTTATATCCCTAAATATAACCTAATAACATTATTGCAATTTGGGAAGCTGGAAAAGTTTCTGGACTAGATGATTTCCAGACATACAGATTAGTTTGCTGTCAGTGTTTGACCATCCTTAGACCCCTTTCACACTGGGGCGGTTTTCAGGCGGTATTGCGCTAAAAATACCGCCTGAAAACCGCCCCTAAACAGCTGCCGCTGTTTGTTCAGTGTGAAAGCCCGAGGGCTTTCACACTGAAGCACTGCGGTGACAGGACGGTGAAAAAAGTCCTGCAAACCGCTTCTTTGGAGCGGGGAAGGAGCGGTGTATTCACCGCTCCTTCCCCGCTCCTGCCCATTGAAATCAATGGGACAGCGCGGCTATACCGCTGTAATACCGCGGCTATAGCCGCGCTGTACGAGGGATTTAACCCTTTTTCGGCCGCCAGCGGGGGGTTAAAACCGCACCGCTAGCGGCCGAATACCGCTGCTAGAACGACGGTACAGCAGCGCTAAAAATAGCGCTGTTGTACCGCCGACGCCCCCACCGCCCCAGTGTGAAAGGGGCCTTAAAGAAAACCTGTTGTCACAGCAACACAAAGACTGCCACTGTTTTACTATGCATGGAAATGCAGATAAAGATCTCAATCTAAATATCCATATCTGCATACATGTTCAATGTTAGTGATTTAAAGAATATTGATTATAGCAGCCAATTAACTAGCATTGTCAGAAGAGGGTCAACAATGGCAGCCCCCACATTCTGTCATGACAGGTCTAAGGCTCCATTCACACTAGCGCGTTTTTTGATGCATTTTGCATTTTGCAGAAATGCACGGGAATTTTTTAACATGGGTTCCTATGGAACATGTTCACATCAATGCCTTTTTGTTTCTCTGCATTTTTGGAAAGGGTCAGGGACTTTTTTTCATGCAAAATGCAGCGTTTTGCATGTAATAGAATTCAATGGACAAGCATCAAAAACGCAAGTGCACCGTTTTTGATGCGTTTTTGGTGCGTTTTTGCCGTTTTTTTTTTTTTTGAAGACTGTAAAAAAAATGTAAAAAAAAAAAAAAAAACGCAAAACGCAAAACGCGGCAAAATCGCGGCAAAATCGCGGCAAAAACGCGGCTCAAAAACGTGGCAAGCATGAAAAAAAAACTTCCAAAAACGCTCAAAAGCAACATGCATAGGTGGGAATCGAGCCTTAGTCAATGTGACCCTTTCACCAACTTAACATTTCAGATAAAAGCACAAAAATCAAGTATTTAAAGTGCTTACTTAGTGTTTCCCATACTTATTTTTATTCATTTGTGATGTACCTTTGATCTTTGAAATTTTGACTACTGCTGAATAGTCAATTCCTTAGCAGGACCTTCTTGCATGTCATAGCCCTCTCCTCTTCTTGAAGTGCCTAGTTACTGTTTGTACTAGCTCTGCTCCTTAACCTCTCCCTTCACCTCCCTATATAAGCTTTTATGTAGCTGCTGCAGGAGCAATGGGGAATACTTATAGGGTGCCACTTGAGTGATAGCTCTGAGTAGGCTGGGACTGCTGACATCACATCCAAGATAGTGGTACATAACAGCGGTCTCTGGGCTTTTGGATGTCTATCCCAGGGAGGTTTTTACAGGTAAAATATATGCATAAAATATGTTGAATATACACATAGTCTGATAGAAGATTTATTTTAAAAAGAATGGTCCAAGGACAGGGGCACTGACTAGGAGTCGGAAAGAACCATGCAATGTCTGTGCTGCTCCCCACTGACAGTTATGGATTCTGATGAGTAGGAGGTGGGTTACACACAACTACTATTTTTCTTCATTCTTCTATACATGTATGAGGAGGTATATGGAACCATAAATACTAGGGGTCTATATATGTTTTTATCCAAGATTCACACAGCTTTCACCCTAGATTTACACACTTTTTAAATCAGATTCAATCAACATTGTGCGAAAATGATTAATTCAATTAATTGACCCCTAAGTGTTTTGTCCCCCAAATTTTTTTTACCAAAAGTCACAATAGAGCTACTGTATGTTACCAGCTTAGCTGTAGACAGTGCTTTTCAACCATCTAACTGTACATTACCCACCACAAGCCACCCCAGTCCCAGCCGCCCAGCTGCTAAGTACCCGCTTTGAAAGTTGTGTGTCCATCATAAAGTTGTGTACGTGTTTCTCAGCTTTGGTGAGTTCCAACTTTCTTGCAACAACGGCAACAACCAGAGCTGTGCAGCCTGCACCCTGTGGAAGGAAAGGAAATACTCACTGCAAACATGGAACAAGAAGAAAAAAAACATAATTTGAGATAGAAATTAGACAAGGATTATGGGGTTGGATCTAGGGTACTAGAAGGATGAATGAAAGGAAGGGACGACAGAGAGAAGCAAAAAGACAATGGGGAATGAATGATGTGAACGCAGCTCAACTGCTTATTGTCTTACCATAATTCCAGTTAGCAGACAGACTCCCTTTCCACAATATGTGTTAGGCACCATGTCTCCATAACCAATTGACAGGAACGTTATAGAAATCAGCCACATGGCACCCAGGAAGTTACTGGTCACCTCCTGTTTGTCATGGTACCTGTCGGGAGAGTAAAGAGAGGAATAGCAGAATAAGTTAGTTTAGCAGGGGAGGTATTTTTTTTTTCTAAATTCTAAAACACCTGTCATGCAGCATTTTCAAGTGAATGTAGTATAGGCTGGATTCCCCCAACCTCATTTGATGCCAAAGATAACGTGCCCAAACTCTGACACCTGAAGGGTTTAAAGCTCAGTCCTGCAGTACTGCTTGTTCAAAGAAATTTCTTTCTCTAGGACCCAAGTGAACTAATATTCCATATATTAAGTTTTGCAGTTTAAATATTTTATTGGCCAGAAGGAGTTGAATATTAATCAAAACATTATTTTTTATTAAACTAAAGGATGCAGAAATCTATAACATGTTTGCTAAGAAATTAAATTAAGCTAAATTGAAAGAAAGCAAATTACTACCAAGCGTGTCTTCTGAGTTTAGCCTGTTTATATTATTAATCTACACCAGGGGTCTCTAATCTTTCTGAACAAAGGGCCAGTTAACTGTTCTTCAGACTTTGAGGGGGCTGGACTGTGGCCAGTGTGAGTAGAAAAATGCCCCGGTGTCAATGTGAGTAAAGAATGCCCCATCATTTGTATTAGTGAAAGGAATATTGCCCTGTTGTTGGTATTAGGGGAAGAAATGGTGCCCCATCATTGGTATTATTGGGAGGAATAGTGCTCCACTGTTGGTATCAGAGAAAGGAATAGTGCCCCATCAATGGTGTCAGTGGGAAGAATAGTGCTTCATTGCTGGGGTCAGTGGTAGGAATAGTGCCCTATTGTTGGCATTAGTGACAGGAATAATGCCCAATTGTTAGTGTAGAAGGAAAAGTGCCCTGTTTCAGTAGGAAGAATAGTGTCCCAAGGGCCTGATAAAGACAAGCTAAAGGTCACAGTTTGGAGACCACTGATCTAGAGGGATACTGGAGAAACATTAACTTTTAGAGGGATGCTGGTGAAATATGAACACATAGAGAAGTTGGTGGAAAATAATGAACATCTAGAGCAGGGGTCTCCAAACGTTCTAAACAAAGGGCCAATGTACTGTTCTTCAGACTTTAGGGGGGCTGGTCTGTGGACACTGGAAGTAGAACATGTCCTGGCATCAGTGGGAGCAAACAGTGCCCCATCATGTCATGTCATTGGGTGGGAACAATCATGCCCCATCATTGGTGTCACTGGTAGGAACTGTGCCCCATTGATGGTGTCATTGGGAGCAATTGTGCCCCTTCGTTGGTGTCAGTGGGGTAATTATGCCCCATCAATGGTGTCAGAGGATGAAATATTGACCCCAGGGGCAGCTAAAAGCAGGCTAAGGGCCACATCTGGCCCCTGGGCCGCAGTTTGGAGACCACTGATTTACACAATTCCCAATAAATATCTGTACTGTTTAGGTGGCTATAAAACCAAAAATATAGTGAATGACCATAAGGAAATCCTTTGACCGCATCTACTACTCTAGATATTTTTCCTCTGCAGCTTTGGGTGTTACTTTTGGCCTCCACAAGCGACTGTAATCATACAGTATATTTTCCATGAATGTGTGTGGGCACTTTAAAAAGAATCTGTCAGATAAATTTTACAATGTAATAATATTTTTTCTCTTTTTTCTCTCATATTGAATAATTGTATGCAATGCTCAAGCAAATGTAAAGCATTTGCTTTGGCACTTTACATATGTTTCTGTCTACTTCTGAAAAAACAGGAAGGCAGAATCGGGGTGTCCAAACTTGTGAGAATATAGTTATTAGTGGAAACAGCAGGTTCCAAAGCATTTTGGTTCCAGATAAGTCCAGAGCCCCAAAAGTGATTTATGGGGACACTGCTTGAGTAGAGTTCAGAAGGCAGTGCAGGGGTAGCGATCAAATAATAAACATTTCTACTTCAGGTCACTGGACCCAGACACAGCGTGCCAGAGGACTTTTTCCATCTCAAAGGCGAGTTTTTTGTAGACACTTCAAATCTGCCTTACTACTCTTTCACTATTTTTTATTTTTTTTAGGTCTGCTTTACACCTAAAGCAGAGTCTACAAAACTGGTTGGCTGCTCTCAGTAAAAGTGCCAGATATTTAATGAGCACCACTAAAAACTGCTGATCTTTCATACTGGGATTTTCAATAAAATAAATTAAAAAGTTTAGATGATTTCTGCAGCATCTTGTCTGCTCTAAAATATCATGTATGTCTTGTGAAGTTGCTGAAAGATTTAACCCGATTATCAGCATTATTATTATTAGAACACTTTGGTCCTAGTAGGGGAAAGTTGTCTTAGAAAATGGACACTGTGGAGCACATCTTTCTGGCACAGAGGTGCTGCATGACCTAAATAAATAATTGTATTTTAGGACTGAGCCTTTAAAGAGTAACTCCAGCTTTTGTTATTGTGTAGCCAAGACAGAGCAGCAAAATAACTAATGTAAATAATAATCATTGCATATTTTGTTTCAGGGGTCCACAAGAATGTTCAGAGTTTGTTTTGCCTAGATAATAACTACTATTTACAGAGTTTATAATTTCACTGCCCTGATTTACTGTATCATTAGTTAGAAAGATGGAGTTATACTTTAAACATGACCATGCTCACTGCATGCTTTTAAAATGAGCTTTTCTTACTAAGTTCTCTGACATGGGTCATGAGCGAAGTGGGCAAAGTCAATTTCATCAAAGCCCTCACATGCATGTCGCAGACATGTGGCATGTAAGGGTCATGCTTAAGCACATGGATGGTAGGCTATACTGCATGCTGAAACCATCCAGGAACTTCATGACTTGCAAAAGTTCCCTCATCCCATGGATCCAGGTGATATGGGGTCAAGTGCCATTTCCAGTTGGAAACAAAAACATATAAAAAATGTCAACCTCTGACGTATTGATTTGAATTCCCTTTATTCTTACATTTGTTAGTCCATTGGTTCTTTTCATACCAGCTGCAAGACTGGTAGAGTCTGCTTATCAAGGCAAAGAGAGGCAGATTGATGACAGGCCATTTTTATTACAATGTTATTTGGAAATAAAAAAATGAAAAGAATTACACTGCTTGTTAATCTTATTGAATAGTCTTTACAATGAAGCTTATGAAAATTATTTAGAAAATCTATGCATTTTAGTTCAGCACTACAAAATCAACTGCGTTTGTGAGCCTGATTAAGGCCTGGTTCAAACCTATGCATTTTTGGTGCTTTTTGCGTTTTGCAGATAGACCCAAGGGCCTGATATGGACCTGGGGGGTACCCCACGCTGTTTTTTTTTCACAATTTTTTTTTACATTCAGCGGGGAAGCCTGCTGACGACTCATCAGTTGTTAAGGATGCGACGGCCGGCTTCTCAGCCCCCTCCTTAGCAACCAGTTATATACAGTGAATGTACAGCTAAAAACACAAATCGCCGCAAAATCGCGGTAAAATAGCAGTGCGGTGCATTTTGGATGCGGGCCCATTGAAGTCTATTAGGCTCTATTCACACTAATGCGTTTTTTGATGCATTTTGCATTTTACAGAAATGCATGGGAATTTTTTAACAGGGGTTCCTATGGAACATGTTCACATCAATGCATTTTTGTGCCTCTGTGTTTTTGGAAAGGGTCAGGGACTTTTTTCATGCAAAATGCAGCGTTTTGCATGTAATCGAATTCAATGGACCAGCATCAAAAACGCAAGTACAGCGTTTTTACAGCGTTTTTACAGCGTTTTTGCCGCGTTTTGCTTTTTTTTTTCTTTCTTTTTTTTTTACACTGTATACAGTATAAAAAACACTGTAAAAAAAAAAAACGCAAAATGCAAAACACGGCAAAAACGCTGTAAAAACACTGCAAAAACGCATGTTCAAAAACGCGGCAAGCACCGCAAAAAAACACTGCAGAAACGCTCAAAAGCAACATGCATAGATGTGAATTGAGCCCTACATGCAAAACGCTGCATTTTGCGGGAAAAAAAAGTCCCTGACAATTTCCAAAAACACAGAGGCACAACAATGCATTGATGTGAACATGTTCCATAGGAACCCATGTTAAAAAATGTCCCTGCATTTCTGTAAAATGCAAAATGCATCAAAAAATGCATTAAAGTGAATCGAGCCTTATGCTGGCCATACACTATACAGAAAATCGGCCGAACCCATTTTCGAAAAACGAACGTTCGACCGTGACCGCAAACGATCGTGCCATCATATAATGACCGATAATCTGTTCAGTGGACATGAATAAATAATTTTGTGTTCGTTTTTTTACATATACCTAGTGCAGAAAGTTCGGACGGGAAACACATTAACCTTGCAATTTATCGTACGTTCGGCAGAAATTTTCCAAACATGCCGTTCGTTTTTTTTCCACAAAAACGTCACAAACGATTATCGATTTGTACCCACTAACTTGCCGAAAAACGAACGAAGTGTCCATTCGAACGATTTTTCGGCCGATTTTTCGTATAGTGTATGGCCAGCACTATAAGAAAAATCGTACGATAAATTGCAAGGTTAATGTGTTTCCCGTCCGAACTGCCTGCACTAGGTATATGTAAAAAAACGAACACAAAATTATTTATTCATGTCCACTGAACAGATTATCGGTCATTATATGATGGCACGATCGTTTGCGGTCACAGTCGAACGTTCGTTTTTCGAAAATGGGTTCGGCCGATTTTCTGTATAGTGTATGGCCAGCATTAGGCTCGATTCACACCTATGCATGTTGCTTTTGAGCGTTTTTGGAGGTTTTTTTTTCATGCTTGCCACATTTTTGAGCCGCGTTTTTGAGCCGCGTTTTTGCCGCGATTTTGCCGCGATTTTGCCGCGATTTGCGTTTTGCGTTTTTTTTTTTTTTTTTTTTTTTTTTTTACATTTTTTTTTACAGTCTTAAAAAAAATTAAAAAAAAAAAAAATTTGAAAAAAAAAAACAAACAAAAAAAAAAAACCGGCAAAAACGCATCAAAAACGCACCAAAAACGCATCAAAAACGCTGCAAAAACGGTGCACTTGCGTTTTTGATGCTTGTCCATTGAAATCCATTACATGCAAAACGCTGCATTTTGCATGAAAAAAAGTCCCCGACCCTTTCCAAAAATGCAGAGAAACAAAAAGGCATTGATGTGAACATGTTCCATAGGAACCCATGTTAAAAAATTCCCGTGCATTTCTGCAAAATGCAAAATGCATCAAAAAACGCGCTAGTGTGAATCGAGCCTGAGTGCCTGTGTTCAGAAGCAAGTTCAATTCAGAATGCTTTTATGCTGCATAGCTGATTGCATAGCTTTATCCTGATTACAACTAATTACAACTTACTTTTGTGGTACTTATGAGTAGTTTAGGAGCTGCTTTGGGCTGTTTTTTGGTTGTTCCTGGGCTGCTTCAAGTCGCCTCTGAAATTCTTAAAGCTGTTTTCGCATTCACAGTGACTTGTATATAGAGGTAAAGCAATTCAGAAGCAGACAAATGCCCATGTACACAAATCATTACTAAATGAATGTCTTGTATGGCCATTAAGATACTGATTTGTATTATAGGTGTACATTTATCAAACAGAGAAGAGCCAAGATCCTGATGATCACGGCTGATCTCTCAGGTGTACCAGTTTATGAAGCTGAGATGAGGAGTGGAGAACATGTTCTTCACTTCTCATCACAGAACACACCCTTCTGTCATTCACTTTTACACAGATGACCAGTTTATGAAGGTGAGATCTGAAGTTCTCACTGGCCATCTCTGTAAAATATCTCCTACCAGATTCTCCAGCGCAGAGGTGGAGAATATGGGCGAGAAGTTGCTGTGATGTGAGGAAGGAGGCTTCTTTCTTCCTAATATCAGCAATAGCAAGCTTAAGGCTGGGTTCACACCTATGCGAATTGGATGAGGATTTCTCCGCATCCAATTCGCATAGCAGGAGAATGTGACTGGCTCTCAATGGAACCGTTTCACATATCTCCACAGCAGGTCCGGTGCGTTTTGCAGGAAAACCTGTGCCTTTTTTGGTCTGTTTCAGGTCCAAATTTAGCCCAAAATTCGGGCTGAAATCGGACCTGAAACGGTGAACCAGGACGCACCAGACCCCTGCTGTGCGACGGATCTGTCTAAGGTGTGAACCCAGCCTGAAGATTGATATAAACAATAACTATATATGTTTATGTGTGTATATATGTGTTATATATATTTACAATATATATACAGTGGGGACGGAAAGTATTCAGACCCCCTTAAATTTTTCACTCTTTGTTATATTGCAGCCATTTGCTAAAATCATTTAAGTACATTTTTTTTCCTCATTAATGTACACACAGCACCCCATATTAACAGAAAAGAACAGAATTGTTGACATTTTTGCAGATTTGTTAAAAAAGAAAAACTGAAATATCACATGGTCCTAAGTATTCAGACCCTTTGCTCAGTATTTAGTAGAAGCACCCTTTTGATCTAATACATCCATGAGTCTTTTTTGGGAAAGATGCAACAAGTTTTTCACACCTGGATTTGGGGATCCTCTGCCATTCCTCCTCTCAGATCCTCTCCAGTTCTGTCAGGTTGGATGATAAACGTTGGTGGACAGCCATTTTTAGAGCCCATTCACACAGGGACGACTTGTCAGGCGACCTAGTCGCCTGACAAGTCGCCTCCCGTTCTGTGCAATGGAACCGTTCTAATCGGAGCGACGCAAGTCGCTCCGACTTAGAAAAAGGTTCCTGTACGACTTCGGGGGCGACTTGGGGCGACTTGCATAGACTTCTATACAGAAGTCGTTTTGCAAGTCGCCCGGGCAGTCGTTTGCAGGTCGCCTCGGTGAGGCGACCTGCAAGTCGTGTTGCCCCTGTGTGAATGGGGTCTTAGGTCTCTCCAGAGATGCTTAATTGGGTTTAAGTCAGGGCTCTGGCTGGGCCATTCAAGAACAGTCACGGAGTTGTTGTGAAGCCACCCCTTCATTATTTTAGCTGTGTGCTTAGGGTCATTGTCTTGTTGGAAGGTAAACCTTCGGCCCAGTCTGAGGTCCTGAGCACTCTGAAGCAGGTTTTCCTCCAGGATATCCCTGTACTTGGCCGCATTCATTTTTCAATCGATTGCAACCAGTTGTCCTGTCCCTGCAGCTGAATAACACCCTCACAACATGATGCTGCCACCACCATGCTTCACTGTTGGGACTGTATTGGACAGGTGATAAGCAGTAACTGGTTTTCTCCACACATACCGCTTAGAATTAAGGCCAAAAAGTTCTATCTTGGTCTCAGCAGACCAGAGAATCTTATTTCTCACCATCTTGGAGTCCTTCAGGTGTTTTTTTAGCAAACTCCATGCTGGCTTTTATGTGTCTTGCACTGAGGAGAGGCTTCTGTAGGGCCACTCTGCCATAAAGCCCGACTGGTGGAGGGCTGCAGTGATGGTTGACTTTCTACAACTTTCTCCCATCTCCCGACTGCATCTCTGGAGCTCAGCCACAGTGATCTTTGGGTTCTTCTTTACCTCTCTCACCAAGGCTCAGTTTGGCCAGACGGCCAGCTCTAGGAAGGGTTCTGGTCGTCTCAAATGTATTCCATTTAAGGATTATGGAGGCCACTGAGCAAAGGGTCTGAATACTTAGGACCATGTGATATTTCAGTTTTTCTTTTTTAATAAATCTGCAAAAATGTCAACAATTCTGTGTTTTTCTTTCAATATGGGGTGCTGTGTGTACATCAATGAGGAAAAAAAATGAACTTAAATGATTTTAGCAAATGGCTGCAATATAACAAAGAGCGAAAAATTTAACGGGGTCTGAATACTTTCCGTTCCCACTGTGTATATATATATATATATATGCCAGGATTGCGGGCCACCGGCAGACATTGAGTCCGCAGGACCCGCAGGCATGCTCGGCGGTGTGCAAGCGCCTGCTAGCCGTGGATGACACAGCGACGTACGGGTACGTCGCTTTGCGCACCCATGCCACTTTGCCGACGTATATCGACATGAGCCGGTCAGCAAGTGGTTAAACTTTTTTATTAAGATATAATTTTAACAAAGCATTCTATTTTGATCTCCATTCTTAAAACTGACATACAGCAGCTTTGTAATTTTAGCTGTGATCCTGCAGGTAATATACTTCCTGCCTTAGGGTGACCTCCCACTTACTATACTGTATCAATGGAGCAAGCAGTGTTGTCACCATAGGCTGCTCTCTTTATTTGGATTACAAACCCTTCTCCCTTCATCTCTATTATATAAGGAGGAAGAGCTGTGTACTTCACAGAAGATGTGAAGCTTTGCTATGAGGGAATATGTAGTATGTCTGTATTTTTCCACACCGCCCTGCACACACGGGATCTCTCTGTTTGTGAGTGAGGTTTGGGTATATTTTATTACATCATTGTTTCTATTATTCTTTTTTTTCAAGTAAGAACTGTGTGGACTTTACTGATTATTAAAGTGAACCTGTGCCCAGAATAATGACATTAAAAGATTCCTTATGAATTGCCCCACAGTATCTGCAGCTCAAGAGGTCAATGAAGGTTTGCTTTAAAGTACTTTTACTGCTTCTTAAGAATAGGTATATACATTACTGATCACAGTCTAGGCACAGTTGCACTTTGGAATGTTAGAAATGTGGAACTTCTGGTAAAGTGGATCAGGGTTTTTGGCAGTAGTAAAGGCTTTTTGACAGCATTTTGTAAAGAGCATTATTTTTACATGTGGTCATTCATATCAGTACGCAATGGATTCCTTTGACAACACCAAACAAAAAAAGTGGTATGCAGTAACCTTGCACAAAAACATTCTTTCTTTAGGTTCATTATGCTAAACCGATAAAAGCTATACTTTATAAGATAATTATATAACATTATTAAATATGTCCCAATGTCTTCAAAGATTTTTTTCTCTATTTAAGTGTGTTCAACATTTTAAGTAAACTACGGGAATGACCTTTTTGCTGCAACAAAGTCACTGTAGGTTTAGTCACTTTATGTGACAACAAGGATACTTCTTATACTTCATAGGAAGGAAAGATTGTGTTCCTGTGATACAGGTGAAGTAACACAGAAACAAATTACTTCAACTAAGCTTCCTCAATATAGTATACTCTTACAAAAACATAGAATACTCCAGTGTAAGACCTGCAAGAGTTTTAATATGCAGGCTTAACCACTAACATAATATTGCCTTGATACACAGACACCAATGATCAATAAGAAATATACCGTTTGAGTGCTTCAGAAAGGAATTCATGCTTAGAATTCTATGCAGTATTGTATATTAAAATATCACAATTACAGAATAACAAAATCCTTAGAGGCATATTGATAAAGTAGTGAATGTGACCCTTAACAAACATTCATTGCAGGTAAATCAATCACTCTAAGTTAAACACATGCACCATGGTGATTGACCTGCAGTGAATTTTTGGTGAATGTCACACTCACTGCTTTATAAATAAGCCCTGTCTCTACATTCTTCTTTGCCTTTATTCTCTGAGATACCATATTTCTTCCCATTGCTAAGGGGTAAACATGCTTAGATGAACATCGGAGCAAAAACGCAGTACATGCTGGAAATGAAAGAACCCCAAACCTTTTTGTTATGTCATAAATGGATTCAAATGAAGATAGTATCTAACTGCTGTCATGAAAATCAAGCAGTGAAAGTGGAAGGAGGGATAGAGGAAGGGAAAGGATATAGGGAGGGAAAAGGAAGCATTTTAGAGGTTGCTGCAGTTGTTCATTTTTCTCTTTTTAATTCTTTCAGTCGAATATATCCCATCTTGGGATCTGCATGGCAAATGTCTGGTCCATTCATACACCATATCAGCACAGTAGACAAAAAGTTTAACGTACACAATACTAAAACACATAAAAATGAGGAAAAATAAACAAAATATTAAATATATTCTGGGAACATAGCTTAAACCGTATACAGCTCCTAATAATTATTGGGCTCTAAATTCCTCATAGGCCTTTCTCATAGAATATGCACACAAATTACAGAATTTATTTTTTTATCAAATTAAATGTTCTTCTATTGTTAAAAAACAACAATGCTATCTTTCTGCATTCAGTGTGTGCGCAAAAATATAGATGAACTAAACACTGGGCCCATCAAGCTCAGCATATTGACTCTTATTCTCAGTAATCTGACTTGGAAACTCAGAATTCAGATTTTTTAATTTCAGAATTCTGACATTGAAACTCAGAATTCTGACATTTAATCTCCGAAATTCTGACTTTAAAACTCTGAATTCTATATTTTAATCTCGGAATTCTGACTTTGAAACAAGGAATTTTCTTTAATCATTTTAGGATGGCCCCAGGGCACTTCCTTACATATGTTAGTGGTTTTGTATTCACACATTTATGTCCTGCCACGCTTCAGGTTTACTTTCACTTAAATAGTTTGCTTGGCTCATGCAAGCAAACTATTTTCTTTCCTAATGGCTACGGTCAGTGCTGTATAAACTGTATGTAGCATCCGTTACATACAGTATACAGTGCTGTGTTATGGCAGCGATATGAAGACTACCCATTCTGCTGGCGGAACAAAATCGAGTCAGGCTTAGTGCTTCTCTGCCATTCACAGTAAGCCTTGTACTTTTATCAGTGAACATGAGGCATGCTCTGATTAGCTAAGGTGGAGACGCAGGCAGGTAATGTCACAATCTCCACCTCAGTCAATCAGAGGAACTGGGGGGAGAACCTCTGGGGGAATCTAGGATGGAAAAGGACCTGGGGGTCCTAGTAGATGATGCAATGCCAAGCTGCTGCTAACAAAGCAAACAGAATATTGGCATGCATTAAAAAGGGGATCAACTCCAGAGATAACACGATAATTCTCCCGCTCTACAAGACTCTGGTCCAGCCGCACCTAGAGTATGCTGTCCAGTTCTGGGCACCGGTCCTCAGGAAGGATGTACTGGAAATGGAGCGAGTACAAAGAAGGCCAACAAAGCTAATAAACGGTCTGGAGGAGATTAGTTATGAGGAAAGGCTGCGAGCACTGAATTTATTCTCTCTGGAGAAGAGACACTTGAGAGGGGATATGATTTTAATATACAGTTACCATACTGGTGACCCCACAATAGGGATAAAACTTTTTTGCAGAAGGGAGTTTAACAAAACTCGTGGCCACTCATTAAAATTAGAAGAAAAGGGGTTTAACCTTTCCTTCCACAGGCGGTGGTCTCAGCGGGGAGCATTGATAGTTTCAAGAGACTATTAGATAAGCACCTGAATGACCACAACATACAGGGATATGCAATGTAATACTGACATATAATCACACACATAGGTTGGACTTGATGGACTTGCGTCTTTTTTCAACCTCACCTACTATGTAACTATGTTTGTAAGGAAGCTCTGTGTTCATTGATAAAAATATCAGGATTGCTGTAAATGGCTGGGGAGTACTAGATTGGAAACTTGGTGCGAACTGTGTGTTACAGGTTATGGTATAGCTTTGAGCATATCTAGGGGCAAATACACCATTATATCATGAAGAGCAATTATACTTAGGAATTTATGCCAAGAAATCAGATGTTATCAGTTTAGAAAATCAGAACAATGAGAAATGATTTCTGGTTTATGCATGGTATCATACATAGGCAGTGTTCCTCAAACAGTGGATTAGCTTTGTGAAAGGCTAAGCCCACTTAGAAGTCAGAAGATTTAGAGCCTTCAAGGTAGTGTTATATTCAGTTAGTGCTTTTACTGTTACATTAGTTTGAATATTGCAGAATAATACTGCAGACGGTATCTGCTAATCTTTTTACTACTATGCTGCTTAATTATTTTAACTACTTTATCCTTTAAAAACAAAACAGAGAAACAAAGAATTGACATCAGTTAGTTTATTTCTCAATTAAAGCTGAACGGCAGGAAGAAAAACACCAATTCATGTAGATACAGTATGTGTTCATTTAAAAATCCTTAAAGCTGGGTTCACATTATTGCACTGCATTAGCACCAACACTTGATATGCCGCACAATAAAGTGTGTTTTGTTAAGGCAGCCCATTCATCTGAATGAGTTGCTTAATGCAGCAAAATGCACCCAAAGAGGTGTATGCAGTATTTTTGGCAGTGCAGCAGATGATAATACACATTTCCACATGTTGTGCTACTCTGCAACACAAGTGTGTTGAAAAAGGTGCTTTGGGGGGCTACACAGAATGAATGGCACTGCATTGCAAAAACAGGCATGATCCATCTTAACTGTTAAGCAAAAAAATCATACCTTAGAGCCAGAGGTGGATGGTGAAATAAGTAAGGGGGCAGATGCCTTTGCAGTTGGATTGGGATATATTAATCAGATCACTAATGTTGGACCTATGAGCACTCTCTGAACAATCAGTGCACCTTCTAAGCTAATATCATCCACTTGCAACACTAAAAAGACAACGTCAGTTGCAGTTTGCAGACCTGCTGGACGAGATCCCTAGACATCTCCGAACTCT
The DNA here is from genome assembly GCA_037952835.1 of Lithobates septentrionalis. Classification (NCBI taxonomy): domain Eukaryota; kingdom Metazoa; phylum Chordata; class Amphibia; order Anura; family Ranidae; genus Lithobates; species Lithobates septentrionalis. The sequence goes on along the minus strand of JBBDGP010000671.1, from coordinate 1,887,160 downwards.
AATTTTTAAAATTTTCTCAGCAGTTAAAGTTACTATAGCATGAGAAAACTCACGTGGTCAATGTCACATTAGTAAAACACAAACTTTCTTGGATTATGGTCAATGAAAAACTGACTAGCATCCCCAGGGATAAACAAGCCAGATTTGAAAGGGTGCGGTCCCCCTGGATTAAATACCTTCAAGCCCCATAGTTCCTGGAACTAGGCAGTCGGGGGCCTGGGCCGAGGAAATTGACTCCTGCTTCTTTCCTCTTACCTCTTTGCTTCTTCCTTTAAGCCCCCCCCTCCTTTTTTTCTCTCTTTTTTTCTTGTATTTTCTTCTCTTTTCATGTTTAATGACATTTACATTATGGATGCAAATGGAGAGTTCTAGAGCTTCTCATTTTTCGAAGTCAGTGTGGGACTTGAAGTTACTTGAAGTACTAGATCAACCTTGGTGATAAGTGCTCCGATCTCTAGTTATGCTATGGCGCTAGAGTTGGATTAACTGTTGCAGGGATGTTTTTTGGATTTATGTTCCTGAATTGTTTATCCTACAGAGTAATTATGATTATTTCATATATACCCTGGGCAAGCACTAGTCTAATTTAGTTGAATTTACCTTTTACAATTGTTTTTTGTATTATATTTACAATGATCTGACACTTGGAAACCCTTGAGGGTGCTTAGATCTTTCTATATCTTATATCTCTATATCTTTCTATACCTGTATGATACTATTTGTAAGAAGAAGAAGTTTGTTAAACTTTTGAATAAAAATCTATTGCAAACAGACAATGTCAGTTGCTGACGGTAAAAAAAAAAACACAGCACATGTTTCTAATGCTATCAAAGCACCCTTGGCTCCTCTGTGTTTTTCAGGGACATTGTCCTTTCCATCTTCTTTTGTGTGTCCTTGAAACGCAGCAGCAAAACAAGTTCCAGCTCACCATAATAGCTTCCTGCTCCAATGTGTCAGTCCATAATTTGCCTAATTGCTCAGTTCCTCCTTCATCTATAGAAGCAGTTATGACTGTAATGCTGGGGATGCAGGTATTAGCACTTGGGGTGCATAAGCCGTTTTTACAATATGGTCACAATTGAAGGTGATGAAACATATAAAATAATGGTACACATCACATATGTGAAAAGGCTTACTGGAAAATCAAACGTAGCCAAGGCAACAGGCAATGCTTTATAGAGAAACATAAGCTAGCTCAAAGACAAAACTAAAAGCAACAGGACCATTATACAAAGTCATGGAAAAACTTAGAAGGGACTTGCTCTGTCCTTGGGTCGCTAATCTTTAACAAAAATGAGGTATCATTTCTTCTTTTCCCGTGAGGTTAATAAACCCATTAGAGGCTCTGGCAGAAAATAATATACATTAAAAAAAAATATTGTGAATGAAATAGAATTGGATATAGCATGCATGCAGCAGAGCCAAATGCAGGTAAAGCTTCAAACAGCTTTACCTCTTGAATAACAGTGAACAACAGCAAAATGAAACAGGTAGTTAACAAGAATTTCCCATGCCACTGGTAAAGGTCTACAGCATTACAACCAATAGGCTGCCTGTCATTTGGACTACTGAAACCTGTATGGGGTCCAGGTTATAAAATGCTTTGCACCAAAAACATAATACTAGTAGCTTTATAAAAAAGAAAAAAAAAGAAAAACAATAGTTGCAATTTTGATGAGTATAAATTACTTTAATTCTCAGATGTAAGAACAAATTTCAGTTACAATAATGTTAATGGTAATCTGTCTCTTTAACATACTGATTATAACACACTGGTTTAACCATGTCGCAGCTTCTCCCTCACCATTTTTGAATATACTTGAACCAAAAGTAGCAATCCCAACTCCAGTGGCTGTTACTTCTGTACCCTTTACTGCACAGTCACAAAACTTTATGTGTGGAAGTGCAAACTGTATCCTTCTTCGGCTCAGTGTGCACTGTAAGCAGGTTCTGCAGCTAAAACTGGTCATAGACAAATCGAAATTCATCCAGTTCCGCAGGTACCGGCCAAATTTTGATCCGTGTGTGGCCATCCCAGTTCAAGTTAAAAGCTGGAAAAATATTGCTGGTCAGTGTATTCTGACAACAGAGAGTCCCTCCGTTAGAATACAAAGACCTGGTGGAAGAGGACTCCCCCATCCAACTCACTTGTGTAGATGAGGAGGAATTTTTAAAAAAATTTTTATTTGCTGAACTGATGCTGAAAAATTTTCCTCTGAAGTCTGTGCTAAAATGACCCTTCTAGGATTGCCATGACTATTGTATAACAGATGTATCTAGTTTACCTGTAATATCACACCATCTAAACCTGCTACGTACCCCATCCCCTTTTACCCCAAAAAATGAGACCACACCCATCTGGAGTAAAATATTGGCCGTAGCAGCCAATTATCTTTATTAATAATAACCAATATATACCTAATTTTAATATCAACGTAACTGTATAAACACACCTGACATCTCAGTTAACTACTCCTGTTGGTCTTTGCAGGGAAAAACCCACCAATCTTACACTCGAGCCACTCAGGCACTGCGGTACATTAACTAAAATAGGCCTCCAGCTGACATGCTAGCTCGGAGACAATCAACCAATTAACCGCAGTGCACCCAATAACCAATTCCAGCTAAAACCCCCGTTAGCTGGAATACCACCAACGGGCCTCATACTACCGATGGGTCCCGAACTTTTCCATATCTGGGGTTTAATCCTTCACCCGCAAAGACCCAACACCACTCCACTGCCACGACATTCAAACACTGTAAAATGTACCACACGAAACGATATAGACCAAAATTACCAACTTCAGGGAGGGAGGGTGGGAAGCTCTCTCTTCCAGACCAACTGAGCTGGGGAGGGACCTCGCCCCCTGCTCAGTTAACTCTGCTCCACCCCTTCCTACTTAACCCACCAATCACAATTGCTTTAACTAAAAACATCCCTTATTCTATGTTCCCCTGTTAACTATGTCATGCCCGCCCTTCGCCTATTATTTTTAATTATTTGCTCCGGGCTTCCTATATTCTGAGTTCCAAATTTCAAAGGTTCCTCCCGCTGGTCTCTATGTCACAACTGTACACTCTAATATGAGAAGGTCAGAGGGAGGAACAATAAAGAGCTTTGAGGACCCAGGAGATCAACAGTTGCTGTTTCTCGCATTCTCAGACTAGTCATGTCACTGACCCTTTCTGAAAATTTCATCACATACAATGATGAGCCAGTGATTATCATGTAGCAGTGCCAACCACATTCTGGCATCAGAATGTTAATTTACTTTCTGGCACTGGCTGTTGTGGGACTGTGGAGAAAGGTAAGTTCCCCTAGACAAAACAAGCTTTATGTCCTGCATATGGTAGGAGGGAGTTGTGGCACGTATATTTTTGCCCAGATTGGAATTCAGCTGTAAAATGTACTTATGCCCAGACTATGTACATTTTCTTAACATACTTATTCTTAACAAGCAGTAAATGAGCTTTAAAATAAGCCATTCCTGACCTCCCTAGCTGCTTGTAATGTGAACACATTTGTTCTCAAAAATTCTCAAAGATCACAACAAAGACTCATGCGGTTTGCTTTAAAAGCCTTTTTAGTACACGCACAGAAAATGTAATACTTAATTTGTAGAGTCTGGGCACAGGTTCACATAAATCAAAACTGCCAACAAGAGTCTTTCGTGTGTTTTACTTAAATGTGGGCAACTGCCAAATCCAAATCCACAGAACCCGTCTCCCTACTGCCTGAGAATGCCTGCATTGGCTTTTACAGTCAAGATCCTGAGACACCTTGTGCAATGCCCTTGTCCACTGTCAGTATTGTATTTGGCATAGGTCACCCTATTACGTCTGGCAGGAACCGAGAAATACTTATTACATTTAGACGATGGGCACAGCAAAGCCTTATTATAGTCATGCCCTAGAGCTTAGTGCCAACAGAAAAAGCAAATAAGGCTTAGCTATAGTAGGCAGAGCAAATATGACACAGGGAAGGCAGAAGTACACAGAAGATATATATATATATATATATATATATATATATATATATATATATATATATATATATATATATATATATATATATATATATATATATATATATATATATATATATATATATATATATTAAAGAAAAAAAATCTCCAGTAGCAGTTTTTAAAATAACCTTGATCTATAATGCAAGATAAATAGATGCTGCTCACAGGACAACAATTCATGTGCATATAAACAGTTTTTTTTTGCTTACTGCCTTGAAGATCATTCATAATACGCTTAATCGGGAACCATATGTATAGTACCTGTACCATCTGTACAAAATCCACAGTGCTTTATGCAAAGCAGATAGCTCATGGTCTGACAGATGTACAACACAATCATGACCCTCTAAACATAAAAGTCAATGTCACATAGATACAAGGTGATAACAAAAATATAAATATATACCTTGTATCTATGTGACATTGACTTTTATGACTTTTATGTTTAGAGGGTCATGATTGTGTTGTATATTTATTTATATATATATATATATATATATATATATATATATATGTATATATATATATATATATATATATGTATATATATATATATATATATATATATATATATATATATATATATATATATATATATATATATGTGTTTACTGGCCTAAACAAGTACTGAAAGACAAATATTCTTCCTCTCATGTATTAAATGTAATGTAACATAATATACATTTATCCTTAACCAGACTATGCTATCACAAATATTATCCTCTGGTATAATTTCGTGGACAAGCTTGTCTATCTTGCCTTTATGGTTAAACGGCTCTGCTCTAAGATAGTGTCACCCTATTAACTGCAAAGCACCAGTATGACAGAGTCAAAGTGACAGCTTCACAATTCAGGGTGGGGAGCAACCTAGGATGTCAGTCCATTTCTAGACATCTTCATGGACACTGGGATAGAACCAGAGTACATTGACTACATCCTTCCTAATATGACAGATACGTTGCAAGACACTAGAAGCCAAGTTCTATTTTTCAATCCAATAAAGAAGCACCTGAAATCAGTACATATAGGCCTAAAATATAATTTTCCTATTTATATAGCAAGTCAGTAAGAATGATTCAAATGACTGCAGCCTGCAGACATTAGAACTAGGCTCCAGTAATATAGAACAGTATACTAAAAATATAATGAGCTAGAGAAATAAGGCTCTGTAGCAATGTCTCATTGAAAACTCTGCACCTACAAGGAAGGATGATTACAGAAAATAATCACTGCAAACTATCTGTAGATCCAGTGCAGCCGAGCACAATGAGATTTAAAGCAGGCTGCATTAATGGGGATGTCAAGGCATGTCACATAGCAACTGGATCTGTGAGCATGACAAGCATTAAGGTTAGCAATGCTTTATATAAAAAGAGGTTTACATTTATAATAACTTTCCCCTCTGTTCATTAATGTTGCCCCTCTGCCTTATAAACCAACCCTTTATAAAAAAAATACCTTTGTGTAAAACCACATATATCTACCATATACCTCAACTCACTCTCTCAGTGAATGATGCAAATATTAATCCCTTATGAGAAGCCCATTCACAAAGGGTCAACTTTGATTCTGCTCTACGCTTTCCCTTTAAATAAAAGCTCTTTGAAAACTAGCTTTCGACCAAATAAAATCTTTCCAATTCACCCTAACTTTAATCCATGCACTAATTATTTCCTCTCTGCACTACTGTAATTCTTTACAAACTGCCTTACAATTCATTTAACTGGTACAAGTTCAGTAATGAAGGTAGCTGCCAGACTTATCTTCCTTAGCATAGGTTCTATGCACAGGTTTCTGAATTGACGCAGATTTTGAATGAAAAAGTGTCATTCTACCTGTAAAATCTACATTGCCCATGTAGGATTACAGTTAATAATAAAAACTATTTAGGCAGTTATGGTGACCACTGCCCACCTTTAAGCAAATCTTGGTTATGTAGGTTGGAAATCAGGAAGTCACCATAGCTGCTTTGAAATATTAGGATAGAATCAATCCAGGACTGCATTGGGTGGCTATTCCAGTGCAGTCCCCAGTATGCCTTGCCACTAATGTGTGATCTACTAGTTAATACCAGTGGTGTCCATGCTCAAAAGTTGATGCAATTATATATACTGTATATATATATATATATATATATATATATATATATATAGTATTGTATATTGTGTCCTTCATAATATATCAACATCCAATCTTGTTCTTTGTTTGGAATGTAGCCTTTGGTTTAAAGATACCAAGAGAATTCAGCCTATGGGCATTGGGTTAATAAACTGCCTTACCATTCATTTTTTACGGGTACCTGTATAATAATGTGCATGCACACACTATCTGATCCTGTATAAGCAACAGTTTGAGGGAGGCTTCACATGTCAGCACTGGTTGTGTCCACACATAGTTACGAAGAACAGGATAAAGGTACTGCAATGTATATTAAAGAGGTATTTTCTTTTTTTTAAGTAAAATGAAAAAGATGTTATACTTACCTGCTTTGTGCAAGGGTATTGCACACAGTGGTGCTGAACCTCTTCTTCTGGGGTCAACCACTGGCACTTTGTGCTTCTCCCTGCACCACCATAGGAAGCCACTTCCAAGTGGTTCTGAAGTCACTCCCGAGATGGGCCCTCGCCTCACAGGCTTTGACTGACAACAGCAGGAGAAAAGAATTGCAGATCGGCACAGCGTTGGATGACTACAGGTCTAATAAGTATATAGGGAGGTGGGAGGAATTGTTTGTTAGCTTCAGGCATAGAATGCTACTGCATTCTTTGCATTAAAAAACCCTTTCGACTTTAGAACCACCTTAAATTTTACTATATGTTTTTTGTGAAATTTTAAAGTGTATCTATAGCCAAAATATTCCCTTTGTTTCTACTTTTGGATAGAAAGTGTTAAAACCTTTGTCCAGTATAATTGCTGACAGCAAAAAAAAATGCTTTTAACCATTCCTAATGCTATACAAAACATGTTTTGGCTACAGTACATTGTAATATAACAAGAAGGTAAAGGTATATTACCTCTATAATTTTTTTTTGGTGGAGTTACCGATGCTTCCCATTTTATAGTGTGTCAATATAAAATGAAGCGTCATGACCCATAACCCACACTCTCACTCAAAAGCAAGGGCAGTGCAATTAAAGTGAAAGGAAAAAAGAGTAGAGTCTGGTCAGGGTCCCTGTCAAGGTCATGTGGCCAGCCTTTCTTCCAATCACAGAATTCTCTCTGTTGTGTTATGCAGAAAAGACCAGGGGCTCCACACCACATTTTATGAATAGGCCTTAACATACAGACCACGGTTTGGAATAACTTTGAGATTTATAGCACATAGCAGTAACTGCTCTTGGATATAAATACCCTCGGTAGTCCTGAAATATTGCAGGTTTCCTAGCAGTTCTTTTGTTGTGTGCATGCTGCTGTAAGTCAGCTGGCTATGTAACATCTATGGAATGTCTATGGAACGTCTAATGTCCACCTAACTACCTGCCCCCTGGACCCTTTTCCCTTGCAAATGCCACAGTCACCCTCTGGCTGTGTCCTTCAATCTCTAACTCACATCTTCAATCACTTCTGGCATCTTCCCCACCAATCTTAACAACCTACGCCCCATCTCCTTGCTCCCCTTTTTACCCAAACTCCTTAAACATCTAGTCTACAACCGACTGAGCGATCACCTCACTGAGAATAACCTTCTTGATCCCCTTCAGTCTGGATTTTGCCCTCGACAAGCCACAGAAACTACTCTTCTAAAACTCGCAAACAATCTACTAACGGCTAAAACCCATGGACACTATTCTGTACTTCTAGACCTCTCTGCTGCCTTTGACACAGTGGAGCACAGTGGACCAACCGCACCTTTACCATTCCTTACAATTCTTCTTACTCCTCTCGTGTTCCATTCTCTGTCAGCTTCCACCAAGGTTCTGTTCTTGGACCTCTCCTATTCATGATCTACACCATCTCCCTGGGTTAGTTGATAACCTCCCATGGCTTCCAATACCATTTCTACGCTGATGACACCCAAATCCATCTCTCTACCCTCAGCTCACTCCTTTAGTCTCCATCACTACATTACTAACAGACTTATCAGCCTGGATGTCACACCACTTCCTCAAACTCCATATATCCCAACCCAAGTTCATAATATTTCCTCCCCATGTGCCTCTTCCCCTGACTTCTCTGTCATGATCGATGGCACAACTATCCACCCGTCCCCGCAAGCCAAGGTGCTAAGTGTAACCCTGGACCTTGAACTATTCTTTCAGCACCACATCCAATCACTGTCCAAAGCTTGCTGCCTCACCCTATGCAACATCTTCAAAATACGCCCCTTCCTAACCAATTACACCATTAAGCTTCTAATTCACTCCCTAGTCATCTCTTACCTCGACTACTGCAACGCCCTCCTTATTGGATTAACTTTACATAGGCTATCCCCGCTTCAGTCCATCATGAATGCTACTGCCAGGCTCATACATCTTAGCACCTTAGCATTGTCTGCTACTCCTCTCTGCCAGTCCCTCCACTGGCTTCCCCTCACCCAACAAATTAAATTCAAAATACTAACAACAACTTACAAAGCCATTCACAACTCAGCCCCCAGCTACATCACTAACTTAGTCTCAAAATACCAACCAAATCATTCACTTCATTCCTCCCAAGACATCCTGTTCTCTAGCTCCCTTGTCATCTCCTACCATGCTTGCCTTCAGGACTTTTCCCGAGCCTCTCCCATCCTATGGAACTCCCTACCCCAATCTGTCCGACTATCTCCTACTTTATTTGGTTTTAGACAATCTCTGAAAACCCTTCTCTTCAGAGAAGCCTATCCTGCCCCCACCTAACAACTGTACTTTTATTTTCTCCATCAGCTCATCCCTACCTTTTGTATCAGTTGACCCTCCCTCTTGTAAACTCTAACGAGCAGGGCCCTCTGATTCATCCGGTATTGAATTGTACTGTATAATATTAATAATAATAATAACTAGTAAGGTGGCATATCAGGAAATTGAGTCTTCAGAGCTCTTGTAAGGGCATATGTGGACAGGCTTTAGGTTTGTATTGATGGTCAATTTCAAATTGAATTTAGGTGCATTCCATTTGCTTTGACACCAGTTTTAGAAGCTTCTGAGGTCATTCAGAGTTCAAAGACAGGAGCAATTGACTTGACCTCCCTTGACTTGACCTCCTTTTGACCTTCATCTGACCTCCTTCTGTGTATGTGCCGTTTGCGTGCCGGTTGCGTGTGCGGGTTCAGGCGTTTGCACTACAGTGCGTCCCTTTGTGGGTGTGTTTTTGGGAGAGGTGGAGCGTGGGGATTTTTGTTCTGTGCAGAGTCTCTTCTGCTTTTTTGGGGTGCTTCTGCGGGATTTATTGGGGATTGGTGTTCTGTGTTCGGGGGGCAGGCTGGGTGGGGGCCCTGGCTGGGTGTGGAGCCGTGGGCGTGTGTGGCCCTTTGTGGTGGGGGGTCTGGTGGGCGGACCCTTTGGTGGTGGTGTTGGTTTGCGGGATCGCTTGGGGTGTTGGATGGTGTGGAGGACCCATTGGGGCCACTGAAAATTTTCACTGGAGTATGTTTGTTTGTGGACTTTGTGCTGGATTGTACTTTGTCTCGTCGTCTGTGTATTCCTATTCACATGTTTGTATTTTTGTCACTTTTTGTTGTGCACTCACTGTTAATGTTCTTGTTTTTTTGATACCTTTAGTGCAGCTTATTTTGTGTGTATAGTACCATATCTGAACACATTCAGACACCTCCAGTTAGTGAATGCGAGTCTAGCTCAAATAAGGAACACACCTCACTACTACTCCTTACTACTCCTTCTAAGCTGTATCAACCTGCCTCAAGAAGCTTTTGCGTTCCCATTTACTTGTATGGGAGAAAATAAGTTCTGATTTAAAGAAAAGCACATCCACATGGCTCCTTTGGAAAACTCCAGTTGATGTAGAATTGGATACAAGTCTGATATATTTACCTTAATTCTCCTCACCATTGAAGTATATGTGTCGCATCTCAGATCATGTCTTCTCCTTCTAAAACATGAATTGAAAAGATTGCATGGGCATGGCTCTGATGTAAGCCTTATGACTAACGCTGTTGGCCATCTGTTCTATGTGTTTATTCTCTGTTTCCTGAAAAGAACTGAAACATTTTGGGTTGTAGTTTTTTTTTTTCTGTAGCATCAAAATGTTTATTTTATTTAGTTTTTTTAATTAAAAGAACTTGACCAATTTCAAGTAGAGTACTTATCAACACTCTCTACATTACTACATGAAAAAGTGTTGGATGTGGATCAACAACTTTACTGAATGATTTCTTGAAAAGAGCTTTACAATATGAATTGTTCTCTCAATGTGTTAACTAGATTGAATGTACCCATAACTGAAATCAGCTAACATTTCTCTGGAAAAATAGCTAAGCCCTTCATATGCCTTGAGTCTCAGCTGTATATCTGTACATCTGCAGTGTAAGATCCAAGGCACTGCTGCCTCTGCCTGTAAATCTCATGAGATTTGGAGAGCTGCTCATTGTTCTCCTTGCTAAAGAGGGGTTTTTTGCCTAAAGTCCTGCAGCGCAAGAATCTTCTTACTTCTGCATCTTTTATTCCGTGGACCAGTGCTTTCCCCACCTCTCCTTCTGCTTCTTGAAGATTTAACCACTAGTCATCAGCATGTGCACAGGGTGTGCCTGGGCACACTCTAATCACCCTGTGCGGTGCTGATTCCCCCTGCTTCCTGGTGCCCCCTGTCTCCCTCTTGCAGTGCTGCCAGCTTCCCTCCTCTCCTCTCCCGCCTGCTGCTGCGGGGGATAACTCAGGATGGATGAATGAATGAACACAGTGAGTGATCTGTACCAATCGTACATGTGTTCATTTTTTTTTTTCAGTTTACTGTGCTTCAGTTTGTGAATGAAGAGGAAGCTGCTCAGCACAGAGCACTTTCCATTTGTTCACTGTCCAGTGCAGCTGAGGCTGCAGAGAAAGGGACTGTTGAAGCTCTGTCCTCAGTCCCTTTCTGTCTGTTTAGACCTTTAATTTCTCACCTAAGCCCCCCAACGAGGCTCCTAAAAAAATGTAAAAATAATAATAATAAAAAAAATTCTAAACAATAATAATAATAATAATTAATAAATAAATTAAATTGTAAAAAATAATAAAAATAAAAACTACTGACACCGTTCACTGCCCTACTGACACCAACCTCTGCTCTACTGACACTGTCCACTGCTCTGCTGATATACATGCTTGTGTGTTTGTGCTCTGGGGTGCAAACCCCAATGTAATAGACTGCGTACACCAATGGAGGGGACAGAGGAACATCCATTCCTCAATCTCCTCTACAGTGAATGAAGCCAGAAGCGACAATTATTTTGTCACTTTTCGTTTCAGAGGTGTCATTCCTTGGCTGTTACAGCTGCTAACCAAGCATAATCTGTGTTTGGTTAGCTGCTTTGGAGTGCAGGGCAGACATTAGGGTTCCAATATCTCCAGAAAGAGTACCTGTCACCTGCCCAATGCTATCACATGGGTGATGATTAACTGCTTTGTGATAGCAATAAAATTAAATAAAAAATGTTTAAAACAATTATAAAATTCACCGTAACCCCCCGTTGCCCTGCACATACCCACATATGCAAACACATGCACAGGTTAAGCAGACCGCGATTGTACCACACATGTGAGGTATTGCCAGTAATGCCATAGTAAGAGCAATAATTCTAGCACCATAGCTCACAGTTAACTCTTAGCAGTAAGAGCTTTCAGTGCGTCACCGGTGGAGATTTTTGGGTACCATCGTTTCTGCAATATCACAGGGGCATCAATTTTAAGCCCTGACATGTTTGGTATTTATTTACTCAACGCAGCCCCATCTTTTATATTTTAACAAAAATGGGGTATTTATTGTTTGTGTTTGCACTAAAATTCATGGTATTATATTTTTTTCCCTGAAACTATGTATTTGATAAACAGTTGTGCAAATATCATGCAACATAAAAAATTGTAACCACTACCTTTTTATTCTACCAGGCTTCTGCTTTCAGAAAATATATAATGTTCTGCGTGGGTTTTAAGTAATTTTATGGCCAAAAATGCATATTTTTACAAAAAATGAAAAAAATGCTCTAGAGCTGAATTGGTTAATTGCCTGCTGAAATGCAAAAGCAATGTGTTGTTTTTCTGGAGAAGGGCTTCTTGTCTGAATCTTCTTTGAATAAAATGCTCTTCAAATGCAGATTTAAGATTGGCAAGTATCGTGTGGGAGGTTGTATTTGGGAAATTAAGGCTTATTGTTATTTGGGAAAAATGTTTTCCCCCGAAAGCAAAGATATACATGGGTAGATCTATACACAATAGTTTAGATATGTCAGGCCACAAATAAATATCTTTTTTGGCCAACTTTAAAAATTTGCATTGTTTATTTGATGTCCCTAGACGTACAAGGTCAGTATTTTAACAACCTTGCTTTTGGGCTTGGAGTGCTGAATGCCTAAATTAAGTGTAACTCATATGTAGATACTTTAGCTTTTTAGCTCTTTTTCATTTTGTAGCTTGCTTGAAGCATAACACAATTAGTATATTTTGGTTCAGGCATCTTTGTGGCACCACATCTATTCTCAGTCAAGAGTTATAGCTCTATGCCTTCTTTTCTTCCCAAATAAGTAAAGCATTCTCATATGTAATAAACAAAAGAGTATGCCTTTAGCAGCTCTCTTGTTTACTCCTGGAAGTGATATTAACCACATGAGCTCCGGAAGATTTTACCCTCTTCATGACAGATCATTTTTTGCTATTCAACACTGTGCTAATTTAACTGGCAATTGCTTGGTCATGCAACACTGTACACAAAAGAAATGAATATAATTTTTTTTCACACGAATAGAGCTTTCTTGTGATGCTATTTGACGACCACTGTGTTTTTTTTATTTTTATTATTAAAATTTAAAAAAAGACAGAAAATGTAAAAAATATACAGTATCTCACAAAAGTGAGTACACCCCTCACATTTTTGTAAATATTTTATTAATTCTTTGAGAGGTTGTCTTTGGGAAATAGACATATGAGTGCTGCCAGCATTGCAGCAGAGGTTGAAGGGGTGGGGGGTCAGCCTGTCAGTGAACAGACCATATGCCGCACACTGCATCAAATTGGTCTGCATTGCTGTCATCCCAAAAGGAAGCCTCTTCTAAAGATGATGCACAAGAAAGCCCGCAAACAGTTTGCTGAAGCAGACTAAGGACTTCGATTACTGGAACCATGTCCTGTGGTCTGATGAGACCAAGATAAACTTATTTGGTTCAGAAGGTGTCAATCGTGTGTGGCGACAACCAGGTGAGGAGAAGGGATGAGCCGAACACCCCCCGGTTCGGTTTGCGGCAGAACATGCGAACAGACAAAAAATTTGTGCGAACATGCGAACACCGTTAAAGTCTATATGACTCGAACGTGAAAAATCAAAAGTGCTAATTTTAAAGGCTAATATGCAAGTTATTGTCTTAAAAAGTGTTTGGGGACCCGGGTCCTGCCCCAGGGGACATGTATCAATGCAAAAAACACTGTAAAGCCTCACAGATACTCTTGTTAAGCGCAGGAACGGGCCCTGCTGTGAAATATTAGATCAAAAATTGTAATTACATGTCCCTGTTAAACAGGGGCAGAAAAAATGGGCCTTAGGTGGTGGTGGCACAACACTGTAAAGCCTCACAGACACTCTTGTTGAGCGCAGGAACGGGCCCTGCTGTGAAATATTAGATCAAAAATTGTAATTACGCGCCCCTGTTAAACAGGGGCAGAAAAATTGGGCCTTAGGCGATGGTGGTGGTGGCACAACACTGTAAAGCCTTACAGATACAGTGGGACAAAAAAGTATTTAGTCAGCCACCAATTGTGCAAGTTCTCCCACTTAAAAAGATGAGAGAGGCCTGTAATTGTCATCATAGGTATACCTCAACTATGAGAGACAAAATGTGGAAACAAATCCAGACAATCACATTGTCTGATTTTTGAAAGATTTTATTTGCAAATTATGGTGGAAAATAAGTATTTGGTCACCTACAAACAAGCAAGATTTCTGGCTCTCACAGACCTGTATCTTCTTCTTTAAGAGGCTCCTCTGTCCTCCACTCATTACCTGTATTAATGGAACCTGTTTGAACTTGTTATCAGTATAAAAGACACCTGTCCACAACCTCAAACAGTCACACTCCAAACTCCACTATGGTGAAGACCAAAGAGCTGTCGAAGGACACCAGAAACAAAATTGTAGACCTGCACCAGGCTGGGAAGACTGAATCTGCAAAAGGCAAGCAGCTTGGTGTGAAGAAATCAACTGTGGGAACAATAATTAGAAAATGGAAGACATACAAAACCACTGATAATCTCCTTAGATCTGGGGCTCCATGCAAGATCTCACCCCGTGGGGTCAAAATGATCACAAGAACGGTGAGCAAAAATCCCAGAACCACACGGGGTGAATGACCTGCAGAGAGCTGAGACCAACGTAAAAAAAGGCTACCATCAGTAACACACTATGCCGCCAGGGACTCAGATCCTGCAGTGCCAGACGTGTCCCCCTGCTTAAGCCAGTACATGTCTGAGGTTTGCTAGAGAGCATTTGGGTGATCCAGAAGAGGATTGGGAGAATGTCATATGGTCAGATGAAACCAAAGTAGAACTGTTTGGTAGAAACACAACTCGTCGTGTTTGAAGGAGAGAGAATGCTGAGTTGCAACCAAAGAACACCATACCTACTGTGAAGCATGGGGGTGGCAACATCATGCTTTGGGGCTGTTTCTCTGCAAAGGGAACAGGACGACTGATCCGTGTACATGAAAGAATGAATGGGGCCATGTATCGTGAGATTTTGAGTGCAAACCTCCTCCCATCAGCAAGGGCATTGAAGATGAAATGTGGCCGTGTCTTTCAGCATGACAATGATCCCAAACACACCGCACGGGCAAAGAAGGAGTGGCTTCGTAAGAGGCATTTCAAGGTCCTGGAGTGGCCTAGCCAGTCTCCAGATCTCAACCCAATAGAAAACCTTTGGAGGGAATTGAAAGTCCGTGTTGCCCATCGACAGCCCCAAAACATCAATGCTCTAGAGGAGATCTGCATGGAGGAATGCGCCAACATACCAGCAACAGTGTGTGACAACCTTGTGAAGACTTACATAAAACGTTTGACCTCTGTCATTGCCAAGAAAGGATATATAACAAAGTATTGAGACGAACTTTTGATATTGACATAATACTTATTTTCCACCATAATTTGCAAATAAATTCTTTCAAAAAATCAGACAATGTGATTGTCTGAATTTGTTTCCGCATTTTGTCTCTCATAGTTGAGATATACCTATGATGGCAATTACAGGCCTCTCTCATCTTTTTAAGTGGGAGAACTTGCGCAATTGGTGGCTGACTAAATACTTTTTTGCCCCACTGTACACTTGTTGAGCGCAGGAACGGGCCCTGCTGTGAAATATTGGCTCAAAAAATGGAATTACATGCCCCTGTTAAACAGGGGCAGAAAAATTGGGCCTTAGGCAGTGGTGGTGGTGCCACAACACTGTAACCCCTCACAAATTCTCTTGTTGAGCGCAGGAATGGGACCTGCTGTGAAATATTAGAGCAAAAATTGTAATTACATGCCCCTGTTAAACAGGTGCAGAAAAAATTGGGCCTTAGGCGGTGGTGGTGGTGGTGGCACAACACTGTAAAGCCTCACAGATACTCTTGTTGAGCGCAGGAATGAGCCCTGCTGTTAAATATTTGATCAAAAATTGTAGTTACACGTCCCTGTTAAACAGGGGCAGAAAAATTGGGCCTTAGGCAGTGGTGGTGGTGCCACAACATTGCAACCCCTCAGATACTCTTGTTGAGCGCAGGGAACGAGCCCTGCTGTTAAATATTTGATCAAAAATTGTAATTACACGCCCCTGTTAAACAGGGGCAGAAAAATTGGGCCTTAGGCGGTGGTGCCACAACACTGCAACCCCTCACAGATACTCTTGTTGAGCGCAGGAACAAGCCCTGCTGTTAAATATTTGATCAAAAATTGTAATTACACGCCCCTGTTAAACAGGGGCAAAAAATTGGGCCTTAGGCAGTGGTGGTGGTGCCCTGAACCAAAAATATTCTTAGAAGCTATCATCATGAAGATTGAGGAGGAATAGGATAGTCACTCAGCATAATAGGATAGTCACTCAGCATATGCAGTCTTCAAGTGATCCCACATCCATAGAAAAATCAATCGGTTACATCAGCATCAGGTGCTTGGTAGGATTATGAATGTGAGCCGATCAACAGTCTGTGGACAGGCGCAGTCTGTGATCGGTTACAAAGCCTCCAGCAGCACTGAATGTGTGTTCAGAAAGAACGCTGGATGCAGGACAGGCCAGGAGCTCAATTGCATATTGAGCATATTGAGCAAGCTTTGGCCAGTAGTCCATCCTCAAGACCCCGTAACCCAGTGGATGTTCTGTTGGAAAGGTCTCCAAGTCTGATCTTGCCCCTAGATATTCCTGCACCATGTAATTCAGACACTAGCTATGGTAACTGGAACCGATAAGACCTTGGCGCTGAGGACGGAAGAAATGTCTGAAAGCATCGGTCAGCCGGCCACCTTCTCCACCGCTCTTTCTGTGACTGAACAAAGCCTCATCGACACGTTGTCCAGTATCAGGAAATTGTACCTGCTCAAGAACTGCTGCACCACCAAATTCAGGGTTTGAGCCAAACAGGGAACATGGGTCAAGTGTTCCTGTCGGAGGGCGGAGAGGAGGTTTGTGCCATTGTCGCATACAACCATTCCTGGCTGAAGCTGGCGTGGCGTCAACCACCTCTGAGCCTGCCCCTGCAGAGCTGCCAGAATCTCTGCCCCAGTGTGGCTCCTGTCCCCTAAGCAGACCAATTCAAGCACCGCATGGCATCTTTTTGCCTGAGTGCTTGCGTAGCCCCTTGAATGCCTATGGAGCACTGCTGGTTCAGAGGACAAATCTGCAGAGGACAAGGCCATAAAGGAAGAAGAAGAGGAGGGGGTGGAGGAGAGAGCTGTGGCAGAATCACCACTACTAGCATTTTGGAAGTGTGGTGGCGGAACAAGCTCCAACAATACTGAACCCTGTCCTGCATCCTTCCCAGCTGCCAGTAGAGTTTCCCAGTGCACCATGAAAGAAAGGTAACGTCCCTATCCATTCCTACTGGACCATGGGTCAGCGGTAATATGCACCTTACTGCTGACCGCCCTGTCCAACGAGGCCAAGACATTGCCTTCCACATGCTGGTAGAGAGCCGGAATGGCCTTCCGTGAAAAGAAATGGCGTTTGGGAACCTGCCACTGAGTTACCGCACATTCCACAAATTCACGAAAGGGGGCAGAGTCTACCAGCTGAAAAGGCAGCAGTTGCAGTGCTAGCAATTTGGCCAAGCTAGCATCAGATGCTGAGCATGTGGATGAATGGGACCAAATTTCTTTCGATGATTTAGCAACTGGGGTAGGGAAATTTGCCTGCTAAAATCGGATGTTGGTGTACTGCTAGCAGATTGGTCGCAAGTACTTGGGACAACTATTTCTATACCTTCATTCCTCTCAGTGCAGGTTTCAAGGAGAGGTCCACCTTGTTCTTTGATGTGGGTCTTTTAAGTGCTGTTGTCAATGGACTGCATGGGAGGTCGTCATATGTCTGGTCAAGCATGTGGTGCCCAAGTGGCTGCTGTTTTTGCCACGCTTGATACGCTTCAGATATATGTTGCAAACAGCAGCGGTGCAATCTGCTGCACACGTGTCAAAAAATCTGAAATCCGCTGCACACGTGTCAAAAAAGGCCCACACCAAAGAACTTTTCAAAATATGCGGGGAGTCAGCAGTGCCCTGCACCTGCTTAGCTCTGTGGTGTGATGGAATAGGGTGGCTGCCCTTAAGCTGCCCCCTGGAGGGCATCCTGCCTCGTTGGAGATGTGCCTCTCTTCTATCAGGCACCCAAGTAGAGTCAGTGACCTCATCATCCCCTCCCTCCTCGTCACTGGAGCAAACTTGGCAGTATGCTGCAGCTGGGGGAACATGACTGCCAGTTTCTTGACCTTCTTGGGCACCCCCTCTCTCTAGGCTCACGTTACTCCCTTCCTCAACCTGGGTACCATCATCGGAGCCTTCCAATCGCTGCGCATCCTCCTTCAGCATGTACCCGACACTGTGGTCGAATAGTTCGGGGGACTCCTCCGTGCATGATGGTGGGGCTAGGGAAGGAGTGACTGTTGACATGGAGCCGATGGACTAGGCCCCTTTCCCCTTTGGCAGCTGCATTGGCAGGCAAACTACTCTGAGCCTAGGTGACAGAGGATGAGGAGGATGAGGACGGCTTTGTTATCCATTCCACCAACTCTTCTGCATGTTGTGGCTCAATAACACGGCCAGCTGCAGAAAAAAAGGACAAGCCTGCCCCACGGCCACGTGCTGAGGATGCACCGTGTCCATGACCAGCACTGTCGACTGTAGACACAGAGCCTGCTTGCCCTCTTTTAGTGGCCTGAGAGTGTCTGCCTCTCCTTGGTGGCCTTCCGGACATGCTGTAAATTTTGTTTAGCAAAACCACACTTCACTGTATTGTGTAGTGTGTAGAACACCAGAAAACTAGTAGCAACTGCACTAGGGGTGCACGGTACTTTGTACACCAACAAAAGTGTAATAACAACTATGGGTGCACCCTATGTATTGTGTACTGTGTACACCACCAGAAAAGTAGTAGCAACTGCACTAGGGGTGCACGGTTTTGTGTACACCACCAGAAGTCTAATAGCGACTATGGGTACACTGTATGTATTGTGTACTGTGTACACCACCAGAAAAGTAGCAGCGACTGCACTATGGGTGCACGGTACTGTGTACACCAACAGAAGTGTAATAACAACTATGGGTGTACTGTATGTATTGTGTACACCACCAGAAAAGTAGTTGCAAATGCAGTAGGGGTGAACGGTATTGTGTATACCACCAGAAGTATAATAGCAACTATGGGTGCACTGTATGTATTGTGTACTGTGTACACCACCAGAAAAGTAGTAGCAACTGCACTATGGGTGCACGGTACTGTGTACACCAACAGAAGTTTAATAACAACTATGGGTGCACTGTATGTATTGTGTACACCACCAGAAAAGTAGTAGCAACTGCACTATGGGTGCATGCACGGTACTGTGTACACCGCCTGAAGTATATTTGAAAAAGTACACCAGGAATGGCCTGCAGTCAGATATAGGCTTGGCTACACTGGATGCAGTGTACATATATAAATATATATATATACACACGAGACTGTCTGTATATATATTAACCGGTTCAATACAGGGCATTTTCACCCCCTTCCTTCCCAGACCAATTTTTAGTTTTCAGCGCTGTCGCACTTTAAACGACAATTGCGCGGTCGTGCAATGTTGTACCCAAACAAAATTGACGTCCTTTTTTCCCCCACAAATAGAGCTTTCTTTTGGTGGTATTTGATCACCTCTGCGGTTTTTATTTTTTGCGCTATAAACAAAAGAAGAGCGACAATTTTGAAAAAAACACAATATTTTTTACTTTTTGCTATAATAAATATCCCATTTTTTAAAAAAAAAAACAAATTTTTTCCTCAGTTTTGGCCGATACGTATTCTTCTACATATTTTTGGTAAAAAAAATCACAATAAGCGTATATTGATTGGTTTGCGCAAAAGTTATAGCGTCTACAAAATATGGGATAGATTTATGGCATTTTAAAAAAATATATATATATTTTTTTTTTTTTAACTAGTAATAGTGGCGATCGCAATTTTTTTTCACGACTGCGACATTATGGCGGACACATTGGACACTTTTGACACATTTTTGGGACCATTCACATTTATACAGCGATCAATGCTATAAAATTGCATTGATTACTGTGTAAATGTGACAGGCAGTGAAGGGGTTAACCACTGGGGGGCGGGGAGGGGTTAAATGTGTTTCCTAAGGAATGCTTCTAACTGTAGGGGGAGGGGACGCTCAAGGGGAGGAGACCGATCAGTGTTCCTCCGTTCTGGGAACACAGATCGCTCTCCTCTGAGCTGACAGGATGTGGATCTCTGTGTTTACACACAGAGATCCATGGTCCGGCCCGGTTAACGGGCAATCGCGGGTGCCCGGCGGCTGGGAATCCCAGGATGTCATATGACGTCCACCCAGGATGGGAGATCCCATCTGTGGATGTCATATGTACATACGCGGGTAGGGAAGTGGTTAAATACACTGCAGCTAACTGAATAACCTGCCTGCCTGAAGTATATTACAAAAAGTACACCAGGAATGGCCTGCAGTCAGATATAGCTAAACTGGATGCAGTGGATATATATATATATATATATATATATATATATATATATATATATATACCGTATATATATATATATATATACAAGACTGTCTATATATATATATATATATATATATATATATATATATATATATATATATATATATATCAAATACACTGCAGCTAACTGAATAACCTGCCTGCCTGAAGTATATTAGAAAAAGTACACCAGGAATGGCCTGCAGTCAGATATAGCTAAACTGGATGCAGTGTGTGTGTATATATATATATATATTTATATATATATATATATATATATATATATATATATACACGAGACTGTCTGTATATATCTATATATATGTATATATATATATCTCTATATAACAGCCATGGAGACATTATCTCAGTACAACTCATTTGTCTGTATTTATGCTAAAAGTTTTACTGTGGATGTCGTTAATGGATATGGAAAACTTTTCAAGTTTTCTGTTAATGCATCTAATAACAATATTACAATATTGTTACAATATAACAATAACAATATTTCTGTATGTATGTGTGTGTATATCAAAAAATGCAAAAAACCGCGCTATAAAGTGATTTGAACAATAGTCCGACTGTGAAGTCTCACATAAAGAATAAATAGTCCCAAGTAAGATCCAAAAGGAAGGAAGATAAGTTTGTGACATAAACTTCATCCAAAAAGAAACAGTGATAACGGACACAGTTTGCGGAACCCACCAATAGGTATTGCGTACACACTCCCGTCCTCAATCGAAGCACGCCCCTCCCAGACGCGTTTCGTCATACGTTGACGTTCTCAATGGGGTTCTTTTCCTAATAAATCCATATTACGCAGTATTACACTATTGGCTCTTTCATTACGCTATATTTTTGTCATATATTTTTTCGGACCATACTCTGTGGACCCACGGGACGAGGGCGTCCTTCCTGCTTCATCTGGATTGTTCATCTAAAGGCCCAGGCTGGGTTTAAGCCACTCGCCCTTTTTTGGCTTACTTCTGGTAAGCGCAATATATATTGGTGTGTTCCGCAAACTGTGTCCGTTATCACTGTTTCTTTTTGGATGAAGTTTATGTCACAAACCTATCTTCCTTCCTTTTGGATCTTAATTGGGACTATTTATTCTTTATATGAGACTTCACAGTCGGACTATTGTTCAAATCACTTTATAGCGCGGTTTTTTGCATTTTTTGATTTATTTTGGTGGGCCACACTTATAACCGCAGCTTGTTTTTTCTTCTTCCAAGCGCAGTCTTTTTCTTTATTATGTGTGTGTATATATTCTCTCTCTCTCTCTCTCTTCATCACATGTGACAGAGGTCTTGAAACACCTCATGGTGAAGGGATAACCTCTGGAATCCAAATTTTGATGACTGAGAAAGTCTGTCTGAAAATTGTACACACCTGGAAAGCGCACGGAGTACAGGGCTGGAACATGAAGCTGCACCCAAGCCAGAATTTGCTCAGTTTCTCTCTAAGCTGCAAGACTTCTGGTTCCTCCTTGATGGTTGATGTATGCCACTACTATGGCACTGACTGAATCCAGGTTGGATAACCTTCTGCAGTTGAGAGGTCCAGCATAATAGGGGCAACGGAATCCCTCTGAGCTCCAAAATACTGATTGGGAGACAAGCTTCCTTTGATGATCCAGTACCCTGGGACTCCTCCTGCTCCTTACTGTGAAGGCCAGTTATGGGTGTGGGCGGTGGCCAGTGTTTTGTTACTGGGACTCCTCCTCAGCCTGACTGGCTGGCATCTGTTGAGAGAAACATCCAGGCCAATTGGAGGAATGATTTTTCAAACCTGTAACCCATCATGCTGGGACAAGCCTGGTTTTACATGTTAAAAGGTTTGTGATGGTCCAGGGACTGAGCCTCCCTGTCCCACACAGCCAAAATGTTAAGTTGCAATGATATCAAGTGAAATAGGGTATACAGTACTGCCTCGAAGGAGACTACCAATAGGCCGAGAACCTTCAAAAGTGGAGGGTTGGTCAGCTCCTGACCTGCAGAGTCCTAACAAGGGGCAAGCAGGTCTGGAGTTTGTTTTTAGGAGGAAAACCTTGGACAGGGCCATATTCAGGACCAGGCCCAGACGCTCAAACTGATTAAATCACGATACCTTCTGGAGACTCAGGATCCACCTGAATCTTTACAGGGCGTGGAAATTCTATTGGTCATTGGCTAACAGAAACAACATTTGTCTCTCAGGACAAAAAAAGGATATTTTGGGGATTTTAAATGTGTATTATCTCTCACAAAAAAACAAAAATCAATTCACAACCATATGAAAATCCAATATTTTATTAGTGCTTTACCAATAATCGATTGGTCACATTAAAAAGAGAAAATGTTCCATATTATAACAAAACATATAAAATGTATATCCCTTATAAACTAACCACATATAGAAGGTGGACAAAGCAGAAGGTGGACAAAGCAGAATGTCTTTTTGTGCTAGCAGATCACAGCAAAAGTGTGGAGACAGTGTGCTTCAGCCAAGATTCTAAGTATCTATTGTCTGCAGTTTAGGACAGTTTTGCCATCTTGTGGAAAGTGCAGACAGGTCAAAAACTGAAAGTTTTCAGTGGACATAAGGACACCATCATTTGCAGCACTTTTTCAACAGACAGTTCATGCATTAGTAAAGCAAAGAATGGTCACTAAAGGAGTGAATCTGGATACTGCCGCACAGTGGCAAACACTGTGAAAGTGGAATGACCCTTTGAGGAGTGAATATTTTCGGTGAGTGCAATACCTTAGGGGGCACTATAAGAAGCACCAGTACAAAGGATACATGCCAGAAGAGCACCTGTCACTTTCTTGCAAAAGACTTTGTGTTATAAAAGGACTGTGATTATTAAATTGTTCACCAAAACACCAGTCACTTTAAATAAGATTGCACATTCAGTCACATTTATGAATTATCACATTGCAATTAGCTGCATTTAGCACCAGTCACTTTATTTATTTTTTCAAGTTTGCACAATATATGGTATAGTATATAAGATCACTGGTTAGAGTGCATCATTGGAGCACTCAGATTTCTGGTATAGCATTGCCTTTTAAAACAGCGCCACACCTACTGTCTCAATCCATTTAACCTCATATAAGCCTATCCACAGCATAATATTACTCATACATAATGTATAATATACATATGAAAAAATGTTGGCTATGAGGGAGCTAGCGCCATGGTGAAATCCTGAGGTGTAGTGGACAGAACAAAGAGAGGGGCGACAAATTAGTTATGTTGCAAGCTCACAGCAAAATGTAGGTATCGTTGATATGCCAGGAAAGTGGTGACAAGCAAGTAGGCATTCTTGATGTCCACAGGGGTCAGCTTCCCAGAAGCAGGGAAGCAATTACCACAGTTCCATATAGAACATTTGTACTTGGAGAAAAGTATTGAGGACCTTCAGATCCAGAGATTCAGAATAGGGCAGATACCTCCTTTTGCCTTGAAGACTGTGAACAGGTTTGATTAGGAGTTTTAGAACTCCTCTCTTCTTAGGGCAGAGTTTGACCCCCTTCAAGAGCAGCATGGAGGTCCACTAGTCTTTTTGGGGATGCTGGCAAGTTTGACAATAAATTTGGGGCGTTGATAAGAGCCCCCCCCCCACCATTGAGAGGAGGACTTGACGGTGGAACTGGAGGATTTGAGGGATCATAATTGACGGCAGAACTAAGTTTCAGTCTTTTCATTGGACTTGGAGGCCTGGGTAATAAAAGGAATGCTTCTTAAGTTCAGAAGTAGAATGTTTGCCAGGAAGTTTTTCTTTCTTTTTCTGGAAAAAGGTAATATTGTTCCAGGAGGAATTTTCCATTCCCAAGGGCAAAGGGTTCTATGCATGTGTGCTGAAAAGAGGCCCATTCTGAATATTCGGTGAATAATATTCCCTAGTCTGTCAACACAACAGAGCAAGGCCACAAGCAAGAGGACAGAGAGGTCCACCAGGATAGAAACAGGATCCTTAGACATCTCCTTGGACCAGACAGCCGAGGTCTGGCAAATGGACATGGCCACAATGGGGAGTTGCAGAGCAGAGCCTGCAAAAGAAAAAGAAAGACCTTAGAAAGGTTCTCCAATCTTTTTTCCACAGGATTTTTAAACACTGGACCCACACCTAGGAAAGTCCACTTTTTATGAACTCCTCTTCAGTAGAATATGGCTGAGCAAAGCATTTGGGAAGGGAGTGAAGATTGTTTCAGGATTAGGCCAGTTTCTGCACAAATGAGTTGCAAAAGTGAGTGTACAGAAAATGTTTTGGTGGCTGGGGACACTTTAAAGAACCTGGGCTGGTGACCTTTGGCATGGCTGGCACAGGTTGCTCCAGGTAAGCACCAAAATGTTATCTTTAAGTTTGGAATATAAAGTATGTCAGTAGCTGCTCATGTACCTTATTCTCAAAAACAGACAAGGTACAGTCTTCTCAACTGAATGTGTAAAAGCAGCTGCATATAGAGGAAATGATGTGCTGCGGTGCACTGTGTTTTGTACTTTGCTGTACATTGCATTAGGGTGACATTCACAATGAATGGTACCACATTGCATTAAACATAGAGCATTGCCATTTGTTACGGGAACTAGTTTTAGCACGCACTGCACAGCACACAAATGTGAATTGATCCTCAGTCATTTCAGAAATATAGTGTACATTATTTTTTTGTATTTATGCGTAAAGAGGTATACAATTGCTAGTGCACTAATGGCATAAATTATTGTAAGTGGACATACAGGGTCTGCTTTTAAACATGGCTCTCGACCATTTAGTTTTAATGTACATTCATCAAATGGTCAGTTTTGTTTTACTTTTCTGGTGGTATTTATGTGACTGTACGATATACCTTTAATATGTTTTTTTCCACCATTGAGCAATCTAAAGTAGAACTGAAGGCAATTTTTTTTTTCTCATTTTGGATAAAGGAAGAAAGGGTTTACTTGTTTCCTATTGGGGAGATTTCCCTTCATTTCTGTCCCATAACCACAACAGGGAGTGAGAGGAAATCCCTCCAAAGTGAGGTAATTCCTGGTAGTCACTAGGGTCAGAAGGACTAGTATTCTCGTTTGGAAGATTTTCCCACTATTCCTGTTCTGGTGACCACTCAAAATTGAGTCTAACTGGACAATTAGAGAGAGTTAATCTCCCCAACGGGTACACAGACAGCAATAAAAACCTGATAGGTGTTCTAATCCCTCTCCACTCTATTCAAAACTAGAAAAAAATGTGCCTTTAGTTATACTTTAAGAAAAAAAGGGAACTTGTTCTTTTAAAGCTGAAGTTCAGCCTTACCCTCAGTCTGGCACAGTTTTACAGGCTCCTCTCCTGTACTGAAATTGCTTACATAATCACACGTGGCAAACAGTAATTTCTTCAAAAGAGAAAAGGGTATAGATCAATCAAAAAGGTACTGTTCAATTCTTGCGAGGTATAAAATGAACCTACAAGGAATGTTTTTTTTTCTAGACAAAAACTGGAATTTTCCATGATTCATACGTGTCAGACATCCTTTACATGTCCTTCTAAGTAGCATATACATTTTTTACTTGTTCGTGGCTTAATTGACCTTGGTTCCCAACTTGTGGCAATTATTGAGCAGACTTTGGGCCCCAGAAGCAACTAGTCAGAGTTTTCATTGCCTATTCCATGGAACTCTCTAGAAATTACAACAAAATGCAGATCCAGGCCATGCCCTGATTCAGGATCCTGGAACGCTTGTTGCTGCTGGAACACAGTGTCTGCCAAGTTTCTATGTAGCTTGCCTTCCAGAGAGACAGCAGAACAGGACACAGAGCAGGACACAATTAAGTATGAGTTGAACTGCCTCTCGACCACCACGAATGGAAGGGGGGTCATTCTCTGCTCGTGAACGCCTGGAAAGGAGGGTGGATCTACCTGACCACCAATACATGGGGGGGGGTGTCTTCCACAGACCACCAATGCCTAGGAGGGGGGGAGGGCAGTGGAATTTCTATCTCACTGCTGCCCGCTAATGCCAAGGGGGGAAGGTGGCATCTTATTACTACTGACCACCTGGGGGGAAGGAAGGGGGCAGGGGCGGCCTGTCCATTAAGGGCGCACGGGCGCCACCCCCTCTATCTTGCCACCCCCTATAGGGTTAATGGATAGATTCATGCATAGCATAGCGTAGCCGTGGCCACCCCCTTTTCAGGCGTCTTTCAGGACACCGGTTGCCTGAATTACAGCGGCGGGCTTTTTTTTTTAAGTACCTGATTAGAGCCATGGGCTTTAATAGGCTTCAAAATAGGGTGGACTCGGAGTGCAGAGCATTGCGTTCGGAGCCCACCCAGGTGTGTTAGAAAAGCAAATGAATATTTGCTTTTCTAACACTGAATCGCCTCTCCGCCAATCAGGAATCGTGGATCTGTTACGCCTAGAAGGAGAGGAGGAGACGCACGGCAGAAGCCACCGTGATCTCAGAAGAGAAGAGGACACAGAAGATGCTGCCAGATGCCCACCGCAGCCTGTCCCCCTGCCTGATGTGCTCGCCAATCCCCGATGTGCCCACCAATCCCCGATGTGCTCGCTGATCCCTGCCGCCTATGGGCGTTTGTTCCATTAAACCAATGCTAGGATATTTGATTCTTCCTTTCACAAACACAGATTCTTAGGAGAATTCTTCCTCCAACAGATTTTTTCACTCTGTTTTCACCCGGTGATCTGGCCAGTAACACACCTAGATGACTGAGCACAGGGGCAGATTTGGACAGCAACATTGCCAATCTTGGGGATGGGAGTGTTGGATTTACTAGCAGATTTAAATACAGTAACAAAATGAAGCAGAACTCCAGCTATTTTTTTTATAACCTGTTATAGCAAACAGTTTTTTTTTCCTCTTGGGATAAAGATTTTACATAAATAATAAAAAAATTATAATTTTAGGCACCCCCATCAGTGTTAAATGTCTGTCTCATCCCTGTGACTGCAAGAAAACTTTTCTGTTGAAAAACAACAGACATACTGGTCAGATCACCAGAAGTAAATAGAAGAAAGAAAGCCTAAAAAAGAAAACGAATGCAGCCATCGCATCTAGGAATTGATAGGTTGGACTCCTATCCTGGCAAAAAAAGGATATCCAGCTAATCTCTCAGGTATATTCAGGTGAGACAAAATCCTTCTCCGCATTACATAGTTTGGTCTTTTTTCTTTTAACTATCTGCAGTTAAGCCACACGCTTCCATCCCAAGCAGTACATACTAGGATGACCTTAGAAGACCCTCGGTTTACTGGGAATGTTTTGACAGCAACGAACATAAAGGGTATGATTTCTTGCATTTATATTACTCTTTTAGCACAAATAGAAGACCCCGTTAAGTTGCTCTGTAGATGGCAATGCGAGAATGGTATAGGCCACCTGGATGGCGAGAAATGGGAAGCTTTTTAAGCGTCCACTCCTCTTCTATTCATCTTGGCATCCTCAATTATTCTTTCTATACCTGGTTTATAGGATGCCTGTAAAATTATTTAAATGGGCAAGACGAGACTCTTCTATCTATCCAATAAGGAAGAAGCTCGTTCATCACATACTGTATGTTCTGGAGATTTCCAAAACTCTTTAGATATTGAAAAGCTGTTATTACTACCATTTCCTCAGTTTATGATACCCCACTACCTCAGGACCCCACAGTCTCCTGGGTGCTCTAGACTTTGAGCTATATACACTACCAGTATATATAGCTATCTTACACCTCCTTTATGTAGCTCACAAACAGATAGCCCAGCTATGGCTCCCCCCCAATGTCATTCAACAGTGGATCACACAGATTAAAGCCTCGTACACACGGTTTGATTGTTGTACAACCGAGCATCTGATTTTTGTCAAAAGGGCGTGTGCAGGATTTTGTCTAGCATACTAACTATCCGCAAATTGTCGTTTGACAAACACGAACGTAGTGACGTACTATGAGAGTATAAAGAGGAAGTTAATTTCTCAAGCGCCACCCTTTGGGCTCCTTCTGCTAATTTCGTGTTAGTAGAAGTTTGGTGAGCATTGACTCGCGATTTTCAGATCGTACATAACAAATACCTTTTAAAATACGTTTGGCATAACTACACGCAAAGCAGCTTCATTATTATCCCATTAAAGAGGATGAGAATGTGCGCTGCATTTCGACATTTCATCAATTGCAGCGTCACGAATATTAATTCTAGATTATGAACGGTAGTTTACAAGACCGAATTCTTCCGACTCGTTCCTTGATTCTGAGCATGCGTGTTTGTACTTTCGACTTTTGTGTGACGATTTCTGTACTGACCATTCGAAAATCAGATGTTGAGTTTACATCCGACAAAAATTTTATAGCCTGCACATTTAGCTTTTGTCTGACGAAAAAGTCAAATCGGCTGTCGAAAGCACCGTACTAACGATCAGAAAATCCGCAGATAGCTCGTCTTACGAGTTTTCCCTTCTGATTTTCGTATCGTATATACAAGGCCTGACTCAATCTTAATCCAAGAAACATTTGCTATCAACACCAAAATGCCCCTATAAAATTCTCTAATATTTAGCAGTCATGGCTGGATAACCTGTGCCTGGCTCTCCTTCAACTAATTAGAGACAAGCTTCTCCAGATCTAACTTGCCAATACACCGCAGAACGAGTATGGTACTTATAGAGAGTCTCTGAAGAGCACGAATCACATGGATATGTGTCTTTCTTTTTCTTTTCCTAATACCATAGATACATATGCTGTACGATTTTTGCACTATTCACAGGATCGTAAGATAGACTTGTACACCTGCCATGGAGTATTTTTTTTTTGTTGGTAGCTAGGGCTTTGGACTCTTGCTATAACAAGGATTTTTGCAGGCTTTCAAAAAAAGTCAGAGTCAACTGAAGCATGGTCAATCTACTCTGACAAGCAAATGGTTACTTTTGGCAACACTAGCCATAACTTTATTTTACTCATTTACATAGAACTGAAAATTTTTACTGAATCACTCACATCAGGCATTGTCCCACAAAATTATGTCCGTACCATAGTCATACACGTGCAGATACTGTAAGGTCATTTTTAGATAATAGATAAAGCCAATCAACTCAGCAGTAAGCATTAGAGAATCCCAAGGCATCACACTTGGACTTTTAGAGGACATTATCATTATTCTTTATGGAAATTTTGCCCAAGATCCTGAAGCTACATATAGTAAACAACAGTATCATGTAATGGCTGCCATCCAGACCAGCATCTGGGATCATCAGGGGTGCCACACTGCATCCCGTATTTTGCACAGTGCCATGCGTTTCCATAGTGCAGACAGGTCAGTCAGCAGCACCATGGAAACACAAGATGCCAATTCAGAGCGGACGGTATTTAGGGTCACCCCAGCATTCAGAGCTAGACAGAACTCCACCCCCACTCCTGTTCACTGGCATGCTGCTGCAGCTGCGCTGTGTTGAAGATTACAAGGTAGGACCCTGATGTGAAGGAAAGTGCAGGACTCTGATGTGAAAGTTAGGGGCTTAGGAGTTAGATTTTAAAGGGGGGCTGAGGACTCTGAGGAGAAGAGGGGGAGATTGAGGATTCTGTTGTAAAAGAGGAACTAAGGTAATCCTCCTCTGTCTATACCTGCTCCACCTTCTGATCACTGGTATGCTGTTGCAACTGCGCTATGTTGAAGATCACAAAGTAGGACCCAGATGTAAAGGGTAGAGGTGGGACTCTTGGGATGCAAAAATGTGTGTGTGTGTGTGTGTGTGTGGAGGGGGGAGGGGGGGCGACGACACTGAGGACTCTGATGTGAAAGTGGTGTGTGTTGGGGGCGGTGGGGAGGGGGGCGTAGGAACTCTGATTTAAAAGAGGGAGAATGAGAACACCATGTGAAATTAAGGGAGATTCTGATGTGAAATTGGAAGACCAAAGAATCTGATGTGGAATGGGGAGGGAACTGGCTGGGGACTCAGATGTGAAAAGGGGGGCTGGGGACAGAGGACTCTGATGTGAAAAGGGGGCTTCTAATATGATCAGAGGGAGCCCATTTTAAATTGGAATGCCTCAAGATTTTGCAAAAAGCTTGAGAAACACTGCTCTAGACATCATTACTTTTCAGCCATACGTAAATTCTTTAACATCTTAATATTGTAACAATCAAACTGGGAATAGAAAGCTCTCCATAAGAAAAATATTAAAATGAACACATGTTGCATTCACACTGAAACAAAGCCTACCTTCCCTGTGATTCTGCTTTCCACCTTTGCATTCTTGTTCGTCTAACTAGCTGACCCTCTGGCTAAATCCAGTTACAGTATCCTTATTTTCTGAATGACCCTATATACAAGGTATGAGTCTGCAAAAATGCTGGCAAAAAATTTCTAGGTTGGAAGTACCACTGCAGGCTCAGTCACACACACTGAAGGCAGAAAGGAGAGATGCAAAGTAAAAAGAGTGTGGCAAAAAAGCTTTAGTTTTACCCAGAAGCAGTTTAAAAAGGCTCATGAATCTAGCAAGAGTTGATCTTAACCACTTGACCTCTGGAAGGTTTTACCCCCTTCATAACCAGTGCATTTTTTGCTATTCAGCACTGTGCTACTTTAACTGGCAGTTGCTCGGTCATGCAACACTGTACGCAAATGAAATTTAATTTTAAATATATATATATATATATATGAGTTTTTACACAAAGAGAGCTTTCTTTTGGTGGTATTTGATTACTACTGGGTTTTTATTTTTTATTATATAATTGAAAAAAAAAAAACATTTTTAAAACAATATTTTCTACTTCCTGGCCTTAAAATGCTATGGCCTGCCCACAATGCTACATTAACCACTTGCTGCCTGCTAACAGTACATTTACTGCTGGCGGGCGACTCACCCAGGCATGGCAACGTACTGGTACCTCGCATCGATCTTTCAGATTTATGGGTGCACACCCCCTGCTGCTCGTGTGGTATTGGACACACCCAATCACAGCACAGATCTATGTGCATTAGTAAACATAACACAGATCTGGCTGTTTTTTTCTACCTGATTTCACTCACCTTTCAGAGCTGAAATCAGGAAGAAAAGCCAGCTGGTCTGTAAGTAAGTAAAATCAGCACACATATACTTGTTAGGCACACAGTAAACCCTTTGATTGCCCTCCTGAACACCCCTGTCACCCAGCCAGTGCCATTAGTACAGTGTTAGTGTACAATATGATCACTGATCGCTCTATTAGTGTCACCTGCAATGTCAGATAGTGTCAGTTAGTCAGTTAGCATCCCTTCTAACCAGTGTCAGTTAGTCCCTGATTGCCCGCCACACTATAAGTAGCTGATCACCGCCACTACTAGTATATTATCTGTCCGGGTCTGTATCCTAGTCATGGTCCGAACTATACTAGTGTCCCCAATAGTATAGTGTCCCCAAAAATGTTGTGTTAGCAGGATCAGCCTTGATCACTGCCAGCACTTGCAACATTTAGCAGAATACATTTTGGCCTAAATTTATGAAGACATTTGCTTTTATTGGATATGTTTTATAACAGAAATTAGAAAATATTGTTTTTCTGTCTTTTTTCATTTATATAATAAAAAATAAAAAACCCAGAGGTGATCAAATACCACCAAAAAAAGCTCTCTTTGTGTAAATAAACGATATCAATTTAATTTGCGTACAGCATTACTGAGCAATTGCCAGTCAAAGTAGCACAGTGCAGAATAGCAAAAAATGGGCTGGTCATGAAGGATGTAAAGCCTTCCGGTGGTCCAGTGGTTAAGTTAAAAGCAAATATCAACTTTCCTTACAAGTCAAGCTAGCCCTGTGGCATCCTACATCATGAGGCTCCCAAATAAGCCCTAAAGTGATGAGAACCTCCTTGACCAAAAAGAAGGAAACCCATAGTGGAGCCATGGTTGACTTGCACAGGGAAAGTTGAGATTTGCATATGAAATTAATTGTCTGTATCTCTGGATCTGCTTATCATTTTGACATACAGTTTTAACTGAAGGCAATCTCTGTTCATGCAATTTTTCAAGGGATGTTAACTTCCCAAGTACATAACAGGTTCACTTTTTAGCATTCATGATGGCATACTCATCAAAGACATAGGTTTTAGTTATTCCATTTCTAGGTTGTTAAGGGGACATTCATACTGCATATTTAGTGCATAGGTACATTCTGCGTTCTACCTTATTTGTAAAGTAATTTGGTTTTTTAATCAATAGGTTGTCTCATGTGATAATCCACACTTACTCCCTTGTCCAGAATCTGAACCAGCATCACAATATACAGTATGGATCCATAATATACAGAAGGGAGCTGTTTAATTGATTGGTTTAACATGTTATGACCTCCCACTTAGTTCAAGTACCCAAACAGCTGCAGCAAGCCCTAAATCTTTGGTAGGATTTAGAGCAGTCGTGCATTTAGAAAAAGAGCCTGACGTTCATTTACAGTAAAACTCACAGTTTCTCCCTAGGAGCAGCATTGGTCATTAGAAAGAGGGGAGACAACGGCAGGTTAGGGAGCATGTAACAGACTGGGGGAGTTGGTGAGAAGACAGCAAGAAAGTTGGTAGATGGACAGAAGAGATGGGAAATGAGAGACATGTAGGGAGTAGCTGGTGAATAGGCTAGTCTTAAACAGTTTCAAGATTAGCAGGGCAGCAGGATGGTTTACAAGGATGCTGGTAACGAAGTCTTAAAACATTCAACACTGGAGGGAAAACCAAATTACAGTATAACCCCATTCCTGCTTGAGAAGCTGTTTGATTCCTTTTTGTCTTGCATGTCAGTGATTCAGGCAATATCTGTAAGTTTTTCATAACAAAAAAACGTAATTAAAGCAATCAAATTTATATGTGTATATATGTGAATCTTGGAGAGGGTATTTCCTAGGTTAAAAGGCATTGACAGTACCAAAAGCAGAAACAATAAATTCAATTAAATTAATTGTAAAAGGTGGTATAGGGGACTTTTTCTTAGGTACCGTTAAAATGTATCTATAACACAAAGCTTTTTTTGCATAGAGGTTTAACATTTCTGTATTTGTTCCCAATGGGTAGATTGCCCTCTCTATGTAATCTGGTGACCCTTGTCACCAAGACAGAAAATGATGAGAAATCCAAAGTGTTACAGTTGTCACAAGAATAGGTGAGAAGTATTCTAATAGGCACACCTGTTCCAGTGACTACCGGCTATGAATGGATTTGTTCTTGCTCCACTCACTTCCTGTTGTGTTCCTGGGATAGGAAGTAAAGATAAATCCCCCCAATAGGACACAGACAACAAGCTAAAGAAATACATTGAACATAAGCATGTTCTAAAGAGGTTTTCCAAAAACAAATTGACTATAGATACACTTTAAGAGGTGTATGCTCAGGATGGTTGATTATTTTACACCATTCACAAAGGAAAACACTTCAGTACTAGCATCTTTTAGTAGACATGCACTAGTGTACATTTGCAAATTGATTTAGAATTCACAATATTTTCTGTTTCCATTGTGCTTTTGCATTGACTAAAACACAAAAAAAAATGCATTTAGTTGAAGTAAAAGCGTATTTAACCTCATATTAATTAGACAAATAGATGTATACCATAAGTATTATCACAAAAAATAATGGTTGTTCTGTGAGTTATCATCACCCATCAATATATTGTATAGACATGGGCAGTTACAATATGAAAATGTTAGGACTCCTAGCAATTATTATTAATCCAAATAGTTTTTCTGCTACAATATTTTCTTTGATTGGTTCTATGATTTACATCACATTGTTCATGTTTGTCATTATAGCACTGCACATTGGACAGAAGGTGACATGTTCACTACTTTTAATTGCATCTTATACTCTTTGATTGTGTATAAAGCAAAATATTTTATAACGGTGTATGACAGGCTTTTAAATAAGAAATTGGGGCAGGCGATGTCATAGGTAGATTAACAGTAGTAGATCAAAGATAAAACGTATTTGACAAATTTATTTGATAATTACCAAGTTTGTAGAATATAACAATGTGGGATGCAGAGTTGAAAAAACTACAGTCCGTCCTCTGAAACCTGCAGCCTTTACTGAATCCTAAGTTCACCTAGCAACAATGTTCGCTCTTTTAAGACCACTTATATACTGTATATTTTGCCATCCTTCTCTGAACATGGGTGAAAGGATTGGAATATAAGTCATTAGGGATTAGGCAGTGAGCCTTAGTAATGAGGAACAGAATTGGCCTAAATACCGGTACTTTTTTTAATCACATCTGTCCTCTAGTAGCTTGCACCACTGCATTCTTTTAACACTACATGCCACTAGAAGTAATGACTGAGCCAGGTAGAGCTAAATAGTTAATATCTCTAGAAAAAGCAGGCATACAATGATTATAAACAAACTCATATTAAATACGAATAGAAGAGACAAATTTTAAACTCCTTTACAACCATAATTGTGTGGTCATGAGTTTGCCCCAGAGATGTTGCTGGTGCTCTTTTGAAATGTGTGGGCAGTGAAACTATAGGCATGATTTAAGAACCTGTAGTAGAATAATCCTTGAACTTCAAAACCTACACGCAATAGCTACCTAACTCATATGTCACAGTTGATGCACTGATCCAAAAGAAGATTCCTATAAGAGAGGCAAGCATATGAAGAGATTGTGTGCTATATGAAGACCGCAGACCTCACCTGTCTACAGTGCTATTTTAGAGAAAAGATACAGTTTGAGTAGAGGAAGCTGGAACTGCAAGCTTCTCCCTGACTTCCAAGTCTGAAATGTTATTATTGTAAAATAGGGTGCTAAATTATTTATGCATTTAAGCTTACTATGGAAATGCTGAATAGAAATCAGTTTTTCCTTCTAGGATTATCTATTTTATCCAGCTCGCCAAAAGCAATGGTCATTTGTAACAAAGATCTATTGCTGGTTCTTTTGTCAACAAGTAGTAGAACATGAATAGAAGGGATTTTTATTGCTATGGATATGTAAAAGAGGAGGAAGGAGTGAAAGGAGGAATGGAAAGAGAAAGGGAGGAAGGTAGGAAGGAAGGGAGGAGGGAAGGAGGAAGGAAGGATGGATGGAAAAGGGATTTTTTTTGGCAAACAGGTATAGGATCCCCTGCAACAAAAGAAATAAAGACTGGCCACTTTTGAATTTTCCAGGCTGTGCCCAAGCTTGTGTTCTACAATCCCATTTATTCCTATGGGCTTCTGAACTTGTACTCAGATGTAAATAGGAATTAGGCTCCTAGCACCCAACCTACAGCCCTTTAGAACCCACCATGCAGCCATTGGGCTCCTGCAGACATAGTCTGGGTTTCCCATGTGTAGGGTAGGTGTTAGGACAGGTGGGTAGGTGGGTAGGTGTTAGGACAGTTAGATAAATGTTATGGGGCGTACACTTTTCGGCTACAAAAGTCCGACGGACGCCGACGGACCAAATCCGGCGGACAATCCGATTGTGTGTGGCCTTCCCTGGACTTTTCCAGTCGCAACTCTGACAGACTTTAGATTTGGAACATGCTTCAAATCTTTACGTCGTAACTCCGCCGGACCCAGAAATCCGCTCGTCTTTATGCTAGTCCGACGGACAAAAACTCACGCTAGGGCAGCTATTGGCTACTGGCTATCAACTTCCTTATTTTAGTCCGGTGTACGTCATCACGTACGAATCCGTCGGACTTTTGTGTGATCGTGTGTAAGCAAGTCCGGTCGTTAGAAAGTCTGTTGAAATTCCGCCGCAAGTCCGCCAAAAGTCCGTCGAAAGTTTGTCGGACGGGCTGTCGGACTTTTGTAGCCGAAAAGTCCGACCGTGTGTACGCCCCATTAGAGTGTGTTTTTGATCAATTTAGTTGCCACACTGTAGGCAGTGTGGCTGTAAATGTGTATGTATGTAAAAGCATAGTTTGGTCTTACTGTATCCAGTGGATTGTGATTGCTTAGTTAGGCCTGATCTGTGTGCTCTGCTGCTGCCAGTCTGCTGGATAGCTCCCTCTGTATTCAGGCAACTTGAGAAGTTTCTGGATGATAGGTGTGAAGCTATGCAGATGGCAGTATGAATTGTTGATACAGCCCTGGCCTATCACAGAGAAGCAGGCTCTGATGGCATGCTGGGAGACTGTATTTATTCAGGGAGCACACAGAGCTCTGGGTCTTGTCCCTCTCAGGCATGAGGCCTCAGGTGAGTGAACTGAGGGAGGAATGCTGAGACATTGAAAGATCTTGGGAACCTTGCCTTTTAGCTACCCTTCTGGTCCCTAGTTATAGTCATCTGTGGGTCCGTTAAATGGTACACCAACTGGTGTCCTGAAGAGCTCTGTCCAGATATTTGCCCACATAAAAAGCACTTTGCTCTAGTGTAAACTGAAGTCTACTGTTTGTTACAAGCTCTGACTTCACTAAAGCTTGCTCAGAAAGGAAAATCAAGTCCTCAGTTGTAAATGGTTCTTATTCTTAGAGTATCCCACCACTAACCTCATCCCTATCCAAGTTCTCCAAAAATAAAAACAACAAAAACAAAATCCCCTAGACTGGTCTTTAGAGAATGAGTGAATGAGCCTTTTGTGTGCCTGGCTGCGTGGCAGAAGTTGGGAAGACCTGGACAAATAATTCCTGCGGCTCCTACGGTAGTAGCACTACACATATTTTGGTGCTTACTTAATTCAGTGAAGTAAAAATATTTTTTAGATCAGTTTCAAGTAGTAAAATAGTTTGGTTTAATTCTTTCACAGTATTTCACTTTCTTGTGCTGCCATCCCTATCCATGTTTTTTTCTTTCACTGATCTTTTATAATGGATCTTGCTGAAAGAAATAACAAATGTGGCACAATGTAGCTGTGGGGTACACAAATGGGGGACCATTGATTTGTAAAGGGACAGTAATGGCCATGATCTTTATGAGTCTCGTGTCTATCAGTGTCTCCTGAAGCATATCCCCAGTCCAACAAGTACTATAGCTTTTTTTGCAGTTTCTGACCCAGTCTCTTGTAGAATCCACGTCGTCTTTGACTATCTTCTGTTGCATGCTTGCAGTCCCTGACAGTAACATCACATTCAATTAATAATATCTGCAGCCCTTTGGTAATGTCAGGGGCCGCACTTGAAGTCCCCTATATCATGAAAGCTGACCATGCAGTGATATCTTACTTGACAGGGGACAGGAAAATATAGAACTGGAAGTGAAGCGGGGGACGAAGGGCACCCTGATCAGTGGCACACCAATGTGCATGAAGGGGGTGCAGTCCGCTCCGGGTGTGGACTCAGCTGGGGATGCCAGTTGACATTTCTTCATTAGGGGTGCAGTGCCATGCAACTCAATCTCTTTCGCTGCACCACCATGAAGGTCAAATGAAGAAATGTCAGCCAGCACCCCTAGCTGAGTCCGCAACTGCTGCTTTGTGGCAGCAGTGCAGCAGAGGCTTATATGAGAGCTGGGCTTCCAGTATAATTCTTTCCACAGCTGTGAAGCAAAGCATCATGACTGTGGCATGTGTATACCCCCAGCTACTGCCTCAGCAGCTGGAAAGGGGTTACTGGTTGGTTGGCTGTAAATGCATGGCTCAGCTGCTGGGTTTTATCACAACCCCCCCACCCATAACCTCACGTGTGAACAAGCCCTTCAATTCTTACTTGTGGTACAATCATTAAATAATATTTTGTGGGTAAAAGGACTGTGGTATATGTAAGCTGAGTGAAGGGGGGAGTAGGCTCAGGTTTTATTTAACTATGCTCGTTTAATCCCCTCCCACTGTTAGCACAAATTGGCCACACCCACAATTCAGGGCAACGCCCATAGCACCCTGCTTTATTTTGTCTTACCAATTGTGTAAAAAAGAATTATTGTCCCGGTTGCCAGATGTGCTAGGTATGCCACTGACCCTAATGTAAATATAATTGCGCAAAAAATCCAGTTACTCTTTAAATAGAATGTGAAGTGATTTTGTATATATTTTCATTATTTATTAAGGTCAAATCTTTTTTTTTTCTAGGAATATGAGATGTATCAATAGTGCCTATTAACCAGGTAGGACTTTTGAGTGCACAGCATATGCTCTAAAAAAACCTTCAAAACGTCAAAAAAACCTCAATTCCTTTTCTAACACCATGGCCATCCTACCTATATAGCTTGCAAGATTTAGCTGTTATTATTACAGCCAGGCCATACACGGTACTTAAGAATTGTTGCAGTGGTTCCTGTTCAAATGATGTCTGCTAACAGCATTTTTAAGCTTAATTGATAAATATGTTGTAACAAGAATATTATTACAACATATTTATCAATTGTGTCTGCACATAGGGTCAGTTGTAAAAACTTAACAAATAAAAAGATTATTAATAAAGATAAAACTATTTCACCTCTATATTACCCCTAGTTAACCCTAATTAATCTTAAAAAAAGAAATATGCATGCTGCACTCCAAATTCTTTCACTTTACTGTTTATCAATAAGAGGTCACATCCTCCTCTGATGCACAGTCTGTTTATTTCATTGTAAAAGAAATCCTACTAAAATACTACTCAAAGCGGAGCTCCACCCAAAAGGGTAAGCTCTGCTTATCTGCTTCCTCCTCCCCCCCTCCGGTGCCACATTTGGCACCTTTTGGGGGGGGAGCGGATACCTGGTTTTGACAGGTACCCGCTCCCACTTCTGGGTGATCTTGCTGCAGCAAACTCATCCAGCAGTTCGGCCCCTCTCCTCCTTCCCCCTCCACCGGGCCATTCACAAAGCGCAGCGCACTTCGCGCATGCAAAGTAGGGAACCGGTTTCCCTTACAAGCATGTCGGAGGCAGCACCCGAGAGCAGATGTAAAAATCGGCTGGGGTGAAGGCACCGCTTGATTTCTGGACAGGTAAGTGCCCTTAAAAGTATTAAAAGTCAGCAGCTACAGTATTTATAGCTGCTGACTTTTAATTTTTTCTGAAGGAGCCTGGAGCTACGCTTTAAACTGAATTCACACTGTTGCATTGCAGTACCATGTGTGTTACTGCAACAAGCAATTATACATGTTGGTATGCTACAAAGCCTTTCATTCTGACATTACAGCGTACCACAACTCACAGTAACACGCTACCATGTGTTGTGGTGCAGTGTTTTTCAGAAATGGTTCATGCACCATCTTTGTGTGTTTTGGTGATTTAGGCTGGGTTCACACTGGTGCGACACGACAGCCGTCCTACTTTGGATCCGACTTTGCCCTGCGACATGAAGCCGGCATGTGTCTGACTTTCAATGAACGGGGATCCGACTTGGATCCCCGCCAATGTGTTTGGTATGAATCTTTAGGGGGAACTCTGCGCCAAATTTTAAATAAAAAACCGGCATGGGTTCCCCCTCCAAGAGCATACCAGGCCCTTGGGTCTGGTATGGACCTTAAGGGGAACCCCCTATGCCGAAAAAACGGCGTGGGGGTCCCCCCCAATCCATACCAGACCCTTATCCAAGCACGCAGCCCGGCCGGACAGGAATGGAGGTGGGGACGAGCGAGCGCCCCCCCTTCCTGAACCGTACCAGACCGCATGCCCTCAACATGGGGGGGTTGGTGCCTTGGGGGAGAGGGGCGCGCTGCGGGCCCCCCCACCCCAAAGCACCTTGTCCCCATGTTGATGAGGACAAGGGCCTCTTCCCGACAACCCTGGCCATCGGTTGTCGGGGTCTGCGGCGGAGGGCTTATCGGAATCCGGGAGCCCCCTTTAATAAGGGGGCCCCCAGATCCCGGCCCCCCACCCTATGTGAATGAGTATGGGGTACATGGTACCCCTACCCATTCACCTAGGGAAAAGTGTCAATAAAAAAAAACCACAGTATACAGGTTTCAAGATTAATTTATTGGGCAGCTCCGGGATCTTCTTCCGACTTCGGGGGGGAGGGGGTGTCTTCTTCCGACTTCTCCCGGTGTTCCGCCTCTTCTCCCGGGCCCTGCCGCTATCTTCTTCCAGCTCTATTGCCAGCCAGGGGCCCGGTCTGCTGCCGCTGTCTTGTCGCCGCTGTCTCGCCACTTCTTCTCTTCATCTCTTCTTCCGATGTTGACACGACGCTCTCTCCGGCTGTAATGCTCTCTGTGCGCTCTGCTCTGACTTATATAGGCGGTGACCCCGCCCCTTATGCCGTCACAGTCCCTGGGCATGCTGGGACTGTGACGGCATAAGGGGGTGGGGTCACCGCCTATATAAGTCAGAGCAGAGCGCACAGAGAGCATTACAGCCGGAGAGAGCGTCGTGTCAACATCGGAAGAAGAGAAGAGAAGAGGGCAGAAGGCAGAAGACCGAAGACCGGGCTCCTCCGCTATAGCAAAAGAGCGGCAAAAGAGCAGAAGATAGCGGAGGAGCCCGGCAGAAGACCTGGAGAGCGCGGAGAAGAACCGGAGAGACCCCCGAAGAGAAGAAGGCAGCAGACCGGGCTCCTCCGCTATAACAAAAGAGCAGAAGATAGCGCGGAGAAGAACCGGAGAGACCCCTGAAGTCGGAAGAAGACCCCCGGAGCTGTCTAATAAATCACTTTAAAAATCTGTGTAGTGTTTTTTTTTTAATTGACACTTTTTTCCCTAGGTGAATGGGTAGGGGTACGATGTACCCCATACTCATTCACATAGGGTGGGGGGCCAGGATCTGGGGGCCCCCTTATTAAAGGGGGCTCCCGGATTCCGATAAGCCCCCCGCCCGCAGACCCCGACAACCAACGGCCAGGGTTGTCGGGAAGAGGCCCTTGTCCTCATCAACATGGGGACAAGGTGCTTTGGGGTGGGGGGGCCCAGCAGGGTGCCCCCCATGCCCTAAAGCACCCCCCCATGTTGAGGGCATGCGGCCTGGTACGGTCCAGGAGGGGGGGGGCGCTCGCTCGTCCCCACCCCCATTCCTGACCGGCCGGGCTGCGTGCTTGGATAAGGGTCTGGTATGGATTGGGGGGGACCCCCATGCCATTTTTTCGGCATAGGGGGTTCCCCTCAAGGTCCATACCAGACCTAAGGGCCTGGTATGCTCTTGGGGGGGGGGGAACCCATGCCGGTTTTTTATTTAAAATTTGGCGCGGAGTTCCCCCTTAAGATCATCTGAGCACAAGTCGCGTGCCGAAGTCGGATCATGCGAGACGGCGATCCGACTTTGATCCGACTTCAATGATAGTCAATAGACTGAAGTAGGATCAAAGTCGGACCAAAGTAGTACAGGGAGCATTTCTAAAGTCGGAACGACTTGTGTCGGACCAGTTAGGACGGCTCCCATAGGGAAACATTGGATTTCACACGTCATGCGACATGAGCTCCCAATGTCGGAGCGTTTGTCGGACCAGTGTGAACCCAGCCTTAGGCAGCCCACGCAAATTAATGGGCTGCCCTAACATAACAGGTGTTAATGTGCTAATGTTATACCAGCAGGTGCTTTGCAGCTTACACATTGGGGTTGATTTACTAAAGGCAATTAGACTGTGCACTTTGCAAAGTGCAGTTGCACTCTGTAAGGGCAGTTGCTCCAGAGCTTAGTAAATGAAGTAAAGCTTCACTTTGCAAAGGATAACCCAATCACGTGCAAGGAAAAAAAAAAACATAATTTTTGCTTGCACATGATTGGCTGATGGAAGTCAGCAGAGCTCTTCCTCATTTACTAAGCTCTGGAGCAACTGCACTTTGCAAGTGCACAGTCTATTTGCCTTTAGCAAATCAACCCCATAATGTCAAGTGGTAGAGCCCTCGTGAAAGAAAAGGAAGGTTACTGTCTTTGGGCTTCTACATTTTATTTACATTATTTAAAATAGAATGATATCAATGTGTGTGGTTTTGCACAAAACCTGAAAAATATTCAGACCTGTCTGCAAGTAGAGAAACCTTATCTATCCAAAAAAATAATTTTGCTTAAAAATTTGCTTAAAAAAAAAAGGTGTAGTAGGGTGACTGTTCTTTTATCTGCCTCCTCCTGTAGTCCTTTGCAGGCAACTTGTAGCAGGTGGACCTGCTAAATCCTTCCTGAGCAGACAGCTCTGCTCTCTGCTCAGGCTATTGCAGCACAGTGAGAATGTCACCACTACTTTTACAGGATAAAATATGGGTTTGCAAAGGCATTGTAAGCACACAACGTGAATTTATATCCTAATACTATATCCCTTATAAGAAAATGGTGGAGAGATTCACACATCCATACATAAGGAAAGGCTGCGTGAGGAAAAGCTGTAACACAATAGAACAGGGACAAGTAGGGACCTCAGAACAAGAAGGGATCTTTTAATTCATACCATTGATTCAGATGTGTTATAACCACAATACAACCTGCCTGGTTACACATGTAAACATCCTGTCAGATGGAACAAGATCTTTCTTCCATAAATAGGTCCCATAAGGACCTCCGGACTTACAGTTTCCCACCTAGAGGAACTCCGTAGCTAGGTAACAGAGTGCTGTGTCTGCTGAACCTTCAGGAATATACAGAAAAAACAAGATGGATATTTCCTTCTGAGGAAGGAAAAATACTGCAGTTATGATCAGAACCCTCCCAGATGCAGTGATCCAGAAGACTTTGAGCATGGGATAGAAATAGTGTGGATACTAATGACGCCACCAATGCTGTCGAGCATAGGGAGGCAGACACTAGTCAATAACAGGTACTCAATTTCAAGATGAGAGACTGAACCACATATAAATGTCCCTATGATTTGGGAGAACTGTCTGTTTCATAAAACTAGACTAACAAGTAGGAAATTGGATACATCTAGTTAGAAAAAATATTTCTAGGTTGAAGGAAAGGGAAAAGGAACAATTCCTACCTTATCTAGAAACTATAGTACATGGGAGTTGTAAGACGAAGGACCGTTTTTGTACATTGCACACATTTCAGACTCTGTAAATCAAGAAAAGAATCAGAAAATACTGAGGGACAGTGTAAAAAGGGAGCATGTGAATGGAGTTCCCAATCAATCCCATAAATCCTAAAAGGGTATAAATGGGGTAGCATCAACTAACGTCAAAAAGTAGAGAGGAGAAGGCACGTGATATAATGGAACTGTCAGAATCTAGGATGCTGAATTAACTCAATATTGATCTGTTAGGCATTCCACAATGGGGAAGCTAGG
Organism: Lithobates septentrionalis; assembly: GCA_037952835.1. Classification (NCBI taxonomy): domain Eukaryota; kingdom Metazoa; phylum Chordata; class Amphibia; order Anura; family Ranidae; genus Lithobates; species Lithobates septentrionalis. The sequence goes on along the minus strand of JBBDGP010000671.1, from coordinate 1,843,804 downwards.
ATGAAAAGCAGTCCCTCATGACAGAGAAAGGCCAGAGGAGAGTAAACATTACAAGGGGTGTAATTATCCTAAATGTTAGACTCTTAAAAAAAGTGTGAGAGAAGGAAAGGGGTAGTATACCCCAAAATAAGCTTTAAACAACATGGGTAGACCAACGTCTTATGCCCCGTACACACGATAGGATTTTCCGACAACAAAATCCATGGTTTTTTTTCCGACAGAAGTTGGCTCAAACTTGTCTTGCCTACACACGGTCACACAAATCTTGGCGAAAATTCCAAACGTCAAGAACGCGGTGCCGTACAACACTTACGATGAGCCGAGAAAAATGAAGTTCAATAGCCAGTGCGGCTCTTCTGCTTGATTCCGAGCATGCGTGGAACTTTGTGCGTCGGAATTGTGTACACACGATTGGAATTTACGACAATGGATTTTGTTGTCATAAAATTTGAGATCCAGATCTCAAATTTTGTGTGTCGGAAATTCTGATGGAAAATTTCCGATGGAGCCTACACACGGTCGGAATTTCCGACAACAAACTCCCATCGAACATTTTCCGTCGGAAAATCCTATCATGTGTACAGGGCATTAGAGTGTGGGGAGCCTAAATAATCCGTGTGGTTTTGTACACTGGGTATAGAAAACCCAGAAGAGTAAGAAAACAACTGAAGCAGATACCTGGTTGTAGTATCTAGAGAAGAAGCTGCAGGTTAAGTCCGAGCATCCAAACCGCAAGGAAGAAATGCAGACTATGATCGCTTACAAGGCATTACAGGTGTAATGGGTGAAGATCTGGGCTCCTCTACCCTAGCTACATATCTACTGCGTGGAAGTAGGCAACAAAAATGTGAGGTCCAGTAGTATTAGAAATGCCACTGGCCAATGCATGGCCAAAGAGATGCCTTCCCTTAAAGTGTTTGGGGAATAAGGTGTTCTTTAAACGTATGCTCTACATCCCAAGCATGAAGCATGGTTTTACAAATCAAAGTAGCCGAACAGAGGACAAAAAGTTGTTCAACTGCCTATCAGTAAAATCCCTTAGGGTAGAGATGCCATCAACCTGAGTGGTGGTATATCTGCGTCCATAGAAGGAAGGGACCATTTACCAATACCAATTCCCTATCAAATAGAAAAAACGACATCACATTGTCACAAGGAAGTCATAATTGCATGGGATGTTCGCCGTCCTCAGAGGAACGTTTAGAGCTTCTGCAAGTAGATCACCCCATTATTTGTGCACAGACTAACACAAAATGAAAATAGTGGATATAAACGACCTGAAAGACACAGCACAAATCTTAGGTTCAGGCAAAAAAGTTAAAGAAGCTGTAGGTGAGGACAACTATTCAAAAACAGGGGTCTTCATATCTAGGTTACAGGCATCATATACTTCTGGGGATAACAATGAATCATCTCCAGAAACAGTAGGAGAGCAAGGGACAAGGTAACTCTGTGTAATGGGCTGTCCTGTGCAACATTTAAACAAATTTTGCATTGCTTATTGGTAAGCAGCTAGGCTCAAAGTCAGGCAAGGCCCTGTATACTCACAAACCCAAGCAGTTAGTACTGATGAGGGTCATAGTAGGCCAAGGTTATAAAGTCACTATAGGCAGACAATGGAACAGCCCGACCAGCCATACTCAATAAATCAGTGGTGAGAGACTGGGTCATGGTGAAAGGCAGTGCCGTTGCTCTAGAACTGGGAAGTGTTCTGCAGATTACCAATACATTGCACAGAGGACTGAGAAGTGCCATAAAGCAGACACCACCGCTCAAAAGTCACATATCAGAATATGTTAACTCCAATCAGTCTCGCTCAGAGAGTGAGACTGCAGAGACTGGGTAACAACAGAAGCTGTGTCACAGCTCTGGACCTAGAGAGCACTTTGCTGTTAGAAGGGTCTGGAAAGCTCCATTGTTTGGAAGGGTCTGGAGAGCTCTACAATGCAACGTGCTGTGTCTGAAGGTGACAGATTAGGTTATCTTCACCACATCCAGAGGCCTACTCACACAGGGAGTCAAAGACTGCGTTACACCAACTGTTGTACCACAGTGCTGAAACTGGAGAGAGCGTTGCGACTAACTGACACAGTACAGAAGCATCTGGAAGGCACCACAATACGGAGCACAGTTCCTAAAGGTCACAATCCAGGCTGGGCTTACTCACAGAAGGGGTCTTCAGAAACTGGGTCACACTACGGTTCTGGATCTGGAGAGTACGTTGCAGCTAACTAACATAGTACACTAAGACCAGGGAAGAACACACTGCAGAGCCCAAAGTTCAGATTCTGGGCTATCCAAACAATCTTTGGTCTAGCAGGTTCCTGGTCCAGCCTACAAATCTATTGCTAAAGGTACGCCAATCCCGATAGCTGCTGCATAGTGACCAGCTCACATCTTGTCTGAAGAGAAAAAAAACATTTGCTAAGTGCCAGGCATGTTGACAGAAAAGAAAATTTGTAAAAATAGTATATAGTAAGTTTTTCCCAGCAGAGCACAGCTAGAAGTATCCAACCTCCTAGGAAATGAAGATGATTAGGGGTGAGGCCATATGGGGGCTGGCTTAAGGTTGTTTTCAGATTGCTAGTATTCCCGCCCCTTGAAGGTGACAGTACAACCCAAATGTCCAAGAATTATTATACAGTGCCTTGAAAAAATATTCATACCCCTTGCAATTTTCTACATTTTGTCATGTGACAACCAAAAACTTAAATGTTTTTTATTGAAACTTTATGTGATAGAGCAACACAAAGTGGCACATAATTGTGAAGTGGAAGGAAAATGATAAATGGTTTTCAAATTTTTTTACAAATAAATATCTGAAAAGTCTGCGTGCATTTGTATCCAGCCACCCTGAGTCAATACTTTGTAGAACCACTTTTCGCTGCAATTACAGCTGCAAGTCTTTTTAGGTATATCGCTACCAGCTTTGAACATCTAGAGAGTGAAATTTTTGCCCATTCTTCTTTGCAAAATAACTCAAGCTCTGTCAGATTGGATGGAGAGCATCTGTGAACAGCTATTTTCAAGTCTTTCCACAGATTCTCAATTGGATTTAGGTCTGGACTTTGACTGGGCCATTCTAACACATGAAAATGCTTTGATCTAACTTATTTCATTTTAGTTCTGGCTGTATGTTTAGGGTCGAAGTCCTGCTGAAAGGTGAACCTCTGCCCCAGTCTCAAGTATTTTGCAGACTCTTAACAGGTTTTATTCTAAGATTGCCCTGTATTTGGCTCCAACCATCTTTCCATCAACTCTGACCAGTTTCCCTCTCCCTGCTCAAGGAAAGCACCCCCACAACATGATGCTGCCACCACCATGTTTCACGGTGGGGATGGTGTGTTCAGGGTGTTAGTTAGTGCAGTGTTAGTTTTCCGCCACACATAGCATTTTGCTTTTAGGCCAAAAAGTTCAATTTTGGTCTTTTCTGACCAGAGCACCTTCTTCCACATGTTTGCTGTGTCCCCCACATGGCTTCTCGCAAACTGCAAACGGGACTTCTTATGGCTTTCTTTCAACAATGGCTTTCTTCTTGCCTCTCTTCCATAAAGGCCAGATTTGTGGAGTGCAGGACTAATAGTTGTTCTGTGGACAGATTCTCCCACCTGAGCTGTGGATCTCTGCAGATCCTCCAGAGTTTCCATGGGCCTCTTGGCTGCTTCTCTCATTAATGCTCTTGGTAGGTTTGCAGTTTTGCTCTTTCCATTTTCGGATGATGGATTGAACAGTGCTCTGTGAGATGTTCAAAGCTTGGGATATTTTATTATTAATTTTATATTATTTTATAACCTAACCCTGTTTTAAACCTCGGAGGGCTTTACAGAACAGCTATATTTATACTGAGAATAAATTACACACAGGTGGACTCTATTTACTAATTAAGTGACTTCTGAGTTCTTAAGGCAATTGGTTCCACTAGATTTTAGTTGGGGGTATCAGAGTAAAGGGGCTGAATACAAATGAACGCCACGCTTTTCAGATATTTATTTGTAAAAAAGTTTTAAAACCATTTATCATTTTCCTTCCACTTCACAATTATGTGCCACTTTGTGTTGGTCTATCACATAAAATCCCAATAAAATACATTTACGTTTTTGGTTGTAAAATGACAAAATGTGGAAAATGTCAAGGGGTATGAATACTTTTTCAAGGCACTGTATTTCTGTGTCGATCAATGAATGATAAAATAAATTTGTTGCATGCAATAAATATGAATAAACATCAATTTAAATTAAATAGAGTGCATTCTGTTATGTTCTACTCCTTAAAACAGAGCTCTCTGGTGCTTCTTTAAAAGAAAAAAAGGCTGGTTCAGAAGTATGCACAATCCAATATAGCATGCATGTATTCATCAAAAAAATAATTGTACGTATACATTTTTATGATTGGACATGTAGATGCTTTTCAGTGCGGGTATGACAGTGAGCTTTATGTGCTGGAGATAAGTGAAAAGAGTATGTTCAAGAACAATATGCACAGCAGTGGAGTGCCGAAGGGTATGAACACAGCACTGTATACAGGAGAATGTGAAAATATGACAATGGGAATTATTTGCAAAAGAATGTTTAAGGTTTAATGGGGGGCAATGTGGGATGCAAGGTAGTGAGCACTATGTGCAAGAAAGAAATGTGGAGGGTATGATAGTAGATCTAGTGTTTGGTAGAAGTGGTGGTAAGAAAAGACCATGACAGCATTTACAATTTACAGACAGGGTGTGTAAGACATAGAGGGAATGAAGTGAAAAGTGTGGGTTGAAAAGTTAGAATAATAAGATTTTTGTCCTCACTGTAAAAGCCTTCTCTTGGAGTTCATTGAGGGACACGTGGTTCAAATTCAAACGAGACATTTGGGATGTCCAAAAGCAGTCCAACTGAGGGGTGGCGACACAACAAAAAAAAAGGCTAAACGACCCTCTAAAAAACTGTGAAAACTGCCTGCCTACAACTGAAAGAGCCACCTGAAAGACCTTACACTCAAAGCTGGCATCAGCTGAGGCCTGGGCATCCACGTAGAACTTAGAGAATGTGTGAACAGAAAATCGGGTGGAAGCCTTGCTAATCTTGGAAACAGTTGCCTGATGCTGAAAAGCCCAATAGGAACTCACTGATCTAGTAGAGTGCGACTTGACAGCAAAGGGCGGAGCCCAAGCCAACAATAATCATTAGCAAAGAAATTCTGACTAGTAAAAATGAGTCATCCATCCCCCTTTGAGACTAGCAAAAAACTGAGGCATGCTGGTAATGGGAGAGGTTTTACCGGGCTGGTCACTGTTTACTGTTTTTGTTTACCACTGTCTAAATCCTCCTGTGGGCAGCATATATACAGCCGTGGCCAAAAGTTTTGAGAATGACACAAATAATCATTTTCACAAAGTCTGCTGTGTCAGCTTTTATGATGCCAAGTGGAAAAACTCCAGAATGTTATGAAGAGTGATCATATGAATTGCAATTAATTGCAAAGTCTCTCTTTGCCATAAAAATGTACTTCCCATGAAAACATTTCCACTGCATTTGGGAAGGCTTTAGGATGCCCATGAGAGATCAGCAAGCACCAGGACCGTCTCCTACAGTTGATTCAGCTGCAGGATTGGGGCACCACCAGTGCAGAACTTGCACAGGAATGGCAGCAGGCAGGTGTGAGTTCATTTACACGCACAGTGAAGCGCAGACTTTTGGAGGATGGCCTGGTGTCAGGAAGGGCAGCAAAGAAGCCACTTCTCTCCAGGAAAAACATCAGAGACAGACTGATATCCTGCAAAAGGTACAGGGATTGGAATGCTGTGGACTGGGGTAAAGTCATTTTCTCTGATGAATCCCCTTTCCGATTGTTTGTGGCATCCGGAAAAAACCTTGTCTGGGGAAAAAAAGGTGAGCGCTACCATCAGTCCCGTGTCATGCCAACAGTAAAGCATCCTGAGACCATTTATGTCTCACCCAAGGGAGTGGGCTCACTTACAATTTTGCCTAAGAACACAGCCATGAATAAAGAAAGGTAGAAAAACATCCTCCAAGAGCAACTTCTCCCAACCATCCAAGTTTGGCGATGAACAATGCCTTTTCCAGCATGATGGAGCACCTTGCCATAAGGCAAAAGTGATAACTATGTGGCTTGGGAAACAAAACATTGAAATTTTGGGTCCATGGCCAGGAAACTCCCCAGACCCCAATCCCACAAAAAAAAACCTCACAAATTATGACAAACTCCTACCATTGGTTATGCAAGAATGGGCTGCCATCAGCCAGCATGTGGCCCAGAAGTTGATTGACAGCATGCCAAGGCGAATTGCAGAAGTCTTGAAAAAGTAGGGTCAACACTGCAAATATTGACTCTTTGCATAAACTTAATGTATTTGTCAATAAAACCCTTCGACACTTATGACATGCTTATAATTATACTTCAGTATACCATAGTAACTTCTGACAAAAAGATCTAAAAACACTGCAGCAGAAGACTTTGTAAAAATTAATATTTGGGTCATGCTCAAAACTATTGGCCGCGGCTGTATACCGTAAAACCCAAGTGTCTCTGAATCCTTTGTCCCTCAATGATCGAGAACAGGAGTCTCCAAACTTTTAAAACAAAGGGACTTGGTGGTCAGTGGGAGAAAAAAGGATCTATCATTGGTGTCAGTGGGAGGAATATAGCCCCATCTTTGGTGTCAGTGCGAGGAATAGTGCTTAAAAATTGGTGTCAATGGGAGAATTACTTCCCCATCTCTGGTGTCAGTGGGAGGAATAGCAACCCATTGTTGGTGTCAGTGGGAGGAATAGTGCCCCATCTTTGGAGTCAGTGGAAGGAATAGCGCCCTATCTTTGGAGTCAGTAGATGGAATGGTGCCCCATCTTTGGAGTCAGTGGAAGGAATAGTGCCCCATCTTTGGAGTCAGTGGAAGGAATAGTGCTCCGTCTTTGGTGTCAGCGGAAGGAATAGTGCCACGTATCAGTGGAAAGAATATTGCACCCAGGGCCACAGTTTGGAGACCCCTGATCAAGAAAGAAATATGTTTCAATTACCTGTCTTTTTTTATTGTCGTGACAGGGTCTATTTTTTAAGACATCAAAGGTCTATTGGAGCCCCAAGTCTTCAGTCCATCAAATACAAAAGAGGGACAGAAAGTTCTCCATCTGCACATGAGCCAGTTCAAAGCACAGGCAGCCTGAAAGCAAGAACCTGAAAAATCTCTGTGCTGGAAGTTTGACTGATCTCTGATGGCTGTGAATAAGTGTCTGTGTTCGGCGACGTGAGTGTGTGGTCCCAGTGTTATAACTATTACTACAAAGTCTGTGTACACCATAGAGGGCAAAGGATGCAAAGGGGGTTATATGGCAAAGACCAGTGAATGGTGAGGTGGATGGAGGAACCCTAAACAGCTGTCACAGCCACTAATCAACAAGGGTTTCCCAGCATGTCCCTTCAACAGAAGCCGATCAAAAGTATTGTGCTGTATAGGACAGGATATGATAGGATATGTAAGTGTGCCATATCATTTCTATACACATTTCTTCTTCTTTTTCTAGTGTATGCTGGAACAGCCTAGTCTGATTCATAAATGGCTTTTGGTTATCTAACAATAAATTAAGTGTGTTTAGAGAACTATTACTGCTGTTAGCATTATTGTGCTCTTTGAAGTGCGGGCTGGTATTCATTACGTGCCATTCAGGAGGGACCTGTCAGATGATTGAACTAATAAACGGAGTGCTGCAATACAGCATTTAAAACCAATTAATGGTGTAAATAACTTCAGGCAGCCCTGCGGATCTGATGGTTATGACTATCAAATATAGGGAAAAGCTTTTCTAGAGTATATACTCTGAAGTACAAAGAAATGCATACTGCACTATTTTTGTCATACCATAATGCAGTCTGCAGAGGTCCCAAATCATTGTCAACCTGTCAGCTGCATTCAAATGTAAGTCAGTATAAATCTTTGGTTAAAGTGCAAATGAAAAAATCACTGTACATTGACTCATGGATACTGCACCAAACTAGTTCATGGAAACCCTTGTAAATACTGCCTGAAATCTGATGCTATGCAACAAATACAAGCACCTAATCAGAAGTCTGCTTTCTTTTCTTTATCTACAATAGCTGTTGTGGAGGACGATGGAGGAGGTCGCTGAATTTAAACAATTCAACATCACTTCAGTTCCACATTCAATTTTAAGAACATTTTATGAAATGATATTAGTTTAAATAACCGAGATTGCTGTCTGCAGAGAGGTTGTTGGAAGCCATATTTAACTGTATCTATAAGGAGATGGAGATTTCCACTATTGTTAAAAAAAAATTATACAGCACAAGCCAGTTGTGATTTAATTGCATTACAGAATACCTTTCAATTTCAATCTGCAAACACTATAATATTCTAAGACTGTAAAAAAAAAAAAAGAAAAAAGCAAAGCAATAAGGCAATCTGGAGTGTTCTGCACCCAATTGGTGTATGGAATGCCCCCAGAAATGTAATTTCCTGATTGTGTGATTGGATTCATTTAAAATTTCACCTTTTTGAAAACACTGCAGGAAAAAACACAAGGGGGGGAGGAGCCTCTAAGTGCAGTATGTAAGCCAATTTATTAAAAACACTGTACAAGCAACTCAAATTTAGAAGAATAAAATACAGCATGTAGTGCGGTTATGATCCAAAGGGGGAGTCCATCAGATCGATCACAGGTATCACTGCTGCCTGCCGTGCGTGGGGCTTTGCTGAACACCGTTCGAGCTGGCCGCGGTGATGATGTACTTCAAAGCGAGGCCTGGAACGCTGGTGGAAGGCAGGCGCGGGGCTGTGACGTCACTGGAATGCGACGCGTTTCCTGAGCGTACGGGCTACGATGTCACGGTAGCTGCGCTCCTTCATCAAGCTACAGGTGGATCGTGGAGGCGACGAAGGGTCCTTTTATCTTGTGTGGGACGGGGGTAATAACCATATCCTCAACAGCCAAACTAAGGAACGTTGAACCAGGCACTAGTACCATACACATGGAAAGGGGAAGCCCAATATGGCTATTCCTATGTAAAGTCCACTTTAAGTGTAGGGGGCCAGTGTTACAGTGTTAAGGCCAAAGCTAGTAAATGTAACGACCATATCTCTCCAGACAGAGTGAATCTGACAGACTCATCATCACCGCGGCCGGCTCGAGCGGTGTTCAGCAAAGCCCCACGCACGGCAGGCAGCAGTGATACCTGTGATCGATCTGATGGACTCCCCCTTTGGATCATAACCGCACTACATGCTGTATTTTATTCTTCTAAATGTGAGTTGCTTGTACAGTGTTTTTAATAAATTGGCTTACATACTGCACTTAGAGGCTCCTCCCCCCCTTGTGTTTTTTCCTGCAGATTTTGGAGCTTGGTTTCAGCTCTTCCTGGAAGGCAGCCCTCTGTGTGGATTCTCCAATATCAGTTCGCTTTTTTCTATATAGACTTTTATGGACTATTTTAGTTTGCCACTAACATGATGGTAATATAAGGCTTCCAGTTTTTGCGCCTTTACTTGCTTGTTTTTGAAAACACTAAATGCATATGTTTTTGCAGGTAAAAAAAAAATGTGCATGTATTATTTTTTTTCCCAGGGGGTGCAATGTCAGGCTCCTACAGACTCTTCTACAGCTCTGTGTCTATACCTATGTAGGGGCTGTCACGGGGCAGGAGGGGCTAAAGGGGTTGTACTTGAACAGGCTACATGTTATACCCTAAACACAGGTGTAAAATGTGACATGTTCAAAAAGTGAACCTATCCTTTACATCACCTATATTATATATGCCAGTATTCCAGATAGTAAAAACCGGCATTTTACATGTGTATTTGATTGTTTTCAGGCCGTTGTGAGGATACAAGAAGATTGGTCATGTGACCTTTCTGTAACTTGCACTGTGCACACTTTCCCTACAGGAAGTTCAGGGAAGCTGCCTGAATGAGTGGAAACAAGCTGATATGTTTGTGGGAGGGTTTAATACTACTTTAAATGGTACATAAACCCTAAAAAAACTTTTTTTCAGTATGTTCAAGATCCAGCCTCACTGTTCGCAGCTTTCTTAAGAAAATCATTTTATGCTACACAGTCATTACCTGGAATTTCTGCCCATACCTTCCAACTTTCTGAGATAAGAAAAATGGACACCTTTTACTGTAAATTACTCTGTGTAGGCAAATACACATTCCTGCAATGAACCAGTTATGTTGAACATGATGAATTGCTATGCAAACAAATAATTGGTTTTACCCACAAGTGTTTTTTCTCACTACCAGTTGTTCTTTATACTGGCTTTTCAATTTCAAAATAAGGAATTCAATAATGTATTGGCTGGATGGAGGGCTTACAGCAGTTTAAAACTTCTAAATAATGTATTCATTATTGTGATCTATATGTCAAACGATAAAGAATGACAAAAAAGGAGGAAAGAGTGATTTGATTCCAAAAGAGGGGCAGTCTTTCCAAATCAGGAAGAGTTGGGAACTATGGGGGTTATTTATGAAAGGCAAATCCACTTTGCACTACAAGTGCAAACTACAAGTGCAAAGTGCATTGAACTTGCACTGAAAGTGCACTTGGAAGTGCAGTCTCTGTAAATCTAAAGGGGTAGATCTGAAATGAGGGGAATGCTGATTTTATCATCCAATCATGTGCAAGCTAAAATGCTGTTTTTTATTTTCCTTGCATGTCCCCCTCGGATCTACAGCGACTGCACTTCCAGTGCAATTTCAAGTGCACTTTGCACTTGTAGTTTGCACTTGTATTGCAAAGTGGATTTGATTTTCGTAAATAACCCCCCATGCCTGCCAGTAATAGCACTTCCTCTTACAGGCTGACATTGCCTCACATTTAGCGACAATGTTATTAGTCTCCTCTGCACACTCCTTTTGTTGGCCATTGTGCCGCCCTTTTGATAGACCAGATAGACAGCCCAATGGCTAATTAAAGTGGGAGTAAACTCCCTTGCATGTTTTTTACCTATAAGTATGCCTCTAATAAGGCTTACCTACAGGTACTGTAAGTACCTCCTAAACAAGCACCATTTAGGAGATATTTACTACACATGCAGCTGGTGATGTCACGGCGAATGCGCTCTGAAGCAACGGAATACCTGTGCCGTTCCTTCAGAGTCCTGTGCTGTAAATGGCCGTTCCGGCAGGCATGCGCAGAAGTGACATTATTGCAGCTCCAGCCACTTACACAGCCGGAGTCCGCAAACCTGGAAAGGAAGACCGGGTAAAGATAGAAGCGCCTTCAGCAGTGACATCGCGCCGCTGGAAGGCATACTAGCACATCATGACATTGCCTTGCAGGTTTAAAAAAAAACACCCAGCGGTTTACTACAGCTTAAAAAGAGTTTGTCAACAATGCTGCTTATTGACAGACAACAGCTTAGCATTGTCAGGCTGAAACAGGAAGTTTTGTTACTGGCAGAATCTCCAGGTGAAAAAAAACTTTGACACAAGATCACAAAAAAATGCTTCCTTAAGAAAACTGTATACCGTGAGGCATGATGCAATATATACCAAAAAATAGCTTTTTGGTTTATATACACATGGTAAAATAGCAGCAGCATAAAAAAAATTAAAAAAAAGAGAAAAAACATCATCTAGAAGAAGGCCTCAGTGCAAAGAAAAGATATTATTTGTTTTATATTTTGCTACCCAGCGAGCATTGTATTTATTCTTTAAAGCCCAAACTCTTCCACTAGAAAAAAAAAAACCTGTAGTGCAGAGAGACCTCACTACAAGGGTGTCTTTTTTCTGGGGGAATTGGGCTTTGAACTAAATAATTGTAATGATAAATATAGTCAAAACTCATTTCTTTAAGGTTCTCAAGGAATGGGGTTATATACTACTGAATAAAGTTTTTTCCTTTCTTACATATAATCTTCAAAATCATTCATTCTATATGGTAATTGTTATGCTTACAATGAAAACAAGGTTGGCATAATTTCAAAGACATTGTGCTATAGGTGAATATTTACATGCAGCCCAATTGCCAGAGACATCTTTTGCCTCCTATGTTTCCACCTTCGTTTTATTGTAGTAAGAGTGTGCTGCAATATGACAATGCTAAATATGGGTAAAGGTCATTTTAAACATGTGAAATAAGTCAAAATGGGTGGTAGGTCTACAGACACATGGCATTGTCATATGAATGAAGAACAGTTGGATTGCTGTTTGCTAGAAGCTTGATAGAGGTGACTTTTGATGGCATCTGATGTGGAAAGACAGAAAAGGACTATTTCAAACCCCAAAATTTAAACTTTCATAAATGTCATGTAGCCATACATGGAAGACAGGCAGAGACAGCAATTACATGGGACAAACAGCATAAGGGAGATGATCAGCAGCTGCATTTCCATGGTTAGTTTAAAATGATCGTACAAAATTATGTTTTTTTTTTTTTCTTTCTGAAATGTATAAACTCATTGGAAAGAAATTTTCCTTAGTGAGATGTAGGCAGATTCAAAAGGAAAAAACATGCTAAACGCATGCTGAACACAAGAAGGATTTGCTGCTCTATAAAATCTACAGCAGTAATCAATATAGGGGAGGGACTTACCTTTCACATACTCGGACTGTCCATGCTGCAATGATCCAGGATGAGATGCTGAAAACCAGAAGAACTGTACCCGGACAGATGGTCATAAGAGTCTTCATTACAAAGCGTGTGTTGAAATTGATCTTGTTGAGGGCGCCTATGCTCCTTGAAGATGCATCAGTGAAGAGCTTGCTGTGGAGGAGCATCACACGTCCAATTAGATAGAGCCTTAAGAACATAGGGATGGATAAGATGATGTCTATGTCGGCATTGGCTACAGAGGTGGTATAGAAGAAGGCCAGACGAGCTGTCCAGGTAAAAGAGTACTGTCCAGGGATAGGATGAATGGCACACACAGTCAACTCTAAAGTGATGAAAAATATCCGTTCATAGGTCATGGCTATTCTCCAGTCATCCGCTCCATTGTCCACCATAAAAAGCTACAACAAAGTAAAGTTAGGCAATAGAAAATCAGGAAAAAAATTGGAGCAGATTAAAAACATGCTGAAATAAATTGTTAATGTGCACAAGAAGTATGATGTAGTTGATACCAACACTTTATTGCCTAGACACACACTTATGCCGCGTACACACGAGCGGACTTTACGGCGGACTTTGCCCGGCGGACTGGATTTCGGCGGACAATTCGATGTGTGTGGGCTCCAGCGGACTTTGTTTGCTCAAAAGTTGGACGGACTTAGATTTGAAACTTGTTTAAAATTTATCCGTTGAAATCGAGTCCGGTCGAAAAGTCCGCCGTCTGTATGCTAGTTCGACGGACAAAAAGCCACGCTAGGGCAGCTATTGGCTACTGGCTATGAACTTCCTTGTTTTAGTCCGGTCGTACGTCATCACGTACGAATTCGACGGACTTTGGTGGATTGTGTGTAGGCAAGTCCGTTCATTCAGAAAGTCCGTCGTAAAGTACGTCGAAAAATCCGCCGGGCAAAGTCCGCCGTAAAGTCCGCTCGTGTGTACGCGGCATAAGGCAGTAGTAGGGGAAATTGTTTTATATGCCCAAAAAATATACTGTTATATTACAGTTGATTTAGGGTTCACAAGCAATAATTAGGTTTATAGTAGGTTAAAACATACACTTGCTAAGACTAGCTAGAGAAAAAGCAAGAATCAAGCAATAAATAATAAAATTACTTGGTTATGAAAAATATCGAACTGGTCAAACTTAGAACTCTTCCAGCATACTGGGATGTGAATAAGGGAAAGTTTAGTTTTGTTAAAAAAAATACAAATGATAAAATGTCTTCATAATAATTACATTCCAGCATAATCGTAAGTAGGGATGAGGTTAAGGCTTCTGCTATCCACAGGTGTGCATGCCGAAGCATGCACATCTGTGGATAGAAGAAGCTTTAAACTCATCCCTACTTACGAATATGCTGGAATGTAATATTCAGCAATGTATCAGCCGTGGTAAAAGTAACAGCCAGTTATGAGGGAATTCAGGACCCTGCACCACAGAGTTCAGTGAGAGCAGTGACTTAATAACATAAGTTTACAGCAAAAGACCTGTACTCCTCCTCATTCCTCACTTTCTGCATCTCCACTCCCTTCCCAACAATCTGCTGCTGCATCCATTGCAACATCTCAGCCTCTAGTGACAGGGAGGGAAAGGACTTCAGAGGGTTAGGATATGCTACTTCAAGCGGGGAAGGGGGTCACAGGGCTATGCTGAGGATGGTCAAGCAAAGGCTTGAACCTCTGCAGAATTCTTCTTCCCTTTTGCAGGGAAGGTATCGCTGATGAAATTGCTAGAGGCAAAGAATAAAAATGTCCCCAAATCACCCCCCATGCTCAGTGCTTTAATGCCAGCAGCTGGCTTTGCAGCTGATCTTTTTCCAACTCGTGAAATCAGCCCCTATTCAAGTTTATGGCCTGTGTTACACCACAGTGGCAGGTGCTTAGCTCCATTACTCCATTGCCGAAAAGGTCATCTCTGCCCCCCACCAGCAGGCGCAACATAATGTGTCTGTGCTGCTGGACCGCGCATTCAGCGGCAGAGTACACATGACCACAAACATTGTTCAGTAAGTATGGGTAGCCATGGTACATAGTCTTCAGGACACGCTGGATCGATTTTCCCGACTGTTGGGAAGGATTTAGAACAGGGCACACCACTAGACTTGGTGATGACGCCATGTGGCATGTCTCTTGGAGCTGGCTCACTGCTGAGACTGGCTTGCATCTGGAATTTGTGAACATAAGTGAAATGTTGAACTAAAGTGGAAAGTTAATAACCAGGAGTTGAAAACAGGAATTAAGACAGGAGTCTTCTAACCTGTAAGTAACATCTGAAACTTCCTATAAGTAATTATATTGTAACTGGGAAATGAGTGCTAGCAGGGTTGAAGGTTTTGCTCAGTGCACAGTGTGCCACATGTATGCAAAATTGGTGAAAAAGCTCCAGGATGGATACCACTGTGACAGATGTGAGCGGGTTGCCCTTCTGGAAGCTTGCATTAGAGATCTGGAGGAAGAGGTTACAATACTGGGCAGAAAGGACAACCTTGAATGGGGTCCTCTGCTTGTTGAGCAGGTGGCCATTAGGGTTGATGTGGAGGATGGAGGATTATCAGGTAGTAAGATGAGTTAATGTAGTTAGAGGGAGTTGTAGGGGCTCACAGAAAAGGAAGGCCAGTCCTGTGTTTGTGTACCAAAACAAATTTGCCAACTTGAGTGAAGATGTGGAGGTGGCAAACACGGAGGTGGCAGCCCTGGATGTCACTGCTACCCCTAACAGCCGGGAGAGCAGCCCATCTAGTAGGGGTGGGGGTGGTGAGGGTAGTGCAGGTAGACCTAGACAGTTGGTGGTAATGGGGGATTCTATAATCAGAAGGACTGATAGAATAATTTGTCGCCAGGATCGCCTCAACCGAATGGTTTGCTGTCTCCCTGGTGCTAGGGTTCTGCATGTGGTGGACCGGGTTGATAAATTACCGGGGGGCTGGGCACAACCCCTTGCGCAACACAGGAAAAGCAGGGGGAGATTAGAGACCTGAATGCATGGCTTAAGATCTAGTGTAAGAAGGAAGGGTTTGGGTTTCTAGAGCACTGGGTTGACTTTTCATTGGGATACAACCTATATGCTAAAGATGGTTTGCACCTGAATGGAAGGGGGTCTGCTGTGCTGGGGGAGAGGTTTATGAGAAGGTTGGATGAGTATTTAAACTAGGATTGAGGGGGGGGGTGAACTAGAATTCAATCGGGCAGACAGGTCGGTTAGGGGTCAGACATTAATGGAGGGTGGAATGGGAATAGATGGGGGGAGGGTAACAGCAGGTGACAAGAAGGTTCCCATGTTGCAAACAACCATTGGAAATTATAGTGCTATTTGTACTACTAAAAAAGATATGCAAAACACCAGAGAAAAATGTAATAATGCATTAAAGTGTTTGTTCACGGATGCCAGAAGTCTGCCAAGCAAAATACGTGAGTTGGAAGCTCTGGTGCACAAGGAGAGCTATGGTGTAATCAGTATTGCTGAATCTTGGCTTCATTCCGCACATGACTGGGCTATTAATATTCCTGGCTATGCACTCTTTCGGGGGGGCAGGGTAAAAAGCAAAGGTGGCGGTGTCTGTCTCTATGTGAGAAGTGATCTCAAAGCGAGTGTGAATGAGGACCTAATTGATGGATAGTGTGATAAGTCTGAGGTATTATGGGTAGAACTGTACATGGGTGTGCGTACTACAAAGATTATCATTGGAGTTTGTTATAGGCCACCCAATGTTAAAGGGGTTGTAAAGGTAAAAGTTTTTTCACCTTAATGCATTCTATGCATTAAGGTGAAAAAACACCTGACAATATCGGCCCCCCGAGCCCCCCGTTTTACTTACCTGACCCCTCAAAAGTCCCGTGCTCGCCCCCGACATCCTCTTCGCCGCTCAGCCTGGCCGTTGATTGGTTACAGTGGATGGATTGAAAGCAGCGCAGCCATTGGCTGGCATTGTCATCGCCGGGAGCGGGGCCGAGTGATACCGCGAGCGGCTATAGCTGCTGGCTGTATCACGGGAGCGCGCCCGCAAGCACTCAACACCATGCGAGGGGGTCCTTGCGGGGGGAGTTGAGACAGCCGCTGAGGGACCCCAGAAAACCAGGTTCTGGGCCACTCTGTGCAAAACGAGCTGCACAGTGCAGGTAAGTATAACATGTTTGTTATTTAAAAAAAAAAATATATATATCTTTAGTGATCCTTTAATGAGGAGGTGGAGACTCAGCTCCTTGCACAGGTGGAAAGGGCTGCAAGGGCTGGGTCGGTGATAATAATGGGGGATTTTAACTACCGGAAATTGTATAAAAAATGTATAAGCCTATTACACGACAATTTTATGGTCCATTTTATTGAGGCCCCAAATAGGAATGATGCTCTGTTGGACCTGGTAATCTTAAACCATGCAGAGCTTATTACTAATGTTCATATAAAGGAACATCTGAGTAGCAGTGACCATAACATGATTTCATTTGATGTTAGCTGTAAGCAAAAAACACATAGGTTGGACTTGATGGACTTGTGTAACTATATGGGAAAGATAAAAACGCTTTCCCAATTTTCCAAGGATTAGGGCTGCTCTCCAAGACTGAGACTGGGAGGGAATAATTGGCATTGATGAACACAGAACAGATATGGGAACTCTTCAAAAAGATTGTATGTGAACTCCCTGCAAAGTATATACCCATGGGTAATAAGTTTTAAAGTCTAAAAATGAAACCTATGTGGATCACGGCCAAAGTTAAAAAAGCTATAAACTTTAAGAAAAGAGCTTTTAAAAATTTAACAATTAAGGAACACTATTATCGTTTAAATGTTACAAAGAATATAACAGAATATGTAAAAAGGAAATCAAGGATGCAAAAATGCAAAACCAATGACAGATTGCAAATAACAAATGATAGTAGGACAAACCCCAAAAAATTCTTCAAATATAATAACCATAAAAAGGTCAGGTCTGAGCACGTAGGCCTATTTCAAAGCCATTGTTTCTAATTTTTAGGGACTTAAAAATGACTGGAATAGTACCACTGGGTTGGCCAATGTGGTACCCATATTTAAAAAGGGAACAACGTCCTTACCAAGTAACTATAGACCTGTTAGTTTAACTTCTATTGTTGGGAAGATACTGGAGCGTTAAATAAAAGACCACATAGACGAGTTCTTGATAGAAAAAAAATATTTTAAGCAACAGACAGCATGGGTTCATGAAAGACAGAAGTTGTCAAACAAATCTGATTTCTTTTTATGAAGAGGTAAGTGAAACCTTGGACAGAGGGGTGGCTGTGGACGTGGTAAACTTGGATTTTGCAATAGTGTTCAATACAGTTCCCCACACACGGCTGATGGACAGAAAACTGGCTAAAAGACAGAATTCAGAGAGTAGTGGTAAATTATTCATACTCTGAATGGTCTAAGGTTATCAGTGGTGTACCCCAATGTTCAGTGTTGGGAGCCTTACTTTTTAAAGTGATTGTAAAGCTTTGAGTTCTTTTTTTAAATAACAAACATGTCATACTTACCTCCACTGTGCAGTTCGTTTTGCACAGAGTGGCCCCGATGCTCAACTTATGGGGTCCCCCAGTGGCGCTGGTAGCTCCTCCCCGCATCGTATAACCCCCTAGGAGAAGCGATCTCCCGGGGGGTTACCTTGCGGGAGCCATTGGCTGCTATCAATCTATCCAATCAAGAGCCGAGGACCCTGGGCAGAGAAAAAACGTGTCTCCGCCAAGGGAAATTCCAGGGCTCAGGTAAGTAAAACGGGGGTGCTGGGGGGCCAGTCACTGCCAGATGTTTTTTCATCTTAATGCATAAGATGCATTAAGGTGAAAAAACACGAGGGTTTACAACCCCTTTAATATCTTTATAAATGATATAGGGTCTGGGATTAAAAGTGGCATTTCAGTCTTTGCAGATGACACCAAACTGCAGTGGAATAATGTCCTTACAGGATGTCTTCAACTTACAAGCTGACCTCAATGCACTGTTTAACTTCCTCCCACCCGCGCTATAGCCGAATGACGGCTACAGCTCGGGCCTTAATTCCCGGGGGGCTATCATATGATCTCCTCTCATGCATGAGCTGCCTGCGCACCCCCTGTGGGGCGGGCGCAGCGCTCTGTGATCACTGAGTCTATGGGACTCGGCTGATCATAGATCGGGCCCTTAAAACGTGATCAGCTGTCTCATCTGTGCCCACCAGTGCCACCTGCCAGTGCCACCTCTCAGTACCCACCAGTGCCACCTACCAGTGCCCACAGTGCCACCTACCTTTGCCCAACAGTGCCACCTATCAGTGCCCACCAGTGCTGCCAATCAATGCCCATCAGTGCCTCCTCATCAGTGCCACCGATCAGTGCTGCCTATCAGTGTCACCTACCAGTTCCCATCAGTGCCACCCATCAGTGCCTTTCAGTGCCGCCCATTAGTGTCAACCATCAGTGCAAAACAAGGAAAAGGAGGCGCCTCTGGGTGCAGACTTCAAAACAATTTATTTAAAAAAAAACAGCAACAGCAAGGTTTGCACTCACATTTAGGAGGAGGTTTCAAGCATAAGATAGTCCCAAAACAATCAAAGGGGTCCGTGGAGTCATCTCTCTCAGCTATGGATATGCAGCCTCTGTGTTGTCCCAAAATGCTGGATGTATGCCGGCCGGCAGTGATGCCACACATCAGTGCCACCTCTCAGTGCCCATCAGTGCAGCCTCATCAGCGCACATTAATGAAGGAGAAAAATTACCTGTTTTCAAGATTTTATAACAAACTATGAAAGTTTTTTTTTGTTTTGTTTTTTAAATTTACAGTCTTTTTCGTTTTTTCTGCAAATAATAAAAAAACCCAGCAGTGATTAAATACTACCAAAAGAAAGCTCTATTTGTGTGAAAACAAATTTTAAAATTTAATTTGGGTACAGCGTTGCATTACCACGCAACTGTCATTCAAAGTGTGAGAGCGCTGAAAGCTGAAAATTGGTCTGGGCAGGAAAGGGGTTTAAGTGCCCAGTAGGCAAGTAGTTAATTGGGCGACTATGTGGCAGATGAGGTTTAATGTAGATAAATGTAAAGTTATGCACTTGGGGGCTAAGAATATGCATGCACCATACATACTAGGGGGAGTAAAACTGGGGGAATCTATAGTGGAGAAGGATCTGGGAGTTTTGGTAGATTATAAGCTCAATAATATCATGCAATGCCAAGCTGCGGTTTCCAAAGCAAGCAAAATCCTTTCATGTATTAAGAGAGGTATGGATTCCAGAGAGAGAGAGAGATGTCATTTTTCCCCTGTACAAATCATTAGTACGACCTCATCTGGAATAGAATATGCAGTTCAGTTTTGGGCACCAGTTCACAAAAAGGATATGGGGAAACTAGAGAAAGTGCAGAGAAGGGCAACCAAACTGTTAAGAGGCATGGAGGAACTCAGCTATGAGGATAGATTAGAGCTGGGGTAGGCAACCTCGGCCCTCCAGCTGTGGTGAAACTACAAGTCCCATGAGACATTGCAAGACCCTGACAATCACAGGTATGACTCCTAGAGGTAGAGACATGATGGGATTTGTAGTTTCAAAACAGCTGGAGTGCCAAGGTTGCCTACCCCTGTATTAGAGGAACTGAATGTATTCTCTCTTGAGAAGAGGAGATTAAGGGGGATATGATTAACGTGTACAAATATTGTATATATGGGGTCCATATAGTGAACTTGGTGTTGAGTTATTCACTTTACAGTCAACACAGAGGACAAGGGGGCACTCTTTATGCCTAGAGGAAAAGAGATTTCATCTCCAAATACGGTAAGGTTTCTTCACAGCAAAGCTGTGAAAATGTGGAATAGACTCCCTCCAGAGGTGGTTCTGGCCTGCTCAGTGGACTGCTTTAAGATAGGCCTGGATTCTTTCCTAAATGTACATAATATAATTGGGTACTGACATCTATAGGTAAAGTTGATCCAGTGAAAATCCGATTGATTCTCAGGATATCAGGAAGGAATTGTTTCCCTTGCTGTAGCAAATTGGATCATGCTTTGCTGGGGGGTTTTGCCTTCCTCTGGATCAACTGTGGGTATAGGATTGTGTATATGGGAATGTATGATATTATTTTTTATTTATTTTTATGGTTGAACTAGATGGACTTGTGTCTTTTTTCAACCTAACTATGTGACAGAGCAGTCACTTAACCCCCACCTTCGTTCTGGCCTCATCCTCTGTCTCGGTGAAACCTCCTAGGCTATGTTGCTATGTTGTGTTGCAGCTTGTATGCTTGGGGGATAGGAGTCTGCAGGACCAGGCCAAGAAGTGACCAGGTCAAGAAGTAAAAACAGCACCAACCTACTGGCTGCCCTTGGTCTGTAAAAATTGCACATATACCTTGCCTAGTACATGTCATCAATCTGATGGTGCTGCGGTTCATCATGAATTGCCCTGGTTTCCGGAAGGTCTTTCGTCAGGCAGAAATTCAGCACCAACATCAACTATTGTCTCTCAGATGATACACTTTAAAGTTTTATTTCAAGATAAATCCTGTCTCATCCCTCCCTCTTATACTGGAACCTAACCAAGCTGCTTACATACTGTCTAGTCACTGTACAAAGTTTGTGTCTGTGGCCTCTTAGATATTAGACTCTAAGGGCTCTTTCTCATGGGGCGGATCAGTGATGATCCGCCCCGTGAACACCCGCTTGCTCAGCGGGGATCGCTCCGCCGATGCCCGCTGAGCAGGAAGATGACAGGTCCGTCGCTGCACACTGTGCAGCGATGAACCTGTCAGAGCACCGCTCTCCCCTATGGGGGGATCGTATGATGACGGACCTTAGTGTCCGTCGTCACCCGATCCGATCCGAAAACGGATGGAAAAGTAGGTTTTTCCTCCATTACACTTTTCGGATCGGAGCGGGTCGGATGTCAGCGGACATGTCACCGCTGACATCCGACGCTCCATAGGGATACATGTATGTCCGTTTTTCATCCGAAAACGGAAGGATGAAAAACGGACATACGGATCCCTCGTGTGAAAGAGGCCTAAAAGTTCTGTTTCAAGATAAAACCTGCCCTTTCTCTCCCTCTTAAATTGTGGCCTAGGCAGGATGCCTACATACTGTCTAGGCACAATAAAATATTTGCGATTATTGTCTCCTATAATAAACTCTCATTTTTACCGCAAGATACAATCTGCTTTGTCTCTCTCTATTTACTGCCCATTGGTATGAAGTGAGCTCATGTACTTTCCTAATACTAACCAATGTAGCCTCCCTGGCGGTTTTCCCGAGTGTGGCTCGGGGTTACATTTCAGGACCATTAGCGGTAACCCCGAGCCACACTCGGGATTACATCGCAGGATCCTGGTGCCTCCTTACTTACCTTGTCCCCGGGATCCTGCGATGTCCCCCGCACTGTCCGTGGGCTCCGTCCTCCTCCGAAGCCTCTCCGTGCCAGGCTCTGTTCCCTGCGAGCGTCGCGACGCACGGGGGCGGAGCCTGGCGGCAAATTCAAAAAAATGTAAAAATCATAACACATACAGTACTGTAATCTTACAGATTACAGTACTGTATGAAATCATTTCACATCCCATTTGTCCCCAGTGCTCTGGCCCATGCCCTGCATGCAGTTTTATATTGCATATACTGTTCTTTCTGCCTGGAAACTGGAGATTGTCCATAGCAACCAAAAAGTGTCCCTTTACGTCAAAAATGGCTTTAGACCAGCTAGAAAACAGCGATAGTAAATTAGAACACTTGCAGAATTGAGCGATAGTGAATCGTGTGGAAATTTATTTTATTACTATTTATTTTTATTTTTTATAATTATTATTTTTTTTTTATTATATTATAATTTATGTTTTTGTGTTTCAAACTTTATCATACCCGGGATATCTACTAGACTCTTGTTTGGACAGATTTAAGTGTGTTATTGTTAATAATTAAATACCTACAATATAAAACGCCAAATTTCATTGCAAAATAATTGTACCGCTTTCAGCACCTAAAATCAGAAAGAATCATACCGCCAGGGAGGTTAAACCAAATACATTACTGAAGTATATATTTTCAATATTATGGGCACATACTTCTACTAGTCAATTCGGGCCTGTTAGAGCTTGTTATAAAAAAAATCAAGTGTCCTAGCCAAAACTACACAAAAGGCCCTTTTTTCAAGTTGAAATGAATGGGAAGCAGCTAAAAGTAAAAGTAAAAATTAAAAAATAAATGATACATCCAAATATATGATGTAAAAATAGAATGTCACTAAAGCTGCCCAGGAAAATCATACTATTCCACAACACCACATACAATCAGGTCATTAAAAGGATTGGTGTTTTTTTTTTTATTCGCATCATCCTTGAAACTTCATTAACAGGTGCCTCTCCCTCGGTATTTCAAAACCTTTTTTTTTGCTTTGTTAAATGTTCCTAATGGACATGCCCGGCTCCCCATACCCTTCTTGACAATAGTTTGCCTATTATTCTAAAGAATGGCCAGAAATTAACAGCAGGATTACTCCACATAGATTTCAATGGGATTTGTTGCATTGTTCAGGTTCACTGAACTTGGTACCAGATCCACTGAACCTGGGGAGAATCAAACCCACACTAATTTGCCCATCATTAGTCAAGACTTGGATTTCATATGTCCATAAGTGCCATGTCCAATTAGTAATTTTGTAGCAGGGATGTGTAGGAATGTTCTATTTTTTTCTGTTGATTTGTTGCTTCTCTAGTTGGCTACAATACATATCTATGCAGGCTCAAATCACTAGTGTGCCATGGTCATCAATAGCTGCATTAGATAACCTGAATAGTTACTGAAAATAGTTATTCTGTAGATAGCTCCAAGTGCTACAAAAGGTCAAACACTCAGTAACTACAATTTAATTTTCCTAACAAAAAAAAAGTGCTAGCGCTCACCAGCCTGAGGACACGGTAGGGAAGTGAAACATTCACCTGCTTGTATGTGTTGCTCCTTCGTCTGTTGAATGAGCCATATGTCACTCTCGCACCAGGAACTTACATTCTACAGTTTTTTCAGGAGCAAGTAAGCAATGCCTTGCTGATCTAGCCAGTCAGGGAGTAACACATAAAAGCTAGTGAGTCCTCTTCCTATGTTCATCCTGTATATTTTAGTGATCCTGTTGTAGGAGAGTTTTTGAGTTTCTTTACTATCAGGCCTGCCCTTAACCACTTGTCCTCGCCAATTCTTACATTTCTCTCCTACATGTAAAAATCAGCATTTTCGCTAGAAAATTACTTAGAACCCCTAAACTTTATATATTTTTTTAAGCAGAGGCCCTAGAGAATATAATGATGGGTGTTGCAATTTTTTACCATCACACAGTATTTGTGCAGCAGTTTTTCAAACTCTATTTACTTTTAAATACACTTTAATGAATTTTAATTCATAAAACACAATATAATACCTAATTGTTTATAAAATATAAAACATGATGTTACGCTGAGTAAATAGATATCAAACATATCACACTTTAAAATTGTGCACGACTGTGGAATGGCGACAAACTTAAAATTCTCCATAAGCAACGCTTTAAAAGCCTTTACAGGTTACCAACTTAGAGTTACACAGGAGGTCTGGTGCTATCATTATTGTTCTCACTATAACAGCGGCGATACCTCACATGCTTTCGCTTTTGCAGGTGAGCGGGAAGAGTGGAGTGGAGGGGGGGGGGGGGATAAGGGTAGTGGGGGCACGCTCTAAATTTTTTCTATTATTTTTTTTTTTTAATTGTATTTTTACACTGTCTCTTTACATTTTTCTGTGATAGCTAGAGATGGGAAGGCCAGAAAAGACCCAGAAAAAAAGTTTTTGCTCGTTGTTTCAAAGCCTTCTTTTTGTTTTTTTCTGGAAAAATTGGAAATAAAAGAAGTGTGGAATATGTTATTTTACAATGATACATAATATAGCTATAACAAGGCATGAAGACCTTAACCCCCATGCGCCTAAGGGTAAAACAAATCAAATCTTAATGCCTAAGCCCAATTTTGAAACTTTGATATGTGTTAGTAAAACTGTACATATCATCACAACTATTTTCTGCATCCAGGTGGATTATACTTTGTTTTTTTTTTCAGGATAAATTGGGCTTGCATTTAGTGGTAAATGGTAACGGTATCTCCTAATTTTTTTTTTATTATCTAAGGAAAACTGGTCCAAAATAGTAAAAAAAATTTTTTTTATTTAAATGTATATTTCTTGCTACTACCATAACCCACTACTAAAAAATAACTCCAATTTCTCCTGCTCCTGATGATCGCAGTGATACCATATATGTGTATGTTATTTGTTGTTTGTACCCGTAGTACAGCCCAGAAATAATAGTGCACACTTTGCTTTTTTTTTATATCCTACCTAAAACACACTGACATTAACTGACACTGATACTAATTAAAAAAAATCCTGTCCAAAAAATACTAAAGATACTGACCCGGACCTTTGACCCTGACCTTGACGTTTGACCCTGTCCCGAACACTTACCCTGGGACTGACCTAGCTCAAACCTTGATCTTTTTTTATTTTTTACATTTTTTTAATTATTATTATTTATTTTTATTTTTTTACACACACTTTTTCTTCTTATCTCTGCAAGGACAGAGAAAGATACAATGTCTCGTCCATTCACAGAGACAGAAATCACGGGGGCGGGCTTCACAGTGACTGATCACTGTGATAGCCAATCAGAGGCTATCACGGCAGTCAGGTGACCCGAAATCGGACGTTCTGGGTCCCGATCATTTGAAAGGGAGATACACAAATATGCAGCCCCATGGAAAAAAGCCCAGTCCAGTGTGGCCGCATATTTGTGTACAGTCGGCGTGAAGGAGTTAATGAAAGATTTCTGAGATTTTATGTAAAGCCTTAAATTATTGTAAGTTCTCTCAGCTGAAGACAGCCAACACAGTTCAAGTAACACTGTACATCGCAATGCAGTACTCAAACAAGAGAAACATGCATTTCTGCCACTAGGGGGCACTGCAGGGGAAAGGCTCCAGTTTAGTTTGCTTGTGGGCTCCATCTGGGTGATAGCTGGAATACAGTAGATAATAGTTTCTGACCTCTCAGGCCTTAAAGAGGTATTGCAATCTGCTCCCATAATTTGTAATAAAACATCTTTGCCATTCTGAAGCTTCCCTCCAACCACTTTGCATGTTATTTTATATATACTGTGATTCCTAGATTTACACAGACACACAGAGGTACACCTCCAGCTCTGCAGCTCTCATTGGCCCTCTTATGACTCATACCCCTCCCTTCCTGGCAAACTCTCACAAGAGTGAGAGCTGTGCATGATGTCATAAGCCTAGACTTTTTACCAGACAGGAAACAGGAAGTGGGCTGTATAAGGTATTTATTGGCAGAAAAAAATGTTTTACTATCCAATGTTAAAACAAGGAGGGCAGAGGATTTAATAGATGGAAAAATGAAAAAATGACTGAAGTTCCACTTCAAAGTGAGTGTAAAGTCTCGGTTTAAAAAATAAAAAAAATAAAATAACAAACGTGTTATACTTACCTGCTCTGTGCAGTGGTTTTCCACAGAGCAGCCCGGATCCTCCTCTTTTCAGATCCCTCTTCGCTGCTCCTGGCCCCTCCGTCCTGTTGAGTGCCCCCACAGTAAGCAGCTTGCTATGGGGGCACCTGAGCCGAACAGCAGCTCCGTGTATCTATTCAGACATGGAGCTGCTGTTCAGCCCCGCCCCCTCCCTCTCCTGATTAGCTAACTGACTTTGATTGACAACCACGGGAGCCAATGGCACCGCTGCTGTGTCTCAGCCAATAAGGAGGGAGAGTCTTGGACGTGGACATCGTTGGACAGAGATGGGGCTCAGGTAAGTATTAGGGGGTGCTGGAGAGGCTGCTGCACACAGAAGGCTTTTTATCTTAATGCATAAAATGCATTAGGATAAAAAACCTTCTGCCTTTACAACTCCTTTAATTGGCAGGTAAGAGGGTAAATTTGTCTGACAAATGAGTTTATCTTTTTGAACCTTTAGGCCCCTTTCACACGGGCGGCTGTTCTGCCGCTGTAAAAAGCATGTTTTGTTATTTTGAAATTCAGATAATGATGGCACAGCGTTCACATTGCGATTAGCTGCGTTTACGTGCGTTTTAGCTGCGTTTAGCTTTGTTGGAAAATTCTTGCCATTTCTGATGTGCTTCCTGTTGTTTTTCTTTCCCTGTTGCCTCTGCTATCCGCAGGAGAAATATTACACTGCGATTACCTGGCATTATGTGCAGATAGCTGCACTAAATCAGTCCTTGACGCAGTCAGATTTATATTTTCTATCGGCACAAAACACCATGTAACGAAACCGTTGCTAAACGCAGTGTGTGAATGGGGCCATGGGAAATCATTGTCTGAGTTTAGCTGTGGTAGATAACTTCATCTATCCGCAGCTAAAAGCTGAATTCTATCTGCTCTTGTGAAAGGGGCCTTAACCACTTGCTTACTGGGCACTTAAATCCCCCTCCTGCCCAGACCAATTTTCAGCTTTCAGCGCTGTCGCACTTTGATTGACAATTGCACGGTCATACAACACTGTGCCCTAATGGAATTTTTATCATTTTTTTCACACAAATAGAGCTTTCTTTTGGTGGTATTTAATCATTGCTGCGGTTTTTATTTTTTGCTGAACAAACAAAAAAAGATGGAAAATTTTGAAAAAAAAAAAATTTGTTTCATAGTTTATTATAAAATTTTGCAAACTGGTAATTTTTCTCCTTCATTGATATGCGCTGATGAGGCGGCACTGGTGGGTACTGATAGGCTACACTGGTGGGCACTGATAGGCTGCACTGATGGGCACTGATAGGCACAGTTAAGGTGGCACTGATAGGCACAGATAAGGCGGCACTAATAGGCACACATAAGGCCACACTGATGGGGACAAATAAGGCGGTACTGATGGGCACAGATAAGACAGCACTGATGGCCACTGATAAGATGGCTCTGATGGGCCCTGATTGGTGGCACTGATGGGCACTGATAGGTGCCACTGATAGATGGCACTGATAGATGGCACTGATGGGCACTGGTAGGTTACACTGATGGGCACTGGTAGGTGACACTGATGGGCAGCACTGTGGGCACTGATAGGTGGCACTGTGGGCACTGATGGGTGGCACTGTGGGCACTGGTAGGTAGCACTGGTGGGTACTGGTAGGCAGCACTGTTGTGCACTGCCAGGTGGCACTGGCAGGGGGCAGAGGTGGGCACAGATGAGCTGGCGGCAGCTCTGCTTGATTGGGACCGATGTCCCTCTGAGAGCCGCCGGTGATCAGCTTTTTTTTTTCACCTCACGCTGTCAGCGCGAGGACAAAAAAAAGCTGATTACCGTCTCTGTTTACATTACATGATCAGCTGTCATTGGCTGACAGCTGATCACATGGTAAGGGGTCGGAATTGACCCCTTACTCTGACCTGTGATCAGCGGAGTCTCATAGACTCGATGATCACAGAGTGCACCGCTCGCACCCTGCAGGGGGCACGCAGGCCGCTCGGGCACGGGAGGACGTCTATTGACCACCTCCCGGAAAAGTAGGTCCACGCTGTAGCCGTCATTCAGCTAAAGTGCGGATCTGAAGAAGTTAAATGATTCCTATTAATGTTCTCCACCATCACATCATAATGTTAACCTATAATCTGGTCAGTAAATAGTTTTTTATTTTCCTCCCCTCAGTAAAATGGTGAGACTCCTGGTGTGAAGTGGCCCTAAATCAGGGGATTTTTACTAGGTTATCTACACCCCTGGTATAGCATCTAAATGATTGTGGTATACTGTAGGACTGAATCCTTGAATAATGAAAAAAAATAAATAAACAGGATTCTCTGTATTATCCTGAACCTGAAAAGTGGAGAAATGTACATGATGTAGCAGATGATGTAAGTAATTGTACCTCAATTTCATGTTTTGATTGCAGAAAAACAACAGCAAAAAACTCACTAGTTGTAGCTAGCTTCTGTCTTTGTAATTTGCCATTTTTATGGAAATACATATTATTTTCTTTCAGCTGTTCTATGTAATGTGAATCCAAGCTACCGACACTTTCTAAGTCATACTGATACCTAATAGGTCTGGTGATGATAATAATTTCAACAGTCTGGCGTAGCGGATATGGGGACATACGGAGCAATACATCGGGGATCTGTAATCATAACAAAAGGTTAAGAATACTGATCTAGAAACGCTTTCACACTGAAAGCGCCGGCCATTGGCGCTAAAGCGGTCACTAGCGGGGCGCTTTTAACTCCAAAAAAAGGGTTAAAAACTCCAGTTTTGCGGTGCATTTAAAGCGTTTTTCTTTGAAAGCACTGCCCATTCATTCCAATGGGCAGAGTGTTTTGGGAGTGCTAAATACAGCACTCCCAACCCGCCCCAAAAGAAGCTGCTTGCAGGACTTTTCAGAACGCCCCGCAGGCGCACCGCCCCAGTGTGAAACGTCACACTGGAATGAATGGGAGGCGGTTTTCAGGGGCTTAACAGAGGCTATTTCCAGCGCTAAAGCGTCTGAAAACCGCCCCAGTGTGAAAGGGGTCTAAAGAAAATATAAGAGCTGTCCCTTCTTTTCCATGTTTTGAGCTGAACTGTTTAACTCCAGATTCCCTAACACAGCAATACACAGAACTGTCACTGCCAGCAGCAAGGGAAAGGTGAATGGCAGCATGCATGCATATACAAAGTGACACCTCTTTCTGAAGCATTTCA
Source organism: Lithobates septentrionalis (assembly GCA_037952835.1). Lineage (NCBI taxonomy): Eukaryota > Metazoa > Chordata > Amphibia > Anura > Ranidae > Lithobates > Lithobates septentrionalis. The sequence continues at coordinate 1,814,568 of JBBDGP010000671.1, read as the reverse complement.
CACACCACTGCACTTTTGGGTTTATTTAACCAGGCAGTGCAAAGAGCAGTGATGATGATGTTCAAAATGTAGCAACCCACAGTGATCAACCAGGAATTACCTCTATTCCGAGCAGTCAGGACGATGACAAATCATTTCTGATTGCTGTGTCTTATTGCACATTTCAACAACAACAACAAAAACCACTAAACCTAAAGTGACACTAAAGGATATTCGTTTTCGCCAAAAATAATCTATACAAATCCACTAACTCGGAAATCTATCTGCCTCCCGAACCTCTCTTTTTTCTGCTCGCTTTGAAATGAATTCCAATAGCCCATAGCTCAAAGTCCTTAGTGCATCTTGGCAGCAAGCAAGAGAGGGTAGCTACGTTCCTACATTCAGTTGGACCATGACGTTGCCACCCTCTAACAGAAAGTCAGAGCACAGCAGCAAAAGAGGGATTTCAGGCTGAGAACAATAGAAGGGAATTTTTTCAGTTAGGAATATGAACTGCAACAGAATTTTATATTTTTTGACACCAGAGTTAAGTGTCACTTTAAAGCTGCACAAGTATACAAATGTAACCAGTTGCCGACTGCCCTTCTGTAGATTTACTAATACAGGGTGGCCGATCTGTGTAGAATCACGTATACAGTATATACGTGATTCTGTACTTCCGGGTAGGGGGTGCACGCACGCGCCGCCGGCACGCCGCTTCTGCTGTGATTAGTCACAGTAGAAGCCGATGAAGGGGTGCTGGCCAATGGATGACTGCTGGCATTCTGCTAATCAGCGGGGAAACATACTGGACGGAGCTCTGTATATGTAAACAAGGCAGAGCTCCATCCTGTCAGCGGGGATGTGCTGGACTTTGTTTCCCTGCAAAGCAGGGAATAAACTCCAGCACATCCCTCAGTGAAAGCAGCACACTGTGCACACAAAAATACTGGTCAGGCACACATTTAACCCTTTGATTGCCTTAGATGTTTAACCCCCTTCCCAGTCAGGGTCATTAGTACAGTGACAGTGCATATTTCTTGCAGTGATCACTGGTTTCCACATCGAGGGCGGGAGATGCCCCCCCCCCCCCCCTCATCGCTTACCGGAACCGTCGGCAGCGGCGGAGCCGATCGGGTCCTATACCCTCTGAGATATGGAGCCAAGTGAGGGAAAGATGGCCTATGGAGATTTTTAAGGGTCAAACTTTGTCGCCATTTCACGAGCAGCCGCAATTTTGGAGCATGACATGTTGTTTATCAATTTACTCCACGTAACATTATCTTTCACAATATAAAAAAAAATTGGGCTAACTTTACTGTTGTCTTATTTTTATTATTCAAAAAAGTGTATTTTTTCAAAAAAAAAATGCGCTTGGAAGACCTTTGACATAAGGGGGAACACTGATAACGCTGATGTACGGAGAGGACTCTGATGTAAGGGGGGACACTGTGGCCTCTGGTGTAAAGGGGAACTCTGCTGTAAAGGGTGCTCTGAGAACCCTGATTTACCTTAGTGTACTCACTCAGAGGCAGGAGAGAGAAGGGGGAGACTTGAGTCACAGGCAGGGATGGATGGTGAGCTCACTCACCCCTTGGCAGTCAGCACCTCTCATCCAGATGTATTTGAGGCTGCTGTACTTCAAATTTCCGGCCCCAACTTTCCTTTTCTGAAGCACAGCGCTGGGGATTGGAGTGTGGGCAGACACAGAGGGGTGGGGGGCGGGAGGAAGAGGAGAAGATCGAGCCTTCTCTCCTCTCCCCTCTGTGTGTGTATGTGTGGGGGGGGATTGTTAGTGCTGGCTTTGGGCAGCATGAAAAAGAGTGTAAAGCCGCGTACACACGGGCAGACTTTTCGACCGGACTGGTCCGACAGACTTTCCGACGGACTTTCAACTGACTTTTGGCGGACTTCCGATGGAATTTTTAACGAACGGACTTGCCTACACACGATCACACCAAAGTCCGACAGATTCGTACGTGATGACGTACACCGGACTAAAATAAGGAAGTTGATAGCCAGTAGCCAATAGCTGCCCTAGCATCGGTTTTTGTCCATCGGGCTAGCATACAGACGAGCGGATTTCTGGGTCCGGCGGAGTTCTGACGTAAAGATTTGAAGCATGTTCCAAATCTAAAGTCCGCCAGATTTTCGACTGGAAAAGTCCGCTGAAGGTCCGATGAAGCCCACATACGATCGGATTGTCCGCCGGACTCGGTCTGTCGGACCAGTCCGGTCGAAAAGGCCGACCGTGTGTACGCTGCATAACAGACACTCTCAGCTTAGACATCTGCAGCCAGCAACCCTGCTGGGAAGTCATAGTCCAGTCTGCATAATGTTTCCGGGCTTGAGGCACTTTGAAGCCCGGACGCATGATTCCAAACCCGAACTGTCCGGGTGAATCCCGGACAGGTGGCAACCCTAGTCTGGGGGGATAGTGGAGGATCAGGGAAATAAGGATTTCTCCTCTCCCCTGAACAAAATTAGCAAATAACCCTTGTAGTGGGGCTGTGCAGTTTTTTTTTTTTCTGTCTGGAGTTGGGCTTTAAATAAAAAATTAACAGAATGAAAGCAATGAAATGAAAACATGTGAAAGCTGAAAATAACTTTTCTAAATACGTTTAACAATGTGGTACAAATTGCATTCAATATACAGGATATGAGTCACTGTATTTCTTTATTTCCATTCATTTTTCTTGATTGTATTAGACCTCTTTCCCACTGGGGCCGCGGCCTGTTTTAGCGTCGCGTAACGGCTGTTTAAGCGCCGCTTTTCGGGCTTTGGCAGGGAGCTTTTAACCACAAAAAGGGGTTAAAAACTCCCATTTTCGACGCTTTCAAAGCGCTTTTAAGGCGCTTTGAAGAGGCTAATTCCAGCGCTAGAGTGCCTGAAAAGCGCCCCAGTGTGAGAGGGGTCTAAAGGAAACATTTCAGATGGATTTATTCTGCACCTACCCCTTTGAAGTGGTAATAGCAATGCCAAAGAGAACCGTAAGACATCTAATTTGATTATGCATGATCTCTTCTTTCCATGTTAGCAGGAAGGTGTACAGCAAAGAGATTATAATTAAAATTGGTTTGCTGGTGTTCTCAGTGTGGACAGAAACCTGACAGGTGGGGAAGCGGATGAGAGAGCATAGATGGGCTATCAAATGACAAGGTCACTTGGGGTTGTGGGTGTATTTTGTGTTTTTCCTGTTTGAATGTGTCACCTTGCAATGTGTAATAGCACACATGCCACCTTCATTGTCTTTTGATGTTATATTCACAGAAACATTTCACTAGGTCTTTTTGCTGTTTTGTTTTTTTTGTTTTCTATTACATACAATATATTTTGTTCATTGTTCTAATAGAGTCTTTCATAGTTCTATATATAAGTGCTGAACTTGGCCCAACGTTTGGTACGACAATCACACCATTTTTAAGTTCTCCAAACCTTTTTTCAATCACCCACTTAGTCGATTACTTTATGTCCATCTTAGGTGTTCTCAATGTTATGGTCACTCATCCCACTTAGGGTCACCATAGATCAGGGGTAATATATTAAAATTCAGAGGTATCCGGTTGGAAAAATGATATTACAGCAAACGTCTCAATCGCATGTTTGTGCAGTGACTCAAATTGTTCACGTCAACCCCTCTCCTCCTATATCACAATCCCGTTCTTACATCAGTGTCCTCAGCCCATCTGCACATCACAATCCCCCCACTTCACATCACAGTTCCCCCTTGTGTTCTTAGCCACTCTTCACATCTCTCCCCCCCTTTACATCATCCGCCCAGCCCCTTAAAAGTAGTGTTCTCAGCTCCTCCTTAAATCACCCCCCCTTCACATCATCCCCCATCCCCTCCACAGTAATCTTCTGAACCCGCCTTTGCATTACACCCCCCTTCATTCGCAGCAGTATCCTGAACTCGCCTTCACATCAAAGCCCCCGCAGCAGTAGTATCTATTTCGCCAGTTCACAGCACCCCCCCCCCACAATAGTGTCCTTCTCTGCCCCCCCTTAACTCTCCCTCCACAGCAGTGTCCTCCTTTGCCCCCCCCCCCCTTTACCCCCCCACAGCAGTGTCCTCCTTCACACCCCCACCCCCCCTACAGTAGTTCCCTCCTCTGCACCCCTTCAAACCCCCACCCCCAGTAGTGTCCTCCTTTGCCCCCTTTACTCCCCACAAGGCTAAGTGGCTCAACCATGCAAGAAAACATAGAAACTAACTGGCATGCAGAAAAATGGCAGCAGGTGCTCTGGATTGATGAGTCAAATGTTGAAATATTTGGCTATAGCAGCAGTCAGTTTGTTCGCCGAAGGGCTGGAGAGCGGTACAATAATGAGTGTCTGCAATCAACAGTGAAGCATGGTGAAAGTTCCGTGCAAGTTTGGGGCAAATGGAGTTGGAGATTTGGTCAGGATCTTTGGTCAGGTGTCCTCAATGCTGAGAAATAAAGGCAGATACTTATCCATCATGTCATACCATCAGGGAGGCGTGTGATTGCCTCCAAATTTATTCTGCAGCAGGACAACGACCCCAAACATACGCCAAATTTTGGCGGGGTTCCCCTTCAAGATTCTCAGCACACAAGTCGCACCGCGAGCCGGATCATCTGGATCCGACTTCTGGTGCCTCGTTAAATCGCGTTTAACACCTTTTACCGGCGTCTGGCGTTTTTACAGCTCTAGCGCTGGAGCCTCAGAACGCCCTGGTCCTGGGTTTTTTTTGGAGCTTAAAAAAGGCCTATGCCACTTACAGCTCAAAAACGCCATGTTTAGCATGAGGCCATAGGCTAACATGGAGAGGCGTTTTTAAGCTGCAAAAAACGCTCATAAAAGCGGCTGTAAAAACGTCCGTGGGCATGAGGCCTTAACACTTAACACTTCTATTTCTGAAAGCAATCTTCACACCTGCCTCAAACGTTTGCACAGTAGTGTATATCTATATCTATATCTGCTATGCTAAGATGTATTTTTTTCTGTAGTATCATTATGCTCTCTATGGAACATCCAGGAATTTATAAAGACAAGATATTAGACAAATAGGTGTTTTCGCTGTTTTGAAGCAAGAAGGGTTTCTAGTAAAGGAATTCCAATATATAAACGTTCTTCGTTTTGCAAAGTTTAAAATAAGACCAATGACAATATTGGCTTTGTCAATTTCTTGAATTACTTCAGTTAGCAGTGGATAAAGGTTTGACATTGCCATACATTTAGTGAACAAGTTATTTAACCAATTCCGGACCTCCCCGTAGCAGATATACGTACAGTATATATACGCAATACTGCACTTCCGCCTAGGGGGAGCACGCTGCCAGCGGGCTGCTTCTGTTGTGATTATTCACTGCAGAAGCCGATCTGCAGGTATCGGGCACTGAACGTCTGCCACCAGTACCCGCCAATCGTGGGGCAGAGACACAGAACAAAGCTCTGCCTGTGTAAACAAGGCAGAGCTTTGTTCTGACAGGGGGGAGTGATGGATTTTCTTTTCCTGCAAAGCAGGGAAAGAAAATCAATCAATTCCCTTAGTAAAAGCACCTAACAGTACACATAAACACTGGCTAGGCACACTGGCATAAACTGGCAAAAACTGACATAATTACTGATTAGGAAATTCGTGTTTTTTCTGTTTTTTTTATTGGATATGTTTTATAGCAGAAAATAATTTTTTTTTTTTTTTTTTTTTTTTTTAAATTATCATTTTTTGTTTATAGGGCAAAAAATATAAAAAATGCAGTGGTGATCAAATACAACCAAAAGAAAGCTGTGAGAAAAAAAAGTAACACAGTGCCCTATCGCAAAAAATGGCCTGGTCATGAAGGGTGGTAAATATTCCGGAGGTCAAGAGGCTAAAGAATGCAGATAGCAGAAATAACTGATAAAAAAACAACTATATTCAGTATGCCGGTGGTTACCAAGCCAAATGTGATTGGACAGTCCTTCCCTCCCCCTGGGCATAAGGACCCTGTTAAATGGACACTGGAACTGGATGGGAAGGAGTTAACACACACACACACACACATATATGCATACGCATATATACATACATGCACATGCATATAAACATGTATGCACGCACATATACAGTACATTCTTACCTAAAGTGGTTCTAAAGTCAAAAGGCTTTTTACCTACATGCATTACCTTCATTAAAGTGATTGTAAAGTCTCGTTTTTTTTTCTATAAAAATAATAAACATGTTATACTTACCTCCACTGTGCAGTGAATTTGCACAGAGCAGCCCGGATCCTCCTCTTCTCAGGTCCCTCTTCTGTGATCCTGGCCCCTCCCTCCTGTCACATGCCCCCACAGTAAGCAGCTTGCTATGGGGGCACTGAAGCCGAGTCACTGCTTCCTGTGTCCATTCAGACACGGAGCCGCGGCCCGGCCCGCCCCCTCTCTCTCCTGATTGGTTGACTTACTTTGATTGAAAGTAGCGGGAGCAATGGCGCCCCTGCTGTGTTTCAGTCAATCAGGAGGGAGAGTCTCAGACGGCCGAGACACTCATGGACATCGCTGGACAGAGATGGGGTTCAGGTAAGTATTAGGGGGTGCTGGGGCGGCTGCTACACACAGAAGGCTTTTTATCTTAATGCATAGAATGCATTAAGATAAAAAACCTTGCCTTTGCAACTCCTTTAATCTAAAAAAACCTTCAACTTGCTGTTCCACCCGCCCCCCTCCCTAAATACTTAAATACATGAGTCTTTTCTCGATTCAGTGCTGTGCTGGTCTCTCTCCCCGCTTTCAGGGGATAGACGGATAGCAGTGGGAGCCATTGGCTCTTAGTGCTGTCAATCAAATTCAGTGAGGTGAGAGCAGGGGGCATGATCAACTTGCACTGTGTGTGTCTATGAATGAACACAGCTGGGCTCAGGAGTGCACACTTAAGAGAGGAGTGGACAGCGCCGGCAGAGGACTCCAGGAGAAGAGGTATAGGACTGCTCTGTGCGATATACTTGCACAGAGCAGGTAAGCTTACACTTATTTTTTCATTTTAAGTAATAAATACCAGCCTTTACTAGCCTTTAGCCTTTACAGCCTTTAACCACTTCAGCCCCGGAAGGATGTACCCACTTCCTGACTAGGCCATTTTTTGCGATACGGCACTGTGTCGCTTTAATGGACAATTGCCCAGTCATGCGACGCTGTACCCAAATTGATGTCTTTTTTTCCCACAAATAGCTTTCTTTTGGTGGTATTTGATCACCTCTGTGGTTTTTATTTTTTGTGCTAATAAACAAAAAAAGAGTGACAATTTTGAAAAAAAAAAAAAAAACAATAATTTTTACTTTTTGCTATAATAAATATCCCCCCCAAATTTAAAAAAAAAAAAACAAATTTCTTCCTCAGTGTAGGGTAATATGAATTCTTCTACATATTTAGAGTAAAAAAAATCCCAATTAGCATATACTGATTGGTTTGAACAAAATTTATCGTGTCTACAAAATAGGGAATATAGTTATGACATATTTATTATAACTTTTTTTTTTTACTAGTAATGGCGATGATCTGCAATTTTTAGCGGGACTGCAACATTGCGGCGGACAAATCAGACACTTTTGACACTTTTTTGAGACCATTGACAGCGATCAGTTCTATAAAAATGCACCGATTACTGTATAAATGACACTGGCAGGGAATCACTAGGAACAGACAAGCTCATTCTACTCCCCTGACAGAACGGGGATCTATCTGTTTGTTTACACTGGCAGATCCCAGTTCTGCCTTCTTTGGAGTGATCGTGGGTGGCCGGTGGACATTGAGTCTGCCGGACCCGCTGATTGGCTCCCCCACTAGCGAATGGGCATGCGCGCCCACAGATCGCCGTGTACGCGCCTGACATACAATGATGGAAATTCGCGCAGGAGAGCCAACCTGCCGCAGTACAACTGCGGCGGCTGGACGGGAAGTAGTTAAACAGTATGAGAAATATCAGGTGTGACCGATAAAGCACTTATAATAGGCATTCTGCAGCTGTTCATTTGCTCAGGCCCACATTTTCATCCAATGCACAGTATCCCTGTGGCATAGCTGTTCTTGTTTCCTACACCTCGCTCTCTGATAAAAACCATTAATGTAATATAATAATCAAAAGCAGGGCTGGGCAGGCTATGCACATCAATCTCCTAATAGGCTCCTGTGAGGCTCAAAGAACAGTGTGTGGCTATTCATTGTCACATGTGAAGAATGTGCTCTGCTGCTTCTATTCAGAAATGATATGCTAAAGGTACATTTTAACTCATTTCGTTTGTCACAATAAAATGTTCTAATGAATCCCTGCTAGACTTCCAAACTTTAGATTTTAGTTATAGGTCCCCTTTAAATACATATATTCATGCATTCGCTCACATATGCATATAAAAAAAAGAAACTTTTTGTTTGGAACATGCTCCAGACACAAGGGCCCTGGGTGTGAGTGGCAAGCTTATGCATTTTAATCAAATATCTATGGACAAAATGTAAAATCATATAATCATTTCCACATTTCAGTGATTTCCAGGATATGCCTATTAATTTAAGTGATCTTAAAGTTTGTAAGCTTACTTTCATAGTTGCCAACAGTCCCGATTTTCCCGGGACAATCCCGAATTTGGGACCCTCGTCCCGATCGGAGGCTGTCCCGAATTCGGGATTTTTGGGAAAATCGGGAATGTTTGGTTTTTATTTTATTTTCTGAGCAGCTGGCTCCAGCAAAATGGCCGCCGGCGCCGCCGCTAGATCTTCCCCCTAGTGTTCAGTGGAGAGAGGAAGGGGGCTCGATCCGTGCAGCCAATGAATCGGCTTCTTTAGCTGCACGGATCGGCTCCTCCCCTCTCCACTGAACACACGGCGCCGGCGGCCAGACACAGCACAAACACAATCGGCCTGTCAAGAGAGAGGAAATGCCGCTATGGAGGTGGATGGGCAGAGCAAGTATCTGCAGCACAGCAACAAAAGAAAATGTACAAGTTCCTCCCAGGGGCCGTAGTGCTGCCAGTCAGTCCCACTGCATTATCACATAGTGCTCCATTCTGCTCTAATAGACATGTGCTGGGGGGCCTTATGGGAGGGGAGGGTCTGCACTTGCACTGATAGAGGGGGGTCTGCACTGATGATGGGGGGTCTGAACTGAGGGGGTCTGCACTGATGGAGGGGATCTGCACTGATGGAGGGGGATCTGCACTGAGGGGGTCTGCACTGAGGGGGTCTGCACTGATGGAGGGGGATCTGCACTGATGGAGGGGGATCTGCACTGATGGAAAGGGATCTGCACTGAGGGGGTCTGCACTGGTGGAGGGGGATCTGCACTGATGGAGGGGGATCTGCACTGAGGGGGTCTGCACTGAGGGGGGTCTGCACTGATGGAGGGGGATCTGCACTGATGGAGGGGGATCTGCACTGAGGGGGTCTACACTGATGGAGAGGGATCTGCACTGATGGAGGGGGATCTGCATTGAGGGGGTCTGCACTGATGGAGGGGGGTCTGCACGGATGGAGGGGGGATCTGCACTGATGGAGGGGGATCTGCACTGAGGGGGTCTGCACTGATGGAGGGGGTTCTGCACTGATGGAGGGGGTTCTGCACTGATGGAGGGGGGTCTGCACGGATGGAGGGGGGTCTGCACGGATGGAGGGGGATCTGCACTGAGGGGGTCTGCACTGATGGAGGGGGGTCTGCACTGAGGGGGCTATACTGATAGATGGGGGGACCACACTGAGGGGGTCTGCACTGATGGAGGGGGGTCTGCACTGAGGGGGTCTGCACTGATGGAGGGGGGTCTGCACTGAGGGGGTCTATACTGATAGATGGGGGACCGCACTGAGGGGGTCTGCACTGATGGAGGGGGGTCTGCACTGAGGGGGTCTATACTGATAGATGGGGGAACCGCACTGAGAGGGGTCTGTACTGAGTGGGTCTATACTGATGAGGGGGGTCTAAACTGATGGAGGGGGTCTGTACTTAGTGGGGGGGTCTGTACTGAGGGAGGAGGATCTATACTGCTGGAGGGGCGGTCTGTACTTAGTGGGGGGGTCTTTACTGAGGGAGGGGGTTTGTACTGAAGGGGGACCATAGTTGGTGGAGGGGGGGTGACACCAATTTTTTTTTTCGCACCGGGTGACACTAGCTGTTGTCTCTGCAGCAATTTAACTTTAATGTACGGGGGGTAACTATATACAGGAGGAGGGGGGTTATGTATATACAGGAGGGGGGGTTAGCTATATACAGGAGGAGGGGGGTTAGCTATATACAGGAGGAGTGGGGTTAACTATATACAGGAGGGGGGAGGGTTGACTATATACTGGAGGGGGGAGGGTTAACTATATACAGGAGGGGGGTTAACTATATACAGGAGGGGGAGGGTTAACTGTATACAGGAGGGGGAGGGTTAACTATATACAGGAGGGGGGTTAACTATATACAGGCAGAGCCGGTACAAGGCAGGGGCGGAAGGGGCGGATGCCCTGGGCGATAGAATTTGCTGAAGGGAGGGGGGCGCAGATGAAGTGCTGGCAGTGTGCTTCATCATAGTAGTACATACACACCAGCCGGCGCTGCTAATAGCTGTACTGTAACTATGTGCCGAGTGCACTCCTGCACCCGGCACAAGCCTAAACAGACTGCACAAGCCCCTTCCCTGTCAGCGCTTCTCTCCCCCTATGAAGGCGATTCGTAGTCCCGTCCCGGCGGCGTGACATCACTGATGGCCAGAGGCGGGATGGGAGGAGATAGAGAGCTGCTGCAGAAGCTGCAACCTAGAGGAGCCACCGAGGAGGAACCAACAAAGCAGTGGCGGAATTTTCAGGGTCGCAACAGTCGCACTTGCGACTGGGCCCTGGAATTCTGCCAGTGTGGGGGGGCCCCAAGACGCCGCACCTCCCCTGGCTGGCATCTAACTATACAGGAGAGGGGGGCGTAAGGGGGCGATCGGCAGCTATGTGATGTCTGCGGGATGTCCCTCCAGGCAGCACACAGTTCACTTCCCGAATATCAGTGAGTACAATGGAGAGGGGAGGGGCCTCTGACCAGCAGATTGAGTGCACAAGTTTCTCCCTCTGCTTGTACACTCTGAGTCTTGCTAATACACGCTCAGGTCAGAGGCCCCTCCCCTCTCCATTGGATACAATGATATTCGGGAAGTGAACTGTGTGCTGCCTGGAGGGACATCCTGCAGAGTGCAGACATGACAAGGAAGCATGCTGCTTCTCATGTAAGTAAAGCACAACACTGGCCACCCACCTCTCCCCTCTCACACTGTCCCCTCTCACACTGTCCCCCCACACACTGTCCCCTCTCACACTGTCCCCCCACACACTGTCCCCTCTCACACTGTCCCCTCTCACACTGTCCCCCCACACACTGTCCCCTCTCACACTGTCCCCTCTCACACTGTCCCCTCTCACACTGTCCCCCCACACACTGTCCCCCCACACACTGTCCCCCCTCACACTGTCCCCCCACACACTGTCCCCTCTCACACTGTCCCCCCACACACTGTCCCCTCTCACACTGTCCCCTCTCACACTGTCCCCCCACACACTGTCCCCCCACACACTGTCCCCTCTCACACTGTCCCCTCTCACACTGTCCCCTCTCACACTGTCCCCCCACACACTGTCCCCTCTCACACTGTCCCCCCACACACTGTCCCCTCTCACACTGTCCCCTCTCACACTGTCCCCCCACACACTGTCCCCTCTCACACTGTCCCCTCTCACACTGTCCCCTCTCACACTGTCCCCCCACACACTGTCCCCCCACACACTGTCCCCCCTCACACTGTCCCCCCACACACTGTCCCCTCTCACACTGTCCCCCCACACACTGTCCCCTCTCACACTGTCCCCTCTCACACTGTCCCCCCACACACTGTCCCCCCACACACTGTCCCCTCTCACACTGTCCCCTCTCACACTGTCCCCTCTCACACTGTCCCCCCACACACTGTCCCCTCTCACACTGTCCCCCCACACACTGTCCCCTCTCACACTGTCCCCTCTCACACTGTCCCCCCACACACTGTCCCCCCACACACTGTCCCCTCTCACACTGTCCCCTCTCACACTGTCCCCCCACACACTGTCCCCTCTCACACTGTCCCCTCTCACACTGTCCCCTCACACACTGTCCCCTCACACACTGTCCCCTCTCACACTGTCCCCCCACACACTGTCCCCCCACACACTGTCCCCCCTCACACTGTCCCCCCACACACTGTCCCCTCTCACACTGTCCCCTCTCACACTGTCCCCTCTCACACTGTCCCCCCACACACTGTCCCCCCACACACTGTCCCCTCTCACACTGTCCCCTCTCACACTGTCCCCCCACACAATGTCCCCTCTCACACTGTCCCCCCACACACTGTCCCCTCTCACACTGTCCCCCCACACACTGTCCCCTCTCACACTGTCCCCCCACACACTGTCCCCTCTCACACTGTCCCCTCTCACACTGTCCCCCCACACACTGTCCCCTCTCACACTGTCCCCCCACACACTGCCCCCTCTCACACTGTCCCCTCTCACACTGTCCCCCCACACACTGTCCCCCCACACACTGTCCCCCCACACACTGTCCCCTCTCACACTGTCCCCCCACACACTGCCCCCTCTCACACTGTCCCCCCACACACTGTCCCCTCTCACACTGTCCCCCCACACACTGTCCCCCCACACACTGTCCCCTCTCACACTGTCCCCTCTCACACTGTCCCCCCACACACTGTCCCCCCACACACTGTCCCCCCTCACACTGTCCCCCCACACACTGTCCCCTCTCACACTGTCCCCTCTCACACTGTCCCCTCTCACACTGTCCCCCCACACAATGTCCCCTCTCACACTGTCCCCCCACACACTGTCCCCTCTCACACTGTCCCCCCACACACTGTCCCCTCTCACACTGTCCCCCCACACACTGTCCCCTCTCACACTGTCCCCTCTCACACTGTCCCCCCACACACTGTCCCCTCTCACACTGTCCCCCCACACACTGCCCCCTCTCACACTGTCCCCTCTCACACTGTCCCCCCACACACTGTCCCCCCACACACTGTCCCCCCACACACTGTCCCCTCTCACACTGTCCCCCCACACACTGTCCCCCCACACACTGTCCCCTCTCACACTGTCCCCTCTCACACTGTCCCCCCACACACTGTCCCCTCTCACACTGTCCCCCCACACACTGTCCCCCCACACACTGTCCCCTCTCACACTGTCCCCTCTCACACTGTCCCCCCACACACTGTCCCCCCACACACTGTCCCCTCTCACACTGTCCCCTCTCACACTGTCCCCTCTCACACTGTCCCCCCACACACTGTCCCCCCACACACTGTCCCCCCACACACTGTCCCCTCTCACACTGTCCCCCCACACACTGTCCCCCCACACACTGTCCCCCCACACACTGTCCCCCCACACACTGTCCCCCCACACACTGCCCCCTCTCACACTGTCCCCTCTCTCACACTGTCCCCCCACACACTGTCCCCTCTCTCACACTGTCCCCTCTCACACTGTCCCCTCTCACACTGTCCCCTCTCACACTGTCCCCTCTCACACTGTCCCCTCTCTCACACTGTCCCCCCACACACTGTCCCCTCTCTCACACTGTCCCCTCTCACACTGTCCCCTCTCACACTGTCCCCTCTCACACTGTCCCCTCTCACACTGTCCCCCCACACACTGCCCCCTTTCACACTGTCCCCCCCCACACTGTCCCCTCTAACACTGCCCCCCCCACACTGTCCCCCCCCCCACATTGTCCCCTCTAACACTGTCCCCTCTAACACTCTCCCCTCTAACACTGTCCCCCCCCCACACACTGTCCCCCCCACACACTGTCCCCCCCACACACTGTCCCCCTCTCACACTGTCCCCTCTCACACTGTGCCCCCCACACACTGTCCCCTCTCACACTGTGCCCCCCACACACTGTCCCCCTTCTGTCATATCTACCCCCCTCTTGTTAAACAGTCCCCCTCCTTTCACAGTGCTCCCTCATTACACTGCCCCCCTCTTGTAATACTTCCCAGGTATCCTTTTCCTGTCACACTGCCCCCCTCTTGTCACAATATCCCCCTGTCATACTGCCCCCTCCTGTCACACTGCCCCTTCTTGTCACACTGCCCCCCTTCTTTCACAGTGCCCCCTCTTATCACACTCCCCCCTCTGGTCACACTTTCCAGATACCCTTCTTTGGTCACACTGCCCCCTCCTGTCAAAATACCCCGTCATACTGCCCCTCATTCTTTCACAATACCCCCCCCCTCCCCCATCATAGTGCGGGTCAGGGGCCCTTCATGGTTTCTTGCACTGGGGCCCTGAAGGTTATAGTTACGCCTCTGCAACAAAGTGTGTATATCACACAACGGACACAAGACAAGACACAAAAGTAAGCACTAAACAGATAATAACAAATGCAATGCCATCTGCAGATATTAAAATAAAGTGTCTGAATCCGATGAGGGGAGGGGAGGAGGCTGAGGAGAGGTTAATTACCAATGCTACCTATTTTTTAATTTCTGTAATATGCAGCATGGGGGGGGGGGGGGGGTTAATGTACTGCCACTGGTCACTGATGCATCAGTGACCAATGGCAATACATTACCCCCCCCCCCCCCCATGCTGCATATTACAGAAATTAAAAAATAGGTAGCATTGGTAATTAACATCCCCTCAGCCTCCCCCCCTCCCCCAATCGTATTCAGACAGTTCATTTATTAATCTGCAGCAGAATAATACATGAATGGGGGAGGGGGGAGGCTGAGGGGAGGTTAATTAGCAATGCTAGTTTTAATTTCTGTAATATGCAGCATGGGGGGGGGGGGGGTTAATGTATTGCCATTGTTCACTGATGCATTTGTGACCAGTCACAGTTAATTAAGCCCTTTGTGCATTAGTTGCACCAGGCTCTACATTAAAAACCTTAAGCCCCCTTTCACACTGGGGCAGGGGCGGCATCGGTGGTAAAACTGAGCTATTTTTAGCGCTGCTTTACCATCATTACACACCACTCCTTCACTCCAAAGATGCTGCTAGCAGGACTTTTTTTACCGTCCTGCCAGCGCACCGCTCCAGTGTGAAAGTTCTCGGGGCTTTCACATTGGAGACACAGTAGCGGCTCTTTCAGGGCGTTTTGCAGGTGCTGTTTTTAGCGCAGTAGCGCTTGCAAAGTGCCCCAATGTGAAAGGGGTATAAGTGTAAACATCTAAGATAAAAGTTTTTGTCCTCCTATTTAATTCCTCCCCGCGCGCCGCCGCAGGTGCACATCAGGGAAAATCTGTGAAAAACAGGGGTCGGGGGGGGGGGGGGGGGCGCAGTTTGCCATCTCCGCCCTGGGCACCAAATGACCTTGTCCCAGCACTGTATACAGGAGGGGGGAGGGTTAACTATGTACAGGAGAGGGGAGGGTTAACTATATACAGGAGGGGGGATTAACTATTTACAGGAGGGGGTTAACTATTTACAGAAGGGGGGGTTAACTATGTACAGGAGGGGTTACTATGTACAGGGGGTGAACTATGTACAGGGGGGATACTATGCACAGGAGGGTAATTATGTACAGGGGGGTAACTAGGGGGAGAGGGGAAACTATGTACAGGGGGAGGGGGTAACTATGTACAGGGGGGGGTAACTATGGCTCTGCCTGGGACACTGATTTAAGGACTGAGGCTGGGAACACTGGTGTAAAGACTGACTCTGCTGGGGGCACCTGATGCAAGGAGGGACTCTGCCGGGGGCACCTGATACGAGGACAGACTCTGCTGGGGGCACCTGATGCAAGGATAGACTCTGCTGGGGACCCCTGATGCAAGAACGGACTCTGCTGGGGACACCTGATGCAAGGACAGACTCTGCTGGGGGCACCTGATGCAAGGAAAGACTTTGCTGGTGGCAGGCGACGTGGCAGGTGACACGCTCAGGGATCCCACTGGTTCAGCATTATGGTGAGTTGAATGATTTCATTTTATATTACAATAGTAATAGTAGAAATAATGCGCTTCAATCACCCTGACACCATAACAATCATGGTGTCGGGATGATTGAAGCGCTAACACCAGGTGTTTGGAGTATCTTTATCTGCTGATTGTTAAACTTTCTAGAATACACATATTTCTATTGTTGTGTAGGATCTGGGGCTGCTGTCCCTTCATTCCTCTCTCCCCCTTTCCCTCTCCATCCCTTATTCATCTCAGACTCTAACCACACCCCTTTGAGCCACGCCCATTTAAGCCACGCCCACCGTTTCACGTAAACCACGACCAATTTTGCCGCGCCTCGCACTCCGCGTTTTTTTTTAAGCCACGCCTACAAACACATGCCCCACAACTTAATTATTATACGGCTCCGCCTACAGCCAAAAAAGTGTCCCACATTTTTTTTTTGCAATGTTGGCAACTATGTACTTTGTGAAGATATCCAAACATTTACTTCCTTGAATTCCACTATATACTGTATATTCACTATGTCCTGGTGGTAGTGTGGCAGGGCGAGCCCGTGCCACTGTTTAATATGGTTGTTTACATCAGATTTTGTAAGAAGTAAGCACATTAATGGCACAGGTGTTTTCTGGCTTCATATGAGAGCCAGAGTTAGAGGTTAGGCCCCACCTTTCCGAGAGGGTCAGTGTGTAAAAGGACCCACGAGAGGTGCTCGTATGCACCGTACTGTCCAGGTCAGGACAGACCAAGGCCTGAACCTGGGAGAGAGTCCATGAGGGACAAAACAGCAGGGAGCTGCCAGGAAGGATGCAGAGCTGAGGTACAGCGTCTGTGCACGAACACTGGGACGTGTTTGATGATCAGGAGGACCAAAAGGTACTAATGGTCAGGAAGACCAATCGGTATTAAGCGGAGCAGTAAAGTTGCCAAGAGAGCAAGAAGGCTCAATGTCATGTAATCTAATGTCATGTTTGGTTCGTATTGATGGTGGGAACCCCCTGTATGGGTTGACCTGTATGAACTTTGGACATTCTTTTAAATAAAAGTTGGCAGGAAAGTCCTGAAAATTGTTTCTGGTGCGGAGTAAACTCACTGTTTTGGTACTACAACTGAGCTACATAACCCCAACCTGTCACAGTAGGTACTGCCATGTCACACATTTCCAGAGCCTTCCTTCTGAACCACAGAGGTGCTGAGGGGAGGGGTTTAAGGAGTAAAAACTGCTTGCAGGCAGCAAGGTACCATGGGATATGTAGGCCTTAGAAATTGAACGTAAACCACAGAGTAGAAGCTGTAAAGCATGCAGAGAATCCAGGAAGTTGTGGGAAGAGATAAGCAAGACAGGCAGGCCCAGCAGACAGGCAGCACTCACAGCATGAAAGGAGATTTTTCAAGTAAGCGTGTATTGAATTGTGAAATATAACTATTGTTTGTATTGCTATTACAATATTGATGTTTTAAAATGAAAGTGTGCACCGTTACCATAGATCTCCTTTCAAATACATACAGACATCCCAACCTGCAAAAACTCATTTCAGGGAGGTGGCGCTTTGAGCCCATCTACCCACCCACCAATTTAACACAACGAGAGGATGATCGAATTAGGTCACACAGACACACAGCTAGTCACACATTCACACAGCTAGTCACACATTCACACAGCCAGTCACACATTCACACAGCCAGTCACACATTCACACAGCCAGTCACACATTCACACAGCCAGTCACACATTCACACAGCCAGTCACACATTCACACAGCCAGTCACACATTTACACAGCTAGTCACACAGCCAGTCACACAGACACACAGCCAGTCACACATTCACACAGCTATTCACACAGCCAGTCACACATTCACACAGCCAGTCACACATTCACACAGCTAGTCACACATTCACACAGCCAGTCACACATTAACACAGCTAGTTACACAGACACATAGCCAGTCACACATTCACACAGATAATCACACAGACACACAGCCGGTCACACATTCACACAGCCGGTCACACATTCACACAGCTAGTTACACAGACACACAGCCAGTCACACATTCACACAGATAGTCACACAGCCGGTCACACATTCACAAAGCCAGTCACACAGCCAGTCACACAGACACATAGCCAGTCACACAGACACATAGCCAGTCACACATTCACACAGCTAGTCACACAGACACACAGACAGTCACACATTCACACAGATAGACACACAGCCGGTCACACATTCACACAGCTAGTTACACAGACACACAGCCAGTCACACATTCACACAGATAGACACACAGCCGGTCACACATTCATAAAGCCTGTCACACAAACACACAGCCAGTCACACAGACACATAGCCAGTCACACAGCCAGTCACACAAACACATAGCCAGTTACACAGCCAGTCACACAGACACACAGCCAGTCACACAAACACATAGCCAGTCACACAGCCAGTCACACAGACAGTCACACAGACACATAGCCAGTCACACAGCCAGTCACACAGACACACAGCCAGTCACACAAACACATAGCCAGTTACACAGCCAGTCACACAGACACATAGCCAGTCACACAGACACACAGACAGTCACACAGACACATAGCCAGTCACACAGCCAGTCACACAGACACATAGCCAGTCACACATTCACAAAGACGGTCACACATTCACAAAGCCTGTCACACAGACACACAGCCAGTCACACAGACACATAGCCAGTCACACAGCCAGTCACACAGACACATAGCCAGTCACACATTCACACAGCCAGTCACACATTCACACAGCTAGTCATACAGACACATAGCCAGTCACATATTCACACAGCTAGTCACACATTCACATAGCCAGCCACACATTCACACAGCCAGTCACACATTCACACAGCCAGTCACACAGACACACAGCTAGTCACACATTCACACAGCTAGTCACACATTCACACAGCTAGTCACACAGACACATAGCCAGTCACACAGACACATAGCCAGTCACACATTCACACGGCCAGTCACACAGACACATTGCCAGTCACACATTCACACGGCCAGTCACACAGACACATAGCCAGTCACATATTCACACAGCTAGTCACACAGACACATAGCCAGTCACACATTCACACAGCTAGTCACACAGACACACAGCTAGTCACACAGACACATAGCCAGTCACACATTCACACAGCCAGTCACACATTCACACAGCTAGTCACACAGACACACAGCCAGTCACACATACAATTCAGGAAACAAAAGGAATGACCGCACTCCAAAAGATAAAGATAAAAGCTTTATTGTGTAAAAACATCCAACATCAAGCTACGATTATAGCTACAGCATCATGACACGCACAGAGGGAAGCATGGTTGATGCATTTCACAAATTTCTTCGCTTAGTCATAACCCATAAGCACTAGCAACCGCATATCTTTAAAAGTAGTAACACAGCTGAATGACATGAAAGTGCTTAATTGGCTCTACTTCAAACAAACATCCCCTATAGCTGAAACCAATAATGAAAAAAGTGTGTATACATAAAGTGATAAACTGTGATGGATAGAAAAAAAGAGAAAAGATTGAAAAAGATTATAAAAATAGAAATAAAAATAATAATGATATTAAATGAATTCATATGCTTGTCTAAAAAACGCATATGTCTGTTTCCAATTCCCATCAATTCTGTTGTAGAGATACTACTCGCAATTGCTTGAGTATTGATAAGCCTTGTTTTAAAGCTCGTTTGTGAGTATATTTCTTGTTTTATTTTATGAATAAATTCTGTTTGGTAATGCACAAGGTTGGTGCGCCCTCCTGTTCTTTTTGTATGTTTCAGTTCTAAGGATACCCATTATTCTGAGGAGGGCAGCAAGATCTGTGACATTCAATTGACTTTGCTAAGGGGGTTGGCTGCGCCACTTACTTAGTTGACCAGGCACCAAGCGCAGGAGATTGTTTTGTGTCGTTTGTTCTCAATTCCCATCCGGGTTTACTTCCTCTTGAATGCAGGTATACAAAATCTCATACCACTCTCACCAGCACCAAACCCACCACCCCAAGCAGAACCCACCACTCCACCAACTCCCCACAAAAATCTATGTCATAGGCAGTAGGAGTCTGAGCAGAGCACTGTAGCAGCGGACGTGGCACCAGTCAAGTAAGATGGGTAATGTGTATGGTAAAAGTTAATGCTGTCTTCCAGAAACAACACACAATGGTAATAAAAATACATCATTTGTATAAAGTTAGGACATAAAGACAATACCAAGACATTGCTTTTAAACCTGCCACCTTTCAGTATAATCATAAAACATATGCAGTATGTAGGCAGGTGCAGTCTGTACTCCCCATTGTACAGTAGGTGGCGCTTGTCCAAAGCAGCAATACAGAGAAAAAGAAGGAAGTCTAGGAGAGCTAATTCCTCTATGATTTCCTATTGTCACTTGGGAGCAGCTGTCTGATTGGACGCTGGACCCCTCATGACCTTCGCAGCCATCCTGGGTCTGGGCAGAGCTTATTTAAGCCTATGACCCTCTGATTTGGCACACATTGGCGAAGTGGCTAGCGTAGAGACAGGTCATCCATCTGGCAGGGAGAGTGCTTAGTGCTAGGGAAAGGTTCCGGAGAAGTAGGAAAAATGCACGGACTAAGTCTACCTTCTTTGGAGCAGCTCCCCTATTTGGTTGGACTCGCCAGGCAGCACTTCCCTCCCTCTCTGCAGACACTGTCAGCTTCAGGGTTACCGCTATGAGTTTTGTATGTGGCACCAGATGGCTATGCTCACCCAGTGGGCCTGACTGTACCTTACTGGAACATTTTCAATATATCTCGTTCATTGCACTCTGCCTCTGTGTGTGTTCTCTCCACCGCCACACCACGCTGCACCTTATCCATAAGTAGGTCTTATGATGTATTGTACGTCCTTTAAATAAAGTGCAGTACAATTTGCACATGCCCATGCAAATATGTACAAATATGTATATACTGTATTTGGCTATCAGGCTATAAAATCTAATATGTAGGCTAGCACAGATCTAATGTATAGAAATGTCTTCACGCTCTTACCTTTGAATTCATATTTTTGCAACAGATGTGATAAAATGAGTAATATAGCTGTTACACAGTCTAATTTTAACAAGAGATAGTACCTGGATCTCTCTGGCGTGATACATGACAATGAGTCCAAGCAGGATAGCAGTTGAGAGGCTGATAAGGCATTTCAGTGCAAATGAGTAAGAGGATTCCTACAAAAAGAAAGAAACGGGATAGATCAACTCACAGTCATCACCTTGGTATAATTTTCTGAAACAGATTACTAATGGAAATATATAATAGATATACAGTATCTCACAAAAGTGAGTACACCCCTCACATTTTTCTAAATATTTTATTATATCTTTTCATGTGACAACACTGAAGAAATTACACTTTGCTACAATGTAGTATTGAGTGTACAGCTTGTATAACAGTGTAAATTTGCTGTCCCCTCAAAATAACTCAACACACAGCCATTAATGTCTAAACCGCTGGCAACAAAAGTGAGTACACCCCTAAGTGAAAAAGTCCAAAATGGGCTCAATTAGCCATTTTCCCTCCCTGTTGTCATGTGACTCGTTAGTGTTAAAAGGTCTCAGGTGTGAATGGGGAGCAGGTGTGTTAAATTTGGTGTTATTGCTCTCCCTCTTTCATACTGGCCACTGGAAGTTCAACATGGCACCTCATGGCAAAGAACTCTCCGACGATCTGAAAAAAAGAATTGTTGCTCTACATAAAAATGGCCTAGGCTATAAGAAGATTGCAAAGGCCCTAAAACTGAGCGGCAGCATGGTGGCCAAGATCATACAGCGGTTTAACAGGACAGGTTCCACTCAGAACAGGCCTCACAATGGTCGACCAAAGAAGTTGAGTGCACGTGCTAAGCGTCATATCCAGAGGTTGTCCTTGGGAAATAGACGTATGAGTACTGCCAGCATTGCTGTAGAGGTTGAAGGGGTGGGGGGGTCAGCCTGTCAGTGCCCAGACCATACGCCGCACATTGCATCAAATTGGTCTGCATGGCTGTCGTCCCAGAAGGAAGCCTCTTCTAAAGATGATGAACAAGAAAGCCTGCAAACCGTTTGCTGAAGACAAGCAGACTAAGGACATGGATTACTGGAACCATGTCCTGTAGTCTGATGAGACCAAGATAAACGTATTTGGTTCAGATGGTGTCAAGCGTTTGTGGCGGCAACTAGGTGAGGAGTACAAAGACAAGTGTGTCTTTCCTACAGTTAAGCATGGTGGTGGGAGTGTCATGGTCTGGGGCTGCATGAGTGCTGCTGGCACTGGGGAGCTACAATTTATTGAGGGAACCATGAATGCCAACATGTACTGTGACATACTGAAGCAGAGCATGATCCCCTCCCTCCGTAGCCTTGGCCGCAGGGCAGTATTCAAAGATTATAAGGGTCCCAAACACACCTCCAAGACGACCACTGCCTTGCTAAAAAAGCCTAGGGTAAAGGTGATGGACTGGCCAAGCATGTCTCCAACCTGAACCCTATTGAGCATCTGTGGGGCATCCTCAAACGGAAGGTGGAGGAGCGCAAGTTCTCTAACATCCACCAGCTCTGTGATGTCATCATAGAAGAGGACTCCAGTGGCAACCTGTGAAGCTCCGGTGAACTCCATGCCCAAGAGTGTTAAGGCAGTGCTGGAAAATAATGGTGGCCACACAAAATATTTACACTTTAGGCCCAATTTGGACATTTTCACTTCACAAAAGTGTAATCACTTTTGTTGCCAGCACTTTACACATTAACCTCCCTGACGGTATTTCCGAGTGTGGCTCGGGGTGCTTCTTCAGTACCAAAAGCGGTAACCCCGAGCCACACTCAGGATTACATCGCAGGATCCAGGTACCTTGTCCCCAGGATCCTGCGATGTCTCCCCGCAGTGTGCGGCGGCTGTGTCTCTGCTCGATGTATCACAGAGCCGGGCTCCTTTCCCTGCGAGCGTTGTGAAGCACGGGGACGGAGAACGGCGCGAAATTCAAAAAGTGAAACACACATAATACATACAGTACACTGTAATCTTACAGATTGTATTACTGTATAAAATAATTTCACATCCCTTTTGTCCCTAGTGCTTTGTCCAGTGCCCTGCATGCACTTTTATATTATAAATACTGTTCTTTCTGCCTGGAAACTGAAGATTGTCCATAGCAACCAAAACCGTCCCTTTACATCAAAAGTGGTTTTAGACCAGCTAGAAAACAGCAGTATTAAATTAGAATTACTTGCAGAATTGAGCGATAGTGATTTGTGGGGAAATTTGTCATCAAACACTGAAAGTAATGACAGCGACAATTCTGCAACTGAGCAAATTTCAGTGTTTTTGATTTGATTACATTATTGAATAATTGTTATTATTATTATTTGTTATAATAATTTATAGTTATTTATTATATTATAATTTATGATTTCATGTTTCAAACTTTATCATACCCAGGCTGTCTACTAGACTCTTGTTTGGACAGATTTAAGTGAGTTATTCCTAAGAATTACAGGCCTACAATATAAAACGCCAAATTTCCATGCAAAAGAATTGTACCACTCTGAGCATCAAAAATCTGAAATAATCATACCGCCAGGGAGGTTAAGGCCGAGTTCACACCTATGCGTAACAGGAGTGACCGGCTCTCTATGGAGCTGGTTCACATATCTCCGGGGCAGCTGCGGAGCGCACTGTGCATCTTTGGCTCCGTTTCAGGGCCGAATTCAGGCATAGATTTGGCCCTGATTCGTCCCTGAAACGGAGAACAGGGACGCACAGTGTTCCTGTGCGATCCGCAGCAGGTTCCAGTGTGAACCGAGTCTAATGGCTGTGTTGAGTTATTTTGAGGGGACAGCAAATTTACACTGTTATACAAGCTGTACACTCACTACTTTACATTGTAGCAAAGTGTAATTTCTTCAGTGTTATCACATAAAAAGATATAATAAAATATTTACAAAAATGTGAGGGGTGTACTCACTTTTGTGAGATACTGTATATATATTATATATACCATTAAACACTATTAACTGCTCAGAAAACACAAAAAAATTGGTAATAAAGATTATTGTGCTTGTGCTACTCAGTGATGGTACAGTTTCATGAGTCTACATAACAGTGCTTCCTTTAGTAATTAATAGGTGTATGGCTAATGAATGATTCAAATATGTAGTGCTGATGTTAAAAAAGCCAACACGTTGCAACACCCCATTATTGAGAATTTAAGGACACTGAATGTCTGTTAAAAGTACCTTTTACCTAATTGATATACAGCTGTCACATGACCCAGATCTTTCCCGGCCTGTCTGCAGGGAAACCTAAGCAGGAAGAGCTTCTAGTCCTCTGCTGCAACTGTTTAAATTGTCATACAAATATATATTTTAAATCAAATATTAATATTTTTTGGCACTAACATGGTGTGGGCAGATTTCTGCCAGTCAGAGGCTGTGTCACGCCCCTCCAGCCTGTGTCTTAGAATAACAGGGAGGCGATGCCTCCAGTAATCTACATGTAATATCTCGCCCCCATTGTGTTTAACGGGTTAGTAGGCATGGAGGAGAAGGGAGGGAGTGGTCTGTCATTTACTAATGTGTATATGCCCACATGTGTGACTCTATAGTCACATGGGACTATATGTGTTAGAGATGAAATGCTCAGCATAGAAACTCACTGAAAACTGAGCATGTGCAAAGTTGCCACCACAACTGCAAAATCCCTAGCTGAATTGGGGACGTGAACAGAGGTTGGAGATAGAGAACAGCAGGATAAACCAGGTTTTTGCAGAATACAGAAAACTAATCCCATAGTGACTGAGTGAGTATGAACAGCATGTAATACACCATTTATTGATATATTTTTTTTAATGATGTGGCTTTAGTGACATTTTAATAAACTTTGTGACGGGAGTCACTTTGGGCGGAGGGCTTGGGGAACCCAGCTTACCTTAGAGAGGTCGGGAAACTCCTTGTTCAGCTCCCCAGCCCCTCCTCTGTGTAAGCCATCCTGTGTCTATTAGAGGCAAAGGGTGACTGAGAACTCCAGTCGGGTCTGCACTAACCAAACTCACCATACAACCACACCGGACTCAGCATTTCCTTTTACCCCTGTTATCCTGGGTTCTATATGTATGGTTTGTGTTGAAGAATAAAGGGGCTCTTTCACTTGGGACAGTAATATTTCTGAACAATATCCCTCAAGAAATATATGAAGATAAATTAATTCCACCTTTCTGACTGCTGGAATATTGTATGAGCTTGGTCTCATAGACTGTTGTAGACATTTTCCTGGATCGTTTGAGGTATGGCTGTATCCCATTGTTCTATTGTTTCTGTCTGCCTTGGGAGCAACCTATTATGGGATGTATATGTGTTTCTAGCATGTAGACAGGGGGCAGGGTGAAGGGAGGGGGGAATTCCTCCAACAGCCCTCCCTACTGATAAGACGGTCTACAGATGAGAGGTTTGAATGTACCTTTGTGTCTCTTGTTACTGAATGTAGTTTACCCTGCCCTGTGTCATTATGCAAAGAAGGGTGATTGTTCCCTAAGTGTATATCTCTTTGTGCCTGTGTTTGTCTTATGCTTCTTACCATTCTACACTGATACCTCAACAAGTGACTGGGTGGGCTAAGGGATCTTGGATCGTGCTGGAACCGAGCGAAGGAAACTTATACAGCAGACATACTCCTCTTGAGCACGGGGGGCCGTCACATTGGTGGCAATCAGTGGAATAGTGCTTCCTTGCAGTAAACACATCCAAACCACCACCAGGATTCAAGGTCCGGATAGGAGGAGAGGTACAGATACCAGCCGCCATGGAAGAGGAATTCGAAAGGAGGTTGCGACAGATGCAGATACAACACAGGGGACCAGTATCAAAGAAGGTCCTGCTGGGATGGTATGATTCTGTCCACCGGCAACTCTGGAAGAAAGCGTTAGCTCGCGAGCACCTCCACCTGGGAAAAATTCTCCCCTCCATCCACATAAGGTACTGGTTGCAGTATGAAGTTATTGGAGGAACAACAGAAACAGGAATGGACAGCTGAGTTAAGCAGGCTGATCCGGGCAGAGATGCAGTTGGACGAGAGCCACAGAGCCCTCCACTGGTATGTAGTCTAAGTGTGCCTGACAGCGGATGACAGCTCGATGAAAGGCTTTGACTATGACAGCCTGGGACTGTTGTACTGGAGGCTGATCACTGACCATGACTTTGGGCGTTTGGAGTGGCGTTTGGAGGAAATCATGGATTACAGAGACCGAAGACTGAATGTCTCAGAAGTGTCCTGGGCACAGGAAGATTTGGAGTTTCTGGCCATTCAGGAATGGGAGCTGGAGATCACCTACAGACAGCTGCTAGACTCTGCTCAGCAGCAGGGCCTGGGACTATCCAGAAGTACCAGCCGACAGTCCTGAAATCAGGGCTAAAGGGTTGGCAATGGGGCAGAGTAACAGTGTGCTTTGCTCACCTCTACCTCTACCCTGTTTCCCCGAAAATAAGACCTAGCGTGATTGTCAGTGATGGCTGCAATATAAGCCCTACCCCCCAAATAAGCCCTAGTTAAAGTCCTTGTAGGTCTTATTTTCAGGGTAGGGCTTATTTTCGGGGAAACAGGGTAGGGCTTATTTGGCGGGGTAGGGCTTATATTGCAGCCATCACCGACAATCACGCTAGGTCTTATTTTCGGGGAAACAGGGTAGCTATGGAAGCGGAGCTCTTATGGCGAATGCAGAAAGGTTTTAACTCATCTAGACGAACCTGTTTTTGCACAGGATGAGCTTGGATGGAGGAATACATTTGCCCAGCAGGCAGATAAGGGTACGGGAGATTGAGCAGCCGGCTCATTTTTGGGACCATTGACATTTATACAGCGATCAGTGCTATAAAAATGCACTGATTACTATGTAAATGTCACTGGCAGGGAAGGGGTTAACAGTAGGTGGCGATTAAGTGTGGGTTAAGTGTGTTCCCTCATGTGTGTTTCTAACTGAATGGGGATGGGACTGACTAGAGGAGGAGACAGATTGCTGTTCCTACTTAGTAGGAACAGACGATCAGTCTCTCCTCCCCTGTCAGAACAGGGATTTGTGTGTTTACATACAAAAATCCCCGTTCTGGCTCTTGAGCCCGCGATCGCGGGTGGCCAGCGGACATCACGCGCGCCTGCTATGGCTCTTAAAGGAGCCGCCGTACAGCTATGGCGATTCACGGGAATGTGCCAACCTGCCGCAATATAATGACGGCGGCTGGTCGACAAATGGTTAAAATATGCCTCTAATGGTCCTAATGTGCATGGACACATAGGGGGTTATTTACTAAAGGCAAATCCACTTTGCACTACAAGTGCACTTGAGTCGCTGTAGATCTGAGGGGGACATGCAAGGAAAATAAAAAATAGCATTTTGGCTTGCACATGATTGGATGATAAAAGCAGCAGAGCTTTCCCTCATTTCAGAGCTTCCTCTCAGATCTACAGTGATCTACAGTGATTGCACTTACAAGTGCACTTTCAAGTGTGCTTGTAGTGCAGAGTGTATTTGCCTTTAGTAAATAACCCCCATCGTTACATAGTTACATACCCTGTTTCCCCGAAAATAAGACCTAGCGTGATTGTCGGTGATGGCTGCAATATAAGCCCTACCCCTCCAAATAAGCCCTAGTTAAAGTCCTTGTAGGTCTTATTTTCAGGGTAGGGCTTATTTTTGGGGAAACAGGGTAGGGCTTATTTGGGGGGTAGGGCCGTCACTGACAATCACGCTAGGTCTTATTTTCGGGGAAACAGGGTAGTTAGTCAGGTTGAAAAATGACACATGTCCGTCTAGTTCAACCATAAGAATAAATAAATAAATAAAAAATAATATCAAACAATCCCATATACCCAATACTATACCCACAGTTGATCCAGAGGAAGGCGAAGGCACTGGTGGGCACTGTTGGGGCTGCACTGATAATTAGGGTGATGATGACGAGGATGATGGTCAGTGCCCCATCTATAGGAACTATGGGGGTTATTACAAAAGGCAAATCTACTTTGTACTACAAGTGCAAACTACAAGCGCAAAGTGCCCTTGAAATTGCACTGAAAGTGCACTTGGAAGTGCAGTCGCTGTAAATCTGAGGGTAGATCTGAAATGAGGGGAAGCTCTGCTGATTTTATCATCCAATCATGTGCAAGCTAAAATGCTGTTTTTTATTTTCCTTGCATGTCCCCCTCGGATCTACAGCGACTTTACTTCCAAGTGCACTTTCAGTGCAATTTCAAGTGCACTTTGCACTTGTAGTGCAAAGTGGATTTGCCTTTCATAAATAACCCCCTATGTGACTTGTGCAGAGGCAGCAAAATGCTGGCGTATGTATTAAAGTAGATCATCAGTTAAAAACTAGGTTAAAAAATGCTTCCTCCGCCCTCCTAACACATGCACTAACCTGTGTAAAAAAACATGTACTATATATACTTACCTATTTTCAGCCTGCTCTGGTCCAGTCATGTGCTCCCTTGTGTCAGGCAGCAGCAGCTGCATAGGAATAGAGAGAGCACCAGACAATAGCTGTGAAAGCTGGGATTGATGACATCACCCATTGACTCTTATAGTGCTGATGATCCCTCTACTCCCCTGCAGCTGCCGCTGCAACTGGGGAGCTGGATCACGTGACCAGGCAGGAGTTGGGTTAATTAGGTTAGTTAGTAAAGATGTTAGGAGGCGGTAGGAAGCATTTTAAAGATTACTTTAGCTGGAATTCTACTTTACATTTTGCAAATGATGCTTGGACCAGTCAATACTTTTGAGGTGGTGGAGAGGTGGACTATAGCTACCTTTTTGAAGGAAGGGTTTTTACCACTAGGCTGTGTAATCTCTTAAATAGTAACAGTAAGCCAGTAAGCTTTTATAATGTAATTCCATTTGTGTGTGTATATATGTATGTATATATATATATATATATATATATATATATATATATATATGAAAATTTCACTCAATAAAATAAATATTAATATATAAATAACTGGACATATAAGGCTGTTTGCTAAATTATTATCTTCAACGTAAAGTAAACTTGCCGTTAAAGAATAAAGGCCTGCTACTGCTGATCTCCTTCAGCACATGGTAATTGCCTGACTTTAATCAAATTGACTGGTCACAAGGCTGTCTGAGTTACTGGTTAGAAACAGTATGCCGATCAGGCGTTATGGTTTGCAGCAGGTTGTTTTTAGATCCGTGACTCAGAATGTAATAAAATAGCCAGGCAACAAGCATTTTCAGAAGGAGATCAGAAAGATAATCCTCTAGATGTCTTTTTCAACAGGATAGTTTTATTTTTTATCTTATTTTTAAAAACTTGCCTACTGGATACTTTCACCCCTTTCTGCCCAGGCCAGTTTTCAGCTTTCAGCACTGTCACACTTTGAATGACAATTGTGCAGTCATGCAGCACTGTACCCAAACTAAAATTTATAATTTTTTTGAGACTGACAGAGCTTATTTTTGGTGATATTTAATCACCACTGGGTTCTTGTTTTTTGTTAAATGAAAAAAGACCTGAAAATGTTAAAAAAAAAAGTTTTCTTATGCCGCATACTTGGTTCGGCGGACTTTGTTTTATCAAAAGTTTGACGGACTAATGCCGCGTACACACGGTCGGACTTTCTATCCTACTTGGTCCGGCACACTTTCCGACGGACTTTGTCCGCCAGGTGCGCCGGACTTTAAAACGGACGGACTTGCCCACACACGCCGGGACTTTCCGGCGGGCTAAGTCCGCCCGTCTTTCCGACGGACTTTCGCCGGAGTTCCGGCGGACTTTCAGAATGAACAGACTTGCCCACACACGGACAAGTCCGTTCATTTTGAACGTGACTCAGGTGCGACGGGACTAGCAAAGGATGTCAATCTTGCCGCTTTTATCGGCGAGATTGACACCTTGCGAGCCCCGTCGCGGTGCATACCAGGCCCTTAGGTCTGGTATGGATTATAAAGGGAAGCCCCTACGCCGAAAAAACGGCGTGGGGTCCCCCCTAAAATCCATACCAGACCCCGATCCGAGCACGCAGCCCTGGGCATGCTGGGACTGTGACGTTTTAGGGGCGTGGTCAACATCACCCAGTGACCACGCCCCCTAAAACGTCACAGTCCCAGCATGCCCAGGGACTGTGACATCAAAAGGGGGCGGGGTCTCCGCCTATATAAGTCACAACGCAGCCCTCGGAGAGCAGTCCAGCCGGAGAGAGCGTTGTGTCAACATCTGGAGAAGAGAAGAGAAGAAGCCCAGCAGCTCAGAAGTCCGGACCTCTGCTGGCAAGAGAGCTACCTGAACACAGCAGAGGAGCCGGCCGAAGAACTGGAACACCGGGAGAAGAGAGCGGAGAAGAACCAACCGGACGCCGGGAGAAGATGAAGCGGAGGGACCCCCGAAGCCGGAAGAAGACCCCCGAAGCCGGAGGAAGATCCCCACCCCCGGAGCTGTTTAATAAAATATTTTAAAAACCTGTGTAGTGTGTTTTATTACTTACAATTTTTCCCTAGGTGAATGGGTAGGGGGACCATGTACCCCATACTCATTCACATAGGGTGGGGTGCCGGGATCTGGGGGCCCCCTTATTAAAGGGGGCTCCCAGATTCCGATAAGCCCCCCGCCCGCAGACCCCGACAACCAACGGCCAGGGTTGTCGGGAAGAGGCCCTTGTCCTCATCAACATGGGGACAAGGTGCTTTGAGGTGGGGGGGCCCCGCAGGGGGCCCCCCTCCCCCAAAGCACCCACCCCCCCATGTTGAGGGCATGCGGCCTGGTACGGTTCAGGAGGGGGGGGGGGCGCTCGCTCGTCCCCACCCCCTTTCCTGACCGGCCAGGCTGCGTGCTCGGATCGGGGTCTGGTATGGATTTTAGGGGGGACCCCACGCCGTTTTTTCGGCGTAGGGGCTTCCCTTTATAATCCATACCAGACCTAAGGGCCTGGTATGCCCCGCGCTCGCCGCAATAGGAAAATTTGTTTTTCCTATTGCAGCGAGCGCGAGATGCAATACCCTGCCCTCGCATCGTATCTGGTCCGTCGGACCAGCCTACACACGAGCGGCCTTTCCGTCGGACCAGCACACACACGAGCGGACTTTCCGCCCGAAACTGAGTCCGACGGAAAGATTTGAAACTTGGTTCAAATCTAGGTCCGGCGGGCTTTTGGGAAGAAGTCCGCCGGAAAAGTCCGCCGCCGCCCACACACGGGCGGATTGTCCGGCACACTCTGGTCCACCGGACCAAGTATGCCGGAAAGTCCGACCATGTGTACGCGGCATTAGATTTGAAACATGTTACAAATCTATCCGACGGACTAGAGTCCAGGCGAAAAGTCCGCTCGTGTGTATGCTAGTTCGACGGACAAAAACCGAGGCTAGGGCAGCTATTGGCTACTGGCTATGAACTTCCTCGTTTTAGTCCGGTCGTACGTCATCACGTACAAATCCGTCGGACTTTGGTTGATCGTGTGTAGGCAAGTCCGTTCATTCGGAAAGTCTGTCGTAAAGTCTGTTGAAAAGTCCGCCTGGCAAAGTATGCCTTAAAGTCCGGTCATGTGTACGCGGCATTAGTTTCTGTTATAAAATTTTGTAAATAATTAACTTTTCTCCTTCACTGATGTGCACTGATATCCTGCACTGGTGGGCACTGATAGGCTGCACTGATGGGCAATGATGAGGCTGCACTGATGAGTGCTGATGGGCGGCACTGACAGGCGGCACTAATAGGCAATACTGATGGGCACTAATAGGCAGCATTGATAGGCGGCACTGACAGGCACCACTAATAGGCAATCCTAATGGGCACTAATAGGCAGCATTGATAGGCGGCACTGACAGGCACCACTAATAGGCAATCCTGATGGGCACTAATAGGCAGCATTGATGGGCGGCACTGACAGGCACCACTAATAGGCAATCCTGATGGGCACTAATAGGCAGCATTGATAGGCGGCACTGACAGGCACCACTAATAGGCAATCCTGATGGGCACTAATAGGCAGCATTGATAGGTGGCACTGACAGGCACCACTAATAGGCAATCCTGATGGGCACTAATAGGCAGCATTGATAGGCGGCACTGACAGGCACCACTAATAGGCAATCCTGATGGGCACTAATAGGCAGCATTGATGGGCGGCACTGACAGGCACCACTAATAGGCAATCCTGATGGGCACTAATAGGCAGCATTGATGGGCGGCACTGACAGGCACCACTAATAGGCAATCCTGATGGGCACTAATAGGCAGCATTGATAGGCGGCACTGATAAGCATCACTTATGGGCGGTACTGATTGGCACTTACAGGCATCACTAATGGGCATAGATTGGCAGCACTGGTGGGCACTGTTTGGACTGCACTGATAATCAGGGTGGTGATGATGAGGGTGATGGTCAGTGCCCCAATTGTCAGTGCAGATGTCCCTTGCGTGGATTTGCCAGTTTTCGGCTCTCCTCTCCTCATGCGCTGTCAGCATGAGAGGAGGATAGCCGATAACCGGCAAATCCTGTTTACATTGTGATCAGCTGTGGTTGGACACAGCTGATCACGTGGTAAAGAGCTGCTGTGATTGGCTCTTTACCCTGATCACAGATCACTGCCGATGCACGCCGCAGGGGGCGCGCAGGCAGCGTGAGCATGGTAGGATGTCTTATGATGGCCTACTGGCAAAGTTCGGCCGTGCTGTAGCCGTCATTCGGCTATAGAACGGTCCCGAAGAGGTTAAATAACAAACATGTTATACTCCCTTGCTCTGTGTAGTGGCCAATGGCTCCCGCTGCTGTGTCTGAGCCAATGTGTAGGGAGAGAGCTAAGAGTGACACTGCTCTTGTACACATGGCTGGATTGATATCGAGCTCAGGCAAGTAAAAAAGGGTGCTGGGAGGGGGAGCTGCACACAGAAGGTTTTTTATGTCTATGCATTGAATGCATGAAGGTAAAAAAAAAAACTTCAGCCTTTAGAAGCACTTTAACTGTGGTGGAGAAATTGATGCCAAAATGGTGAGGTTCCAGGCAAACTTATGACTTGCCCACTAGCGGTAGGTGCAGGTCTCAAATGGAGCTTGTCTGCTTCCCACAGTACACATAACAATAGTCCAAACACCACCACATCTGAAACGATAAAGCTTTTAGCAATGTTTAAAATAAGATGATGTTGATGTGTTTTGGACTTTATTGTTGTATTTTAGAGAAAATCGGAAATATATAATGCATTGGTGAAAAATCTGTGTGGTTGTTCAACAGTTGTTGCCTTTCAACACTAAAACATTAACCACTTGCCCTCCGGAAAATTTACCCCCTTAATAACTAGGCCATTTTTGCGATTCTGCACTGCGTTACTTTGACTGACAATAGCACAGTTGTGCGATGCTGTACCCAAATAAAATCCATGTCCTTTTTTCCCAACAAATAGAGCTTTCTTTTAGTGGTATTTGATCACCTCTGTGGTTTTTATTTTTTTGTGCTATAAACAAAGAAAGACCGTCAATTTTGAAAAAAATTTTTTTTTTAACTTTCTGCTATAAAACATCCAACGAAAATTTTTCAATTTAGGCCAGTATTTATTCTGCTACATATTTTTGGTAAAATTAAATCCCACTAAGCGTATATTGATTGGTTTGCGCAAAAGTTATAACATCTGGGATATTTTTATTTATTTTTTTCATTTTATTTTATTTTTTTGACTAGTAATGGCGGCAATCAGTGACTTATAGAGGGACTGCGATATTGGACATTTGGACACTAACTGACACTTTTGACGCTTTTTAGGGACCAGTGACACTAA
Organism: Lithobates septentrionalis; assembly: GCA_037952835.1. Lineage (NCBI taxonomy): Eukaryota > Metazoa > Chordata > Amphibia > Anura > Ranidae > Lithobates > Lithobates septentrionalis. Next base: position 1,780,844 of record JBBDGP010000671.1, on the reverse strand, counting down.
TGCTCTGTACATACGGTCGGATTTTCCGACGGAGAAAGTGCGATCGAATTGTGTTGTCGGAAATTCCGATCGTGTGTGGGCTCCATCGGACTTTTTCCATCGGAATTTCGGACACACAAAGTTTGAGAGCAGGCTATAGAATTTTCCGACAACAAAATCCGATCCTTTAAATTACGATCGTGTGTAGACAAATCCGACGCACAAAGTGCCACGCATGCTCAGAATAAATTAAGAGACGAAAGCTATTGGCTACTGCCCAGTTTATAGACCCGACGTACGTGTTTTACCGCACCGCGTTCAGAGCGATCGGATTTTCCGACAACTTTGTGCGACCGTGTGTATGCAAGACAAGTTCGAGCCAACATCCGGCGGAATAAATCCATGGATTTTGTTGTCGGAGTGTCCGATCAATGTCCGACCATGTGTACAGGGCATCATACAATGATCAGTGTTAAAAAAAATGCACTGTCATTGTACTAATGCAACTGGCTGGGAAGGGGGTTAACATAAGGGGCGATCAAAGGGTTAACTGTGTGCCTAGCTGTTGTTTTCTTACTGTGGGGGAGGTGCTTGTACTAGGAGAAGGCATAGATCCGTGTCTCTGCTTTTCAGGAACACAGGATTCATGCCTTCTGTACTGACAGAATGGTGATCAGCCTTGTTTACATAGGCAGACCGCTGTTCTCTCTCTGTACCGAAAGATCAGCGGGTGCCGGTGGACATCGAGTCCCCGGTACCTGCTGATCAGCTCCCGCTGTGGATAATCGAGAAACAGCTGGAGCAGGCCAGACCCGGAAGTGTCGGATCACATACACGGTACGTGATCCAGCTCAGCCGTGCCACTTTGCCGCCGTATATCCAAGTTATACGATCGGCAAGTAGTTAAATAATGCCTGCACTGTATGTGGGTGACTTTAGGCTCAGTTCAAACTGGTGCGATGCGAGAACCCTGCGAATACAGTGCGGGTTCCCGCATTGCAGCTGAATCGCACAGTGGTTCACACTGAGATCTGCGAACCGCTGCGGGTGTCAATGTAAAGTTAATGACACCCCCAGATCGGTTAGCAGATCGCAGTGCGAACTGTGAAATGGTGCAGGAATCGGATCGCATAGGTGTGAACATGCATGCTATCTGATTGCAGTGCGGATGAAAAAAAGGGTCCTGCGCCAGTTTGATGCAAATGCGATGCGATTTCAGCTATACAGTTTGTATGGCTGAAATCGCATCACATGTGATCTGCACAGCAATGCGATGCAAATCACTTGCGATGTCTGGCATCACACTAGTGTGAACTGGGCCTTATGGTGGTGAAGTCAGGGAGCAAAGGTTTGTGATCTCAATATGAAATATGAACAAATATGTGATAAATGTTCACTTATCCAAATTTTGTCCAAAGGAGGTCTTGACTCTGGTAGCATGGCTATATTTTTATTATTATATTAGGATTACAAGACTAAATTATTTGAGTATCATTTGCCTGTATTTTCTATGTGCTGGGATTAGTGGTATTCGGGTCCATGCACACTGGTTTAAAAAACACTGGGGTTGATTTACTAAAGGCAAAAAGACTGTGCACATTGCAGTTGCTCCAGAGCTTAGTAAATGAGGTAAGGCTTCACTTTACAAAGAATACCCAATCACAGGAATCACAGGAAAATGAAAAAACAGCATTTTTGCTGGCACATGATTGGATGATGGAAGTCATCAGAGCTTCTGCTCATTTACTAAACTCTGGAGCAGCTGCACTTGCAGAGTGCAACTGCATTTTGTAAAGTGCACAGTCTTTTTTTCCTTTAGTAAATCAACCCCACTGTAACTATGACGTGATCATCATTCAATACGAGAGCAGACCTGGCTGGATCATGTGACGATCACCTCCTATTCATGAGCTAAGAATACAGCTCTGAGCATGTAAACCTTCTCTCTATTGTCAGCCTAATCAACCGATTATTATACAAACTAGATTTACCTGTTACATCATCAGCTAGTTTAATGGATGATCAGAAAACATTTTTTCAAAATTTGATGGCTTTTATAAAATGAAAGAACGTAAAGTTTCACTTTGTAAAGAATATCCAATCACATGCAAAGGAAATTAATAAAAACAGCATTTTGTTATATCTGTTGATTCTGCTAGAACTCCAGTGAGCTTATAACTTTCTCTTCCTGCTGCATTGTTGTCAGTTATGGTTACCTGTTCTCTCTGGACTACAGAACACCCCTGCTATGTTATGGAGAAGGGGGGAGTTTTGTGGTCCTAACACATGTCCTGTCCTAGCCTGACTTTCTGTATTAACGTGACGTAATGTGGGTATTCTTCTTAAACGTGATTGAATGTTGGAAGTCAGCAAAGCTTCACCTCATTCTCTAAGCTCTAGGGAAAATTTCCTTGTCACGTTAGGACAGAAAGTCAGGCTAGGACAGGACATGTGTTAGGACCACAAAACTCCCCCCTTCTCCATAACATAGCAGGGGTGTTCTGTAGTCCAGAGAGAACAGGTAACCATAACTGACAACAATGCAGCAGCGGGAAGAGAAAGTTATAAGCTCACTGGAGTTCCAGCAGAATCAACATATATAACAAAATGCTTTCAGTGGTATATTTAACAGACCAAATCAAAGTAAATAGGAGAAGTTCAAGTATAACTAAAGGCAAAACTTTCTTTTTAGCTTAAGACAGAATGGAGATGGATAACACCTATTAGGTTTTTATTGCTGTCTGTGCCCCCCCCCCCCCCCCCCCGTTTTATTCGTCCTGTTTACCATTATCATTGAGAGTGAAAGTAAAAGAAAATCCCAAATTTTGGGTTGTCCCCAGAAAAGTAATAGAGGGGAAATCTTCCAATGGAGATACTAGTTTTGGTGACCTGGGGGTCCCCAAGGAATCCCCCTAGTTTGCAGGGATTTCCTCTCACTTCTTGTTTGGCTGTGACACAGGACATCAAGGGAAACCTCTGCAATGAGACACAGATGTAAAACAAAAAAAAAAACCCTCCCTTGTTCTACCCAAAATGAAAAAAAAGTTTTGCCTATAGTTCTACTTTCATTGCAAGGATTTACATCTATCTTAAACTTCCTTACAAACAATGTTAATCATTTTTCTAGCTGGAAAAAAACCCCCACTAGCTTTGTTTTGATGCCTTAGGCCCCTTCCACTCCATTGGAGTCTGTCCACTGATCCCCGCTTATGCAGAGCGGACACAGACACAACCCGTTCTCCTCTATAGGCGGTCGGATGTAAACAGACCGCCTGTCCGATTACAGCCGACTGCCAACCGATCTGCCAGACGGATGGAGGAAGTCTGTTTTTAGTAGATTGGATCAGATTGGATGTTGGCAGGTATAAAGTGATACACGTCTGTTTACACCCTCTGCTCCATAGAGACGACTGGACGGTCCGATCGGGTCCGCCTGAAGAACTAACAGGCAGACCCAATCAGTCTGCTAGTTTGAAAGGGGCCTTAGAACTTTTTTGATTAACCACTTAAGCCCCGGACTATTTGGCTGGCCAAACCAGAGCACTTTTTGCGATTCGGTACTGCGTCACTTTAACTGACAATTGCGCGGTCGAGCGACGTGGCTCCCAAACAAAATTGACGTCCTTTTTTCCCCACAAATAGAGCTTTCTTTTGGTGGTTTTTATTTTTTGCGCTATAAACAAAAAAATAGCAACAATTTTGAAAAAAACACATTATTTTTTACTTTTTGCTATAATAAATATCCCCAAAAAATATATAAAAAAACATTTTTTTTCCTCAGTTTAGGCCGATATGTATTCTTCTACATATTTTTGGTAAAAAAATCGCAATAAGCGTTTATTGATTAGTGTGCGAAAAAGTTATAGCGTCTACAAAATAGGGGATAGATTTATGGCATTTTTATTATTATTTTTTTTACTAGTAATGGCGACGATCAGTTATTTTTATCATGACTGCGACATTATGGCGGACACATCGAACACTTTTGGCGCGATTTTGGGACCATTCACATTTATACAGCGATCAGTGCAATTAAAAATGCATTGATTATTTGTAAATGTGACTGGCAGTGAAGGGGTTAACCACTAGGTGGCACTGTAGGGGTTAAGTGTGTCCTAGGGAGTGATTCTAGCTGTGGGGGGAGGGGCTATGTGTGACACGACACTGATCACCGCTCCCGATTACAGAGAGCTGTGATCAGTGTCAGTGTCACTAGGCAGAACAGGGAAATGCTTGTTTACATTAGCATCTCCCCGTTCTTCCTCTCCATGAGACGATCGCGAGTATCCCCGCAGACATCCCCGCGGGACCCGCAATCATACTCACGGAGGTCGCGGCGCCCCTGCAAACCGCTTCTTAAAGGGCAACGTACAGGTACGTTAATCTGCCTGTACGCGCTCTTATGCCAACGTATATCGGCCCGAGCCAGTCGGCAAGTGGTTAAAAGAGTTGTAAAACCTCAGGGTTTTTCACCTTAATGCATCTATGCATTAACCACTTATGGACCGCCCGCCGTCGTTATACGGCGGCTGTTTAAAGGAGGGTATCGTTGTCATGGCAACAGCTAGATGCCATAACCCCGGTATCCCCATCTTCAGCGGGCAGTCCGCTGCAGGATAAAAGTGGTCTCTGCGGCGCTTTCACAGCGAGATCACTTTTATCGGTGGCGGGAGAGGGGCCCCCCCTCCAGCCGCGATTCAGTGCCCTCCGCCGCCTACCGGAGCCGTCGGCAGCGGCGGAGGCGATCGCGTCCTGTCAGTAGCTGGGTAAGGAGATGAGTGAGGGGAAGATGGCCCCCACCCGTCTCCATACAATTGCTGGGCGGAAGTGACATCAAAACGTCACTTCCGCCCACAGCTCTTAAAGGGCCATTTTTTTAAATCATTTTTTTAAATTACAATTTTTTTTTTTTTTTAAATTGCATTTTAGTCTAAATATGAGATCTGAGGTCTTTTTGACCACAGATCTCATATTTAAGAGGTCCTGTCATGCTTTTTTTCTATTACAAGGGATGTTTACATTTCTTGTAATTGGAATAAAAGTGACATTTTTTTTTAAAAAACAGTGTAAAAATAAGGTAAAATAAGGTAAATAAAGGTAAAATAAATGATTTAAAAAAAATAATTTTAAACGCGCTCCGTCCCTACTAGCTCGAGTGCAGAAGCGAACACATACGTGAGTAGCGCCCGTATATGTAAACAGTGTTCAAACCACACACGTGAGGTATCGCCGCGATCGGTAGAGTGAGAGCAATAATTCTAGCCCTAGACCTCCTCTGTAACTTAAAACATGCAACCTGTAGAATTTTTTTAAACGTCGCCTATGGAGATTTTTAAGGGTAAATGTTTGTCGCCATTCCACGAGTGGGCGCAATTTTGAAGCGTGACATGTTGGGTATCAATTTGCTCGGCATAACATTATCTTTCACAATATAAAAAAAGAATGGGCTAACTTTACTGTTGTCTTATTTTTTAATTCAAAAAAGTGTATTTTTTTTAAAAAAAAGTGCGCTTGTAAGACCGCTGCGCAAATACGGTGTGACTAGGGTGTTAGAAAAAAATGTATAATGTTTGGGGTTTCTAAGTAATTTTCTAGCAAAAAAAAATGTTTTTAACTTGTAAACAACAAATCTCAGAAAAAGGCTCCGTCCTTAAGTGGTTAAGGTGAAAAACCTTCTGTGGTGCAACTCTTTCCCCAAAAGTATGAAAAAAGGGAAAAAAAAAAAAAAAAAAACACAAAGTCCTGCTTCCCAAGTTGCCAGTGTCAGCTGAGAATGGAATTGTGCACATTTTTATAAGCCTGCAGTTAGAATGAAATCACCATTTGCATTTAGTAGCTGTTGGTGCTCAGACAGACAGATAAATATTCCAAAAACCCAATCTTCTATAGAACATACACTGACCAAGTACAATTCTAATTTTGCTTTAGAAGCGAATATGTTTTTGACATGTATTGTATAACTGATCCTAAAGTTAAAAAGAATAAAGGAATGACAGTGGGAGCTCAGAGAGATGTGAAAAGGTATGGCTAACAATGGCAATGCAACACAATATAGGTTTAAAGCTATGCAAACAGTACATGTAGTCAAGTTGTCAGGAAATACAAAAGATTTCAGTTGAAACTGTCTGACAATCTGACAGTGTATTTTGTTAAAACAACTGAACTGATAGAAAAAGACAGCTGTAAAGTCGATAAGTCTGGGTAGAAGACAATGCCTAGCTCCTAGTGCTCTCTGCTTATAACTGGTGCCATGTTTAATCCCTATGGGAAGCTGCATTGACATGCATTGAAAGTGTAATGAGCAATGATGTGCAATACCCTAAAGCAATTAGTCAAAATCTTCTTCCAGTTTTCTGGCTACTATAAACTATGGAAGTGACGCAAATGAAATATGATTGGGTATTAGGGAGAACTAAGATATGGTTGCTAATTATGGGTTACCATTGTTCATCGTTCCATGCCATTAAATACATCAGTTTTCTTACAAGTTAGTCATGTTTTCGTCATTACCTTAGTGTAGACCCCCCAGGATAGCTCTGTCTCGGTAACCATGACCACAATACCAAACATTCCAAATATAAGTGCGTAATCACTGAGCCTTTTCCTCTTCTCGAACAGGGCTCTGCGATGACCCAATTTGTAGCCAACGTTTTGGTTTTTCTTTTGGCCCCGGTGGCTACCCTCATCTCCTCCTCGTAGGCTGCGGTGCGATGCTTTGAGTGGGTCATTTTTGCTTACAACCACTTCAATCACTGGACTGTGTAAGGTCTGCAGGGGTTGGGTCTCTGGGTCTGCCTCATGGAGATTTCTCCTGGAGGAGCTCAGGCTGCTGAGGGGTCGTGGGATCCCCCCGTTGTATCTGCAGCTGTTCATGGCTATGTCCGAAAAACGGTTGGACTTTCTGAAGGATACTTCTGGACCATCATGACTGATGGGCTGTAGGTCAACGTTCCCCTACAGGAAAACATAAAGAGACAAGATACTTCAGAGATTATCCAAGTAGGATGCATATACTGTATCTTATTCATTTTACCTGTTGTACAAGAAAACTTCTAAGAGAAAACCTGTCATTAAACAAACATAAAAGTTACCTTTGCTTTCCTCTCCTTCTCTAAATGCTGGTTACCTGGCTCTCATTTTGACCTCCTTGCTTCAGCACTTTGAGTTGCTGGCCCAGAAGAAGTCCCCATATAGGAGTTTCTGACTAACCTGATCTGTATACATAATCCTGGTCAGGGACTTAGAAAAGTACTGAAGCCAGTAAATCTGCATGAAAACCAGGCATTAGCATTTTTACAAGGAGACCAACAATGGCAGCCCCTTATTACTCTCATAACAAGTGTAAATACTGATTAACAGAATGGCATTTCTTTCAATTTTAACTTACATTAAAACAAAGATTAAAACCCTACAACAGGCAAACTTTTGATTTGGTCTGGTTTTATTTGGATATATTGGAGAAGAGTTAGCGCTTCAGTTGGGTATTATAACTATATGTATATCTATTGGAAGGTGTCCCCTCGTTTTCTGTCAGGACAGGAAGTGATGGAAAATCTCCCCAATGGAGGATAAAAACAAAAACACATTTTAGTAGAGTGGGGATGAGTTTGAATGGCAGAAAATTACAATGTTCTATTGCAATCTTTTCCTTTTTGTCCTGGTGAAAACTGCTCCCCCTATTACTTGCCCTAAAGTCACGGGGGCATGAAGCAAGGGGAAAACTCCCCATGGCCTCACAGATAGAAATAACCTGACATGAACCTAAACTCATTCCTACGTTATCCAAAACTATATAAAAACTGCAGTTAAGCTTTTCATATGGTTTTCCCAGTCAAACACAAATGTAACTCTACATCAAACATTGCGGCAGCACGGAAAAAAAAGGATAATTTGTTCACAGAAATATCTCTACTTTATATGTGATACTAGAAGTACTTATGTACAGGAATAAGGTGACAGTTTGGGGTCAGGGGAGTTTAGTAAAATGAAGTGATGGATGGGTGAGAAGTATTCGTCTGTGTGAAAGAGTGCACTAGGCTCATTCTTTTATGCCAAGGTTTGAGAATGTTCCAGGAGGTGGGGAAACAAGATTGATGCAATTCTTGTGTAGTTTCTAGGTGTTCATGAAGTTAGCAATTAAAACAAAGGATTAGACACATATTGGTTGTGAATTTCAGATTATGTAGCACTTATATAGTATGTTGGCTTCATTGGTAGGTTTACAAAAATGTATGAACTTGTTTAAACACATATGACAAATAATAATCGAGTGATAAGTAGAAACTCTATGGGGCTGCTTTACTAAAGGCAAATAGGCTTTTCACTTTATGAGAGCATTTTCCCCTAAAAGAGAAGTTTAGGATTTATTGTCCCCCACTAGCTCTGCAGTGAGAACTCAGTGATAAAACGCTGCTGATTGATCAGCTCTCCCTCTCTGCTCTGAGCAGAGAGCTGTGACTGTCAGTCAGGGGCTCTCTGCTCTCCCCTTCAGCGCTCATTGGAGTGCTGGGCTGTGGAGGGGGCGGGAGGGGCCGGCTCAGGCTCTCAGTGGATCGCTGAGAGGCTGAGCCAGATGCCAGTCCAGGTATCTGGGTGGATACCAACCATATGGTTAGGATCTTTCCCAAGCCTGGAGCAACTGAGTGACAAACTGCACTCCTGTGATCCATAGGAGAAGTATGGCCAAAAAAGCTTTGTGCCTAGTGACAGTGTCACTGTTCTCTGCTCCCTGTGATCGGGAGCAGAGATCAGTGTAGTGACACACACAGCCCATCCCCCCTACAGTTAGAATCACTCCCCTAGGACATACTTGACCCCTCCCCGCCCCCTAGTGGTTAACCCCTTCACTGCCAGTGTCATTTACACAGGAATCAGTGCATTTTTATAGCACTGATTGCTGTATATTTATACGTATCGGCCTAAACTGAGGAAAAAAAATGTTTTTTTATATATTTTTTGGGGATATTTATGAGATTGTAGGCCACACCCACCCACAAAACACTTTCCCCAGATACAATTTAAATAAATAATACACAATTATCCATCTTTTTTGGCAAGAAAATTGGCCGCGACACCTTTTATTGGTTTTAAACAATGAAATAATTCATAACTCTTTTATTATATCATAACTTCATAAATCCAAACATATTTCCATCTGCTCAGTTATTAGAACTCGAGCAGGAGCAGAATTTAAATAAAAACAACAGTCCCCCCCAGAATCCGGGGTGACCCTACCACATAATAGGTGTTCGCGACTGGGGCGGGAGGGAGGGAGCTTCAATTTCTTTCTTGGTCCAGTGGGAAAGAGGAAAAGCCTCTTTCCTGCTGACCTTTTATAGCCTATCCCCAATTCCAGCACTTTCCATGCGCTCTGATTGGTTCTTCCCAGGTACCTCAGCTCAGCTTCCTTAAAGGGGCAGCCGCCCTAAATTACCTATGGCTAAAGCTGCTAAATTAAATAATCTAAATGTGGTGGGGAGGCCACAACCTCAAGAAAGTGGACCCATATTGCGCCCCCTTTTTCATTATAGCAAAAAGTAAAAAATAATGTGATTTTTTCAAAATTGCCGCTCTTTGTTTATAGCGCAAAAAATAAAAATCGCAGAGGTGATCAAATACCACCAAAAGAAAGCTCTATTTGTGGGGAAAAAAAAGGATGTCAATTTTGTTTCGGAGCCACGTCGCACGACCGCGCAATTGTCAGTTAAAGCGACGCAGTGCCAAATCCCAAAAAGTGCTCTGGTCAAGAAGGGGGTAAATCCTTCCGGGGCTGAAGTGGTTAATAACCCAACCCCAATGCCTTTCTTCATCAATTTAAGATATGAGACATAAGATACAGAAAAGACTGTAGCAAAAAATGATAAACATTTTGATGAATAAGCGTGTTGCTATAGTGTTGAACAACGCAGTTAGTATTGATGTTTCCAAGAATTTTACTTCAGATGGATGTACTTTTCTGCCAAGATGGAAAGATGGGTTAATTTGCTTTCCTTTCAAGGCATTTACCATTAGGGTCCTTTCACACTGGGGCGGGCGTCGGTGTCGGCGGTAAAGCGCCGCTATTGTAAGCGGCGCTTTACCGTCGGTATGCGGCCGCTAGCGGGCGGTTTTACCCCCCGCTAGCGGCCGAGAAATGGTTAAAAACCACTGCAAAGCGCCTCTGCAGAGGCGCTTTGCCGGTGGTATAGCCGCACCGTCCCATTGATTTCAATGGGCAGGAGCGGTGAAGGAGCGATATGCACTTCGCTCCTTCACCGCTCCGAAGATACTGCCGGCAGGACTTTTTTTACCGTCCTGCCAGCGCATCGCTCCAGTGTGCAAGCCCTCGGGGCTTTCAAACTGGAAAGAAAGCAGCGGCACTTTCGGGTCGGTTTGCAGGCGCTATTATTAGCGGAATAGCGCCTGCAAACCGCCCCAGTGTGAAAGGGCTCTAACCATCATCTAACTGAAACATTTTCCAAATTCTTAATTGGTGACTTTCAGGATATGAAATGATTCCTTATAAATTATGGTTATCATTTATTTGGTTTAGTTACACCCTTTAGTAAAATGCGCATGCTTCTTCAGCAGTGGGAAAAACACCCATTTTGAAGACTAAACCTATGTGTCTGTTTTGCCTTAAGTGGTAATCCAGGCCAAACTTTTTTTAAAGTTTTGGATAGAGTGGAGTAGCTTTAGATTCTCTATCAAACTTGAATTGCTGTATGTGTCTTCTTTTGGGAGATTTCCATCACTTGATGAGTGTCTAATAGAACTATATATATATATACAGTATCTCACAAAAGTGAGTACACCCCTCACATTTTTGTAAATATTTTATTATATCTTTTCATGTGACAACACTGAAGAAATTACATTTTGCTACAATGTAAAGTAGTGAGTGTACAGCTTGTATAAAAGTGTAAATTTGCTGTCCACTCAAAGAGGTTGAGTGCATCTGCTCATATCCAGAGGTTGTCTTTGGGAAATAGATGTATGAGTGCTGCCAGCATTGCTACAGAGGTTGAAGAGGTGGGGGGTCAGCCTGTCAGTGCTTAGACCATACGCACTGCATCAAATTGGTCTGCATGGCTGTCGTCCCATAAGGAAGACTCTTCTAAAGATGATGCACAAGAAAGCCCACAAACAGTTTGCTGAAGACAGGCAGACTAAGGACATGGATTACTGGAACCATGTCCTGTGGTCTGATGAGACCAAGATAAACTTATTTGGTTCAGATGGTGTCAAGCGTGTGTGGTGGCAACCAGGTGAGGAGTACAATAACAAGTGTGTCTTGCCTGAAGTCAAGCATGGTGGTGGGGGTGTCATGGTCTGGGGCTGCATGAGTGCTGCTGGCACTGGGGAGCTACAGTTCATTGAGGGAACCATGAACGCATACATGTACTGTGACACACTGAAGCAGAGCATGATCCCCTCACTTTCGAGACTGGGCCGCAGGGCAGTATTCAAACATGATAACGACCCCAAACACACCTCCAAGATGACCACTGCCTTGCTAAAGAAGCCAAGGGTAAAGGTAATGGACTGGCCAAGCATGTCTCCAGACCTAAACCCTGTGGGGTATCCTCAAACGGAAGATGGAGGAGCACAAGGTCTCTAACATCCACCAGCTCCATGATGTCATCATGGAGGAGTGGAAGAAGACTCCAGTGGCAACCTGTGAAGCTCTGGTGAACTTCATGCCCAAGATGGTTAAGGCAGTGCTGGAAAATAAAGGTGGCCACACAAAATATTGACACCTTGGACCCAATTTGGACATTTTCACTTAGGGGTGTACTCACTTTTGTTGCCAGTGGTTTAGACATTAATGGCTGTGTGGTGAGTTATTTTGAGGGGACAGCAATTTTACACTGTTATACAAGCTGTACACTCACTAATTTACATTGTAGCAAAGTGTTTTTTCTTCAGTGTTGTCACATGAAAAGATATAATGAAATATTTACAAAAATGTGAGGGGTGTACTCACTTTTGTAATAAATAAATATATATATATATATATATATATATATATATATATATATATATATATATATATATATATATATATATATCTCCTGGTGAGAACAGCAAGTGGTAAACAATTTTGTTTTCAGTATATTTCCGCAGTGAGGTGAGACTCTGGACAACAGCTGCATAAAGCATTTAGTTGCTGTTTTTGCAGGTAAGGTGTCAAAATCAGTTATTGACTTTGAAGGGATAACTACTTTTCACACCTGTGATTGCAAATTACATCTTCCACTCCAAGACATCGATGTGAAACAACACTGGTGCCATGTTTGAAAAAAATATGATCACAAAAACACACATGTGTCTGGGTGTATATTGTACTGTGCACCTTCTAAATGAAAGCAGAATAGTACTGTACATTCCCCTGTACAGTTTTTATATAGATTTTACTACTCAGTTTTCTGATGCACACATTGCCCATACGTAGGCACAATTTTAGAAGATTAAGCTTTACAAAAGGTAAGGCATATATATCCCAGAATAATGTTTTATAGCAATATACAGCAGAATGGGATCTGTGCTTACATATATGAAGGTGCAAGCCATCTATAAGGAGGGTGGTCTAAAGATCTGAACACCGCGGTACTGTACTTTTCGGAAGATCATAGCATAAACATGTGTGTTCGTGTTCAGATTAGCCAAGGGTGTCTGCAGAGGTCTAGATGTCTACACATTTTCTATAACCATTTGTTATTTTTAATCCTACTATAATCAGTTGGATCAGTAGCAGTCAGCTCCTATCATCCATAGGCACCTTTACAGGCACTGGTAAAATTTATATACTGGTACAAAGACTGTAGGTTGTGATGATAATAGATATTGTACAATTTAAAGAATACGAGTATTGCAGCAGATAAATTGATGGATTAGAGGGGAATGTGGATGATAGATTCTTGTGTATATGGCAACACAAAATATGAAATGCGGTCATTCAATTGTAATGTTATTCATATATAGAGCCATAGCAGCTGCTGTACTGCAAACCAGCTTCCTTGTCATGCCAGCATCAACCTTTCCTCTACCCAGTGTTCACTAAAGCTGCATTACAGCAAAGCAGATAGGTGCCTTTGTTTACTGGGTATTCATCTACGTATCTCATCCAAGGTAATTATTGGCAAGTATTTTTGAGCCAGCGCCTAGGGTAGCAAGATATGAGAGCAATGACACAACATTTATCATTTCTACTTCTCTCTTGTTATACGTGTCACTTCCACAAATTGTGGAAAATTCCAACAGCAGTACTGAAAGGTACAGGGGATACAGTGGGCACAGAGAAGACTCTTGAGACTCTCAAGTCATTATCTGAAGAATTTTGACTGGTAGGCTGTAAGTTCCAATGGTAGCTCTGCACACAATGCGGACAGCAAGCTGCCTCCAAAAGTACATGGGGGGGGGGGGCATGTACCCAGGGATATAACCAATCACATGTGCCTAGAGGGTATACAAATCAGATTTCACCATGAACGCAGAATTGACATCAATAGTGTGAGAAGTAGACTCAAATTCCAGAATGAATAGTCTGTGCTGTGTAATTTGTTGGTTTTCAGGTGAATATTCTTGCACATCCACTGTATAGTAGTCAGTGCCGGTACAAGGTCATCCAGTGTCAAGAGCGAAGGTGGCAAACTGTGCCCTCTGCCCTATCCCCCCTCCCCCACCGGGTGGAGGAGGGGATGGGGCTAATAGCATGCCACACAATGCAGTGAAATAGTGCTGAAATTATGCCGATAGCTGTGGTTCAGCAAACTAAAGAGTTTAATATCGGTGCACAAACATGGGGCTAACAGGGGCAAAAGAAAAAATAATAATGTACCAGCATCTGTGGTGTCAATGAAAGGAAAAATTGTTCCAGCATCGGTGGTGTCACTGGAAGGAAAAAATGTCCCAGCATCTGTGGTTTCACTAGAAAGAAAAAAGTCCCCATGTTGGTGGTGTCACTGGAAGAAAAATGCTACTATGTTGGTGGTGTCACTGGAAAGAAAAAATGTCTCTCTATCAGTTAGTGTCAGTCTTTGCAGGTCATTGTCTTTCAGGGTATCCCCCTGGTGTCACTGCCCTCTGTTTTATGATCATTACCAGGGCTGGGGACATCCCCGGTATTTGGATCTGCCCTGTGGGCAGTCCGGGCTATGGGCGGTGCCCCCCTATGCTGGCGTGACCTGCGGATTCGTGGTTACACTGTGTGGGGGCTGACCTTGGAACGGCCCTGCATGCTCATCCCCTCCCCCCTTTGTCCGCTCCATGCTGTGACGTCATACGCTGCAGCAGGATGGGGAGGGGCATATAAGGACCCACATGGTGGTGGCCATTTTGTGGGAGTCCAGGGAGCCTGACACCAGTGGTTGAGTGAGAGCAGGTATGGAGCACTCCATCATCATCTGTTAACATGTGATGTAAATTCAGCCACGTTATGATGTTTGGGGCATTTTCCCCATTGATTTAGTGCTCTATGTGTTTTTATAGGTTGGGGTAGCTCACACCCCTCTCTTTATCAGAGGTGTTGGTTTGCCTTTCTCCATTCCTTCCATCTCAGCCCTGTTCATCTATTGATGTGATGGGCTGTGGATCCTTAACAGTTTAGGTGGGTTCTATTGTGCACAAGTAAACTCTCTGCCTGGCTTTAATGGCATCATTAAGCAAGGCAAGTGTGTTTATTCGTGCTCAAACTTACCAATTGTTCTCCCTTTGTATTTGGCAGTTTTTTAACCCCCATTTGGGATTTATCTGAATGTTTGGTGCCATCTAGTGTTTAATCAGGCTCCCTGCATCCCTTATACTGATGATATAGAAGTAAGTTGTTTTGACATGGAATAACATAGGATTATATAATTAATAGTAAAGGCGATGAACAGATTGATTATAAATTTTTCTTATTAATCTTTATCTTTCTTGTATATTGTTATATTTACTTCACGCTTTATCCCTCCCTGCGGGAGATACGGCATTTTTTGGGTGGTTCAAACCTGTTACATCTGGGCTTCTCTGGGCCACCCGGACAGACTCCTATTTCTGTGTGCTTGGCAATAACTGGATTTTTTTCTCTATCATTGAGGTATGACTCCATTTAGGGAACTCTTGCCAATGGATAAGATGCATTCATGTATTAAATATATTGTATATGCTATGTATAGTGTTGGTATTTTCTGATATAACATTACATGTATTGTTTGTAATTTGATTTCTGTTTATTCATATAGTAGCCACAAAACCACGTTTGTCCCTGAGGAAGCCATACGGCGAAACATGTAGGGTTAAGATGTGGGAACATAAAGCTGTTCATGTATTGTATAATATTGTTTTTATGTACACTTGTAACTTTAATAATTTGTGATTTTATTCCATTTGGTATGTCCTTATACTACCGTATATACTCGAGTATAAGTCGAATTTTTCAGCCCTTTTTTTTGGGCTGAAAGTTTCCCTTCGACTTATACTCGAGTCCGCGCCGTCTGTCTGCATGATCAGCGTGTCATGCAGGCAGACGGCGGCCGGCGTGTGCTGATAATGCACGGAGGCTATTCCAGCTTTCAAAAGCCGCGCCTCCTGCTCTTCTGTGATAGGCTGAACAGCTGTCAGTGTACAGCCTATCACGGACATTCTCTCATCCTCGTCCGTGGTATGAGAATGAGAGAATGTCCGTGATAGGCAGTCAGCGGTCAGCCTATCACAGACGAGAAGGAGGCGCGGCTTTTGAACTGTGGAATGGCCGCCGAACAGTATCATCACACGGCCGCTGTCTGAGGATGGAGATCGCCACAGGAAGGCTACACAGGACACAGGTAGGCTGCACATGCACACAGGACACACATGCACCCATGCACACAGGACACACATGACACACATACACACATGACACACATACACACATGACACACATGCACACAGGACACACATGTACAGGACACACATGTACAGGACACACATGTACAGGACACACACACATGTACAGGTAGGCTGCACAGGACACAGGGAGGCAGGCAGCTGCAGATGGACATTATTGACCCTCTGCATTTCTCACCCTCGACTTATACTCGGGTCAATAAGTTTTTCCCAGTTTTTTGTGGTAAATTGGGGGTCTCGACTTATACTCGGGACGACTTATACTCGAGTATATACGGTAATTGCACCTATAAAGTCCCATCCCCCCTACCTTGTATTTTAGTGTCAGTCTCAAGTGGACTGCTTTGGCATCTGTGCCAACGGGATGAAGGAGATGAGGGGAGCTGGGCTCTGTGAGGTGCATGGAACTAAAGGGATCTTGCGGCGGGGGGCTGAAAGGTTTCAAGGAACGGAGGAGGCTTTGGAGCTCTTGGGTGGTTTTGAGGAGAGGGAAGGTCTAGGGCTAAGTTGTCCCCTTACCCTCCCGCTTTAGAGCAGAAATGAAGGCAGCGCTTCCTTCTTCCCATCTCTGGTCATGTAATATTTCACATGACAAGGGGGGACAGAAAACAGAGCAGCCTGCCTTCACTCCCTAGCAGCTCCATGCTGAGATGGAGGTGTGTTCTTAATAGACACCCTCTAAAGAGAGCAGAATCCTCTCTCCAGCAGCTATTAAGACTCCTGCTCCTTCTGACAGGAGTGACAATTCTGAGTTTGCTGGGGCTGCTAGTATCGCATCCAAGGTGGTGACACCCAGCAGAAGTCTCAGACTTTTGGATGTCTAGTCTACACAAGGGAGGCATTTATAGGTAAACAGTATACATAAAATGTTAAACACGCATTTAATCTTATGAGATTATTGTAAGGTCCCTTTGTAATTTTCTATTGTGGGGTAAAGGGTAATATTTTTTATCAGTAGGGTTAAAGGGTAATATTTAATGATGCCACTAGATGTTCCTATACTTCAGTAGGTGGTTGTGGACTGCCCTTTTTGAGGGGGTGCGGTCCAGGGGATAAAAATAGTAAGATGGGAGGAACCCTGAGGTTTGCTGTTGCTGATGCGAAATGAAGGACACCTGAGACTATGGGGTTATTTACTAAAGGCCAATAGACTGTGAACCTTGGAAAGTGCAATTGCACTCTGCAAGTGCAGTTGCTCCAGAGCTTAGTAAATGAGGTAAAGCTTCACTTTGCAAAGAATACCCAATCACATACAAGGAAAATAAAAAAAAACTGCATTTTTGCTTGCACATGATTGGTTGATGAAAGTCAGCAGAGCTTTTGCTCATTTACTAAACTCTGGAGCAACTGCTCTTGCCGTGTGCAATTGCACTTTCCAAAGTGCAAAGTCTTTTTGCCTTTAGTAAATCAACCCCTATGTATGTAACCATAACTTGTAGCTACCCCTTTGAGGGAAGCTGGAGTAGTCTCCTTAGTGGGCAACTCCAGGATAGCTGGAAGTTATAGCTACTAAAGGAATTCCCTTAAAGCCGAACTAAACTCTCTCAATCAACATTACCTGTTTGTAAATCCTTATTCTGCTAGCATTATATTTACTTGTTTTAAATCTTTAGTTTTAAGCTTCTTCAGTTGCTTCCTTGTTTCTGCCCTAGGCCCAGGGTGAATAAAAATCAATGATTGAAAAA
Organism: Lithobates septentrionalis; assembly: GCA_037952835.1. NCBI lineage: Eukaryota > Metazoa > Chordata > Amphibia > Anura > Ranidae > Lithobates > Lithobates septentrionalis. Next base: position 1,763,334 of record JBBDGP010000671.1, on the reverse strand, counting down.
AAAAAAAAAAAGATTAAAAAAAAATATATATATATATATAGGGATTGTTTGATTTAAAGTAGAAGACCATGCTCAAACTAAAATTTCTGCATCTATACCTATCTAGCCCTGTAAAGAAAAAATCAGTACACATACCTTTTCTGCAGCTGATCCGACGCGATCCCACGCTGAGCTGTCAGCCACGGCTTCACTGTGGAGACAGGTGCAGAGGACACGTCCGACGAGCCCCATAGTAAGTCTATTGGTGATGTCACTTCCCATTCATTTCACAGCCGTTTTCGGGCATGTGCTCTGCAGAGCTTCCGCCGCTGGAGATCAGGTCGGATCGGCTTCAGAAAAGGTATGTATACTGATTTTTTCTTTACAGGGCTAGATAAGTTAGTGTTAGATCATGGGTGTCTATAGATGCAGGGATTTTAGTTTTAGCATGGACTTCCGCTTTAAATGAGATTTTTTTTAATTTAAATTGGATGTTTTTGAATTTTATCAAATTTATTTTAATAAAATGCTTTTGGAGTAAAAAATCTATCTAAAGATAGTTTTCTATTTAAGATACAATATTAATGTAGTATTCAGCATGAAATGGAGCTTAGTTATGTAGCATGAGGCTGTATATTCTGCAATGTTTACATTTTTGGTAAACTCATTCAAAGAATCCAAGCTCTGCAAGCTGAGAGAACACGCACTGCATTGATGCATTCACATAATTTTACAGTAACCATGAGATAAAACAAAGTTCAGGAATATTCCTTTATCCCATTGTTTTGCAAATCTATGTACATTGCAAACTGTATGATTGAATCGGTTCTGATATCGCTGTTTTACTAACCTGACAGCTTATGATTTTAAATTGGAAACCTTCATTTTAGTTGCAAATATTAAAAGTTCTAACTACCAGCAAGAATGAGTCCTTACATTTAAAGGGCACCTGTCATTTCAGATCCATCATGGCAGCGCCTGTTAGCGGGCATCCCTCACCTTGTTGTGTCACTGCCGCATCACCAGCCGTCCCATTAAAGTGAATGGGACTGCCAGTGAGTCAACAGACCGTCAGAGAAGGAGCCGCTGCTGGACAGGGATGACAGTTGCGCTTTAAAAATTATGATTTAAACTGAGTTGATTTAAATCAAGCCTTTTTACTAGTGATTTAAATCATGATTTAAATCAACTTGATTTAAATCAAATCCACCCTGCCTAGGCCTAAATTATGTCATTCATGCCATGAGTCTTATTGGGCATTTCTTTTTTCTTTCATCTGGAGGAGGGGGGGGGGGGGGATGGGGCTTTCTCAGCCATGCACACCCTTCACTCTCCTGCCTGCATGCCTGAACTAAGGTCAAATTCCAGGAAGTAAATCCTAAATGGATCATCTGCCCTCCCTCAAGATGGCCATGGCTAAAAATGTTAGGGGGTGATTTCTCAACAAAATAAAGCATGGAGGTATGAATGGATGAAGTCTACTTTGAATATTAAAAATGAATTATTTTAGCGGTTTCAGTTAGTGGTGCTTGAATACAGTTTAGTTCCACTTTAAGTGGGAAATGAATCTGAATTTGGATACCTATGTATTATGAAATATAGTATCTATGGACTGTTGTAATAAAGTTTCTGCACATTACAGAAGAGAGGATGTGGGCTGAGACGCTTAATTTCTATGGAACTATGGGTAAACCTTCACCTAGGAAGCAAAGATAGAGACTGACTCAGTCAGGAACAGGTGTTAGCTTGGTGAAGACGGTGCAGCTGAATTGGCTTTGGTGAGATGGGTTTCTCAGTAAGACCACGTGTCTCATATGCTGTGATCTTGTGAGTTTTGGGTCCAGGCGTCTGGCGCGTCTAATGGATCAGGCTTGTAACCAGGGTCTCTCGAAGCAAGTGTGTGAATAGTCCCTGACATGGTCATTAGGCCATGGAGTTTGGAGCTAGAGAGGTTCTTGGAAACCCCCCCCCCCCCCTCTTGCTGAATATTATTTGCTGTAGGCCCCAGGCTAGAACTGGCTAAACAACCAGACACTAGAAGGTGCTATATGATTGCTGATGAAATGAAATCACAACAGGGTCTCTTTAAAGGCGGTGTGGTCATACAGAGCTACTTTTCTACAGGCATTTACAATACAGTTGAGTCATATCATACATACACTACCGTTCAAAAGTTTGGGGTCACCCAAACAATTTTGTGTTTTCCATGAAAAGTCACACTTATTCACCACCATACGTTGTGAAATGAATAGAGAATAGAGTCAAGACATTGACAAGGTTAGAAATAATGATTTGTATTTGAAATAACATTGTTTTTACATCAAACTTTGCTTTCATCAAAGAATCCTCCTTTTGCAGCAATTACAGCATTGCACACCTTTGGCATTCTAGCTGTTAATTTATTGAGGTAAGCTGGAGAAATTGCACCCCACGCTTCTAGAAGCAGCTCCCACAAGTTGGATTGGTTGGATGGGCACTTCTGGCGTACCATACGGTCAAGCTGCTCCCACAACAGCTCAATGGGGTTCAGATCTGGTGACTGTGCTGGCCACTCCATTACCGATAGAATACCAGCTGCCTGCTTCTGCTGTAAATAGTTCTTGCACAATTTGGAGGTGTGTTTAGGGTCATTGTCCTGTTGTAGGATGAAATTGGCTCCAATCAAGCGCTGTCCACTGGGTATGGCATGGCGTTGCAAAATGGAGTGATAGCCTTCCTTATTCAGAATCCCTTTTACCCTGTACAAAGCTCCCACCTTACCAGCACCAAAGCAACCCCAGACCATCACATTACCTCCACCATGCTTAACAGATGGCGTCAGGCATTCTTCCAGCATCTTTTCATTTGTTCTGCGTCTCACAAACATTCTTCTTTGTGATCCAAACACCTCAAACTTGGATTCATCCGTCCACAACACTTTTTTCCAGTCTTCCTCTGTCCAATGTCTGTGTTCTTTTGCCCATCTTAATCTTTTTCTTTTATTGGCCAGTCTCAGATATGGCTTTTTCTTTGCCACTCTGCCCTGAAGCCCAAAATCCCGCAGCCGCCTCTTCACTGTAGATGTTGACACTGGTGTTTTGCGGGTACTATTTAATGAAGATGCCAGTTGGGGACCTGTGAGGCGTCTGTTTCTCAAACTAGAGACTCTAATGTGCTTATCTTCTTGCTTAGTTGTGCAACGCAGCCTCCCACTTCTTTTTCTACTCTGGTTAGAGCCTGTTTGTGCTGTCCTCTGAAGGGAGTAGTACACACCGTTGTAGGAAATCTTCAATTTCTTTGCAATTTCTCGCATGGAATAGCCTTCATTTCTAAGAACAAGAATAGACTGTCGAGTTTCAGATGAAAGTTCTCTTTTTCTGGCCATTTTGAGCGTTTAATTGACCCCACAAATGTGATGCTCCAGAAACTCAATCTGCTCACAGGAAGGTCAATTTTGTAGCTTCTGGAAGGAGCTAGACTGTTTTTAGATGTGTGAACATGATTGCACAAGGGTTTGCTAATCATCAATTAGCCTTCTGAGCCAATGAGCAAACACATTGTACCATTAGAACACTGGAGTGATAGTTGCTGGAAATGGGCCTCTATACACCTATGTAGATATTGCACCAAAAACTAGACATTTGCAGTTAGAATAGTCATTTACCACATTAGCAATGTATAGAGTATATTTGTTTAAAGTTAGGACTAGTTTAAAGTTAGCTTCATTTAAAAGTACAGTGCTTTTCCTTCAAAAATAAGGACATTTCAATGTGACCCCAAACTTTTGAACGGTAGTGTATATGTATTTTTTTTGCAATCTTGTGCAATGGTAACAATTTATGATAGAGAACACTAACAGGAAGTTCTTGGGACATACACTATACAATTGTAATGTGAGATTGTAAACCTAAAGAGGACAGTTACAGCAAAGAAAACATCAGCAGTGATAAAAAGGGCTCATTCAGTCTTATTGTGTAAGGTGAAAAAATAAACACACAAACACAGAATCCATCTCTCACTGACTGGAATGAATTGAAACCTGATTCGCTTGTGTAAATTTTCACGCATTTCAAACCCTCATTAATCTTTGCTCTGCTGTACTGAATACACCTGATGGTAAAGCAGTAATAGAAAAGTGGTTTGTTACTGCATAGGTGGTAGTATATTCCGGCCTTGGGTACAATTCCCCTTCGATAAAAGCTTGACACTTACATGTCCTTATGCTAGTAAATAACTATCTATGAATGAAGGGATGAGGTTGCTGTTGATATATGAATGATTTGGTGCAAACATTGTACCATCTGTGTATGGAGTGAAAAAGTGACTTATGGGAAAACTGGTGTCAGATGAAGAAAATGTACAGTTGGTTAGAAATAGCCATGTTATTGTCAGATATTGCTTGTTAAATTATGGTAATATGGTGCCCCAGGTCATAGTCTATGGGGACAATGTGTGACATTAACTGAACTAATGTATGTTTACTAGCCTAGAGAAAAATTATCCTTCAAGGGTCTGATTGTCCTTAAATTGCTCACATTAGGGACCCTTACGTATGGGGAGCTTTACAAAGAACACGTCTGTTCATACTTGGTCTACTCACTATATATTATACCTTTTTTAGATATGTCATTGTCAACACTGACTTAAACAGTTATCCTAAAGGCATTCCTGCAATTTTTTAAAGAAGTCCTAGTCAATATGCTACTGGAACATAAAATGCGAACTATCTTGTGAATTACACCAGGGTGCAAAAAGATGAATCAAAACATACAAAAGGGGGCAAAACAAGTAAAGCCATTGCAAAGCATGAAACATTCATTAAATGTGTGTACAGGATCATTTTACAAGGATTACTGATTACATAGGACGCAAAGAATTTGAAATGATAAGGTGTAAACAAGCTCAGGTTGTAGTAAGTACAACGCCATTCACAATTTATCTACAGTCAACACAACTACACATTCCTATTAAATCATCGAAGTGCGATATCATCTCTGTAGACTGAACCTTTACACCAGAGTCACAAGTAAAACCCTCATAGAGTGGCACCTGTAAAATAGTCTTGGTCATATCTGGATGCATGGATGTTTTAAGCTGCAGCCTGACACGAGAAAGGTCATGAATGAATCTTAGGGTCATTAATAGCTTTGGGCTCTAATACAGTAAATACAAGCTGGAGCTTATTACACATCCAGACAGACACTAATGACCAGAGCAGCCACAGACCTTCACCTCACATTGATTCTCTAGAAAACGAATGACATAAACATGATGCTATCCAAACACAAGCAAACACATTCCTGCACTGCATTAAACTGCATTATCACATTCATTTCTCATTGTACATCTACATGCATTGTAATACAGAGGGAATAGCATAAACTAGCAAACTGATGTGTTTTTTAGCAGTCTATAGAGCACTCACCCCCAAATTCCTGCACCTTCCTTCCCCTCAGACAGACAATCTCCCTCTCAGTAATACTATCTTTCTTTTCTTATAACCCATGCATTATTCATGCCAACTGCATCCCTGCACTGAGTTTAGTCAAATTTCTTATCCAATTCTTCAGCCTCTAGCCTGGCAGCTGCACACTTGCAACTTTCTGCATCTCATCACACGTCCTGTGGAGACATAGCGGCCGTTTGGAGCTAGCCGGTACCAGCATACATCACATCCCCAAGATTGTCTCTCTCTGCACTCATCAATTATGCATTCATTTCACCCTGTGCAAGATGTGCCCTGGGTGCAGACTCCTCTATGGCACATCTCAATTGTCCATAACCGGATGGATACAACTCAATGCAGACAGTCACAACAATTTGTTACAAACACTGATTAGATGACCAAAAACTGCCAAACTCCCCAGGCCACATGGGCAACCAAAAAAAAAAAAAGGCTGAATCAGCTTGGCTTCAGTTAACCTCTATCATGGCAACACAGCTACTATTGACTTACCCATGCTGCAAACTGAAAACCAAGCCACATAGGGTTAATTCTCTGGCATCGCAGGGTAGACACACAATTCTCCAACACATGGGATTGTAATATTATACTAATGTCTCCTTTTGGTGTCTCATTCTGGGTGCAGGGTGGCGAAGAGATCAGAAGAGAAGTTTCTGTGGCATCCGCCGCACTGCTGCAGCCGAGGAGCCCACCCTGGTCTTGTAGATTGGTCAATGCTGCAATGTCTCCTCTCTCTCCAGCCCTCCCTCCCCTCGTTATTCCAACGGGTAACACTATTGTGGAGAGCCTGGCAGCGGAGCAGACAGAGGAAGGCTTTATCTCATGCAGCTGGCTGGTAAGATAGCAAAGGGTGACCTGGGTGCATACATGCTTTGCTTTTTATGGGTGGGGAGATCTAATAATGGGAACTCTCCCTGCATTCCTGGATTTTACTATCTACCAAAATCTATAAGACCTTAGACTTCCAATTCTTTTCTTTTGGACTGCCAACCTGTCACAGTATATAGACAGATGTCTTTAGGAATATGTGCAACAGACTCCTCTTATTTAAATGATAACAAACACATTCTAAATAGTCAGTTAAAAATGGGAGGAGAGATGAATCATTGGTACTCTAAATGTAACATCCCTCTATATGATTATTGAACATGATAGAGGTTGTGAAGCTGTGAAATATTTTCTGAAGATAAATGCTCAATGCCCCTAAATCAGATGCAATTTATCTATGGAAGAGGTACATTGTCAACGTAATTTCGTTTGGGGAGGGGTGTGAAGGTTTATTGGAATTTTTTTTGACCTGTTTAAATTAGAATGATTGGAACCGTTATTCCCACACCTACAGTTCACGTGAAGTGAATGTTTTAGAGCTTTACATTTGACATTTTTGAAAATTGGTAGATACAAATAGTTAAATCTTGCCCAACAGTTACCACACACAGAAGTGGCTGATGAATGTGCCTAAAAGCCTATTCATGTCATAGAAGGAAATGTAGCAGGATGCAGATTTATAATGAAGAAGAACAAAAGCATTTAGAGCAGCCTTTCTTAACCTTTTTACCCCAAAGGAACCCTTGAAGTAATTTTCAGATTCTTGGGGGACCCCTGCTAAAAATGATTTTATTTACTCTAAGGGTAAATTAGCATAATTGATAAATAACATTTTAAATAAAAGAATAAATATTGTGGCATACCCAGCATATTTGGCACCAAGGACAAACAATTTTGTTACCAGAAAAGTAGGACAGGCAGTAAAAGTGTCATCTAACAATAGTGGTCAGTGTAGATGTGGTGCCTTACATTGGTGGTTAGTAGAAAACTTCATGCTTGCAATGGTGGGTTGTCAGTGTAGTTGGGAGATAAATCCACCATTGCTCAGAGCTCAAGGAAACTCTAGCAACCTCAGGAGGAACCCTAGGGTTCCATGGAAACCTAGTTGAGAAACACTGAGTTAGAGAAGAATAAACTCAAAGGATACCCTGATTTAAAAAAAAAATAGTTGATGCTGGAGATAGGCAACATATGTATTTTGTATTATTTCTATGTGTTAACTCCCCAACTAATTGTATGCAAGAAATCATTAGGAGATTATTTTAAAGGGGGGTAGAGTCTTAGGCCCTATAATTCCAGACAATGCCAATTTGGGATTGAAAATAGCCTTGGCTATCTAAATAAAGAGAGAAATGAAAAAAGGAATGAAAGACATTGAAAGTCAGTTTTGTAAGATATGTGGTTTTATATAATCTGATAGGTACATAGTTTGTAAACTATCTAGAAAGTTGGGGGTGATTTAAAAAAAAAAAAACGATTTAGTGGCCATGGCAAGGGATGAAACTTCATTACTGGAATCTAATGACTTGTGACACTGAGAAAGTATTTTTATATAATTCAATTTCCATCAGAGTCAATTTATTGGCCAAGTGTGTCCAGTTTCTCTCTGGTTTAAAGTTTAAAACAAAATGTTAAACTATAAAGAATACACAGTTAGGATAAAACATAAATTAAAATCATAAATTAATTTGAAGGTAGAGAAACATTTTCATAATATATTATTAAGAAAGAAGAAGCATCCCCTCTCCATTCACTATACCAATTCAATAGAAGAAGGCACTACATTTCAGGCAGTGGAAAAAGTATCAAGGAATTGGAAAGTGACAAAGTGGGTTCATTTCAGTTAACCCTATATAACCTTAACAGTAACATGTAACTTTTTGTGTTAAAAAGTATCATGGATTTATTTATCTTCACCAGCTTGTTTATTTTTTTTTAATTGGCTTTGTTAAAAACTGAGAATAAAAAATTGAAAATTTCAGCTAAGGGTGGAGATGAGTCGTATATGGATTGCAGATATTATTGAGTGTAAGGATTAGATGTGCTGAAATAAAGGGTATGTTTGGTTATTGGTTTTAGATGTTCTATTTGAAAAGACTGAAAAATTCAGTTAAGGGTGGCGATGAGTACAATATGGGTTTTAGATGCTGTTTGAGTCTAATGCTGCGTACACACTGTCGTATTTTCGGACGGAAATGTTCGATGGGAGCTTGTTTGTCGGAAATTCCGACTGTGTGTAGGCTCCATTGGACATTTTCTGTCGGGAATTTCCGATAAACAAAATTTGAGATCTGGATATCAAATTTTCCGACAACAAAATCCGTTGTCGTAAATTCTGATCGTGTGTACACAGTTCCGACGCACAAGGTTCCACGCATGCTCGGAATCAAGCAGAAGAGCCGCACTGGCTATTGAACTTCAGTTTTCTCCGCTCGTCGTACATGTTGTACGTCACCGCGTTCTTGGCGATCGGAATTTCCGACAAGATTTGTGTGACCGTGTGTATGCAAGACAAGTTTGAGCCAACATTCGTTGGGAAAAAAACATGTAATTTGTTGTCGGAATGTCTGATCATGTGATATGCTGTTAAAAATAAAAGGTATGTTCAGATGGTAAATAAAAATCTGGACGTGCAATGCCTATATATAGTGATACTTGTATTGTTTATTGCAGAGAATTATTATTAGGATTTAAACCATAAAAGATTAAAAAAGCAGGACCATCAAAGAGTTAAAACCATAGTCTCCAAAGAGGCACTGTGGACACAGAAGAGATTTAAAAAAAGGAGGATTCCAAAACAAGTCGATCTGATCGTCTGGGTGAAAATGACGTCATGCAGGCACTTCCTGTCGATTATTGCTGCACGCGGTTGCCCTCCATCTGTGGCCAAGGCAGTGGACTTACTTTCCAGCACAGCGTGTGCCAGATTCCCCCCCATGTGTGAAGGAGTTGAAAGCCTACGATCCCTGAAAGCGTGTCAATGGGACTAATCCCCCCGATATCCATACGGCGGAGAAGGTTTAAAAACTGTTGGAATACAATACATTCCATTCGGCTGTCAGATCTATGTGTTATACTGTGTTTTACAGCAGTACCATTCTTTAACACAAGGAGTTGGATATATTTGATCAGCTGAGACTCACTGTTTTTCTTAATTTGATAAATGATCCTGCGCCATTATGACAACATTGGTGAGATCCCAGTGGACAATTTAATTTTATGTCAATATATATATACTTATTTTATTTTTGAAGGAATACTTTTTTAGAAGTCACAATATTTTTTTTTTTTATATCAGTTGCCAGGATCAAGTATATGGATGTACATGATTTTAGAATTTTAGGAAAAAATAAAAAAATAAAGAGCTGTTTATCATACTTTACATTTCCCCTTTCCTTTCTTATACCCCATGCCAACTGCATCCTTGCACTGAGTTTAATTCTTGTAATCAATTTTTTATTCAATTTTTCAGCCTCTAGCTTGGCGACTGCACACTTGCAACTTTCTGCATCTCATCACATGTCCTGTGGAGACATAGCGGCCGTTTGGAGATAGCCAGTACCAGCATACATCACATCCTTAACATTGTCTCCCTCTGCACTCATCAATTAGGCATTCATTTCACCCTGTGCAAGATGTGCCCTGGGTGCAGACTCCTCTATGGCACATCACAACTGTCCATACCTAGACAGATATAATTCAATGCAGAAAGTCACAACAATTTGCGTAAGCACTAATTTGATTGCCAAAAAAACTGCTAAACTCCCCAGGCCACAAAAATTAAAAAAAAAATCAGTTCAGCTTAAGTTAACCCCACACAACCCCATTATTCACCCACTCACCCATGCTGCGAACTGGAAACCAAGCCACATAGGGTTAATTCTCTGGCATCTCAGGGTAGACACACAATTCTCCAACACATGGGATGGTAATATTATACTAATGTCTCCTTTTGGTGTCTCATTCTGGGTGCAGGGTGGCGAAGAGATCAGAGGAGAAGTTTCTGTGGCATTCGCCGCACTGCTGCAGCCGAGGAGCCCACCCTGGTCTTGTAGATTGGTCAATGCTGCAATGTCTCCTCTCTCCCAATGCTCCCTCCCCTCCTTATTCCAACGGGTAACACTATTGTGAAGAGCCTGGCATTGGAACAGACAGAGGAAGGCTTTATCTCATGCAGCTGGCTGGTAAGATAGCAAAGGGTGACCTGGGTGCATACATGCTTTGCTTGCTATGGGTGGAGAGATCTAGTCGCTGGCTATGGTCTGCTACTTGGGTATCATGTGAGGTTTTGGTAGACACCCCCTACTTCTGCAGATTTGATACTGCAGGTAATAATACAGCACATTGCTGTGATGAGCAGTGTTGTAGACTGGCTGGCTCATTGCAGTGCGCAGATGGATGGGACTCTTCTTGACTTATGATCATCTGCCAGCTCATAGCTGTACATAGGCACTATTTGCTTATAACAGAGTGGGCTGTGAAAGGCAATCTACTCCTTTCTTGCTGGGGGACCAGAACAGAGCTGCTTAGGAATGCTGCATTGTGCTGAAGGACAGCTCCTCTGCCCCTGCACAGCTATGGGAAAGACACTTAAGTGACATTTTCACATGATGGTGAAGGACATTAGGACAACACTGCTTCCACAGGGACAGAGGTCAGTTCTCAGATCCCTTTACCTGCCAGCTGGTCCTGAAGAAGGGCTGGTGCCAGCTCTCTGTGCTCTGCAGCTGCTCTGCAGTGGGACAGCCCTGTGTTGCTGCAGCATCCCATCTCTGCTCTGCTGCTGACTCTCCTCCTCTTGGAGTATGTAGGATTCCAATGGGTCTACTCTGATTGGCTGTGTACACCACAACTATCCTTATGGTGTCTTTTGTGTACTACATGCTCCACCCATATTTAAAGGAGAAAACTGCATTAGAACATGAATGGTCATTAACCCTCCCCCTACACACACACACATTCTGCAGCAGCAGAGAGATTTGGCAGCTTTGTGATCTCAGATGATTCCTGTTATCCAAGGGTTAATAGCTACAATATAAGCATGAATGCAACCAGCCGAATGCACTCATCCATGTAAGGACAACCTGCTTCTTACGCAAACTGCTTTATGTCCTGTTTGTGCTGCATAAGATGCTTCACCGATGTGAGGTTTCTGTGCAAATCCATGTTTTGGGATATGTTGCATAATCAATGTCATCTGCAATTATACATTTGCAAAAACACTGCAATGGACATCTGAAAGAAAGTGTCTTTATGTATACGATTATGGGTCATGAAATATGAACCGAAATTAGGAATAAAAAATATATTTATAGATTGGGTTGAGCAAGTTCTCTTAAATCAACATCCCATTTATTTATGGAATGTGTTCATTTAATAAATACAGAACAGATTTATTTTTACCATTTATGGGAAGATAAACAGAATATTTGTATGTAAATATATTGCTTGGCCTCGAATAACACCCCCTTTCAACCGTCTTTACTGACTTTACTGATACTTTCCCTGGACTGCAATAGTGTTCTTCCAGCATAGTTGCCAAAATTTTAAAAAGTTTTTAGGGACAACTTTTTGTGTACAGAAAGCCACTGTAGGCGGAGCATGCACTCTAATTAGGGGTGGGGCATTCATTTAATATGGGCATGGTTCTATAAAAAGCAAATCACTAACAGATTAATTTATTTGTTGCAGGTATACTGTTCCCCCTTAGTCCTCCTGAGCTGAGTGCAGCTGGGAATAGGGGTAGATCGTTGTCACCTATCATCAGAGTTCATGTTTAGGGTTAGCAACCTCCTGCAACTTTTTTTTTACTGGCAAAACATGGAAAAATTTACTGATGGAGCACATTTTTTACTGACATCCTGGAAACTGACAGAAACTTCTATTTTAAAGTTTAAAAAAAAATCGATATTTAAGCAGTATAAACCATATGTAAACATTAACAATACTCAGAACAAGTAATCTGCTGGCTTTACAATGAAAAACTCAAAACACAATGACAAAATGTAAGCTTAAAGCAGAGTTCTGCTTAAAAAAAAAATTAAAAGTCAGCAGCTACAAATACTGCTGACTTTTAATAATCGGACACTTACCTGTCCCAGGGTCCAGCGATGCAGGCGAACGAAGCCCCGCTCATCTACCCCTCCTCTCTGTGGTGCTGCCATTGTAACTTTGGGTGCCCGGCTGTGGCTTCACAGCCGGGCACCCACTGCGCATGTGCGAGCCGCACGCCGTGACTGGCCGGGCAATCATCTGGGACCTGTGACGTGTCCCAGATGATTGCTGAGAGGGAAGGGGGAGAGCTAATCTCCCTTCCGGTGCCACGGTGCGCCGGAGGAAGTGGGAACTAGGACCCTCTATGGTATCCGCTCCCTCTCCCCCAAAAAAATGACATGCCAAATGTGGCATGTCAGGGGGTCACCTCACTTAAAGCGGAAGTTCCATTTTTGGGTGGAACTCCGCTATAACTAGGATGATGAGAGGCACCCTGGGTTAAACAAAAAAATAAGTTGTCGTGGCTATCAGTAAGTATTGCCAGATTTTGACTGTGGGAGGGGCTTAAAGGGGGATGAATAAACAGAATCTGTGCCTTGTTGTTATATACACTGCACACATATAACAGTCCTTGTACCCACAAAATATTCCTAATTACTGCAGCACAATTAAACATTTCCATTGCATATGCTTTTCTGCACACTAAAAGAATATAATTTTGTCTGATTGAGCCTACTTTAACCACTTCAGCCCCAGAAGGATTTGCCCAGAGCATTTTTTACGATACGGCACTGCGTCACTTTAACTAACAATTGCACGGTCGTGCGATACTGTACCCAAACAAAATTTACGTCCTTTTTTTCCCACAAATAGAACTTTCTTTTGGTGTTATTTGATCACCTCTGCGGTTTTTATTTTTGCAATATAAACAAAAAAAGACTGACAATTAAAAAAAAAAAAAAAATTTTTTTTTACTTTCTGCTATAATACACACCCAAAAAAAAAAATATAAATAAAACAAATGTATTCATCAGTTTAGGCCGATGTATATTCTTCTACATATTTTTGGTAAAAAAAATTGCGATAGGCGTATATTGATTGGTTACCGCGTCTACAAACTACGGGATAGATTTAGGGATTTTTATTTTCTTTATTGTTTTTACTGGTAATGGTGGCGATCTGCGATTTTTAGTGGGACTGCGACATTGAGGCAGACAAATCTGACCCCAAATTACACTTTTTGGGGACCAGCGACAATATTACATTGATCAGTGCTATAAAAATGCTGTGATTAATGTAAAAATGACACTGGCAGGGAAGGGGTTAACACTAGGGGCATTCAAGGGGTTAAGTGTGTTCCCTCAGCGTGTTTTAACTGTAGGAGGGGTGGGCTTACTGAAACATGACAGAGATCACTGTTACCGATCACTGGGAGCAGTAGATCCTTGTCATGTCACAAGGCAGAATGGGGAAATGCCTTGTTTACATAGGCAGTTCCCTGTTTTGCCTCTCTTCGCCACGATTGCGGGCCACTCCCCCTAATCTTGCTTTTACGGACTGACATACAGGTACGTCAGTTCGCGCGGGAGAGCTGACATGTAACAGTATATCTGCGTAAGCAGGTCGGCAAGTGGTTAAAGAAGAGCTTAATTTACCACTTCAATATTTTTTTTGTTTATGTTACAAAACTTTGTAAATAAGTAAGTTTTCTCCTTCACTGATGGGCACTGATAGGGCTGCACTGACGGGCACTGATAAGGCAGCACTGATGGGCACTGATGAGGTGGCGCCAATGAGGTGGCACTGATGAGGTGGCACTGATGGGTACTGATGATGGGCACTGATATGCGGCACTGATGGGGCACTGATAGGCGGCACTGATGGGAACTGATAGGTGGCACTGATATGCAGCATTGATGGGTACACATAGGTGGCACTGGGCATTGAAAGGCGACACGGATGGGCACTGATAGGTGGAATTGATGGGCACTGATAGGCGGCACAGATGGGCACTGATAGGTGGCACGGATGGGCATGGATGGGCACTATTAAGTGGCCCTGATGTACAGTAATTGATGGTACAGATGGAAGCCAATCAGTGCCAAACAATAATGCCTGCCAATCAGTGATGCCCATTGTGGGCACTGATTGGCATCCATTGTGGGCACTGATTAGCATCCATTGTGGGCATACCTGGTGGTGACATGCCTGGTGGTCTTAGTGGCGTCCCTGGTGGTCCTAGTGGCGTCCCTGGTGATCCAGTGTGGGCATCCTCAGGGTGGCTGCGCTGATAATCAATCAGCACAAACCCCCCTGTGAGAGGAGCAGCCGATCGGCTCTCCTCTACTCGCGTCTGACAGACGCGAGTAAGGAAAAGCTGATCAACGTCTCTTCCTGTTTACACTGTGATCAGCTGTGATTAGACACTGCTGATCACGTGGTAAAGAGTCTCCATCAGAGACTCTTTACCGAGATTGGTGAAGCGGTGTCAGACTGACACACCGCACCACCGAACGCCGTGATCCACGCCCCCACGGGTGCGCGGCGGCTGTTATCCTGCTGGACATCATATGACACCTGGTCAGGATATTGAAACCACTTAGCCGCCATCATTTTGATATATGGCGGGCGACAAGTGGTTAAAACCAGCAACTGTTGGAACAATGAATGTACAACAGGAGAAGTAATTAACACACAAAACAGCATGTAGAGTGCAGCAGTCAGGATGAACCCTCTTTTCACATCAGAGTCCCCCCTTATATCAAAGTTCCCAGCATTCCCCTTTACGTCAGGGTTCCAAGAGTCCCTCCTTACATTAGAATCCCCAGTGTTCCCCCTTACAGTTCCCCTTTACACCATAGTGCCCCTCTTACATCAGAGTTCCCTTGTACATCAGAGTCCACAGATTTCCTTCTTACACAAGAGCCTCTGGAGTTCCCTCTTACATCAGAGTATGCAGGGTCCCTCCTTACATCAAAGTATGCAGGGTTACCCCTTACACAAGAGTTCTCCTTTACATCAGACACCACCAAGTTCCCCCTTACATTAGCATTCCCCCTTGCATCAGACTGCACAGGGTTTTCCTTTACATCAGAGTCTGTAAGATTTCCCCTTTTGAATGCTGCCAACCCTGATATAAAGGGGAACACTGCGCACCGTGATGTAAAAGTGAACTCTGTTAAGGGGGAATGCTGCAGCCTTTGGTGTAAAGGGGAACGCTGCGAACTGTGTTGTAAAGGGGAACACTGCAGACCGTGATGTAAAGTGGAACTCTAATGTAAGGGGTCTCTGGTCACCAGAGCCCCCCCCCCCCTTCCACAAGATTCCCAAGAGTTCCCCTTACATCAGAATTCACAGAGAACCCCTTATATCAGAGTCCTCCTCTACATCAGAATCTGCAGGGTCCCCCTTACAGTGCAAGGGGGACCTCTGCGGACCATGATGTAAAGGGGAACTCTGATTTAAGGGGGAATGCTGTGGACTTTCATGTAAAGGGGAACACCGTGGACGGTGATGTAAAGGGGAACTGTAATGTAAGGGGGTCTCTGGTCACCAGAGTCCCCCCCCCCTTTACACAACATTTCCCAGAGTTCCTCTTACATCAGAATCTACAGATTACCCCTTTACATCAGAGTCCTCAGATTTCTCCTTTATACTACAGTTGGGGGGGGGGGGGGCACAGTGAACAGGTCACTGTGTATACTCTGCAGCATCCCCCCCTCCATAGAGATGTGAGGGGAACTCTGGTCACTCTTAAATCAGAATCTGCAGGGTTCCCCCTTACAGTGCAAGGGGGACTCTGCAGACCCTAATGTAAAGGGGAAC
The DNA here is from genome assembly GCA_037952835.1 of Lithobates septentrionalis. NCBI lineage: Eukaryota > Metazoa > Chordata > Amphibia > Anura > Ranidae > Lithobates > Lithobates septentrionalis. The sequence continues at coordinate 1,747,265 of JBBDGP010000671.1, read as the reverse complement.
TCTGATGTAAGGGGGATCCTGCAGACCATGATGTAAAGGGGAACTCTGATAACCAAGGACCACCTTCCATCAGAGTTCCCTTTAGCATCATGGTCCGCAGGGTCCCCCTCACAGGGGGTGATGTTGCAGTGTGTACAGTGACCTATTCACTGTGATCTATCCTCACAACTCCCCCCGCCGTGTGCAGGACAGCTGTGTGGAGACTCCTCCACTCTGATCACTGACAGGAACTCAATGCTTGTGCTCTCTCCACACTGCCTAGGGAGCCTGGCTGTCCTCAGACCTGACTTCTCTGCTCACTTCCTTCCCCCAGTACCTACTGGAGAGGGGATGGCTCTGCTTGCAATGTCTGTAGCCTGGTTGAGCCTGTCACACCTACACCAGAGGGCGGGCAGGCCACACTCCCTCCCGAGTCCCAGCCAATCATTGCGAACCTCGAGTCACCAATAGAGCTGCCTGATTAGCTGCTAGGTGGAGGAGGTAGGGGGAGGGCTATCTGTCCTCAGCGTTCTGAGCGCTGTTAACATGCCCAGCAGCACACAGAGCTTGCCTTGGTGTAGATGCACTTCAACTGTCCATGACCAATCTTGATTTCCGGAACAAGGTTGGGTCGGGACAGCATTTGAAAATCTGTGAACCATTTTCCAAGCTTTACCCAAATTCGAAAAAATCTAATAGTAGCTCTGCACTTCAAATAAGCCCCAATCCCAAGCTTCATACTGTTCAACTTCATTAGTAGCCCTCTCCTAGGTTGACCCCCAACTTTTTCTGCTTCCTCCAAACTTCACTAAGACCCCCACAGACTCTATTATTATTGAATACCATGCCTCCCAAATCCAACAGTTCTTGATGACACCACCAGATCTTGCTGCTTTCTGGTCTTCATTTGCACCTTTTGGACTTCAGAAGCATCCAGGAATCAAATCCGCCATCCTGGAATTTAGCCCCTTCCCCAATTTCATAAGCATCCCCAAAATTTTGACAGCAATCTCCCTAGTCTTCAACTACTTGCTGACCAGCAGTTGTACATATACTACTGGCTGATGGCTCTGTTGTTCCCCTGCAGTGTACCCATACCCTTCCATGTTTACAGGCACGCCCACACATGCACCCCCTACTACTTGTGCTGGAGTTGGATACAGCACACGTTTGTCAGCAGGCTCACAGATACTGATTTGGGCTGTGAACCTGCTGACAACTGTGGCCAACCACAGCACAGAGATCAGTGTGTTAGTAAACACACTGGCTGGTTCTTTCCCCCTGATCTCATCATTCAGAACTGAGATCAGGGAAATAAGCCAGCCAGTCTGTGAGTAAAATCAGCATATATACACTTGTTAACCCTTTCATTGCCCTCTTGATCACCCTTGTCCACCAGCCAGTGCCATTAGTACAGTGACAGTGTACAGTATTATCACTGAACACTGTATTAGTGTCACTAGTAATGTCAGATAACGGTTGATTTACTAAAACTGGAAAGTGAATAATCTGGTGCAGCCCTGCATAGAAACCAGTCAGCTTCCAGAGTTTTTTTTCAAAGCTTAATTGAACAAGCTGAAGTTAAAGGTTGATTGGCTACTATGCGCAGCTGCACCAGACTTTGCACTCTCTAGATTTAGTAAATAAACCCCATAGTGTCACTTAGGCCTCTTTCACACTGGGGTGGTGGGTGCGTCAGCAGTAAAGCGCCGCTATTTTGAGCGGAGCTTTACCGTCAATTTCGCGGCACTATTCGGCCGCTTTTAACCTCCGCTAATGGCCGAGAAAGGGTTAAAACCACTGCAAAGCATTGCTGCAGCAGCACTATGCCGGCGGTATAGCCGCGCTGCCACATTGATTTCAATATATACACCGCTCCTTCACCGCTCCAAAGATGCTGCTTGCAGGAGTTTTTTTAACATCCTACAAGCGCACCGATCCAGTGTGAAAGCACTGGATCGGTGCACTTTCACACTGGAGAGACAGGAGCGGCTCCTTACAGGCTCTATGCAGGTGCTATTTTTAGTTCTGTAGCGCCTGTAAAGCACCTCGGTGTGAAAGGGGTCTAAAGCTTGCCATACACCTATAGATTATCTGCAGATTTTCTATGGTTAGATGAAAAAAAGTGCAACAGATTTCTCCATGTTCGCTAAACTGTGTGGATGGAGGAATCTTCCACTTTTTCCATCTAACCATAGAAAATCTGCAGATAATCTATAGGTGTATGGCCAGCTTTAGAGTCAGTTGTGACCCTCTAGCCAGTGTCAGTTAGCACCAGTCCCTGATTGACCTCCACATTATCACAATCCCACTATAATAGGGTGACCAGACATCCCCGGTTTCTGGGGACAGTCCCCGGATTGAGGACACTGTCCCCGGACCAAGTCTGTCCCCAGTTTTGTCCCCGGATTGGATTTGAACAGGGGCTGGGGCAATTTCAAAGACAGCCCGTGCAGAATAAAAAGAAAAAATCTGAATTGCACCCCCCCTCCTCTGCCGCTCCTACTAGCTTATGGGGGTTTATTTTTATCTGTGCCCTTTTCTGATGATCATGTGCTCTTCGGAACAGAGGGACTATTTCTTCAGTTTCGGGTGCATGCCCATTCAGCTCCACTTGCATGTTCTTCTGCCTTGGCTCAAGTCCCGGCCAGCCGCCTGCCTGCTTATCTCCTTGCCTTCCCTGGTGGAGTGATCTTCCTCTGCTCCCCACCTACTAGTAGCCGGGGCCTGAAGAGTAAAGCCCCATACACACTATCAGATTTTCTGCTGATTTTTGTCTTCAGATTTACCAAAACCATGTAGTGCAAGGGCCTGCCTGATTGCATACAAATTGAAACTCCTAAGGTTTGACCTCATATTATATGGTTTTGGTAAATCTGAAGGAAAAAATCAGCAGAAAATCTGATAGTGTGTATGGGGCTTTAGACTTGACAGGCTGCGAGGTGGGCGGCGGCAGCGGCGGAGACGGGCAAAGAGTCGTTGATTGCTGCCATTACAAGTAAAAAAAAAAATATGTCCCCGGATTTCATTTTAAAAATCTGGTCACCTTACACTATAAGTCACTGATCACCACAATTACTAGCATAGTGTCTGTCTGGATGAGTATCCTGGTCACGGTTAGAATTAAACTAGTGCCCCAAATGACATAGTGTCTCCAAAAACACAGTGTTTAGCAGGATCAGCCCAGATCACTTCCAGCACTTGCGTTTTGCCCCTCCCCCATCCCCAACAAGTGCAGTGTCAGTATAATTTTTCTGATCACTGCCACCTCTAATACATTGTCTGCAATACCTCAGTGTTAGCAAGACCAGGCCTGATCTCTACTAGCACTAGCAGATAATTGTATTTATAGCACACAAGCAGTCCCTGATTGCTAGTCAGGAGCTCTTTTTCCCATAGTCACTACTAGGTACCTGTAAAGTTAGTGCCCAAGATATCCAAAAAAAGCCCAGTCTACATGGGGAGCAGTGGTAAGATAGTGTGAGACTTGTTGTCATCCTTGCTCCATGTGGGGTACCATTTGTACGTGGACAACGTTTATGCAAGCATGCCACTTTTTAGACATTTGTTCCTTAACCGCTTCAGATCCGGGCCATTGCCAAATGACGGCAACAGCGCGGATCTAAATTACCGGGACTACGTCTACTGACGTCGTCCCGTGCATGAGCGGCCTGCACGCCCCCTGCAGGGCGCGCGCGGCGCGCTCGGTGATCAGCGAGTCTATGAGACTCGCCTGATCACAGATCAGAGTAAGGGGTTGGTCCCGACCCCTTACCACATGATCAGCTGTCAGCCAATGACAGCTGATCATGTGATGTAAACAGAGCCGGTAATCGGCTATTTTTCCCATCAGTGGTACCTATCAGTGCCCATCCGTGCCACCCATCCGTGCCACCCATCTGTGCCACCCATCTGTGCCACCCATCCGTGGCCATCAGTGCCGCCTTATCTGTCCCCATCAGTGCCGCCTTATCTGTCCCCATCAGTGCCACCCTAACTGTGCCTATCAGTGCCGCCTTAACTGTGCCCATCAGTGCCGCCTTATCTGTGCCTATCCATGCCCATCAGTGCAGCCTATCAGTGCCCACCAGTGCCGCCTCATCAGCGCATATCAATGAAGGAGAAAAATTACCTGTTTGCAAAATTTTATAACAAACTATTAAACATGATTTTTTTTTTCTTCAAAAATTTCCATCTTTTTTTGTTTGTTTAGCAAAAAATAAAAATCCCAGCTGTGATTAAATACCACCAAAAGAAAGCTCTATTTGTGGGAAAAAAATGATAAAAATTTCATTTGAGTACAGTGTTGTATGACTGCGCAATTGTCATTCAAAGTGCGACAGCGCTGAAAGCTCAAAATTGATCTGGGCAGGAGGGGGGTTTAAGTGCCCAGTAAGCAAGTGGTTAAAAAAAATTGGCTACTCTGGCACCATGCGACCTAATCACAGGGAACTCCCCCAACAGCTCGTTAACACCCCACTTAGAAATGGGGGAGTAGGCCAGCTTGCAGAATGAAGTTGACAGGTACTCTTTTTGGAGACATTAGGGGTCACCCCTGCCCTTCACATCATCTAACCAAGCACAGATCTGCTTGGTTAGATGTATCTCCTGGCTGTACTGGCTAGGAAAGTGTGCATATGAAACCGGAAGTGACATCACTACCAGTTTAATTGTTTGCATGTGAGATCGAGGCATGGATTTGCCTCGGTCTCACTGCAGTCTCCCTCGCCCTGCCGGCGGATGTGTTCCCGGGCGTCAGTAAAACGAGACAGCCCAGGAACCATGGGAGGAGGGCAGACTGCTGGCGGAAGGGGACGGGGGTCACTGCGCAGCCAGCTGTGTGAAAATGATTGGCAGGTATGGAGCTGCCGCATCACTTTCACTTTGAAGCGACAGTCATCACAGCCATCAGCTTGTGATCAAAGGACGTACGCCCAAAGAGCTGAACTGGATAAAGTGCCTTGAAAAAGTATTCATACCCCTTGACATTTTCCACATTTTCTCATGTTACAACTAAAAATGTAAATGTATGTTATTGAGATTTTATGTGATAGACCAACACAAAGTGGCACATAATTGTGAAGTGGAAGGAAAATGATAATGGTTTTCAACATGTTTTACAATGAATATCTGAAAATAGGGCGTGCATTTGTATTCAGTCCCCTCTACTCTGATACCCCTAACTAAAATCTAGTGGAACCAATTGCCTTCAGAAGTCTCCTAATTAGTAAATTGAGTCCACCTGTGTGTAATCTCAGTATAAATACAGCTGTTCTTTGAAGCCCGGAAAGTTTTGTTAGAGAACCTTAGTGAACAAACAACATCATGAAGGCCAAGGAACACACCAGACAGATCAGGGATAAAGTTGTGGAGAAGTTTAACGCAGGGTTAGGATCTAAAAAAAATATCCCATTCTTTGAACATCTCATGGAGCACTGTTCAATCTATCATCCGAAAATGGAAAGCGTATGGCACAACTGAAAACCTACCAAGGCATGGCCATCCACCTAAACTGACAGGCCGGGCAAGGAGAGCATTTTTCAGAGAAGCAGCCAAGAGGCCCATGGTAACTCTGGAGGAGCTGCATAGATCCACAGCCCAGGTTGGAGAACCTGTCCACAGGACAACTATTAGTCGTGCACTCCACAAATCTGGCCTTTATGGAAGAGTGGCATTGAAAGAAAGCCATAAGAAGTCCAGTTTGCAGTTTGTGAGAAGCCGTGTGGGGGACACAGCAAACATGTGGAAAAAGGTGCTCTGGTCAGATAAAACCAAAATTGAACTTTTTGGCCTAAAAGCAATGTGTGGTGGAAAACTAACACTGCACATCACCCTGAACACACCATCCCCACCATGAAACATGGTGGTGGCAGCATCATGTTGTGGGGATGCTTTTTATCAGCAGGGACAGGGAAGCTCGTCAGAGTTGATTGGAAGATGGATGAAGCCAAATACATGGTAATCTAATGCTGGCCATACACTATACGAAAAATCGGCCGAAAAATCGTTCGTATAGACACTTCGTTCGTTTTTCGGCAAGTTAATGGGTACAAATCGATAATCGTTTGTGACGTTTTTGTGGTAAAAAAACGAACGGGAAGTTTGGTAAATTTCTGCCGAACGTACGATAAATTGTAAGGTTAATGTGTTTCCCGTCCGAACTTTCTGCACTAGGTATATGTAAAAAAACGAACAAAAAATTATTTATTCATGTCCACTGAACAATTTATCGGTCATTATATGATGGCACGATCGTTTGCGGTCACGGTCGAACGTTCGTTTTTCGAAAATGGGTTCGGCCGATTTTCTGTATAGTGTATGGCCAGCATTAGAAGAAAACCTGTTATGCCGCGTACACACGGTCGGACTTTCCGGCATACTTGGTCCGGCGGACCAGAGTGTGCCGGACAATCCGCCCGTGTGTGGGCGGCGGCGGACTTTTCCGGCGGACTTCTTCCCAAAAGCCCGCCGGACCTAGATTTGAAAAAAGTTTTAAATCTTTCCGTCGGACTCAGTTTCGGGCGGACAGTCCGCTCGTCTGTGTGCTGGTCCGACGGAAAGCCCGCTCATGTGTAGGCTGATCCGACGGACCAAATACGACACGAGGGCAGGGTATTGCATCTCGCGCTCGCTGCAATAGGAAAAACAAATCTTCCTATTGCGGCGAGCGCGGTGCATACCAGGTCCTTAGGTCTGGTATGGATTATAAAGGGATCCCCGCTACGCCAAAAAAACGGCGTGGGGTCCCCCCTAAAATCCATACCAGACCCCGATCCGAGCACGCAGCCTGGCCGGTCAGGAAAGGGGGTGGGGACGAGTGAGCGCCCCCCCCCCCTCCTGAACCGTACCAGACCGCATGCCCTCAACATGGGGGGTGGGTGCTTTGGGGGAGGGTGGTGCCCTGTGGGCCCCCCCACCCCAAAGCACCTTGTCCCCATGTTGATGAGGACAAGGGCCTCTTCCCGACAACCCTGGCCGTTGGTTGTCGGGGTCTGCGGGCGGGGAGCTTATCGGAATCTGGGAGCCCCTTTTAATAGGGGGGCCCCCAGATCCCGGCCCCCCACCCTATGTGAATGAGTAAGGGGTACATGGTACCCCTACCCATTCACCTAGGGAAAAAGTGTAAGTAATAAAACACACTACACAGGTTTTTAAAATATTTTATTAAACAGCTCCGGGGGGGGGATCTTCCTCCGGCTTCGGGGGTCTTCTTCCGGCTTCGGGGGTCCCTCCGCTTCATCTTCTCCCGGCGTCCGGTTGGTTCTTCTCTGCTCTCTTCTCCCGGTGTTCCAGTTCTTCGGCCAGCTCCTCTGCTGTCTTCAGGTAGCTCTCTTGCCAGCAGAGGTCCGGACTTCTGGGCTTCTTGTCTTCTTGTCTTCTCTTCCCCAGATGTTGACACGACGCTCTCTCCTGCTGGACTGCTCTCCGAGGGCTGCGTTGTGACTTATATAGGCGGAGACCCCGCCCCCTTTTGATGTCACAGTCCCTGGGCATGCTGGGACTGTGACGTTTTAGGGGGCGTGGTCAACATCACCCAGTGACCACGCCCCCTAAAACGTCACAGTCCCAGCATGCCCAGGGACTGTGACATCAAAAGGGGGCGGGGTCTCCGCCTATATAAGTCACAACGCAGCCCTCGGAGAGCAGTCCAGCAGGAGAGAGCGTCGTGTCAACATCTGGGGAAGAGAAGACAAGAAGACAAGAAGCCCAGAAGTCCGGACCTCTGCTGGCAAGAGAGCTACCTGAAGACAGCAGAGGAGCCGGCCGAAGAACTGGAACACCGGGAGAAGAGAGCGGAGAAGAACCAACCGGACGCCGGGAGAAGATGAAGCGGAGGGACCCCCGAAGCCGGAAGAAGACCCCCGAAGCCGGAGGAAGATCCCCCCCCCGGAGCTGTTTAACCACTTCAAAACCAGCCTCGTTTTGGATTTTAGGTGTTTAAGAGTTTAAAACAGGTTTTTTTGCTAGAAAATTACTTAGAACCCCCAAACATTATATATTGTTTTTTTTCTAACACCCTAGAGAATAAAATGGCGGTCATTGCAATACTTTTTTTTGCACCGTATTTGCGCAGCGGTCTTCTAAGCGCACTTTTTTTGGAAAAAATTCACTTTTTGAAAAAAAAAAAATAAGACAACAGTAAAGTTAGCCCAATTTTTTTTTATATTGTGAAATATAATGTTACGCCAAGTAAATTGATACCCATCATGTCACGCTTTAAAATTGCGCCCGCTCGTGGAATGGCGTCAAACTTTTACCCTTAAAAATCTTCATAGGCGACGTTTAAAAAATTCTACAGATTGCATGTTTTGCGTTACAGAGGAGGTCTAGGGCTAGAATTATTGCTCTCACTCTACCGGTCGCGGCGATACCTCACATGTGTGGTTTGACCACCGTTTTCATATGCGGGCGCTACTCACGTATGCGTTCGCTTCTGCGCGCGAGCTCGTCGGGACAGGGCGCTTTAAAAAAAATTTTTTTTTTTTTTAATTATTTATTTTACTTTATTTTATTTATTTTTTCACTGTTTTTTAAAAAAAAAAAATTTGGATCACTTTTATTCCTATTACAAGGAATGTAAACATCCCTTGTAATAGAAAAAAGCATGACAGGTCCTCTTAAATATGAGATCTGGGGTCAAAAAGTCCTCAGATCTCATATTTAGACTATAATGCAAAAAAAAAAAAAAAAAAAAAAAAAAGTCGTTTAAAAAAATGACACAAAATAAATTGTGCCTTTAAAAGAAGTGGGCGGAGCCGTCGTAATGACGTCGCTCCGGCCGTCACATGGTATAGAGACGGGTGGGGGCCATCTTGGCCTCACTCGTCTCAGTACCTCAGCAGTGAAAGGACCCGATCGCCTCCGCCGTTACCGACGGCTCCGGTAAGCGGCGGAGGGTGCGGGAGAGCGGCGGGAGGGGGGGTGGCACCTCTCCCGCCGCCGATAACGGTGATCTCGCGGCGAACCCGCCGCATAGACCACCATTATCGTGTGCAGAATCGCCGGCCCTAAAGATGGATACCTCGGTTGTGGCAGCAGCTGCTGCCGTTACCGAGATATCCATCTCTAAAAAACAGGACGTCAATATACAGTGGGCGGTCGGGAAGCGGTTAATAAAATATTTTAAAAACCTGTGTAGTGTGTTTTATTACTTACACTTTTTCCCTAGGTGAATGGATAGGGGTACCATGTACCCCTTACTCATTCATATAGGGTGGGGGGCCGGGATCTGGGGGCCCCCTTATTAAAAGGGGCTCCCAGATTCCGATAAGCTCCCAGCCCGCAGACCCCGACAACCAACGGCCAGGGTTGTCGGGAAGAGGCCCTTGTCCTCATCAACATGGGGACAAGGTGCTTTGGGGTGGGGGGGCCCGCAGGGCGCCCCCCTCCCCCAAAGCACCCACCCCCCATGTTGAGGGCATGCGGTCTGGTACGGTTCAGGAGGGGGGGGTGCTCACTCGTCCCCACCTCCTTTCCTGACCGGCCAGGCTGCGTGCTCGGATCGGGGTCTGGTATGGATTTTAGGGGGGACCCCACGCCGTTTTTTCGGCGTAGCGGAGTTCCCTTTATAATCCATACCAGACCTAAGGGCCTGGTATGACCCGCGACGGGGCTCGCAAGGTGTCAATCTCGCCGATAAAAGCGGCAAGATTGACATCCTTTGCTAGTCCCGTCGCACCTGAGTCACGTTCAAAATGAACGGACTTGTCCGTGTGTGGGCAAGTCCGTTCATTCTGAAAATCCGCCGGAACTCCGGCGAAAGTCCGTCGGAAAGACGGGCGGACTTAGCCCGCCGGAAAGTCCGGTCGTGTGTGGGCAAGTCCGTCCGTTTTAAAGTCCGGCGCACCTGGCGGACAAAGTCCGTCGGAAAGTGTGCCGGACCAAGTAGGATAGAAAGTCCGACCGTGTGTACGCGGCATTAGAGTCTGCAAAAGACTTGAAACTGGGACTGAGGTTCATCTTCCAGCAGGGCAACGACCCTAAACATACAGCCAGAGCTACAATGGAATGGTGTAGATCAAAGTATATTCATGTGTTAGAATGGCCCAGGTCCAGACCTACAGTGAGGGAAAAAAGTATTTTATCCCCTGCTGATTTTGGACGTTTGTCCACTGACAAAGAAATGATCAGTCTATAATTTTAATGGCCGGTTTATTTTAACAGTGAGAGACAAAATAACAAAAAAAATATCCAGAAAAACACATTTCAAAAAAGTTATAAATTGATTTGCTTCTTAATGAGTGAAATAAGTATTTGATCCCCTATCAATCAGCAAGATTTCTAGCTCCCAGGTGACGTCTGTACAGGTAACAAGCTGAGATTAGGAGCACTCTCTTAAAGGGAGTACTCCTAATCTCAGCTTCTTACCTGTATAAAAGACACCTGTTCACAGAAGCAATCAATAAGACTCCAATCTCTCCACCATGGCCAAGACCAAAGAGCGGTCAAAGGACATCATGGACAAGATTGTAGACCTACACAAGGCTGGAATGGGCTACAAGACCACCGCCAAGCAGCTTGGTGAGAGGGTGATAACAGTTGGTGTGATTATTCACAAATGGAAGAATCACAAAATAACTGTCAATCTCCCTCGGTCTGGGGCTCCATGCAAGTCTCATCTCGTGGAGTTTTAATGATCATGAGAACAGTGAGGAATCAACCCAGAACTACACGGGAGAATCTTGTCAATGACATCAAGGCAGCTGGGACCATAGTCACCAAGAAAACAAATGGTAACACATAGTGATGAGCTGAACACCCCCCGGTTCGATTTGCGGCAGAACATGCGAAAACAGACCAAAAATTTGTGCGAACACCGTTAAAGTCTATGGGACTCGAATGTGAAAAATCAAATGTGCTAATTTTAAAGGCTAATATGCGAGTCCCCCCAGGGTACATGCATCAATGCAAAAAAAAGTTTTAAAAATGGCTGTGTTTTCGGGAGCAATGATTTTAATAATGCTTAAAGTGAAACAATAAAAGTGTAATATTCCTTTAAATATCGTGCCTGGGGGGTGTCTATAGTATGCATGTAAAGTGGCAAATTCTTCCCCTGTTTAGAACAGTCCTTGCACAAAATGACATTTCTAAAGGAAAAAAAGTCTTTTAAAACTGCTTGCGGCTGTAATGTAATGTTGCCCCCCCAGCCCATTACCAGGCCCTTTGGGTCTGGTATGGATATTAAGGTGAACCCTGCACCCAAATTTAAAAAAAAAAGGCGTGGGGCCCCAAGGCCCTATATACTCTGAACAGCAGCAGTATACAGGCGGTCCCGGGTTGCAAACAAAATAGGGACTGTAGGTTTGTGCTTAAGTTGAATCTGTTTGTAATTTGGAACAGGTACATTTTGTAAGTGTAGCTCCAGACAAAAAATCTATTTTTAAGCTTTTTGGATAACATAGGGAAGGGTTATCATCACCCCTGTAACATTTTTTTTGCTGTCTGTGCCCCTGTTCAGAAGATTTCACCTCACTTTCTGTCCCAATGACAATTGGATCTTGAAAATTTTGAATTATTAGGGAAACAAGGATTGGTGATAAAGCATCAGTGGGGAGACACCTTTTTCCCATATTAACTGTTACAGGAGAGAATTTCCCTTCCTAGGGGTAGATTTCCTCTCACTTCCTGTTGTCTGCCTCCGTTTGTAAGTAGGAGTCATTTGTAAGTTGGAAATTTAAAAATAGGGGACCGTCTGTATATACTATACGGCCTGCCCTACACACTCTGCGGAAAATTGGGCCTTAGGTGTTGGTGGTACCAGAACATTGTAAGCCCTCACAGTTACTCTTGGTGTCACTGCAACGGGCCCTGCTGTGAAATATTATATCAAGAATTGTAATTATATGCCCTTGTTAAACAGGGGCAGAAAAATTGGGCCTTAGGCAGTGGTGGTGGTGGCACAACGCTGTAAAGCCTCACAGATACTTTTGTTGAGTGCAGGAACAGGCCCTGCTGTGAAATATTAGATCAAAAATTGTAATTACGTGCCCCTGTTAAACAGGGGCAGAAATATTGGGCCTTAGGCAGTGGTGGTGGTGCCACAACACTGCAAACCCTCACAGATACTCTTGTTGAGCGCAGGAAGAAGCCCTGCTGTTAAATATTTGATCAAAAATTGTAATTGCACACCCCTGTTAAACAGGGGCAGAAAAATTGGGCCTTAGGCAGTGGTGGTGGTGCCACAACACTGCAACCCCTCACAGATACTCTTGTTGAGTGCAGGAACAAGCCCTGCTGTTAAATATTTGATCAAAAATTGTAATTACGTGCCCCTGTTAAACAGGGGCAAAAAATATTGAGCCTTAGGCAGTAGTGATAGTGCCCTGAACCAAAAATATTCTTAGAAGCTATCATCATGAAAATTGAGGAGGAATAGGATAGTCACTCAGCATAATAGGATAGTCACTCAGCATATGCCACATCCATAGAAAAATCATTCGGTTACATCAGCATCAGGTGCTTGGTAGCTGGTGATTCAAGACTGATTGATTTTTATGAATTTGAGCCGATCAACAGAGTCTGTGGACAGGCGCACTCTGTGATCGGTTACAAAGCCTCCAGCAGCACTGAATGTGCGTTCAGAAAGAACGCTGGATGCAGGACAGGCCAGTAGCTCAATTGCATATTGAGCAAGCTCTGGCCAGTGGTCCATCCTCAAGACCCAGTAACCCAGTGGATGTTCTGGTGGAAAGGTCTCCAAGTCTGATCTTGCCCCTAGATATTCCTGCACCATGTAATTCAGACGCTGGCGATGGTTGCTGGAACCGATCAGACCTGGGCGCTGAGGACTGAAGAATTGCCTGAAGGCATCGGTCAGCTGGCCACCTTCTCTACCGCTCTTTCTGTGAATGAACGAAGCCTCAGCAACGCGTTGTCCAGCACCAGGAAATTGTAACCTCCCAGGCTCTGGAAACGCATTGCACAAACCTTTCTGCAATGCCTCCCGAAAATGTTTCATCCTCTGCTCCCTCTGCGAAGGCTGGATAAGTTCTGCAACCTTACAATTGTAACGTGGATCAAGAAGGGTTGCCAGCCAGTAATGATCCCTCTCCTTGATACCACGAATCCTAGGGTCCTTTCGCAGGCTTTGCAGGATCAGGTTTGCAGAGGCATTCGATCCTGAGTCCTCTGGGTCACTAAGGATCACATGATCCTCAACCACCTCCTCCCAGCCAAGTACAGCTCCATGGGTTTCTGGGGACTGAAAACGATCCCTGATGTTGAGTGTTATCCTCCACCTCCATACTGACACAATCTTCCTCCTCCTCCTCCTCCTCTTCTTCTTTCTGTGTGATCGGTGGGCCCAGGGCCGATCCTAGGGTCACCGGCGCCTGGGTGCAGAAATATTTCTGGCGCCCCCACATGGGCGTGGTCATCTTACCAACTCCACCCCTTTACAAATGATTCTATGGCAACGACTCAAATACAGAGCTGCTCCCCTAAGAAGTCTTTGTTACCCTGAAATCCTCCCATGATCTCTTAACAATAAAGAAAATACAGGAAGAGAGAACACTAATGAGACCTGGAGGGGAACCTCTCTGATGCACACAGAGAGGGCTTCTGTTAGAAAGAGTCCCCAGACATAATACAGGATACGGTCAAAGACTGCAGACATGGTACAAGAGCTGGAATGAGACTGCAGACATGGTACAAGAGCTGGACAGAGACTGCAGACATGGTACAAGAGCTGGACAGAGACTGCAGACATAGTACAGGAGATGATCAGAGACTGCAGACATAATACAGGAGATGATCAGAGACTGCAGACATAGTACAGGAGATGGTCAGAGACTGCAGACATAGTACAGGAGATGGTCAGAGACTGCAGACATAGTACAGGAGATGATCAGAGACTGCAGACATAGTACAGGAGATGATCAGAGACTGCAGACATGATACAAGAGATGATCAGAGACTGCAGATATGGTACAGGAGATGATCAGAGACTGCAGACATGGTACAGGAGATGATCAGAGACTGCAGACATGGTACAGGAGATGATCAGAGACTGCAGACATGGTACAGGAGATGATCAGAGACTGCAGACATGGTACAGGAGATGATCAGAGACTGCAGACATGGTACAGGAGATGATCAGAGACTGCAGACATGGTACAGGAGATGATCAGAGACTGCAGACATGGTACAGGAGATGATCAGAGACTGCAGACATAATACAGGAGATGATCAGAGACTGCAGATATAATAAAGGAGATGATCAGAGACTGCAGACGTGGTACGGGAGATGATCAGAGACTGTAGACATAGTACAGGAGACGATCAGAGACTGCAGACATGGTACAGGAGATGATCAGAGACTGCAGACATAGTACAGGAGACGATCAGAGACTGCAGACATGGTACAGGAGATGATCAGAGACTGCAGAAATAGTACAGGAGATGGTCAGAAACTGCAGACATAGTACAGGAGATGATCAGAGACTGCAGACATAGTGCAGGAGATGGTCAGAAACTGCAGACATAGTACAGGAGATGATCAGAGACTGTAGACATGATACAAGAGACAGTCAGAGACTGCAGACATAGTACAGGAGATGATCAGAGACTGCAGACATGGTACAGGAGATGATCAGAGACTGCAGACATAGTACAGGAGATGGTCAGAGACTGCAGACATGGTACAGGAGATGATCAGAGACTGCAGACATGGTACAGGAGATGATCAGAGACTGCAGACATGGTACAGGAGATGATCAGAGACTGTAGACATGGTACAGGAGATGATCAGAGACTGCAGACATAGTACAGGAGATGATCAGAGACTGCAGACATGGTACAGGAGATGATCAGAGACTGTAGACATAGTACAGGAGATGATCAGAGACTGCAGACATAGTACAGGAGATGATCAGAGACTGTAGACATGGTACAGGAGATGATCAGAGACTGCAGACATAGTACAGGAGATGATCAGAGACTGCAGACATGGTACAGGAGATGATCAGAGACTGCAGACATAGTACAGGAGATGATCAGAGACTGCAGACATAGTACAGGAGATGGTCAGAGACTGCAGACATAGTACAGGAGATGATCAGAGACTGTAGACATGATACAAGAGACAGTCAGAGACTGCAGACATAGTACAGGAGATGATCAGAGACTGCAGACATGGTACAGGAGATGATCAGAGACTGCAGACATGGTACAGGAGATGATCAGAGACTGTAGACATGGTACAGGAGATGATCAGAGACTGCAGACATGGTACAGGAGATGATCAGAGACTGTAGACATGGTACAGGAGATGATCAGAGACTGCAGACATAGTACAGGAGATGATCAGAGACTGCAGACATAGTACAGGAGATGATCAGAGACTGCAGACATGGTACAGGAGATGATCAGAGACTGCAGACATAGTAGAGGACATAGTCAGAGACTGTAGACATGATACAAGAGACAGTCAGAGACTGCAGACATGGTACAGGAGATGATCAGAGACTGCAGATATGATACAAGAGAAGGTCAGAGACTGCAGACATAGTACAGGAGATGATCAGAGACTGCAGACATAGTACAGGAGATGATCAGAGACTGCAGACATAGTACAGGAGATGATCAGAGACTGCAGACATAGTACAGGAGATGATCAGAGACTGCAGACATGATACAGGAGATGGTCAGAGACTGCAGACATGATACAAGAGAAGGTCAGAGACTGCAGATATAATACAGGAGATGTTCCTATGGACATTAGTAGATAATGGCCGATTGGCCCTCTCACCTGACCCAGCGATGGTTCCTCTGATCAGGAGTAAGCTCACTCTGAATTGCCCGTGGTGACTCCGCTGGGTAGCACCCAGATCTGTATTCTGGCAATGACTCCATTCCTTTCTCCGCCAAGGATGGCACCAGGCTGTGTGACTTTCCCTCTGGTGGCGCAGGGCAGCGGGGTTTCCTCTCTGATGGTGTTCCCTGAGCACTGCCCTCTGGAGTCCTGGATGCACTTCCCTGAAAGCTTTCCCAGGCTCCTGTATCTCTCTCTCTCCCATTTAGCTGAGCATGCTGTGTGGACTGCAGTTTCCGTGTTACAGTGGGGCTGCCAGTCCTCGGGACTACATATCCCACAATCCTCTTCTCCTTTTTCTATTCTATTTTTCCCTGGCTGATATGAAGGCGGGGGAAGAAACATAGTGGGAGGCTGTGCTGGCCAGCGCCGCTCACTAGTATAGCAGTGCACGTGCGGAGGAGAGGGGGAGGGAGGGGAAGGGGCGAAAGAAGAGCCTGCAGCTGCAGTGACGTCACTAGGGTTGGTGTCACCAGGTGCAGAATAACATGGTGTCACCCTCCTTCCACCAACTTCAGTCGCCCCTCAGTATAGACCTCCCTCCACTAAGTATAGACCCCCACTAAGTATAAACCCCTCTCTCAGTACAGACCCCCCTTCATCAGTATAGACCCCCCCAGGACAAACCACCCCCCCTCCATTAGTAGACCCCCACCAGGACAACCCCCCCTCCATTAGTACAGATCCCCCCCAGGACAACCCCCCTCTATTAGTACAGACCCCCAGGACAAACCCCCCCTCTATTAGTACAGACCCCCAGGACAAACCCCCTCCATTAGTACAGACCCCCTAGGAGAACCCCCCTCCACTAGTACAGACCCCCACAGGACAAATCCCCCCTTCATTAGTACAGACCCCCCAGGACAAACCCCCCCTCCATTAGTACAGACCCCCCCAGGACAAACCCCCCCTCCATTAGTACAGACCCCCCAGGACAAACCCCCTCCATTACTACAGACCCCCCAGGAGAACCCCCCCTCCACTAGTACAGACCCCAACAGGACAAATCCCCCCTTCATTAGTACAGACCCCCCACCAGGACAAACCCCCCTCCATTAGTACAGACCCCCCACCAGGACAAACCCCCCTCCATTAGTACAGACCCCCCACCAGGACAAACCCCCCTCCATTAGTACAGAACCCCCCCAGGACCCCCCCTCCATTAGTACAGACCCCCGGACAAACACCCCCCCTCCATTAGTACAGACCCCCCAGAACAACCCCCCTCCATTAGTACAGACCCCCAGGACAAACCCCTCCATTAGTACAGACCCCCCAGGACAAATCCCCCCTCCATTAGTACAGACCCCCCCAAGACAACTCCCCCCCATTAGTACAGACCCCCAGGACAACCCCCCCATTAGTACAGACCCCCCAGGACAACCCCCCCATTAGTACAGACCCCCCAGGACAACCCCCCCATTAGTACAGACCCCCAGGACAACCCCCCCATTAGTACAGACCCCCCAGGACAACCCCCCCATTAGTACAGACCCCCCCAGGACAACCCCCCATTAGTACAGACCGCCCCCCCAGGACAACCCCCCCATTAGTACAGACCCCCCAGGACAACCCCCCCCCCATTAGTACAGACCCCCCAGGACAACCCCCCATTAGTACAGACCCCCCAGGACAACCCCCCCATTAGTACAGACCCCCCAGGACAACCCCCCATTAGTACAGACCCCCCAGGACAACCCCCCCATTAGTACAGACCCCCCAGGACAACCCCCCCATTAGTACAGACCCCCCCAGGACAACCCCCCATTAGTACAGACCGCCCCCCCAGGACAACCCCCCCATTAGTACAGACCCCCCAGGACAACCCCCCCATTAGTACAGACCCCCCAGGACAACCCCCCCATTAGTACAGACCCCCCAGGACAACCCCCCATTAGTACAGACCGCCCCCCCAGGACAACCCCCCCATTAGTACAGACCCCCCAGGACAACCCCCCCATTAGTACAGACAGACACATTAACACCCGGGCAGCAGCTAGAGAGGACAGTGTGCAGCCGCGCCGCCCGGGTGAAGAACAGATCGAGCGGGAGTGAGAGACAGCGGAGGAGAGAGAGAACCTGTGTCAGGCTGCAGGCACGGGCCGCCCCCCCTCCCCCCAGCGAAGTCACTGCGCGGCTGGTCTCTCTCAACACAGAGACCAGCCGCTCCGATCTCCGGCGGCTGCTCTCCTCTGACAGGAGGAGGAGGGAGGGGGGACAGGCTCACTCTAGCAATGTAAAGCACAGCGGCGCGGCGGCGCGGGCACGGCCGGATATTTCTGGACACGGAGGGGAGGAGGAGGAGGGAGGGGAGCACTCTGGCGCTTCAGCGCCCCCACCTCTCTGGCGCCTGGGTGCACTGCACCCCGTGCACCCGCCTGGGACCGGCCCTGGGTGGGCCTGCAGGAATACTAGTATCTGGATAAAGGGGGCCTTAAGAGGTAAGAAAGTCCTCCGCTTCCTCCCGCTGTTCTGCCTCAAGTGCCCTGTCCATTAGTCCATGAAGCGTGTGCTCCAACAGGAAGACAAGAGGGACAGTATCACTGATGCATGCACTGTCACTGCTCACCACCCTCGTGGCCTCCTCAAATGGTGACAGGACAGTGCATGCATCCTTGATCAGTAGCCACTGGCGTGGTGAAAACAAGCCAAGCTCCCCTGACCCTGTCCTGGTGCCATACTCACACAGGTACTCATTGATGGCCCTCTGCTGCATGTGAAGCTGCTGCAGCATTGCCAACGTTGAGTTCCACCTAGTGGGCATGTCACAAATGAGGCGGTTCTTGGGCAGGTTGCATTCTCTTTGAATGTCAGCCAGCCGAGCACTGGTATTATATGACTGGCGGAAATGACCACAGACTTTCCTGGCCTGCCTCAGGAGATCCTGTAAGCCCGGGTACCAGCTCAAGAACCGCTGCACCACCAAATTCAGGATGTGAGCCAAACAGGGAACATGGGTCAAGTGTCCCTGTAGGAGGGCGGAGAGGAGGTTGGTGCCACTGTCGCATACAAATATTCCTGGCTGAAGCTGGCGTGGCATCAACCACCTCTGAGCCTGCACCTGCAGAGCTGACAGAATCTCTGTCCCAGTGTGGCTCCTGTCCCCTAAGCAGACCAACTCAAGCACCGCATGGCATCTTTTTGCCTGAGTGCTTGCGTAGCCCCTTGAACGCCTACGGAGCACCGCTGCTTCAGAGGAGAAATCTGCAGAGAAAGAGGCCATAGAGAAAGAAGAAGAGGAGGGGGTGGAAGAGAGAGCTGTGGCAGAATCACCACTCGCATTTTGGAGGCGTGGTGGCAGAACAAGCTCCAACAATACTGAACCCTGTCCTCCATCCTTCCCAGCTGCCAGCAGAGTTACCCAGTGTGCTGTGAAAGAAAGGACCATGAGTCCGTAATATGCACCCCACTGCTGAATGCCCTGTTCAACGAGGCCAAGACATTGCCTTACACATGCTGGTAGAGAGCCGGAATGGCCTTCCGTGAAAAGAAATGGAGTCTACCAGCTGAAAAGGAAGCAGTTGCAGTGCTAGCAATTTGGCCAAGCTAGCATTCAGACGCTGAGCATGTGAATGGCTGGGACCAAATTTCTTTTTACGGTTTATCAACTGGGGTAAGGAAATTTGCCTGCTAAAATCAGATGGAGGTATACTGATAGCAGATTGGCTGCAATTACTTGGGACACCTATTGTTATACCTTCATTCCTCTCAGTGCAGGTTTCTGAGAGGACTGGAGGTATAGTGGGGTTGGAGAATCCAGCTGATGAGGAGCAAGGAGAGGTTCGCCTTGTTCTTTGATATGGGTCTTTTAAGTGCTGTTACCAATGGACTGCATGGGAGGTCGTCATATGTCTGGTCAAGCATGTGGTGCCCAAGCGTCTACTGTTTTGGCAACGCTTGTTACACTTCAGACATATGCTGCAAACAGCAACGGTGCGATCTGCTGCACACATGTCAAAAAAGGCCCACACCAAAGAACTTTTCAAAATATGTGGGGAGTCAGCAGTGCCCTGCACGTGCTTAGCTCTGCGGTGTGATGCAATAGGGTGGCTGCCCTTAAGCTGCCCCCTGGAGGGCATCCTACCTCATTGCAGATGTGCCTCCTCCTCCTCCTCTCTTCTATCAGGCACTAAAGTTGAGTCAGTGACCTCATTATCCCCTCCCTCCTCGTCACTGGAGCAAACTTGGCAGTATGCTGCAGCTGGGGGAACAAGACTGCCAGTTTCTTGACCTTCTTGGGCACCCCCTCTCTCTAGGCTGACGTTACTCCCTTCCTTAACCTGGGTACCATCATCAGAGCCTTCAAATCGCTGCGCGTCCTCCTGCAGCATGTACTCGACACTGTAGTCGAATAGTTCGGGGGACTCCTACGTGCATGATGGTGGGGCTAGGGAAGGAGTGACTGTTGACATGGAGCTGATGGAATAGGCCGCTTTGGCAGTCAAACTACTCTGAGCCTGGATGACAGAGGATGAGGAGGATGAGGACGGCTTTGTTATCCATTCTACCAACTCTTCTGCATGTTGTGGCTCAATAACACGGCCAGCTGCAGGAAAAAAGGATAAGTGTGCCCCACGGCCACGTGCTGAGGATGCACCGTGTCCATGACCAGCACTGTCGACTGTAGACACAGAGCCTGCTTGCCCTCTTTTAGTGGCCTGTGAGCGTCTACCTCTCCTTGGTGGCCTTCCAGACACGCTGTAAATTTTGTTAGGCAAAAAAAAACTACACTGTATTGTGTACTGTGTACACCACCAGGAAAGTAGTAGCAACTGCACAAGGGTGCACGGTACTGTGTACACCAACAGAAGCTTAATAACAAGTATGGGTGCACTGTATGTATTGTGTACACCAGCCGGAAAGTAGTAGCAACTGCACTAGGGGTGCACTGTACTGTGAACACCAACAGAAGTGTAATAACAACTATGGGTTCACTGTATGTATTGTGTACTGTGTACACCACCAGAAAAATAGTAGCACTAGCAACTGCACTACGGGTGCACGGTACTGTGTACACCAACAGAAGTGTAATAACAACAACTATGGGTGCACTGTATGTATTTTGTACACCACCAGGAAAGTAGTAGCAACTGCACTAGGGGTGCACGGTACTGTGTACACCAACAGAAGTTCAATAACAACTATGGATGCACTGTATGTATTGTGTACACCACCAGGAAAGTAGTAGCAACTGTATTAGGGGTGCACGGTACTGTGTACACCAACAGAAGTGTAATAACAACTATGGGTGCACTGTATGTATTGTGTACACCACCAGGAAAGTAGTAGTAACTGCACTAGGGGTGCACGGTACTGTGTTCACCAACAGAAGTTTAATAACAACTATGGGTGCACTGTATGTATTGTGTACACCACCAGGAAAGTAGTAGCAACTGCACTAGGGGTGCACGATACTGTGTCCACCAACAGAAGTTTAATAACAACTATGGGTGCACTGTATGTATTGTGTACACCACCAGGAAAGCAGTAGCAACTGCACTATGGGTGCACGGTACTGTGTACACCAACAGAAGTGTAATAACAACTATGGGTGCACTGTATGTATTGTGTACACCACCAGGAAAGTAGTAGCAACTGCACTAGGGGTGCATGGTACTGTGTACACCAACAAAAGTCTAATAACAACTATGGGTGCACTGTATGTATTGTGTACACCACCAGGAAAGTAGTAGCAACTGCACTAGGGTTGCACGGTACTGTGTACACCAACAGACGTGTAATAACAACTATGGGTGCACTGTATGTATTGTGTACACCACCAGGAAAGTAGTAGCAACTGCAGTAGGGGTGCACGGTACTGTGTACACCAACAGAAGTGTAATGCCATAAATATATTAGAAACAGTACACCAGGAACAGCCTGCAGTGAGATAAAACTAAACTGTCTGCAGTGGATATATATATATACAGTCAGGTCCATAAATATTGGGACATCAACACAATTCTAATCTTTTTGGCTCTATACACCACCACAATGGATTGGAAATGAAACAGACAAGATTTGCTTTAACTGCAGACTTTCAGCTTTAATTTGAGGGTATTTACATCCAAATCAGGTGAACGGTGTAGGAAATACAACAGTTTGTATATGTGCCTCCCACTTTTTAAGGGACCAAAAGTAAAGGGACAGATTAACAATCATCCATCAAACTTTCACTTTTTAATACTTGGTTGCAAATCCTTTGCAGTCAATTACAGCCTGAAGTCTAATACACATAGACATCACCAGAGGCTGGGTTTCATCCCTGGTGATGCTCTTCCAGGCCTCTACTGCAACTGTCTTCAGTTCCTGCTTGTTCTTGGGGCATTTTCCCTTCAGTTTTGTCTTCATCAAGTGAAATGCATGCTCAATCAGATTCAGGTCAGGTGATTGACTTGGCCATTGAATAACATTCCTCTTCTTTCCCTTAAAAAACTCTTTGGTTGCTTTCGCAGTATGCTTCGGGTCATTGTCCATCTGCACTGTGAAGCGCCGTCCAATGAGTTCCAAAGCATTTTGCTGAATATGAGCAGATAATATTGCCTGAAACACTTCAGAATTCATCCTGCTGCTTTTGTCAGCAGTCACATCATCAATAAATACAAGAGAACCAGTTCCATTGGCAGCCATACATGCCCACGCCATGACACTACCACCACCATGCTTCACTGATGAGGTGGTATGCTTTGGATCATGAGCAATTCCTTTCCTTCTCCATACTCTTCTCTTCCCATCACTCTGGTACAAGTAGATCTTGGTCTCATCTGTCCATAGAATGTTGTTCCGGAACTGTGAAGGTTTTTTTAGACGTTGTTTGGCAAACTGTAATCTGGCCTTCCTGTTTTTGAGGCTCACCAATGGTTTACATCTTGTGGTGAACCCTCTGTATTCACTCTGGTGAAGTCTTCTCTTCATTGCTGACTTTGACACACATACACCTACCTCCTGGAGAGTTCTTGATCTGGCCAACTGTTGTGAAGGGTGTTTTCTTCACCAGGGAAATAATTTTTCGGTCATCCACCACAATTGTTTTCCGTGGTCTTCTGGGTCTTTTGGGGTTGCTGAGCTCACCGGTGCGTTCTTTCTTTTTAAGGATGTTCCAAACAGTTGATTTGGCCACACCTAATGTTTTTGCTATCTCTCTGATGGGTTTGTTTTGTTTTTTCAGCCTAATGATGGCTTGCTTCACTGATAGTGACAGCTCTTTGGATCTCATATTGAGAGTTGACAGCAACAGATTCCAAATGCCAATAGCACACTTGAAATGAACTCTGGACCTTTTATCTGCTCCTTGTAAATGGGATAATGAGGGAATAACACACACCTGGCCATGGAACAGCTGAGCAGCCAATTGTCCCATTACTTTTGGTCCCTTAAAAAGTGGGAGGCACATATACAAACTGTTGTAATTCCTACACCGTTCACCTGATTTGGATGTAAATACCCTCAAATTAAAGCTGAAAGTCTGCAGTTAAAGCACATCTTTTTTGTTTCATTTCAAGTCCATTGTGGTGGTGTATAGAGCCAAAAAGATTGGAATTGTGTTGATGTCCCAATATTTATGGACCTGACAGTCTCAGTCTCATATATATTCATATATATATATATATATATATATATATATATATATATATATATATATATATATATATATATATATATATATATATATATATATATATATATGAGACTATCTGTATATATATTAAATACACTGCAGCTAACTGAATCACCTGCCTGCCTGAAGAATATTAGAAACAGTACACCAGGAACGGACTGCAGTCAGATCTAGCTAAACTGGATACAGTGGACATATATATATACACGAGACTGTCCCCCATGCTCCTTTGTATACACAGAGATGAAGAAAGTATTTAATACATTTGCCTTATCTTAGTCCCCAGTCACCCAGTCCAGATTATTCTGTAAAGGGCCTACATGCTCAGACCTGACCTTTTTACTATTAATATATTTGAAGACATTTTTGGGTTTGTCCTACTACTACCTTTTGTAATCTGTCATTTGTTTTGAATTTTGCATCCTTTATTTCTTTTTTACATATTCTGTTATATTCTTTGTAACATTTAAACGATGATAGTATTCCTTTATTTTTATATTTTTTAAAAGCTCTTTTCTTATTATTTATAGCTTTTTTAACTTTGAATGTGAGCCACATAGGTTCTATTTTTAGCCTTTTAAACTTGTTACCCATGGGAATATACTTTGCAGTGTGTTCACATACAGTCAGTTTGAAGAATTCCCATTTCTGTTCTGTGTTCATCGATGCCAACATTACCTCCCAGTCTTGGAGAGTAGCCCTCATCCTTGGAAAATGTGCACTTATAAAGTTAAGTGTTTTTCTCTTCCCGTGTGTGTTTGTTGCTTACAGCTAACATAAATGAAATCATCAAAAAAAGAGAGAGGAAATGGGACTTTATATGAGGCAAGTCATTGGATTGTTCAGTTTATTAAGAAATTGTACAATTGTACAGAATAATAAATAAACATCTTAATTACAAAAGGGCACTCATCCATTCATAAAAGTTCAATGAACATGATCGATTTTACATGGTAGACCAAAATTGTTTAAAGCATCACTTTGATATAACTCGGCGCATGTTTCATGGCTCTTGCCAATCATCAGGAGTAAGATGCTCTGAAAATAAATCAGTAATGTTTATAAGTAGGGATATCCTTTAAACGGAGAAACAATCTCTAAAAATAAAGGTGTGTATCTTACAGTGCGACCAAATGGTGGCGCCCAACCTAGGATCCAAAGGAAGAAGGGGGACAAGGATAATCATCTCACCCGGGGCTGAGGTGAGGAATCCCATCTAGGCCAGAAAACAGCAGCCAGGTGAGGACCAAGTGACCATGTCACAACCATGTGGTTCTGGTGTGTGCTTATCAGTCCAAACTGCTCTGCAATGGTAAGACAATGAAATCATGTGAAATTGATGTGTGTAAGTAATGAGTGGAGCCTATATCAGTAGGTGAGCAAAGTGATAAATGGTGTTGTGATAAAGTGTATGAACTAAAAAACAAAGAAAAAAACCCGCAAAAACAAAATAAAAAAGTAAATGATTGTATCCAGATCAAAAATGAATGATGGACTGTGTAATGTGAAAGCTATGAATAAACCCAAAGGAATGTAGTGACAAGTATGAAGCAAATGAAATTACCTTGTGTGTGGGTCTGTGACTGGAGACATAACTGCTGTCCTGCTTGTGTGAAAGGTTGATGTGAAATGGTCAGCTGGCCAGCCTGAGCAGCTTATATCAGGCATAGGGCGGGTCCCCACCAACACCATGAGCCCCAATAGGATGGAGAGAGGGAGTATGCACAAAGCCCAGGCAAGTAAATGCACCGAGCAGAGCATTAACTCATGATGCCGATGCATAGGGGGCAAGGCCCCAGCCCCCCAACCTGTATAAGGAATAAGTGGGGAGGAAGGGAAAAGACTGCCATGCATCGCAACCCCGGGATCAGACAAAGCACCCCGTCACCCCCACTCCCCCCGATAAGGGGGCCCATCCATGGCCGAACAAGGAAGTACACTATATTGATCCCATAGTGTCAAATTGCTGACAAGGAAAACCAGAATATAAAATTATAAATGTATATGATGATATGAAGGCATTTAAAAAGAGATGGCTCATTTTAAGGAAAATCAGAATATGGAGTTATAAATGTGTAGTATGAAGGTTTGAAAGGAAAATATCTCATTGAAGAGGAAATGTAAAGGAGGATGAATAATAAATTAATGATAAGGTGTGGTAGGTCGCTGGAAAAGTGGGTATCTTCTACCCTAATTTGGCAATATAATAGATGAGACCTATCAAAACATAATTCTAGCAATGACAAGCCTCCATCCCTAATATGTATACAACAAAAAAAGAGAGAGGAAATAGGACTTTATTTGAGGCAAGTCATTGGATTGTTCAGTTTATTAAGAAATAGCAGATTACATTAAGGGAAGTATCAATCTGTAATACAGGACACAATCCAGTGTAATACATTTGCATAAATATAAATATAAAACAATTGTACAGCAGAAAGTACAGAATAATAAATAAACATCTTAATTACAAAAGGACACTCATCCATTCATAAAAGTTCAATGAACATGATCGATTTTACATGGTAGACCAAAATTGTTTAAAGCACCAGTTTGATATAACTCGACACACGTTTCATGGCTCTTGCCGGAGTAAGATGTTCTGAAAATAAATCAGTAATGTTTATAAGTAGGGATATCCTTTAAACGGAGAAACAATCTCTCAAAAATAAAGGTGTGTAACTTACAGTGCGGCCAAATGGTGGCGCCCAACCTAGGATCCAAAGGAAGAAGGGGGAAAAGGATAATCATCTCACCCGGGGCTGAGGTGAGGAATCCCATCCAGGCCAGAAAACAGCAGCCAGGCGAGGACCAGGTGACCATGTCACAACCATGTGGTTCTGGTGTGTGCTTATCAGTCTAAAATGCTCTGCAATGGTAAGACAATGAAATCAGTAGGTGAGTAAAGTGATGAATGGTGTTGTGATAAAGTGTATGAACTAAAAAACAAAGAAAAAAACCCGCAAAAACAAAATAAAAAAGTAAGTGATTGTATCCAAATCAAAAATGAATGGATGAGTTTGGACTGATAAGCACACACCAGAACCACATGGTTGTCACATGGTCACCTGGTCCTCCCCTGGCTGCTGTTTTCTGGCCTGGATGGGATGCCTCATATAAAGTCCCATTTCCTCTCTCTTTTTTTGTTGTATACATATTAGGGATGGAGGCTTGTCTTGCTAGAATTATGTTTTGATAAATGAAATCATGTTATGGTCACTGCTACCTAGATGTTCTTTTATATGAACATTAGTAACAAGCTCTGCATGGTTTGAGATTACCAGGTCTAACAGAGTATCATTCTTAGTCGGGGCCTCAATGGACTGTACCATAAACCTGTCTTGTAATAGGTTTATACATTTTTGCCCTTTAACCGTTCCAGAGGTGCCATTACTCCAGTCAATTTCCGGGTAGTTACTGTAAAATCCCCCATTATTATCACCCTCCCAGCCCTTGCAACCCTTTTCATCTGTGCAAGGAGCTAAGTCTCCACCTCCTCATTAACACTGGGTGACCTATAACAAACTCCCTTGATTAACTTTGAACTACGCACATCTATATGCAGTTCCACCCATAATGCTTCAGCCTCATCACACTCTCCATCAACTAGGTCCTCTTTCACACTCTTAAACCCAAAAAATTATTGCGCAGGTATAGACTAAATATAAAAGTACAAGCTGCTGGCAACAACACAACAGATCAACAAACAAATCGGGATAAACGTGAAAAAAAATTAAAATAAATAAAAATAAAAAAATAAAAAATGTTGTCCATAAAGCGTGAACAACTGGTGCTGTTCTAAATAGTGCAGATGAATTTCTTGATGAACATCCAGTAACAGTGAGTATAATTGATGTGCATTTTGATTACCCAAGTGCACCTCCACCGATATTGATATAAAATGCTCCAAATTATAAGAGTCTAGACAGGCATGATAAGCAAGAATAGAAGATCCAACCAGCTTCCTCTATTATTTTGTAGGTGGTGGTACTGTCATGGCTGATGGTAAAGTTTACTCCATAGTAGGGTTTGCCTATTTTTGGACAGTATATACTTGTGTGGTGCAGGACATGGACCCCATGCCCCAGAGGACGTTAATTCTAACAAAAATTTTTGGATGGACCCTCTGCACACGGCTACACCCTTCCCAGCAAACTATGCAATGAAAAACAGGGATATTTAGTTCACATATATTGCAATACATGTTTAAGCCAGCCAACTGCGTCCCTCTTTTAGCCAGTCCTACACTGCCTTGTCACTGCAAATGCTAAGGTGGATACCATGCCAACATGGGGCATAAAGACTCAAGGTGGGGGAGAGCGACTAGGTTCAGATCTGGTCACTGACTTGCGTTACAACAGAGAAAAGATATACCTGTGCTCAAATCCCAATAATTTATTCTCTGTTAATTCTAATGAAACGCGTTAGGTGGGGTCCATGTTTGTGAGGTACCACGCATGCCAATTCTGTATACTGGTCGATTGACTTCTAGGATGTCTAGGATCTAGTAATGCCCATTTTATACTGGATTTCTGTAAGTGTTTAGCACTGATTTCTTTTAATAAACTGTCAAGCAGTTTTACACACTATGCAGCTGTTTTATTTTTTCTTCATGGGCCCTACTATGGAGTAAACTGTACCATCAGCCATGACAGTACCACCACCTGCAATATAATAGAGGAAACTGACTTAATCTTCTATACATGCATATCCTGCCTGTCTAGACTCTTATAATTTGGAGTCTAGACCTCTGGTAAGGAGGCATTTTATATCAAAATCGGTGGAGGTGCACTTGGGTGATCAAAACACACATCAATTATACTCACTGTTACTGGGTGTTCATCAAGGAATTCATCTGCACGTTTTAGAACAGTACCAGTTGTTCACGCTTTATGGAAACTTGTTTATTCAATATCTATGTTTAGCGTGACAACCTCTTTTACACTTGCTTTAAGATCACTACTCACATAGAGACAGACACCGCCACCTTTCCTTTTTACCCTGGCGCTCCGAAAGAGTGCATAGCCAGGAATATTAATAACCCAGACATGTGAAGAATGAAGCTAAGATTCAGGACTATCAATTAAATCATAGTTCTCTTTGTGCGCATAAGCTTCCAATTCACCTATTTTGCTTGGCAGACTTCTGGCATTGGTGAACAGACACTTCAAAGAGGAAGTAACGTCTTATTTTTTAATTATATAAGGCTTAACCTATAATAAGGCTTACCTGTAGGTACTTGCACAGATTAGGAGATATTCAGAGTGCATAAAGTCAATGACGTCATCGGCGCATGTGCTCTGAAGGTCTGGCTTACCGTGCCAGATCTTCAGAGTCCATGCCGGACCTTCAGAGTCCATGCCATAAATGGTGGCTCCCCCGCGCATGCGCGGGAGTGGCATCATCATGTCTCCTGCCACTCACAGCATCGGAGCCCGCAAACCCGGAAGAAACACCGTGCATACTAGCTCATTATGCCTTTGTCTTACAGGTTTTTTTTGTTTTTGTTTTTTTTTCTCTGGGTTTACAAGCTCTTTAATGCATTATTACATTTTGCTCTTGTGTTTTGCATATCCTTTTTAGTAGTACAAATAGCACTGTAATTTCCAATGGTTGTTTGTAACATGGGAACCTTCTTGTCACCTGCCATAACCCTCCCCCCATCTATCCCCATTCCATCCTCCATGAATGTTTGACCCCTAACTGACCTGTCTGCCCGACTGAATTCTAGTTCACCCTCCCCCCTCAATCCTAGTTTAAATACTCCTCCAGCCTTTCCATAAACCTCTCCCCCAGCACAGCAGAACTCCTTCCATTTAGGTGCAAACCATCTTTAGCATATAGGTTGTACCCCAATGAAAAGTCAGCCCAGTTCTCTGTCCTAACCAACCAGGCCTCTGCATCAAGGACTGCTTCTGTCGCTACCACACCGTAGTGAACCATTTGTCTAGTGTACAGCACGGCACAGTATAGGGGTTCACACAACTCTGCACATGAGGGGTTTCTAAAAATGCTAGGTAGTCAGGAAACTGTCTATCACATTTTGAGAGACCCTAAAATCAAAGGCTAAAAGGTCAGAAAAAAGTTTAAGTAAAAAAAAAAGTTGCTGTTTTATTGAGTTAATGTTATATTGTTACTGTGCTTTATTGTTAACTGTTGTTTGCTTTGCAGGAATGCAAGACAGCTGAAGCACTGATCTGTGTATTCTGACAACAGAATACCTTGTGGTGTTTATTTGGTGGGTGTTTGTACTGTCCTGGCATTTTAGCACCTCAGAAAGTCAGAAGAGAGAGCTGCTTTAAAGCTGTGTAAATTCCAGTATATCTATACACCATAGTTCATAGATGCTAAAACTTTCACACAAACCAATGTATATACACTTACTGGAATTTCTTTTTACCAAAAATAAGTAGCAGACTACATTATGGCCTAAATTTATGAAAAAAATAGATTTTATTGGAAATGTTTTAAAAAGAAAGTAGAAAATATTTTTATTACCAAAATTTTCAGTCTTTTTTCATTTATATATGCAAAAAAAAAAAAAAACCCCAGTGGTGATCAAATAACACTAAAAGAAAGCTCTATTTGTGTGAAAAAATTATATAAGATGCATTTGCATACAGTGTTGTATGACCAAGTAATTGCCAGTTAAAGTAGCATAGTGCTTAATAGCAAAAAATGGCCCATTCAAAAGGAGGTAAAACCATCAAGAAATGGTTAATAGCTCCATCAACTGAACTAAAATAGACTTTTGTATGATGTCCCCAGTTTCACAGCATGTTAAACTTATCTATTTGGCATTCTTTTTTACAGTGTTGAAGAGTAAACTACCCAAAAAGTATACTTCTGTACTTAATGAATATGGGTCTGTTGAATCACTTGGGAATAACTCTACTCAATGCAGCTATTATGAGTGGGACCTACTTTTTCTGGGGGATGTTCTTTATTTTATATCCCACGGAGCGCAACAGCAGAAGTAAACCACTTTGGGTGATAGACACTGGAATACTTGTGTGCCACAACTGGAGTTCTCAAGAGTTCCAAGAAGCCAGCAGAGGATCCAATCCATATGAAGCAAACAAAAAGTATGAGTACTTTTCACAACTAGTTGACACTCTACATTTTTTAAATTCAATTTCTATTAAGTCCTTTTAACTAATGATCATCATTAAATTGGAACTAAACTCTGATGCCTACATCCAGGGTTTTTGCCATAATTGTGCAAATATGTGCAGCTTTTTTGCAGACCTCCCTCTCAAGGCAATCTCATGCAGTGCTGTGATGGCTGCGCACTTGATGTTCCATTGCCGCTCTTGAAATCTTCTCCTGCTCTTCATTGTGGTTCATTGTGTTTGGCCATTTCAATTGGTTGGCTGAGTATGACATAAATCCTGCATATGCACACAGGAGTTAATTCATCCCAACACCCAGGAGATGCCAGGATTGTACCCAGAGCTATGTATGCGTGACTCAGTGTACATTTAAAAAAACACTGCTGGCAAGCAGATAAGACGAAAGCCAAACAGAGTCCCTTCTGCAATAAAAACCTACCTGCCAGAAACGTTTTTTTTAAAAAGGGGCTTTGTTTTATGATAACATAGTGCTATTTGTCCTATCATTAATGCAAACATCAATGTTAAAAGTTTTATATGCTTCTTTTGGAAGGCCTTTACATGTGAGTACCCTTGCCATGAGGGGACATCAACGCGGTGCCCTGCATTCATGTACAATGATGCAGAGAATGGAGTTGACATCATTGATGCAGAGAATGGAGTTGACATCATTGCGGAAAATAAAATGACCCTATGCATTATCCAGTTTAAAGACACCTGGTAAAGTTAAATATAAAAAAGAAGAAAATACAGCATACGTGTGTGTGTGTCTTTGTGTGTTCGTGGGGGGGGGGGGGGGGTTGTTTTTTAATGCTTCTGTGTCCTGCTGATATTTTATATTTCATTTCTTGTCTTGGAGACACCTACCCAAAGTGAGGGGAATTCCAATCTTAGTCTAGGTTCACGCCTATGCGTTTTCTGGTGTGTTTTGCGTTTTTGAACATTACTTTTTGATGTGGGTTCATTGAAGTCTATTACACATAAAACTCAATATTCTGTGGGAAAAAAGACCCTGACGCTCAAAACGCACAGATGTGAACTAGATCCATTGGAAACCATGTTAAATGGACTGTTGTACAATGCTGCAAAACGCACTAAAAAAGGCTTAGGTGTGCACCAAGGGTTAAGCACAATACACAATACACAAAATACAAGGCATCTATGGCCAGCATCAGACAGTTGTCACTAGAAAATTTGTCCCCATTGGAAGATTTCATCTCACCTTTAGGAATTTCACTTTTTTCCTGAGCGACAATGGTCACCATAAAAAGAGAGAGTGAGGGGTTGATTTACTAAAGGCAAATAGACTGTGCACTTGCAAGTGCAGTTGCTCCAGATCGTAGTAAATGAGGTAAAGCTTCACTTTGCAAAGAATAGCCAATCACATGCAAGGAGAATAAAAAAAACTGCATTTTTGCTTGCACATGATTGGATGATGGAAGTCAGCAGAGCTCTTTCTCATTTAATAAGCTATTTAATAAGCATTTGCACTTGCAGAGTGCAACTGCACTTTGCAAAGTGCACCATCTATTTGCTTTTAGTAAATAAACCCCTAAGTCTGCCACATAGATGTCCACAACATTAAAAAGGGTCTCACACATCCTAAACAGGTTAGGTTATGATTTAAGCATGCTGCATGCAGATAAAGCAATATGAAAACATGTCTGCTGCTGCTTCCCCCTGCCATGTTAAAGCAGAACCAAACCCACCCACCTACATGTAATTGTTACTCAAAAAAGTTAAAGTGGTTGTAAATCCAGAAGGTTGTTTTACCTTAAAAAAACCCTCTGCATGGAGTTCCCCCCCCGCAGCCTCCCCTAAATACATACCTGAGCCCGATGTTGATCCAGCGATGTGCATGAGAGCAAAGGCACTCTCGGCTCTCTCCCTCCTCATTTGGTTCAGATACAGCAGCGGGAGCCAAAAGATTAGAGCACTTTGGTACTTAACACTTTAGTACTAACTGCAACTCTCAACAATTTTTCCAAAGAAAGGAGCCATAAAACATCTCCTACAGTATTCAACTGAAGCATTATGTACTAATGTCAACTGGGTAATAGATGGCACCTATTCAATATAAATCCTATAAAAGCTACAAAGAAGGAGCAACAGGACTACATGCGGATGAAGAAAAACACCAGTTTGACACGTCTGCCCTAACTTAATCCTTGAAATGAACCTTAAATGTTAAGGCGAT
Source organism: Lithobates septentrionalis (assembly GCA_037952835.1). NCBI lineage: Eukaryota > Metazoa > Chordata > Amphibia > Anura > Ranidae > Lithobates > Lithobates septentrionalis. The sequence goes on along the minus strand of JBBDGP010000671.1, from coordinate 1,714,548 downwards.
GCTGTTGCTATAAGAGTTGTACTTTAACCTCCCTGGCGGTATGATTATTTCAGATTTTATGTGCTGAAAGCGGTACAATTATTTTGCATGGAAATTTGGCGTTTTATATTATAGGCCTGTAATTCTTAACAATAACACACTTAAATCTGTCCAAACAAGAGTCTAATGCCCCGTACAAACGGTCGGACATTGATCGGAAAATCTGACAACAAAATCCATGGATTTTTTCCGATGGATGTTGGCTCAAACTTGTTTTGCATACACACGGTCGCACAAAGTTGTCGGACTTTCCGATCGTTCTAAACGCGGTGACGTAAAACACGTACGTCGGGTCTATAAACGGGGCAGTAGCCAATAGCTTTCGTCTCTTAATTTAATCTGAGCATGCGTGGCACTTTGTGCATCGGATTTGTGTACACACGATCGGAATTTCTGACAACGGATTTTGTTGTTGGAAAATTTTATAGCAAGCTCTCAAACTTTGTGTGTCGGAAATTCCAATGGAAAAAGTCAGATGGAGCCCACACACGGTCGGATTTTCCGACAACACGCTCCGATCGCACATTTTCCATCGGGAAATCCGTCCGTGTGTATGGGGCATAAGAGTCTAGTATGATGAAGTTTGAAACACAAAATCATAAATTATAATACAATAAATAAATATAAATAATTAAAAAAATAATAATATAATAATAATAAAATAAATTTCCCCATGATTCACTATCGCTCAATTCTGCAAGTGTTCTAATTTACTATCGCTGTTTTCTAGCTGGTCTAAAGCCACTTTTGATGTAAAGGGACACTTTTTGGTTGCTATGGACAATCTCAAGTTTCCAGGCAGAAAGAACAGTATATATAATATAAAACTGCATGCAGGGCATTGGAAAAAGCACTGGGGACAAAAGGGATGTGAAATGATTTCATACAGTACTGTAATCTGACAGATTACAGTACTGAATGTGTTATGAATTTTACATGTTTTTGAATTTGCCGCCAGGCTCCGCCCCCGTGCGTCGCGCCGCTCGCAGGGAACGGAGCCCGGCACAGACAGGCTTCGGAGGAGGACACAGCCCCCAGACACAGCGGGGGACATCGCAGGATCCTGGGGACAAGGTAAGTAACACTGCACCAGGATCCTGAGATGTAATCCCGAGTGTGGCTCTGGGTTACCGCTAATGGTGCTGAAATATAACCCAGAGCCACACTCGGGAATAGCGTCAGGGAGGCTAATGTGGGGTCCTACCAGGACTTCACCCCATTCCCTATGATTCGTATAATTAAGCCAGTTGGGTGTAATACATCAGGAAAAGAGGTCCTGGTGGGGACACATAATTTCAAGTAAAATAAAGCTTCATACATAATGGAAGATGGAATGTTGCTGCAATTTTTGTGTAGCAAAAGGGATACATTAACAGAAATCTACAACTTAACCTATTCCTCTCCTAATCATTACCTTTTACCCTTAACCACTTGTGTACCACCCGGCTGTAATGTACTGCGGACAGGCGGTCCGCACATGCAGTGAAGTACACGTACATCGCTGCCTGCTTCCGAGTTTAGGGCACACCCCCACCGGCACCCACTGTGATTGTACACAGCAGGAGCCTATCAGCAAGTTCAGACCAATGATTCATGGCTGGAACCTGCTGATTGGCTGTGTACAATCACAACCCAGAGCTTTGTGTTGACAATAAACACAGAGCTCTGTACAGAGAGAACAGCCTCCCTGTTTCTCATCCCCGAAATTTGTTTCCTCCCACTTCCCTACTTTTTATCTGGCTTCCCCCCCCGAGAAGCAGAGGGGGGTTCCAATTGGCTTTAGATGCAACCTCCTATTCTCGTGCTCCAAGGAAAAAGCAGACCCAACCGGTAGATACCTATTACTCCAGAGCACTTTAAATGGCCAGAACGTAACCCTGGTTGGGTACTATGCCCCCAACGGCTTTTAACACAAGTTTTTCTCCCACCTTCTCAAAGTAGTTTCCCAACATAGCTCCGGAACCCTTATCCTGATGGGTGACACAAACGTAGCTCTGGAATCCTCAATGGACAGGAAATACGCAACCGGATCCTTCCCCTCCCATGACCCAGTCATGGAGGAACAGATGAGATCCCTTGTGCATTCCCACGGCTTGGTAGATGCCTGGCAGGAGCTCCATCCCCGCGACCGCGACTTTACCTTCTACTCCAGCCCACATGATAGCTTCTGTAGGATCAACCACGTTTTCATTCCTCTACGCTTCGTCTCCAACATTCATAAGATTACAATCACCCCTTCCGCGTGGTCGGATCATGACCCTATCGTCTTTCTGCTCACCCTCTCGGGTCTGACTCACCCTACTTTTCAGTGGCAATTAAATGAATCACTCCTTACATCTCAAGACACCCTCCTTGAGTTCCATACTTGCCTCCAAATTTTCTTTAGGGAAAATGTAGGTTCCGTGTCATCGCCCATCTCTCTCTGGGAGGACCATAAGGCTACCATACGAGGCCATTGTATAAAATTATCGACCTCCCGAAAAGCCATAGAGAAAAGTGGACCCAGGAACTTACAGATCTTCTGATCTCCGCTGTTGCAGAGTGGAAATCCCACCCCTCGCCGGCAAACAAGAAAGCTAGAGACACTTTTGCAGCTGAATTAGACTTGTTGGCCTCTGACCGAGCTGAGAGGGCCCTACGGTGGACTAAGCACACATTTTATTCCTGTGCAAATAAACCGGGCACAATGCTTGCTAAAAAACTGAATACCACATCTTTTGGCCATAAACCTATCCGCCTTCATTACACCAACGGGGATCTCACCTCGGATCCTAACAAAGTCTCTGTGGCCCTGGCAGACTTTCTGGCCTCGCTTTATAGCAAACCTTCCCTCTTAATCTCGCGGACGACTTCTTCCGCGATCTTCATCTTCCTCCTCTTTCTTCGACAGCCTGTGCGACTCTCAGTGCTGACATCACCGAATTGGAGGTGGCTCGGGCCATTAAGGGCATTCGTGTTTCGAAGGCTCCGAGGCCAGATGGCTTCACCGGACTATGGGATCGCAAGTTTTCTCCCCTCTTGCTTGCTCACCTGACAGCCTACTTTAACTGCATGAAACAAGGTACGCTGCCCTCCCCAGACTCATTACAGGCTCATATCTCCATGATTCCCAAGACTACCGAAGAGGCCTATGAACCCCAGGCATTTCGCCCAATTTCCCTATTAAATGAAGACGTGAAACTTTTAGGGAAAATCCTGTGCTCCCGCATTAACAAATATTTGTGTTCCTTGGTTCATAGAGACCTGGTTGGCTTCGTACCTGGCCGTCAGGAGGGGGACAATGTCCGGAAAGTTGTCCACTTGATTACCTTACTGCAGCAATGCAAAATCCCCAGTTTTCTCCTTTCGCTTGATATATATAAAGCCTTTGATACCCTCTTGTGGGACTATTTCCGATACATGCTACAGCGTTGGGGTTTTGGAGACTCGATCCTGTCGTGGCCCCCTACTTAACCCCCTCTGCCTCAGTCCACTATGCAGGTTGCCTTTTCGTCCTCCTTTCCCATCTCCAGGATGCCCTCTGTCCCCAGTCCTTTTTCTTCTTGCCCTAGAACCGCTGGCTATTGCCCTTAGGGCAGACCCTAACATCAAGGGCATCCCCTATGCGGGTGATTGCTATAAACTGAACATGTTCACAGATGATGCCCTCCTGACCCTCACCAATCCTATTGTCACTCTACCAAACCTCCAGGCCCTTCTAACCCGCTTTGCTGCTATTTCAGGCCTCCAAATGAACCCACACAAAACAACTATCCTGAACATTACTCTCTCAGGTTCCCTAGCCTCACATCTCCAGTCTTCCTTCCCCTACCGCTGGGCAAGCTCCTTACTGGACTACTTGGGCATAAAGTTGACCCCCTCTTATGCTACCCTTTTCTCCGCCAACTACTCCCGCTTTTGCGCACTATCACAGCTCTCATGGCGTCTTGGTGATTCCCCACCTTATCCCGGATTGGCCGTATCTACATCCTCCCAAAGATTCTCTACTTTTTTAGGACTCCTCCTGTCCGGGTCCCTGCTTTCTATCTGTGGCTACTCCAGAACAGACTTCTCACCTTTATCTGGGCACATAAGCACCCCAGGGTTTCCCGCTCTACTCTCTATGCTCATAGGTTACGGGGCGGCTGGGCGTTCCGGACATTGCGAAACATTATCAGGCAGCTCAAATTTCCCAACTCTCTATGCTTCATGCGACGTCTGACATCTCCCTATTGGTTCTTTTGGAGGTGCCTAACTGCGCGCCGGTCCCTATCTCTGCCTTATTGTGGCTACCGGCTAAAATGCGACCTCCTTTTGCCAGCCCCCTCATGATACAGAGTCTGAAATTTGGGGACTTGATACGGGCAAACTTATGTCCCCATTCCTGCCGCTACTTCTCCTTTTGAATAACCCTATGTTCCCACCTGGCTCGGAACAGCCCCACATTTTCTCGTGCTGGCCTGCCCATGGGATTTCACTGGTTCGTCACTTTCTTGGTACCCGCGATTTTCCCCACGTGGTCCTCAATCTAAGAGACCCATGAAGCTCCACCAGCCGAACTCTTCCGTTACATTCAGCTGCGACACTGGATAACTTCCCTCCGACGTCTTGGCTCCTTTCCATATCAAGTGACTGCCTTTGAGCACACCTGCCAGCATTGCCCAGGCGCTCACGGCACCATCTCTACAATCTACTCCTTACTAACCGCCGGCGGCACTCCCACTACCCTTTCCTATGTGCTTAAATGGGAACATGTTCTGTCCCCCATAGATCTTGCAGACTGGAGTAAGGCCTGGTCCAGCATAGCAAAGTGCTCTTTTAACACTGCCACGTTGGAGGCAGCCTATAAGGTTCTATTGCGCTGGTACTGGGTCCCAGCCTATATCGCCAAGTCAAACCCAACATGCAATGACGGATGCTTCCGGGTTGTGGCCAGCAAGGAGGTGAACTGCACACATGGTGGTCTTGCCCCCGTCTTGTAAGATTCTGGTCAAGGGTCTTTGGCGTACTATCCTCCCTATTTCACGTACCCTTCCGCAAGGACCCCAAATTTGCATTACTCCATTGCCCGATCCTGGGCTTTTTCTCTCACCAGCAGAAACTAGCCACATACCTTCATATAGCAGACAAGTGCTAAATAGCAAAAAATGGCCTGGTCATGAATGGAGTAAAATCTTCTGGAGGTCATGTGCTTTTATAATGAACCCTCTCACCCCCACCTCATAAGTAGTTTTTTTTAATGAAATTCCACCACATTCAACCAACGTTTAATCAATCACAAAAGCAATTGGCAAGACCAAGGCAATCTACCACCAACAGTTTTTACCCTCTTGTGATTTTGTTGAAAAAAACTGTTAGTGATAAGTTGCTTTGTTCTGTTGAGTTATTTTGCAATCAAGAAGCTGGCTCAAAGTGGTTGAAAACCGCTATATTAATCTGCTGCCTAACGCTACTTAACCCTTAAAAACACTTACTCGATATTTCATATTGGAGCTGAAAGAATCTGTTAGGCCAAATGGCTTGATACTCACAAGTGCTTAGCAAAGCATTTGGTTCTCTTCACAGCAAAATAAATTGTGTCTGCACCATGTTTACAATTTATTGCTGTGCCACTCGTACTCTTCAATGGCCGCCTCTTGGGAGAGTGCTGATAAAAAAGCCAGTGCAGAAAATGTAAAACAAGAGCTTCGGATACACAGTGCCCTTAGAGATGTGTTTTACCTGTTTACTGGCCTGTCCTCCTGGGACCCACTGCATTGGTATGGGCTGCTAAGACATCAGTTCTATTTTAACTCTATAGACTATAAAGTTTTACGTGGTTCTAAAGCCTGAAGCTTTTTTACCTTACAGCATTCTCTGCATTAAGGTAAAAAACCTTCGTAATGCAGCTCCCCCCAGCCTTCCTTAAATACCTACAATCTTGATCCAGCGAAGTGCACAAGAGCAAAAAGCTCCCTCCCTCCTCATTGACTCAGACACAGCAGCAGAAGCTACTCTTGGTTCCTGCGGCTGTCAATCACAACCAATGAGGAGGGAGCGGGGGCAGATCGAGCTGCGCTCTGTGTATCTCGTGGACAAACAGAGCCAACTTGGGAGCGAACACAAACAAGTGCCACTATAGCAAGTGGCTATGGGGGCACTCAGCAAGGCAGAAAGGGGGGGGGGGAGCCAGGAGGGCAGGATGAGGAGGGGAAGATGAGGAGGACCATTGCAAAGAGAAAAAAAATAACATTTACAATCACTGTAAAGTGGTTTTAAACCTCAGATGTGAAATCTGAGCAAAGCACATATTTCTATAGTGGTTATTTCTCTCTCTCTCCAAACTACTAAGTGTCATTTCTCTCTGCTGTCTAGTTCCTCTGCTATCAGCATGAGTCACTTCTGTCAACTTTTCCTGACACCAGCTGATCATGTTCTGTGTGAAGGGGGTGTGTCTCTTCCCCCCAATCAGCTCTTAGAGCTCTTGCACAGTGTGTAACTGCAGCTCCCAGCCTCCTGCTTTGGGAGTGTCTGAAAAATCATTTCCATATCTGAGTTTTACAAGGATATACAGGGCATAAGGCTGCAAATAAACAGGTACAAGCCATGTAGGATGTTTCACCTCTGTGGATCACCTGAGGCCATTCACTTCATTGAGTATATGTAAGGGTTTACACCCACTTTAAACTTGATGAATACATTTCCACATACTTTTTTCAAACTAATAGTACTTACAGTAAAAAGCAACCCTCTTTGCTTTTCTCAAGATGATCTTTTATTTTACAATTGTTCTACAATTTCCTGCAGAGCCACTGGAACTCATTGTTGCAGCTTCCGAGTCAGCTAATGCCGCGTACACACGAGCGGACTTTACGGCGGACTTTGCCCGGCGGACTGGATTTCGTCGGACAATTCGATGTGTGTGGGCTCCAGCGGACTTTGTTTTCTCAAAAGTTTGACGGAATTAGATTTGAAACTTGCTTTAAATTTATCCGACGGACTCTTCTTTCTAGCGGACAAACCGATCGTCTGTGTGCTAGTCCGACGAACTCAAACTGACGCATGCTCTGAAGCAATTACAAGACAGAAGCGCTCGGTCTGGTAAAACTAGCCTTCGTCTTGAAGCTAGCACATTCCTCTTCTGTCGTCTTTTAATACAGCCTTTTTTTAGGATTGATAATGCGAGAGGAATGAAGTTGTTTTTCTGCTTTATATTCACACAGAGTTCTCACAAACTTCTTTCTTCATGATTTATCCTCCTGCCATGACTAATATAATATTTTGTAACAGCCAGATCTCCATAACTTTTAAATTTTAAAATAGATATTTTATTTTTTTTTTTTTTATTTCCGCACTTTAGCTATTTTACAATGTGTGTTAAATGTTAACCACATTTTTGGTGTGTATTTTCAAGTTACCACAATTAACATTCATATTTTGTGTTGTTTTAAAGAACCTTAATGAGGTTGTTGTCCCTTGTTCAGTAGACATAGGGGGGTGTATTTAACAAAGGCAAAATCATTTTTCACTCCAATTGCTAATTATACATATAATTCCACATAAAGAGCATTTTGAAGTGTGTTCGCTGTGTATCCGAGGGGCACATGCAAGGAAGCCCAAACCAAAACAATTAATTTTTATTTGACATGATTTTCGGAAAAAATCAGCAGAGCTTCCCCCGAGCTTGTTTTTGACAAAAGGCTTAAATCATTTAAGAATATCAAGTGAAACGTTCACTTGAGAAATTGCACACCAAGTGCACTTGTTGGAAGTGCAGTCGCTGAAAAACTGAGGGGAAGAGCTTAAATTCGGGGAAGCTCTGCTGATTTATTCCTAAAATCATGTAAAATCAAAATAAATTCTTTTTATTTGACAAAAACACACATAGGGGTTGATTTCATAAAGGTAAAAAGCCTGTGCATTTTGGAAATTGCATTTGCCCTCTGCAAGAGCAGTTGCTCCCAAGCTTTATTAAATGTGAAGCAGCTCTGCTGACTTCCATCATCCAATCATGTGCAAGCAAAAATGTTTTTTTTTTTCTTTTACTTGCACAGGATTGGGTACTCTTTGCAAAGTCAAGCTTTTAAATAATTTCTGATGCTCTGGAGCAATTGCACTTGCAGAGGGCAACTGCCCTCTGCAAAGTGCACAGACTATTTGCTTTTCTCAAATCAACCCCATAGTCTTTTCGACCTGTACCTGCCGACTCCCAAACAAAATGGCGTTTTTGAATCAAAAGACATAGGCAAGAATGTAAGGTAAACCAAAAAGTATTTATTTGATAAACAAAAAAATTAGGAAGGCAACACTGGACACACTTTTAGAATCTGGGAAGCCTTTCGTCCCCCAGGACACACATCAAGTTTGAGGACAAGAAAATAGGTATCTTGCGACTATAGGGAGCACAGGGAGCACAGTCAGAACAGACAGAAACCAGGCAATCACTTTCGACTCTTCCGTGTAGCCTTCCCTCCACGCTTCTCTGCAGCCTTCCCTCCATGCTTCTCTGCAGCCTTCCTCGGAGGTTGTGCCTCTGGTGGTGTACTTGGGGCAGGAGGAGGAGGAGGAGGAGGAGGAGTAGGAGTGCCTTCATCTGCTATATATGTGTTAGCAGTAAGCTCCCCTCTCAAGCCCTTCTGGTAAGCCTGGAAAAATAGACCCTCACAGAGGAGGCGTTGGCCCTTTTCCAACTCCTGTAATCTGCAGGCTATATAGGTGCCATACGCCTCCTCTGCATTGGGAGGTTTACTCAGGATCAGGCTTGCTTCCCGTATGAGCTCTAGGGATTCCTGCTCTGTTGCAGTCATCCTCCTGGGCCTTTTCTGTAGAATGCGGAGGGGAGGCACCTGGCACTCCGTGCGGCTTCTACTTGGCCCAGCCACAGCCTCCTCCTCTCTCCCACTGGGCAAGGCCTCCTCCTCTCTCTCACTGGGCAAGGCCTCCTCCTGGCTGAGGTCATCCTGTGTAAAAAAAAGGGACATAGTTGTAATTTTCTGTTATGCAATCACACACAATTTTCAGCTCATAACTTTCAAAGATAATTACACAAAATAGTAAAGGCTATCTATTTGACCACACCATTATTTCAGATGATCAACAAGATCTGAAGTTACGTATATATTTGGCCACTACTGTCTAGTGATATGTCTACATATTACTCTTTGTGCAGAAGTGATTTTTGATGAAGCACTTTCAAAATGAACACCTTAACATCATTAATAACATTTACACAATCCCAAAATCTTCAAAAATAAGTATACCTGGCTGAAGCTGGGCGCATCCACTTCATCTATGTTGAAAAGGCCCAGTTCATCCTGGGACTCCTCAGCTGGGGTGGAGGTGGATGGAAGGCTGGAGGGAAGGCTGGAGGGAAGGGTGGGGGGAAGGGTGGGGGGAAGGGTGGGGGGAAGGGTGGAAAGGGATTGCCTGGCTTCGGTCTGCTCATCCAGGAATCGCAGTTTGTGGTAATACCACAACTTGGGTACATAAACTTGGTCAGCTGCTGCCCCGGATCTGAGCGACTCCTGGATTTTTCTGTGCTCCCGCTTGTACATATTACGCAAGATACCTATTTTCTTGTCCACAAACTTGAGGTCTGCCTGGGGGAGTCGAGTCTTCACAAACTCTAAAAGTGTGCCCAGTGTTGCCTTCCTAACATCACGATTATAATATTGGGGGTGTTTGACCTCCCAGAGGTTTTTCTTCTGCTCATATAGATCAATGAAATGGATCAAAAACTCTTCCTCTTTAAAGGGATTCATTATTTCTGCAAGACAAGACACCAGATCAAAACTTAAATGTCAGTCCCAAATCTCAGGATTAGTTTGTGTTGTAATCTAGGGGACACACACGGGGACACACACAAACACACACACACACACGCACACACACACACACACACACACACACACACACACTCTTTAATCTTACCTTCGTTTGTGCCGCTCACTACTTCCGCACGGACATACGTTGGCCATCGTACTAGCTTTATATACACTGCGCATGTGTCATGCTCCGCCTGCGTCGCCCGCCCCTGACGTTCGTGAGTACGATTTGGCCCCACCCCTTCACTCTTCGTTGCGCAGTGGGAGTAGATAGCAAAAGATGGCGGAGCGATTAAGTGGAAATAGCGCGGAGGAAAGCCCGGAGCCCCAAACATCCACATCCCGGAGGAGATATAAGGCCACCAACATGGCTTTTGAAGAGATGGTGGAGATGGTGTCCATATTAAGAAGGGAGGACTACGATGGCAAAAAAGGACCGTACACACGACCCAATATGAGGAAGGACAAAATAATGTCGTCAGTTGTCACCGCTCTGGAAGATAAATTTGGTACAAAACGTTCGAAAGAACAATTGCGGAAGTGGTGGTCTGACATCAAAAGTCGGGAGCCAGAACAATATTGGCGAATAAAGAAGCTGCTGAAAAAAAGTAAGTACTTGTGTTTTACTATTGAGATACAGAACTTGCATGCTGATCCTTATTTTTGGCGGTTTTTCTGCATCGTTCGTAAATACCGTTCTTTGGAATAGATCGGATACTTTATAAAGTGACGTTATTTTTTCGCCAAATACGATGGGACAGGGTTGGACATACATTTATGGCTTGATAATTTTGCGAATTCACACAATGAGTTGATGTGGTGTAGATGTGTTTGAAAATATAATGCTTCATCAAAAATGATTCAGTGTAATGTAGGGACAGGACACAGCAGCTGTTTCCACATCTGGACTCACGAGCACTATAGTTAGTGGGAATGATTTAGCAGTCCCACTATTGTTCTTCGATTTTATTTTTTGAAATATTTAATTGGAATATTATTCCGTACGTTTTTTGGCTCTGCGTAACTTCTGCATACTTTCAGCTATTAAAACCATTCAACTATTAAAATGTTCGTCTCTTTGAGCTGATGTGTGGTCATTTTCAACTTTTTTAATACCATGTATACTTTATTAAATAATCAGTTTTTTTTCTCTTTTTTAAACATTGAATTCAATGGGAGCATGCTTGAAATCCTCAAATTCTTCTTCCGCTCCCAAAAGTTTCAGCTCCTTCATACTTTCACCTAGAGACACCAAACAAACTTTACAATGTTCACTAAATATTCATCTATCTGGCTATATCTTTTCAGTTTGATATTTTTAAAATTTTTGGAGAAAAAGCTTTTTGTTTAGAGGTCATTTCGTGTAATTTTAGACATTAATCAGAGTGTACTGTGTTTGTTTTGTTGCCATGGTTACCAAAGCTTCTGTTATACACAGGGGGGGAGGTGGCCGGAGCATCTCAGCTCTGATTACAGAGCCCGGGGGAGGGGACAGACACACCATGTACTGATTTATAATAGAGGAATATGATGGGGCATTCCCCCGCATTTTGCTAAGGAAATGCATTTTCTAGTGTACTATGTGACCATAACTAAATTTTTGAGGGGTAATACACATAGGAGATCATTGAGGTGTCAGCATCTGTGAAACTTTCCCAAAAATATGCATTCTTTCTAATTGTTGTTCAGAGGTAATGTTCATCCTGTCTTCAACATTTATTATGATGCAAAATTGGCAAAAAAATCATAACCAACATTTTACTTTCTTTATTAAAAAATAAAAGATCAGTGTGTTTTAACTTTACCTTTTTTTATAATCTCATAGGGGAGAAAAGACTCAGACAACAGTCCAAGGATCTCAGGACCCCCCCAAGTCACCAGCCTGAGGCCCAAGATACCCCAAGCCCCAGCCCAAGACCACGCCCACCCGACGACCTTGAGGAAGGAGAGGTGGAGGAAGTGTGCGAGGTTTCAAGCCCACCAAGTGAGTGACTGACACCCCAGCTTGAGTTACTGTATTTTGGCGTGCATATTGTAAACCTTGTTTTTATTCACTCGTTTTAGGTGAGTTTCTGGTTGTGGAAGGCCAAGCGGCAGAGCACTTCACCACAGACAGTGCGCAAAGACTAATAGGCCAGATAATGCTGTGGAATGGCCACATAGATCAAATGCGTGAACAAATTCACAGCATGAAACTTCGCCTGGACTCCATGCAACAGGAAATGAAGAACATGATTGATGTTTTGGGCAGAATATAATCACGTTTGGCCTAAAAACATCAATCATGTTCTTCATTTCCTTGGGAAGTTATTTTGTTTCTAAAAAAAATTTTGCAAGTTTTGGGGTATACCCAAATTTACATTGTGTGATGCACACGGTGTGTCATCATGTGCTATCTTCCATCATGGGTTAGCAATGTACTTGTTTTGTGTTTGCAAACCCTTCATCCTGAAAATTCTTGGGTGGTGAGAGCAACCAAAAATGGGATTGCACACACAAAACATGTACATTGCTCTCCCATGATAGGAGATAGCACATGTTGACTTGACCCTTTAGTAAAGCTCAATTTTGAGCATCTTATAAATGACCAATTTCTGCAAGGGTGACATTACATGCACCGTTCTCGAAATATTGAACTTTGTAAGTTAATGTATTGTAAGTTTTGTTTATAAAAACACTGTTGTGTATGTAAATGTTTTGAGATAAAGGTCTATATATTTTTGAAAAAATGGCTTGAATAATTTAGTAAAAGATAATTTTTTTACACAACGTAAAATATTTTTTGACAAAATAAAAAAAAAAAAAAAAAAAATATGATAAAAAATGCACCTTTCAATGTGCACCAAGTAAAATTTTTTACCCTATACAATGTGTGTGGCTGTTTCTTGAAGTCAACATTTGGGGTTTGTTTTTGTGGGCCTGATTAACTAAAGCTAAATGCACTTGACACTACTACAAGTGCACTAGGAGACAGACATAACTTAAAGGTAAACAACAATAAAAACAAGATATTTAGATAAACAAATTTTCTTTTTTATTTTTGTAAAAAAATTATAGATGTTGCTGAATAGCAATGGCCCCCCGACCATTAAAATAATTCACATAACGGTCACGCACTTGACGTGCGGGTCGGGGGGCCAAGCCAATACGGCCAATTTCTAGGCCTGTCAAAGTGCTACTAGCCTCTTCCAGTCTGGGCTCAGGCCCAACAGAGGATAGATATGTCACTGAATGTCTCCTTAAAAAGTTATGCAAGATGCAGCAAGCAAGGATGACGTGGTTGATTTTATAGTCCGCCAAATTAATAGCCGTAAGGAAGATACGGAACCGGCTGGCCAGAATACCAAAGGCATTCTCCACAACCCTTCTTGCTCTGGCCAGCCGGTAATTAAATACCCTCCTCTCAGGGGTGAGTGTCCTTTGGGGGAACGGCCTCATCAAGTTCTCACAGAGAGCAAATGCTTCATCAGCAATAAAAACTGAGGGGAGTCCATCCACATTATCGTCATCAGGTGGCAATTCCAGGCCACCGGTCTGGAGACGATAGCACAGCTCGGTCTGTGCAAAGACTCCTCCATCAGACATTCGGCCGTTCTTCCCCACATCCACAAACATAAACTCCAAATGTGCCGAGACCACCGCCATCAAAACTACACTATGGAACCCCTTGTAGTTAAAGAAATATGACCCCGAATGCGGTGGTGGCACAATCCGGACGTGCTTCCCGTCAATCGCCCCTACACAGTTGGGAAAGTCCCAACGGTCAGCGAACTGGGAGGCCACAGTCTGCCATTCCTGTGGACTTGTAGGAAACTGTGGAGTGCAAAAAAAATAAGATAAGGACTTTAATAACAAAAATTGTATATCAGATTACACCAAAACATTAGTAAACAACAGCAGTCAAATATTATGAATATGTGTGTTTGTAATTGAAATTTAGAAAAACATAAGGCACACTTATAAGATTACTCACCCCCTATGATGGCCCATTGATACATTTGAATGTGGGGGGAGGGGCTCTAATTAGGTTAACAAACACACCTGACTGGCTGAAACATTTGTGGGGTGGGGGAGGGGTTCTAATTAGGTTAACAAACACACCTGACTGGCTGAAACATTTGTGGGGTGGGGGAGGGGTTCTAATTAGGTTAACAAACACACCTGACTGGCTGAAACATTTGTGGGGTGGGGGAGGGGTTCTAATTAGGTTAACAAACACACCTGACTGGCTGAAACATTTGTGGGGTGGGGGAGGGGTTCTAATTAGGTTAACAAACACACCTGACTGGCTGAAACATTTGTGGGGTGGGGGAGGGGTTCTAATTAGGTTAACAAACACACCTGACTGGCTGAAACATTTGTGGGGTGGGGGAGGGGTTCTAATTAGGTTAACAAACACACCTGACTGGCTGAAACATTTGTGGGGTGGGGGAGGGGTTCTAATTAGGTTAACAAACACACCTGACTGGCTCAAACATTTGTGGGGTGGGGGAGGGGTTCTAATTAGGTTAACAAACACACCTGACTGGCTCAAACATTTGTGGGGTGGGGGAGGGACAAACAAGACAATGGAGCAGACAATATACATTGTTCAATGGACTATAGGCTAGAGATAAAAATGGACCCAGCATTGCATGGTGGGGAGGTTAATGAAAGAAATTATGCATGTATAGGGCAATAACTGATTAAAATAGGCATGCACAAAGATAAAGGGGACATTCACAGCAGATTGAAAGCATGGCAATTAGGTAAAGAGGACAGTTCTACAATACATCAAAAAACAGTTAATACATATCATGTAATGTTAAAGGATAAAACTTACCTTCATATATTCCTTCTGCAGGACCTGAATAATAGCAGAACAGGTCTCTGGGATTATGATCCCCAGAGCCTGGGGGGAGATGCCTGTCGAGAACTTTAAGTCCTGAAGACTTCTCCCTGTCGCCAAGTAACGTAACGTGGCAACTAGCCTCTGCTCCGCACTAATGGCTTGCCTCATGCAGGTATCCTGCCTGCTGATATAGGGGGTCAGCATAGCCAAAAGACGCTCAAAGATGGGGTCCGTCATCCTGAGAAAATTCCTGAAATCCTCAGGATTATTCTCACGGAGCTCACGGAGCAAAGGCATATGACAGAACTGGTCACGCTGGCGCAACCAATTCTTGGTCCATGCACTCCTCCTCACCCTGTTCATGGACTGGACTCGGGTCAAAGTATTAACCCCAACACCAAGTCCCCACACAGCACGAACTCGAGAACGAGTACGTCCACTCGACATGGCTTCAAAACGGTCGGCTGCTCAAACTAACAAACTTATAACAAACGCACTGAAGAACAGCAAGGCCTATGAAGAACGACCTGAAAATCAGGAACGAGCGGAGCAGAACGGCCTGCAAGGCAGGTTACGAACTGACCAACACGCACTGAAAAGCAGATACAAACCTCACAAGCACAAACTGAACCGCAGAAAACGAACGAAATAAGCTGAAGTGTGAAAAGCGCGAATCGTCTCTAACCAAACTTCTACTAACACGAGATAAACACGAGATTAGCAGAAGGAGCCCAAAGGGTGCCGGAGTGGGGCTTGGACTTCCTTTTTCTAGTCCCGTCGTACGTGCTATACGTCACCGCGTTCAAAACCAGCGGACTTTTGCAGTGACCGTGTGTGGCCAAGTCCGTCCGTTTTTAAGTCCGGCGCAAGGAGCAAACAAAGTCCGACGAAAAGTCCGCCGGGCAAAGTCCGCCGTAATGTCCGCTCGTATGTACGCGGCATAACCCTCACTTTGCTCTGGAAGCTGTACCTAGACCCCACTGGTAAGAAGGTGTCAGGCTGGCTTGTGCTTTCTTTGCACTGGATTCTGCATTAGGCACTCGCCCTCAGTGCAGTGTGCTGAGTTACCTGCAGAGTGCTTTACAGGTCTAGAGGCCATGGTTCACAAGTCTGGGGACCCTATTCCTGGAGACTTGTTTGGGAGAATGCCCACAGGGATGGTGAAGATTGCCATATAGGGCATGTCCCCTGGATCCTGCCTATTTACCTGCTTTTGGAGGATCGTTGCTTGAGTGCTGCCTGCAAAGCTGGCAGGAGAGGGAGTGGCAACACAATTTTGAAAATATGGTACAGTCCTACTGCTTGTGGGCCTCTACTGAGCCTGCACAGCCTTCTTCTGGTTGTTTGTTCTGTGCATGTGCTCAATTTTAGACTGCACACAAAGTCTGGCTCACTCTCTCCCCCAACATCTGTTCAGCTGTTCCAACACCATAAACCTCTGGGACGTTATTAGGCTCTCTGCTGCTTCCAGGGACTAGTCACAGACAATATTAGCCCTTCCTTTTCTGGCAGTGTATTGTGAGTTCCCCTTGTAGTAATCCCTTATGTACAGTAATATTTTGGCAGAGAGGAGATGCTCTGCCGACCTTTCTAGCTTACGATCAGCTAACAGTTCTTGAGGGGGTTGTATTGTACCCCTTTAGGGTCCTAACACTGAAAACCTGGACCACTGTCCCTGCCTAAGTTGCTACCCTCCCTTGCCACTTTAACCTCTTCAAAGTTGGATCACTCCTACTGCTTATCCAGAGAGGAATGTTCTCTCAGTATATCTGATGCAGGAGTCGCAAACGGTCACCCATGCCCTCTCCTCCAGTGGTGTCCATCTCTATTTTTCCTCTAGCTGCAAATGTTCCTGCACATTTAGCTGAGTAAAAGGAAAATTGTTCCATGTCCATTTTTGAGGACTTGGTACATGAAGAGTTTCAATCTACTAACAACTATTCCAAATTTAGGGATACAGCTGTGTTCCTTATTGATACAGTGTGCACATACCTTGACCTGGAGCATCCTGCACCATGCCAAATTTGCCATGCCAAAGGTAACCAGCCTGGGTTTTTTAAAGTGTCTCCAACCTGCCAAAACCTTTTTACAGTATATTTGCCTTTGAAGTCCATTTTGTATGGAAACTGGCCTAATCCTGACAAAAACTTAACTTGCTTTTGCCCAGCTAAATACTATTGAGGAAAGGTTCCTAAACAAGTGGACTGTCCCTGTTGTCGGGCCAACCATCTCATGTCTTAACAAGACTAATGCCGCGTCCACACGATCGGATTTTCCATCGGGAAATGTTGGCTGTGAGCTTGTTGTCAGAAAGTCCGACCGTGTGTATGCTCCATCGGACATTTGCTGTCTGACTTTCCGCCAACAAATGTTGGCTAGCAGGTTCTCAAATTTTCCACCAACAAAACTTTGTTGTCGGAAAGTCCGATCGTGTGTACACAAGTCCGCGCACAAAAGTTCACGCATGCTCGGAATCAAGTACGAGCCAGAAGCACTCGGTCTTGTAAAACTAGCATTCGTAATGGAGATATCACATTCGTCACACGGCAAATTATGAAATCTAGAAATGCAGCGCATTCTCTTCTTTATAATGCTAGAATAATGAAGTTGCTTTGCTGCTGATATTTACAGAGTTCTGACAAACTGATATTTTATTCTTCATAGTGATCTCCTGAATAATATTTGTTTTTGTTGTTTTTTTTCTCGTGATCTCCAGAATAATCTTTTTTATTTTTTCTCGTGATCTCCAGAAAAATCTTTTTTTTTTTTCTTTTTTTTTTCTGGTGATCTCCATAACTTTTTCTTTAATTTTGGGGGTCAAGTTACCACAACACCATTATTATCTTGTAGGTCTTGTATACCTCATATATACAGTGGCTTGCGAAAGTATTCGGCCCCCTTGAACTTTTCAACCTTTTGCCACATTTTAGGCTTCAAACATAAAGATATAAAATTTTAATTTTTTGTGAAGAATCACCAACAAGTGGGACACAATTGTGAAGTGGAACGAAATCTTTTGGATTTTTGAAACTTTTTTAACTAATAAAAAAATGAAAAGTGGCACGTGCAAAATTATTTGGCCCCCTTGAGTTAATACTTTGTAGAGCCACCTTTTGCTGCGATTACAGCTGCAAGTCGCTTGGGGTATGTCTCTATCAGTTTTGCACATCGAGAGACTGAAATTCTTGCCCATTCTTCCTTGCAAAACAGCTCGAGCTCAGTGAGGTTGGATGGAGAGCGTTTGTGAACAGCAGTTTTTAGCTCTTTCCACAGATTCTCGATTGGATTCAGGTCTGGACTTTGACTTGGCCATTCTAACACCTGGATACCTTTATTTGTGAACCATTCCTTTGTAGATTTTGCTGTATGTTTGGGATCATTGTCTTGTTGGAAGATAAATCTCCGTCCCAGTTTCAGGTCTTTTGCAGACTCCAACAGGTTTTCATCCAGAATGGTCCTGTATTTGGCTGCATCCATCTTCCCCTCAATTTTAACCATCTTCCCTGTCCCTGCTGAAGAAAAGCAGGCCCAAACCATGATGCTGCCACCACCATGTTTGACAGTGGGGAGGGTGTGTTGAGTGTGATGAGCTGTGCTGCTTTTACGCCAAACATATCGTTTTGCATTGTGGCCAAAAAGTTCGATTTTGGTTTCATCGGACCAGAGCACCTTCTTCCACATGTTTGGTGTGTCTCCCAGGTGGCTTGTGGCAAACTTTAGACGAGACTTTTTATGGATATCTTTGAGAAATGGCTTTCTTCTTGCCACTCTTCCATAAAGGCCAGATTTGTGCAGTGTACGACTGATTGTTGTCCTATGGACAGACTCTCCCACCTCAGCTGTAGTTCTCTGCAGTTCATCCAGAGTGATCATGGGCCTCTTGGCTGCATCTCTGATCAGTCTTCTCCTTGTCTGAGCTGAAAGTTTAGAGGGACAGCCAGGTCTTGGTAGATTTGCAGTGGTCTGATACTCCTTCCATTTCAAAATGATCGCTTGCACAGTGCTCCTTGGGATGTTTAAAGCTTGGGAAATCTTTTTGTATCCAAATCCGGCTTTAAACTTCTCCACAACAGTATTACGGACCTGCCTGGTGTCTTCCTTGGTCTTCATGATGCTCTCTGCGCTTTCAACAGAACCCTGAGACTATCACAGAGCAGGTGCATTTATACAGAGACTTGATTACACACAGGTGGATTCTATTTATCACCATCAGTGATTTAGGACAACATTGGATCATTCAGAGATCCTCGCTGAACTTCTGGAGTGAGTTTGCTGCACTGAAAGTAAAGGGGCCGAATAATTTTGCACGCACCACTTTTCAGTTTTTTAATTGCTAAAAAAGTTTAAAATATCCAATAGATTTCTTTCCACTTCACAATTGTGTCCCACATGTTGGTGATTCTTCACAAAAAATTACAATTTTATATCTTTATGTTTGAAGCCTGAAATGTGGCAAAAGGTTGAAAAGTTCAAGGGGGCCGAATACTTTCGCAAGCCACTGTATACAATTATGTTGGTGTCCCTTGTTAATTTGACATTTTATTTTTGAAATGTACCTGCCTACTCACAAACAAACTGTCCTTTTTGAAGTAAAACACATAGCCAAGTATTTGTCAAAAACTAAATTTTAAATTTTATAGGGTGCACAAGGTCAGAACGAAATAAAGAGGAAGGCAACGCTGGAGAAACAGTTGGAATTGGTGAAGCCTTTGCACCCCAGGGCAGACATCAATTATTTGACTGTCAAAATTGGTAACCTGAGGAGTCCATTTAATAGGGAGCACAATACGGTCCAGGACTC
Source organism: Lithobates septentrionalis (assembly GCA_037952835.1). Classification (NCBI taxonomy): domain Eukaryota; kingdom Metazoa; phylum Chordata; class Amphibia; order Anura; family Ranidae; genus Lithobates; species Lithobates septentrionalis. The sequence goes on along the minus strand of JBBDGP010000671.1, from coordinate 1,695,095 downwards.
CGAGAGATCGGGAGCAGCAGCAGATGACATATATGTCCCGAGGCTGTGGTCTTACCACAGCCTGCGTTTTTTGCCAGACCACACCAAACCCAGGCCATCACTCTCAACACTTCCTTCCACGCTTCCTTCCATGCTGCTGTGGTGGGTTGGGTGGCTGTGGTGTTGGTGGTGTTGCTGGAGGTGGTGGAGGAGTATGGTCTCACACAGTCACACAGGTGGGTTTGAGTTGTTAGTTCGTCCCTCATCCCTTTGTTTAGGGCCTTCCAAATTAGTTCTTCACAGATTGTGCTTTGGAATGTTTTCTAGTTTCCTTGCAGTGACAAGTCCAAATGCCTCATGTACACCAGGGGTCGTGTTAAGTGCCGCAGTAGCCTATGTGAGGAAAATAGCCGCGGACTCCTCAAGATTCCTTGCTTTCCTGGTCCTTTTAGTTGGAGGGCAAAGGGGAGGAACCTGGGATTCCGTCAGGCTGCTTGCCACGGCCTCCTCCTGGCTGGGACTTTCCTGTATATGAAAATGGTACATCGTTTTTGGTTTTTGGTCATCAATCACACACAATTTTGAGCTCATGACTGTTGCAAATTGAATATTAACAAATAGAAAAGACTATCATTCTGACCCCAGCATTTTTCATTCTTGTCCCAATCATTTTTGGCTACTACTGTCTATTGATATGTAAACCACTTTGTTAAATCAGAAATTAGTGATCAATAACATCTAGTTAACATCATTCAATTTTTGACAAGAAATATGTTCAACGATGCATTATCTGGGTCAAGCTGGGCTCCTCCGCATCTTCTTCCTGGGTGGAAGGCCCAGGTTGGATTTCAGGAGCCTCAGCTGATGTGGAAGGAAGTGTTGAAGGAAGTGTTGGGTTCCGTCTGGTCGGACAAAAAACGCAGTCTGTCATAGTACCACAGCCTGGGGACATATGCGTCATCTGCTGCTGCTCTAGATCTCTGGGAATCCTGGACCTTCTTGCGCTCCCTGTTATATGTGCTCCTCCGGCTACCAATTTTGGCCTTCAAATAGTTGATGTCGGCCGTGGGATACACAGGCTTCACCAATTCCAACAGTTTAACCAGCGCTGCCTTCCTCTTTTGCTTGTTTGAATAGTCCCTGTATTGGACTTGCCAGAGACATGGCAGCTCCCTGTATTTATCAATGAAATTGGGTAGGAAGTCAGGGTCTGTGAATTTATCCACCATTTTATCTGCAAGACACAACACAAGACAAATCCTAATGTCAGGCTAAACTCTCCTAATCTTGTTCCAATATAGGCCTCAATCTCTAAGCAGTATAGGCCACTGACACCCCAAGTTACAATTGTACCTTTGTTTCAACGATCGGCGTTTACAATTCTCCGTCCTCCACTCACAGATCGTACGCACATTGCACAAGTGTTATGCTTTATATACACTGTGCATGCATTAAACTCTGCCCCTGTCCTTCTTTCTAGTGTATTCCCCGCCTCTTCTCTTTCAGGGTAGAGGGAGAGCACATGGTGGAGACACAGCAGGTGCCTGCAGAGAGCAGCAACGACGAGGAAAGCCTGGAGCAAGGCAGTTTCACACCCAGGAAGAGATACAGTCAGGTCCATAAATATTGGGACATCGACACAATTCTAATCTTTTTGGCTCTATACACCACCACAATGGATTTGAAATAAAACGACTTGCAGACTTTCAGCTTTAATTTGAGGGTATTTACATCCAAATCAGGTAAACGGTGTAGGAATTACAACAGTTTGTATATGTGCCTCCCACTTTTTAAGGGACCAAAAGTAATGGGAAAGATTAACAATCATCCATCAAACTTTCACTTTTTAATACTTGGTTGCAAATCCTTTGCAGTTAATTACAGCCTGAAGTCTGGAAAGTATAGACATCACCAGACGCTGGGTTTAATCCCTGGTGATGCTCTGCCAGGCCTCTACTGCAACTGTCTTCAGTTCCTGCTTGTTCTTGGGGCATTTTCCCTTCAGTTTTGTCTTAAGCAAGTGAAATGCATGCTCAATCGGATTCAGGTCAGGTGATTGACTTGGCCATTGCATAACATTCCACTTCTTTCTCTTAAAAAACTCTTTGGTTGTTTTTGCAGTATGCTTCGAGGGTCATTGTCCATCTGCACTGTAAAGTGCCGTCCAATCAGTTCTGAAGCATTTTGCTGAATATGAACCGATAATATTGCCCGAAACACTTCAGAATTCATCCTGCTGCTTTTGTCAGCAGTCAATAAATACAAGGGAACTAGTTCCATTGGCAGCCATACATGCCCACGCCATGACACTACCACCACCATGCTTCACTGATGAGGTGATATGCTTTGGATCATGAGCTGTTCCTTTCCTTCTCCATACTTTTCTCTTCCCATCACTCTGGTACAAGTTGATCTTGGTCTCATCTGTCCATAGGATGTTGTTCCAGAACTGTGAAGGCTTTTTTAGATGTTGTTTGGCAAACTCTAATCTGGACTTCCTGTTTTTGAGGCTCACCAATGGTTTACATCTTGTTGTGAACCCTCTGTATTCACTCTGGTGAAGTCTTCTCTTGATTGTTGACTTTGACACACATACACCTACCTCCTGGAGAGTGTTCTTGATCTGGCCAACTGTTGTGAAGGGTATTTCTTTTATTTATTTATTATTTATTTATATTTATTTTCTTATATTTCGGTCATCCATCACAGTTGTTTTCCGTGGTCTAGTGTGGGACACCATAACAACCTTTTTATGGTGTCCCACGCAGGTGCTCCAGTGGATACTAGGGGTCTCTCCATGTGTGAAACTTGCACAACACAGGTAAGTATTCCAGCTTTTGTAAGGGAAAAAAATCATGTCTTCAACTTGGAACTCTGCCAAAACAGACAATTGGACGACACTTCCAAGCAATGTTTCATATTACTATTTCTAGCCTCAAATATCTGTCTGCTAAGTATACCATTTTTGTATTCACATAGGGGAGAAAAGAATCGTGACATCTGAGGACACCAGGAACCCCACACCTCCTGAAGAAGGGGAACTCAACACACAACCTGATTATGTGGATGCAGAGGTTCAGGAAGTGGTCGAAATGGTGACAACAACAGGTCAGTGTCTGAGACCACAGCTTCAGGTAATAGATGGATGCCTGCATATTTATAATACATGGTGTGTTTTTTATTTTTAGGTGATGTGGATGTTGTGGAAGAAGAAACTCACTTCAACAGTGCAAGTGCACAAGTACTCATCAGTGAGATAATGGTGTGCAATTGGGATTTAGAGAAGGTCAAGCAAAATATCAATGATGTTCAAAAAAGACTGACCAACATCATTGATGTTTTAGCCAAAATCTAAAACCCCCCAAAAATGTAAATTTTTTCGTTATTGTTTTACGTTTTTTTAAAAGTTTTAAAGTAATTGCAAAGCAAAATTTTAAAGATGCACACAGTGGGGGTTATTTACGAAAGGCAAATCCACTTTGCACTACACTTGTGGGATCAAGAGATGGAGATTTGATCTGTCCCAGGGAGATCGTTAAGGCGGTTTATATTCCTCATTGAGGTAAGAGCTCTGGGAGCATTACGTTCACAAGAACATCACACATAGAAGAATCATTCATTACAAGAATTGTTTTTCACAAGATTTGTAGATCACAGGAATTTTGGCACATTATTTGAAAAGAACTGTCTTTCACAGCAATTGACAGATCGTTATTATAATTTTTGTGCATTTTTTGATGGATTTTGTCACAGTATTCATTTCAGTGTATGTTATCCAATTATAGGAAGTTGCGCTGATCACTATTACATGTATACCCATTTTTTTGTGCACTGTGTACACTAAAGGTCTAGCAGCAATTTTCACGTGTATTCTATTCACTTATATTTGATTATATTCTATTCACTTATATTTATTTATATTTGTTTGAGCAATTTTCACGTATATTCTATTCACTTATATTTAATTTTATTTGTTTGAGCAATTTTCACGTATATTCTATTCACTTATATTTGATTTTATTTGTTTGTTCACTTAGTGGCGCGAGGGATTACACTATTTTCATTTTATTCACTCGGAAGGGCAGTCGGTGTAAATCGGAGGGGTAGATCTAAAATTAGGGGAAGCTCTGCTGATTTTATCATCCAATCATGTACAAGCTAAAAATGCTGTTTTTTATTTTTCTTGCATGTCCCCTTCGGATTTACAGTGACTGCACTTCCAAGTGCATTTGCAGGGCACTTGTAGTGCACAGTGGATTTGCCTTTTGTAAATAACCCCCAGTGTGTCAACATGTGCTATCTGCCATCATGGGATATCAATGTACACGTTTTGTGGGTGCAACCTCAAAACTAAAGTAGGTGAGTGGAAGGGGTTGCACCCCCAAAACACGTCCATTGATCCCCCATGATGGGAGCTAGCACATGTTGACACACTGTGGCTTATTTCAAAAAAGCAAAACCACTTTGCACTACAAGTGCAATGCAAGTCCACTTGAAAGTGCATTTATAGGGCAAAGTGGATTGTCCTTTCTGAAATAAGGCCCAGTGTGTCAACATGTGCTAGCTCACATCATGGGGGATCAATGGACGTGTTTTGGGGGTGCAACCCCTTCCTCTCACCTACTTCAGTTTCGAGGAAGGGGTTGCACCCAAAAAACGCGTACATTGATATCCCATGATGGCAGATAGCACATGTTGACACGTTGTGTGTTTTGTGGCTTTAGAAAAATAGATGTAGGGAAAAGACACATTTTAGGCATGTGATCATGAGGGAAATCCACATTTTGAGTCCCAATTTGTGTGCATCTTCAAAGTTTTAAAAAACTTCAAGTTTTGACATACTAATGTCTCATATGGCCTTCACTTTATCAAAGTTGAACTTTGTAAGTTCCTGAATTAGGGATGTGTATGTTATGGTTTTAAACATGCCTGTTTAGCCACAAAAAAAGGCTATATACTGTCAAACATACATGTTATACACCAAAGATGTTGATTTGTTAAAAAACCCTTTTATGACGCATATGTGAATGTGCTTGGAGCAAAATTTTTTATACTCAGCAATGTGTGGCTTCTTCTTTCAATGCTCAATACCAGTTTTTTTAGTAAGTTGGTGTAGTTACAGTGACAATGGGGGTTATTTACTAAAGGCAACTCCACTTTGCCCTCCAACTGCACTTTCAGTGTTTCTGTGGAGGACATTCCAGTGTTTAAAAACCTTGTGAATAAAATGTTGAAAGTCCTTTCTTAGGCCTTGTTTTCCTTTGCAAGCCCTGCACTGCAACCCACCATTGTGGTCATGTCCATCTGCAAGACGTTGGCTATCTGCTCCAAAGACATAGTTCTATACTGACAGATCCTTCTGTCATCCAACAACTGGCTTTCTTGCCTTTGGTACTGTTCTATTGTATTGACAGGCTAAGGGATATTTTTCCTGCGTAACTTCAGTGCAAAAAATGCCTCTTGTGTATGTCCTTTAATGGGGAATGCATCTTGGCGAACCCCTTGACAAATTGGTACCCTTTACCCCAGAAAAAGAAGATGAAACCTCCTTTTGGAAAACTCTCTTCTTTTTCAGGGCCTAAAAAGAGTTCCTTTCATTGCTCCCAGGCCTTGATCTCCATGGCAAAGCCTGAAACTCTGATTCTCAGAAAATCCTTGGTCCCCAAATCCTCCAGCTCCATGAGCAAGTTTTCCTCTCAATGGGGGGTGTCCCCACTTATCAAAGTTGAGGGACAGCTGCTGGCCTTCTCAGCCATCTGTTCCTGAGACAAATCAGATTTTTGGGTCCAGAACCTTGGTTTCTACCTCCACCTTGCTTCATGTTGTCAAACATGCCAAAATCCCTGCAAAGATTTGCGGGCTTCCACACTACTCTGGAGCAGCTATTCTCTCAGGGGGTCATAACCTTTGTCCTGGACAGAGAGGGGTTTCAGGGTTTCTTCTCAAACCTGTTTACTGCCTCCTCCCAATTGCATATCCCCACTTTCCAAGCACATCGGCTACTGTGTGCTTGCATCATTACCAACTAGTCGCTCTATCCTTTTGTCTGCCCAATACACCTCATGTCGTCACAAGGCTGCAAATGCCAGTTCTTGCCTTGCTTTTCTCTAAGGGCATCCATGTAGTGGGATCTCTGGTCAATTTCTTTATGAGAGAACAGTTGGCATAGGCTATGTCAGCTAGTGTCCAACAGACTGTCTAGAACCTGCAGAGATTTGGGTGGATCCTAAATCTCCAGAAGTCAGTGCTGGGATCTCATCACTTTGGAGTATCTGGGCCTGATACTGGATTCCAGATAGCAAGGATAACTTGCCACAAATTTGTGGCATTGTTCAATTGTTATGCCCTGTACACACGGTCGGACATTGATCGGACATTCCGACAACAAAATCCTAGGATTTTTTCTGACGGATGTTTGCTGAAACTTGCCTTGCATACACACAGTCACACAAAGTTGTCGGAAAATCCGATCATTCTGAACACGGTGACAAAACACATGTACGTCGGGACTATAAACGGTGCAATAGCCAATAGATTTCATCAATTTATTTATTCTGAACATGCGTGGCACTTTGCGCGTCGGATTTGTGTACACACGATTGGAAATTCCGACAACGGATTTTGTTGTTGGAAAAATTTTATAGCCTGCTCTCAAACTTTGTGTGTCGGAAAATCCAATGGAAAATGTGTGATGGAGCCTACACACAGTCGGAATTTCCGACAACAAGGTCCTATCACACATTTTCCGTCGGAAAATCCGACCGTGTGTACGGGGCATTAGTCTGTTATCTTGCTGCACATTTTCACTGGCAAGTTGTATACTTGCAGATCACTTAAAGCACAAGTTATAGTTGAAACTTTTCCAATTTGTAGCAAATTTGCGTGGCAGGTCTCTAGCAAGAGCAAAGTTGTAATGGTGAGACTACAGCAAAAGCCCCGCAAGTCTACAACATGAAAATTCAGCCACAGTGACCTCTGTGGTGGGATAACTATTGAACAACATAATTAAACCAGAACTTGCAACAGACTTGCAGAATGTTTGCAAATAAATAAATACAGAATACCTTTTAATCCAAAAGGGAAATTGGGAAATTGTTGGGACACAGACACACTTAACAAAGACAACACAAGATCACAACAATTAACTAAACAAGGTACAAAAACACAACAAAATTACCAATAACAGCCATTAGCACAAAATAAAACATCCATAAAATTAAAATGCAATATAGAATAAATAACACACATTAAAATAACAAACAATCAAAACTACCAATGCAAATAATACACCACCTTCTCTAACATTACCCCAAATAATAATTGACATAATACCAATATACTATAAAAACAACATAAAATCCTGATCATGAACCAGAATTAAATCTTCACCTCCAGCCCTTACAGAAAGTAATTATATAACTTGATTGCCACAGGCAAAAATGATCCTGTGTCGCTCTGTGATGCATCGTGGTTGTAACAATCTGTCACTGATGGTACTCCTCAGACTGACCAGCGTATAGCGGAAAGGGTGGGAGGAGTTGTCCAAGATCGAACGTAACTTGAACAACATTCTTTTCTCCATCACTGTTGCAAAAGACTCCAATTTCAATCCAACAACATCACTGGCCTTGCAAATCAGTTTGTTGAGTCTGTTGGTGTTGGACACCCTAAGCCTGCTTCCCCAGCATGCCACTGCATACAGAAGAGCTCTAGCCACCACAGACTCATAAAACATCTTCAGCATCGTCCGGTTGTTGTTAAAGGACCTCAGTCTCCTCAAAAAGAGGCGGCTCTGGCCCTTCCTATAGAGCACCTCAGTGTTCTTGCTCTAGTTCAGCTTATTATCTATGTGCACCCCAGATACGTGTAACTCTCTACTACCTCCACATCCACTCCTCGGATGGAGATTGGGGTCATTGGGGTTGATCTGCAGTCACGGACTGCGGAATTGCTGCAATTGTGCAACAATCTTGTGAAGCCTGGCAAGTCTAGCAATAGCTTAGCAAGTAATTTTCAAACTTGCAGCACAATTGCTTGCTACTGTATCTGGGATGTGGCTCTATCCAAGCTTTTCATCTCTCAGGACACATTCTAGACTCGCTGCTCTCATTCTATTGTAGCAAGGTCCCAGGCCTTCTTTAGTCTAATGAGAACCTCCAGAGCCAAGAGCTGCTGACATCTTTCCATATAGAGTGGGTTGTAAGGCATAGTGGGTGTAGTGTAAGGTAGATTCATGGGTGTCAGACACTTCTTGATTGCAAAAGATTTTATTTCTCTTGAACAGAACTTTGGGAGAGAGGATTTAGGGCCAGGACACCCTTAAGGTAGTTGCAATGTTAATTGGAAGACTCCGAGACTTCTACAGGTAGACAGCCATGCAGGGAAATGCATCCAGCAAGATGCCACATCTGCGTGTGTAGGAATGCTGTCTCCTATGGCAACAGTCTTAGAACAGCTCCTAACACAAGTTGTAACAAACTCCTTCACTTTCTTTCAATCACTTCTTGTAGGTTCTCAACCCACTAAGCTCCGAGTCTCTCTCACTAGACTTGCTGATTCACTGCCACTGAATCCCTTGAGCTCTTCCAATCTGCACTGTAGTATCTTCTTCAAGCGTCACCCCCGCTTCTCTGCTGGGTCCCTAACTTGGCACTACAGATACTTCTCAAGCTTCACCTTACTGGCCTGCCGGTCCCTGGCTTGACACACAAGGCTGCTCTGCAAGTGTCACCTCCCCTGGCTGGGTCCCTGGCTTGACACCTGCTGAAGTTTCCCAATTCTTCACCATCCCCGGTTGGTAAGAATACTGCTCCGGTACTTGCTTCAGTTACTCACTGTGGTCCCTGGTAATAAGGTGGTTGGTCCCTTAATGGCGACAGCTTCCCCTCTACATCTGACCACGACAGGTTCTCCGGCCGGCAGAACTGTCACTTCTGGTTGGACTGCAAGCCACAATCCCAACCCTATGCTGCGCTCTTGCTTCTGCATAGGCCCTCAGACAGATGTGCCCGGGATAGGCCCAAACTTCGGTCAAGCAGCCCAGGCAATACAACACATGTCCACCCAGACAGCCGTCTAGGTGGCACATAACACTGATCATCTGACTCCACCCAAAGATATAGGTTCTCCCAGCAGGCCAAGGGATTTAAGAAAACCCCTGCCCACTGGCTGAGATGCCCCATATACTCCTAATCTTGCTTTGTCCTTATCTTATCTAATGTCACCAGGTACCTGGCCACCTATCGGCAGAAGAGAGAAGTGCAGCAATTCCAAACTTAGGGTGAACTCAATTGATCCCTAACAATGAGCCAAAGTAACTAAACCTGGCAGGTAAATTTAGGAGCAACCCTGCCTAAATATCAGGGTGCTACATCCTCCCCCTGCCTACAAAACTACGTCTCTGAGTTTGCAGAAAAATAATTTGAGCTCTCAAGCCTGAGAGCGAGTGTCCTTGCAAAAACTGGGATGGGTGGGGAAACAAGGAAAGAATAATGCCCTGTACTTTGTGCGATCGGAGCTTGTTGTCGGAAATTCTGATCGTGTGTGGGCTCCATCGGACTTTTTCCATTGGAATTTCCGACACACAAAGTTTGAGAGCTGGATCTAAAATTTTCCGACAACAAAATCCGTTCGCGTAAATTCCGACCGTGTGTAGACAATTCCAACGCACAAAGTGCCACGCATGCTCAGAATAAATTACGAGACGGAAGTGCGCGGTCTGGTAAAACTAGCGTTCATAATGGATATAGCACTTTCATCATGCTGCAATGTTTTTAATTGTTAAATGCAGCGCACTCTCTTCTTCTTTATAATGCTAGAAGAATGAAGTTGTTTTGCTGCTCATATTCACACAGAGTTCTCACAAACTTCTTTCTTTATTATTTCTCATGATTTCATGAATATAATATTTATATTCGTCAGATCTACCGAATATTTTTTTTTTGTTTTCTGTTTTTATATTTTTTATTATTTGGTGTTTGTTTTTTTTTAATCCAGATCTCTTGTATTTTTTTTGGTGATCTTCATAGTTTTTTTTGGTGGGTTTTTTGTGTCAAGTTACCACCATTATTATCTTGTATTTTTTAATCTGAAGGAGTTTGTTTGTGTTGGTGTCCCTTGTTAATTTGACATTGTATTTTTGACATGTACCTGCTTACTCACAAACAAACTGTCCTTTTTGAAGGAAAACACACAGGCAAGTATTAGTTTAAAAAAAAAACCTTTATTAGAGGTCATAACCAAATAAAGAGGAAGGCAACACTGGAGAAACTGCTGAAATTGGTGAAGCCTTTGGCCCCAAGGGCACACATCAACTATTTTCAGGCAAAATTGGTGGCCTGAGGAGTCCTTATATAAGGGAGTACAATCTGGGCCAGAAGTCCAAGAGATCATGAACAGCAGCAGATGACATACATGTCCCCAGGCTGTGGTCATACAAGAGCCTGCATCTTTTGTCAGACCAGACTGAATCCAGGCCATCACTTTCTTGTCTTCCTTAGACGCTTCCTTCCAGGCTGTGGCTATGGTGTTGGAGGTGTGGCAGGAAGAGGAGGATGGTCCAACTCACACAGGTGGGTATTGAGTGTGATTTGGCCCCTCAACCCCTTTTTAATGTGATATAAATGATTTCCTCATACATGAGGCGTTGGCCCTCCTGCATGTCCTGCATCTTGCTGGCAAAGGCCTCTTCACGAGTGGGGGTAGTTCTGAGGGCCACAGAAGCCTCCCCAATCAGCCTGAGCGCTGACTCCTCCACGTTCCTCCCCTTCCTGGGTCTTTTGTTCGGAAGGCGGAGGGGAGGGACGTGGGATTCTGTGAGGCTCCTACTGGGCCCGGCCACCTCCTGGCTGCTACTAACCCCTGCCCCTATCTGGCTGCCACATTCCACAGCCTCCTCCTGTGTGCCACATTCCACAGCCTCCTCCTGGTTGAGGTCTTCCTGTGTATGAAAAAGGGACATAGTTCTATTTTTTGGTTCATCAATCACACACAATTTTCAGCTCATGACAGTTGCAAATTGAATGTTAAAAAATAGAAAAGACTATCATTCTGACCCCAGCATTTTTCATTCTTGTCCCAATTATTTTTGGCTACTATTGTCTATTGCTATGTAAACGCCTTTATTAAATCAGCAATTAGTGATCAATAATAACATCTAGTTAACATCATTTATTTTTTGACAAGAAATCTGTAGAACAATGCTATACCTGGCTCAAGCTGGGCTCCTCCACTTCTTCCTGGCTGGAAGTCCCAGGTTGGACATCGGAAGCCTCAGCTGGGGTGGAAGGAAGAGTGGAAGGAAGGGTTGAGAGGGAATCCCTGACTTCAGTCTGGTCTGACAGAAAATGCAGTCTGTCATAGTACCACAGCGTGGAGACATAAACGTCATCTGCTGCAGCTCCTGATCTCTGAGAATCCTGGACCTTCTTGCGCTCCCTAAGATAGGTGCTCCTCAGGCCACCAATTTTGGCTTTTAAATAGGGGATGGTTGCCGTGGGGACTTGCGGCTTCACCAACTCCAGCAGTTTCTCCAGCGCTGCCTGCCTCTTTCATTTGTTATTGTATTGCGGGTGTTTGACCTGCCACAGACAGGGCAGCTCCATGTATTTATCAATGAATATTGGGAGGAAACCGTGGTCTTTGAAGCCATCCATTTTATCTGCAAGACACAACACAAGACAAACCCTAATATCAGGCTAAACTCTCCTAATCTTGTCCCAATATAGGCCTCAATCTATAAGCAGTATAGGGCCAAGTTAAAATTGTACCTTTGTTATCACGATCGGCGCTTCCGCGACTTCTTCCTCCGCTCGCAGATCGTATGTACGACGCACGCGTGTTACGCTTCATATACACTGCGCATGCGTAAAACTCTGCCCGCCCCTGACATTCTTTCTAGTCTATTTCCCGCCCCTTCTCTTTTGGCGCAGTGGGAGAGCACATGGCGGAGACAGAGCAGGTGCTTGATAATAGCAGCAATGAGGAGGAGGAAAGCCCAGAGCTAGAAACGTCCCGATCCCGCAGGAGATTTTAAGCATCAAATATGGCCTTTGTAGAGATGGTGGAGATGGTGGACATCTTGAAGAGGGACAACTATGATGGGAAGTATGGACCTTACCCAAACCCAAATGTGAGAAAGACCAAGATCATGACTAAAGTTGTGAGGAGTCTGCACAGGAATTTTGGGGTACGACGATCCAAGGATCAACTGAGGAAACGCTGGTCAGACCTGAAATTGAGGGAGCATGATCAGTACAGAAGGATCAGGAGAATGCTGCAAAAAAGTAAGTAGTTGTCTTGTGATCCTATTATTATATTACATTCGTGCTGCTCCGTGTGCTTTTCTTTACTGTTGTACAGTTTAAAATTGCAACCTGCCAAAACATAAAATTACATAAAAACCACATCAAAGATTGATGTAATAATCCCAAAATACAAAAGTCCACACCATTCAAAAAATGTCTTCAAATTCTGTCTTCGGTATGTTTCTCAACACATATGAGGTAATATTCACACACAGCGTGCCTCCACCCGCTCTCCTCACAGGGTTAGATTGACAGCAGCAGAAGCCAATGGCTCACACTACTGCCTTCATGTCTAGTGAAGAGAGAGCAATGCTGCTGCCCTTAGGTACAGCGATGGATCAAGATCTTAAGATTGGACTCAGGTAAGCATTTAGGGGGCATTGAGGGTTGGGGGGGGCTGATCACAGAAGGTTCACAGAAGCATCACAGCAGCGGGACTCTGAGCTCGCCCGCACCGGTACCCCCATGGAAAGCGGCTCTCTGTGGGTGCACCCGATGAAGAGGAGGAGCCATGAATGCCACTGGGCACCCCAGAAAAGGAGGATCAGGGCTGCTCTGTGCAAAACCCTTGCACAGAGCAGGTAAGTATGACATGTCTGACATGTTTTTTTTTTTTTTGTTTTTTTAAAACAAACCTTTACAATCACTTTAAGGTAAAAAACCTTTTGCCTTTTCAACCACTTTAAGCTGGCCATACATTATACAATTTTAATATTTATTTCCTATGAATGGTTTTGGTAAATCAGAAGGAACAATGTACAGGAATATTGTATAATGTATGGCCAGCATAAGAAAAAATCCTTTAACCACTTCCCGCCCGGCCTATAGCGGATTGACGGCCGGGCGGTGGTTCAGTTATCCTGACTGGGCGTCATATGACGTCCTTCAGGATAACATGCCGCAGCGCGCCCCCGGGGGCGCGCATCGCGGCGATCGGTGGACCGGTGTGTCAGTCTGACACACCGCTACACCGATCTTGGTAAAGAGCCTCCGGCGGAGGCTCTTTACCACGTGATCAGCCGTGTCCAATCACGGCTGATCACGCTGTCAATAGGAAGAGCCGTTGATCGGCTCTTCCTCACTCGCGTCTGACAGACGCAAGTAGAGGAGAGCCGATCGGCGGCTCTCCTGGCAGGGGGGGTCTGCGCTGATTGTTTATCAGCGCAGCCCCCCCTCAGATCACCACACTGGACCACCAGGGATCGCCACTAGGACCACCAGGGAAGGGAAACATGTGGATGGCCAGGTATGTACCCCATGGCCATCCACATGTGCCCAGTCAGTGCCAAATCTGTGCCAATCAGTGCCCACAAATGGGCACTGATTGGCACAATTATGTTGCAGTGATGCCCAGCAATGCCACACTTAGGGGCATCACTGCCATCAATTAGTATCATCAGTGCCACCCATCACTGTCCATTGGTGCCACCTGTCAGTGCCCATCTGTGCCCATCTGTGCCCACCTATCAGTGCCCATCCGTGCCTATCTGTGCCAACTATCAGTGCCACCCATAACAACCCATCAACGCCACCTACGAGTGCCCATCAATGCCACCTACGAGTGCCCATCAGTGCCGCCTATCAGTGCCCATTGTGCCACCTATCAGTGCCCATCAGTGCCACCTACCAGTGCCACCTATCAGTGCCCATTAGTGCCACCTATCAGTGCGCATCAGTGCCGCCTATCAGTGCCCATCATCAGTGCCCGTCAGTGCCACCTCATCAGTGCCACCTCATTGGTGCCACCTCATCGGTGCCCATCAGTGCCGCCGTATCAGTGCCCGTCAGTGCAGCCATATCAGTGCCCGTCATTGAAGAAGAAAACGTACTCATTTACAAAAAAATTTAACAGAAACAAAGAAAAACGTGGTTTTTTTCAAAATTTTCGGTCTTTTTTTATTTGTTGCGCAAAAAATAAAAACCCCAGAGGTGATCAAATACCACCAAAAGAAAGCTCTATTTGTGGGAACAAAATGATAAAAAATTTGTTTGGGTATAGTGTAGCATGACCGCGCAATTGTCATTCAAATTGTGACAACGCTGAAAGCTGAAAATTGGGCTGGGCGGGAAGGTGTCTAAGTGCCCTGTATTGAATTGGTTAAATAATATTTAATGAAGTATGCCATAGTCAATTCTTTTGTTATTATTGCTTAAAAAATAATAACTTAAATGAAAAAGCTTTTTTATTCTGAGCCAAAGACCATTATAAAAATACTTGTTTGTGCTCTTGTTTAGTACAGTTTGATTTAACAAGACATTACCCAAAGGCATGGCAGATATAGTGGGCTCAATTCACAAAACTAACACACCACGATAAGTATCATTTTTTTTTAAGTACGGTAGGGTATTTTCAGTTCAGTCCAATGAGATTTGAAAATTGCAGTCACTTGGCTATAACAGAGATACCTTCCTGGTGTTAAAGTTTTGTGAATTGGGCCTAATATCTTAACACATGTGCAAATTCTTATCCATATAGAAGCAGGCTGTAAATTCTGATTAGGGGGTACCTGTCTTTCACATACTTTTGGAGTAACCTTAGAAGTACAGGTAAGAGGAGAGGGGGAGCAGACAGAGTGCACTGTATCAACTCCACATACTATCTGTTGGGACACCTAAATAATTCACTGATCCCTCACCTTCCATCTGGGGAGCAGCAAGATAAGCAGCTGCCAAGCCTACAAGACACAAGCAGGAGGGAGGCGATAGAGCAGATAGAGATCACATAAGTATATGTCACATATTGCAGGACTGATTTATACTGCTTCATCTACAAGTATTGCATTCTGTAAAATGATGGAAATCTGTAATACCAAAGCAATTCCTGTACATTTATATGTGCCATTTGTATTTGTTTTGTGCATAAAAAATGTCACAAATAGGGTCTGCTGTGTGATGCCAATGCAAAATTTAAAAAAATAAAATTTATTGGATATATGATGCATCTTTTACTGATAAATATGTGTAATAAATTGGTTTACCGCAAACAGTCTTCGGGCAAGCCAGCACATGGTGTCAGAAAATGTAAGGGCCAGTTCACACCACATGCAGTCCAGTGCGTTTTTTTCTGCATTAAAAATGCATGGAATGTAGGTTATATGGTTTTCAATGGCATAATTCACAGCAGTGTGGTCAGTTCCAGGGCGTTCCAGTTCCAAAAAAAAAGGAGAACATGCTGCATTTTTCCTGCGTTAAACTGTACTGGAACACGGTAAAACGCATTAAAAACACCCTGGAACGCATCAAAAACACACCGGACCCCAGTACAGTGAAAAAAAAAGCAGGAAAAAATAAAAAAAGCATTTGGAATGCATCTGGAGACACATCAAAAATGTGCATGCCGAAACGCATCTGTAATGGATACGGAGTGTGTTTTTATGGTGTGAACCGGCCCTCAAAACATGATACTGTATTGAGAATAAAGTAAGTGGTGATTGCGCTGTGATAAAAGGGGAAGGGAGGAAGAGGAAGGGGAAGGGGCTAGCTCAAATGTATAGAGAGATGAATGAAAAATGAAAAAATTATACAAAATATAAAGGTATAATGAGCATGAGGGCTAGTATCATACTAGCACATAAAAAATATATTGTAAATACTGAAACAGAAGAAAAGAAAAATCTCAGTGCAAAAGGGCTAGTATCATACTAGCACATATGTGGTAACTCAGCAAATACTTATCAAAGGAAAATCTCAGTGCAAAAGGGCTAGTATCATACTAGCACATATGTGGTAACTCAGCAAATACTTAATGATGACTCCAAGTAAATAAATAAATGGTTAACAGTCCAACCGTCTTGTAGTACAAAGTGCTCAAACAATGAGTCATCAGTTCCAAAAAGGCAAAATGAAAAAATTATACAAAATATAAAAGTATAATGAAATGTAATAAAGTGCAGTCTCATAAGCACTAAATCCGAATAAACTGAAGAAACAAAATTGCCTAAAACATATAAAAAGTTATAAAATGAGTGACAAATACAGTGTGGGTACAAAAAAATTGAACCAAATAAAAATATATAAATCAAAGTCCATGTGCATGAGGGCTAGTATCATACTAGCACATAAAAAATATTGTAAATACTGAAGCAAAAGAAAAGAAGAAATCTCAGTGCAAAAGGGCTAGTATCATACTAGCACATATGTGGTAACTCAGCAAATTCTTATTAGTGACTCCAAGAAAATAAATAAATGGTGAACAGTCCCACCACCTTGTAGTACAAAGTGCTCAAACAATGAGTCATCAGTTCCAAAAAGGCAAGTCCACAAGCCACAGGGAAGGGAAAAAGGTCTGAAGGTCTTCAGTGGGGACACCTCTGTGCTCGCAAGCAGCTCACCTTACTGCTGCAAGACAACAGCTTGTAATCCAGTAACAAATCACCAGCAGGCAAGGGTCCCATCCAGTAGTTCAGGCGATTCGGGTGGTGGGTGTGCAGGATGGTATATAAAAAACATAAGCAGACAGTATATAGTATAACTCCGTGGCGGCCAAAGTGGAAAAAGGGACAGGACACAGAAGGGGGATGCACTCACTTTTGTAAAATGAGTGTGGGCGTCAATCCAACGAACGCCGAGTTTGTATACCTCAAAAGGGTGTCTTCAAACCGTCCCCGTTTCCTCAATGCTCGTCACAATGGGATGAATATAGGTGGCTGTGTACTGCAGCGATCCTGCTCTCGTCCTTGGCGGCTGACTGCTAATCACATCTGCATATGCCTTTCCTATTATGGGGCGCACGTGAGTGGATCTCATAGCATGTTTGCTGGTGTACTTTATCTTCAGAGCATTGCGCAATGAAATTTCTTTCTTTATTTGCTTTACATATGATTGCTGGCGCTGAAAACCACATCTTATGAGGTTGGAGCTGAATGATACCATCGTTCAGGATTAACAAGCGAGTACTCCAATTAAGCAATTTTAGAACTTTTAACACTGGGACTACATTTTACCCTCCATTTGAATTGGCTGCCTTGTCTTTTTCACATATTTATATTATATCATCAGTGTGTCTATTTTGTAATAATCAGTATTTATTTATGGCTAATGATCCGGTTTGACATTTCACTATATTTATATTTATTTGCAACAACTTATACTGTGACATAGGTATTTATTCGTTTTAACACGTGTGGTCACTTATTTTAGCTGCATTCTCATTGCACAGTAGTTGGATTTTTTTGTGTGGGTTATACACTTATTTATATTCCACTGATCACGCAGTGAAGCGCTTCAATCTTTTTTATTTATTTATTTGTAGAGATTCTGAGCACTCTTTATTGATAGCAGCCTCACATATTTTATTTGATTTTTGGAGTTTAGTTTTATCTTAAATAACTATCACAGCGCTTTGTGGTTTTGTACATACAATATATGTGGAGTGTTGGAAGAGCGTGCACATAGCGCGATCCCGTATATAAATAAGTTTATTAGGTTAAAAACAACATGGTACACTTACATTTAGCAGAAGGCTATAGTAAAAAACATCCACGAGCACCGAGCTCGTATCCTATCGTCAGTCTGTGACAGTTCCCGTGCTCCAATCCTGTCGCGTATCGTCACGTCACGTGACTTCATCAGAGGATATTTAAACTCGGCCTTAAAAATCATGTGGAACAGGTGCTGGTTGCGGTGGAGCTCTCGTCAGTTAGCCACTGACGTGCGGGTATGGTTTTTTGACCTTGCAAGCATTACAAGTTTCCTTAATGGGCTATGCCCTTGATTAGAAGTTGCGTCAGTCTAATGTCTGTCCAGCACTCATGGTAAAGACAAGCCCCT
Source organism: Lithobates septentrionalis (assembly GCA_037952835.1). Lineage (NCBI taxonomy): Eukaryota > Metazoa > Chordata > Amphibia > Anura > Ranidae > Lithobates > Lithobates septentrionalis. The sequence goes on along the minus strand of JBBDGP010000671.1, from coordinate 1,677,042 downwards.
TAGACTCGGTCAAGTTAATGTTCAAGCGTGCTCACAGTATAACTGTGACTGGTACTGGTTTAAGTGTTTATGTTAGAAATGATTTGTGTTGGAAATTTTTAATTTAAGCTGTGGCCTTACCCTTTCCAACTTAATCGGTCTATGTGTTGTTGTTTTTTTTTGGGGGGGGCAAGGTTACTGAATAGTGGTGTTGGGTCTTTAAGCCTATGCTCCTCAGCAGTCATGAAGGCCCCTTGAGCTCATAGGGAAAGAGAGCCTTGTCTGATGGGGGCACGGTGAAGAAATGGGCGAGGAAATGCGCTATATGCAATGTAGCTTTAAATAATTAGCTACCTAGACATGGGTGGGGGGGCTTGGCCTGAACACCAATAAAATTCCTGCAACTGCAACTGGGAAGAGTTTCCCACCTACCTGCCCTTTAGATGGTGTTGTCACAGCTTTGTCAGCGATTTTTTGACATTGCCAGCATTAAAAGTTGCCTTAATAAGCTATGCCCTTGATAGGAAGTTGGGTCAGTCTAATGTCTGTTCAGCACTCATGGTAAAGACAGGCCATTTATACTTGGTCAAGTTAATGTTTAAACATGCTCACAGTATAACTGATTGGCACTGGTTTAAGTGTTTACGTTGGAAATTGTTTGTGTTGGAAATTTTTAACCAGTTGCCGACCGCCTAACGCAGATATACTGCGGCAGAATGGCACGGGCGGGCAAAATCACGTACCTGGTACGTGATTGCCTTCCCGCGGGCGGGGGGTCAGATCGGACCCCCCCTGGTGCCCGAGGCGGTCAGCTTTGGTCTGGCAGCAATCAGAGATGAGGGGGAGGCCATCCATTCGTGGCCCCCCCCCCTCGCGATCGCTCCCAGCCAATGAGAATCGTCTCCTGCCTCTGTGTAGTACACAGAGGCAGGGGATGTGATGTCATCTCTCCTCGGCTCGGCAGTTTCCGTTCCGGCACCGAGGAGAGAAGACATCTGAGTGAGTGCACAACACTACACATCACAGTAGAACATGCCAGGCATACTTTACACCCCCGATCCCCCCCTGATCGCCCCCGATCACCCCCCAATCACCCCCCCCCCCCCCCCCGTCACACTGACACCAAGCAGTTTTTTTTTTTTTCTGATTACTGCATGGTGTCAGTTTGCGACAGTTAGTGTGTTAGGGCAGTAAGTGTTAGCCCCCTTTAGGTCTAGGATACCCCCTAACCCCCCCTAATAAAGTTTTAACCCCTTGATCACCCCCCGTCACCAGTGTCGCTAAGCGATCATTTTTCTGATCGCTGTATTAGTGTCACTGGTGACGCTAGTTAGGGAGGTAAATATTTAGGTTCGCCGTCAGCATTTTATAGCGACAGGGACCCCCATATACTATCTAATAAATGTTTTAACCCCTTGATTGCCCCTACTTAACTCTTTCACCACTGATCACCGTATAACCATTACGGGTGACGCTGGTTAGTTCGTTTATTTTTTTATAGTGTCAGGGCACCCGCCGTTTATTACCGAATAAAGGTTTAGCCCCCTGATCGCCCGGCGGTGATATACGTCGCCCCAGACAGCGTCAGATTAGCGCCAGTACCGCTAACAACCACGCACGCAGCATACGCCTCTCTTAGTGGTATAGTATCTGAACGGATCAATATCTGATCCGATCAGATCTATACTAGCGTCCCCAGCAGTTTAGGGTTCCCAAAAACGCAGTGTTAGCGGGATCAGCCCAGATACCTGCTAGCACCTGCGTTTTGCCCCTCCGCCCGGCCCAGCCCAGCCCACCCAAGTGCAGTATCGATCGATCACTGTCACTTACAAAACACTAAACGCATAACTGCAGCGTTCGCAGAGTCAGGCCTGATCCCTGCGATCGCTAACAGTTTTTTTGGTAGCGTTTTGGTGAACTGGCAAGCGCCAGCGGCCTAGTACACCCTCCGGTCATAGTCAAACCAGCACTGCAGTAACACTTGGTGACGTGGCGAGTCCCATAAGTGCAGTTCAAGCTGGTGAGGTGGCAAGCACAAGTAGTGTCCCGCTGCCACCAAAAAGACAAACACAGGCCCGTCATGCCCATAATGCCCTTCCTGCTGCATTCGCCAATCCTAATTGGGAACCCACTGCTTCTGCAGCGCCCGTACTTCCCCCATTCACATCCCCAACCAAATGCAGTCAGTAACTATGTAACCCCCCCAAAAAAGATGTTGTGTCTGCAGCAAGCGCGGATATAGGCGTGACACCCGCTATTATTGTCCCTCCTGTCCTGACAATCCTGGTCTTTGCATTGGTGAATGTTTTGAACGCTACCATACACTAGTTGAGTATTAGCGTAGGGTACAGCATTGCACAGACTAGGCACGCTTTCACAGGGTCTCCCAAGATGCCATCGCATTTTGAGAGACCCCAACCTGGAACCGGTTACAGTTATAAAAGTTACAGTTACAAAAAAAAGTGTAAAAAAACAAAACAAAAATATAAAATAAAAAAAAAATAGTTGTCGTTTTATTGTTCTCTCTCTATTGTTCTGCTCTTTTTTACTGTATTTTATCCTGCAATGTTTTATTGTTATTATGTTTTATCATGTTTGCTTTTCAGGTATGCAATTTTTTTATACTTTACCGTTTACTGTGCTTTATTCTTAACCATTTTTTTGTCTTCAGGTACGCCATTCACGACTTTGAGTGGTTATACCAGAATGATGCCTGCAGGTTTGGGTATCATCTTGGTATCATTCTTTTCAGCCAGCAGTCGGCTTTCATGTAAAAGCAATCCTAGCGGCTAATTAGCCTCTAGACTGCTTTTACAAGCAGTGGGAGGGAATGCCCCCCCACCGTCTTCCGTGTTTCTCTCTGGCTCTCCTGTCTCAACAGGGAACCTGAGAATGCAGCTGGTGATTCAGCCAGCTGACCATAGAGCTGATCAGAGACCAGAGTGGCTCCAAACATCTCTATGGCCTAAGAAACCGGAAGCTACGAGCAATTTATGACTTCGCCGGATGTAAACAGCGCCATTGGGAAATTGGGGAAGCATTTTATCACACCGATCTTGGTGTGGTCAGATGCTTTGAGGGCAGAGGAGAAATCTAGGGTCTAATAGACCCCAATTTTTTCAAAAAAGATTACCTGTCACTACCTATTGCTATCACAGGGGATATTTACATTCCCTGAGATAACAATAGAAATAATTCAAAAAAAATAAATGAAAGGAACAGTTTAAAAATAAGATAAAAAAGCAAAAAAATAATAAAGGAAAAAAAAAAAAAGCACCCCTGTCCCCCTTGCTCTCGCGCTAAGGCGAAGGCAAGCGTCTGTCTGGCGTCAAATGTAAACAGCAATTGCACCATGCATGTGAGGTATTACCGCGAAGGTCAGATCGAGGGCAGTAATTTTAGCAGTAGAAAAAGGAAAGAGGATTTCCGCGCTCACAGACCAAGGCTTGCAGCTTCCCCTTACTCACCCCCACAGGGATGACATAGGTAAGAAAGGTATATGTAAATAGGGGCAAGTGGCGCTACCTGTGTTGGATACGTATCAGTTGTGTGTTAGCTAATATAGCTATATGCTAACTGTGTATTCTCCTAAAAGTGGACTAAAAAATACACCTATTCAGAGTATAAGTAATAGAAAGTGTAAATGTGCCCAATGGGATTTGATTCCCATACCAGAGGGTACTAACAAATTAACAGATATAACGAAAAAATGTATATAGGTATACAGGTATAGCAAAAAAATCTTCAGTGGTGGTGACACTAGTTATACATAATAGTGTAGCAGTACACCCTCCCCTATTGGTGTATAAGGGGTTAACCATATAGTAGCCAAATCGTCCTTCCGGCTGTTGTACTGGCTGGCAAAGAGTCTATAATCAGTCCACAGCCAGTGCCATATCCTGGTTAAGTAATACCACTATATCTCCACTGTGCACAAGTAGCAACCAAATAAAAAATGTGACAAAAATTATATATATAACAACATAAAGAATGAAAAAATGAATGAAAACAGTTAAATGTGCCAAAGATGTGCCGGATGTGACACAAGTGTATATAAAAAAATACACAAAAATATATAAATAGTGAAAATCAGTATTATGAAAGTCCTAACATGAAGACAATTCATTCAAGAGTTCCTCCGTAAGGTGACTTTAGTGATGGCAGCAGTTGATATCCAGTGACTTAAGTGCTCCCCCTCAAGGGTCCCCACTCACCAGCTCCCTGCACCCCTGCAGGGGTAATAGGCATCTGATATCCTCGGTGTTGTCTTGGACTCCAATGGGGTTGTCCTTAGGGGGCTTCTACTCCAGGTGTAACTATCCTTCAGGGTTACGCTTTATGTTCAGCCAGCATTGCCAAGGGAACTCCAGAGCGGAGGGGGGCCGGACCAGCGCGATCACGTGACGTCCCAAACCTGGATTGCCTGGATTTCATGTAAAAGCAATCCTAGTGGCTAATTAGCCTCTAGACTGCTTTTACAAGCAGTGGGAGGGAATGCCCCCCCCCCCCCACCGTCTTCCGTGTTTTTCTCTGGCTCTCCTGTCTCAACAGGGAACCTGAGAATGCAGCCGGTGATTCAGCCAGCTGACCATAGAGCTGATCAAAAACCAGAGTGGCTCCAAACATCTCTATGGCCTAAGAAACCGGAAGCTACGAGCATTTTATGACTTTGCCGGAGGTAAACAGCGCCATTGGGAAATTGGGGAAGCATTTTATCACACCGATCTTGGTGTGGTCAGATGCTTTGAGGGCAGAGGAGAAATCTAGGGTCTAATAGACCCCAATTTGTCAAAAAAGAGTACCTGTCACTACCTATTGCTATCATAGGGGATATTTACATTCCCTGAGATAACAATAGAAATGATTTTTTTTTAAAAATGAAAGGAACAGTTTAAAAATAAGATAAAAAAGCAAAAAAATAATAAAGGAAAAAAAAAAAAAAGCACCCCTGTCCCCCCTGCTCCTGCGCTAAGGCGAAGGCAAGCGTCTGTCTGGCGTCAAATGTAAACAGCAATTGCACCATGCATGTGAGGTATTACCGCGAAGGTCAGATCGAGGGCAGTAATTTTAGCAGTAGACCTCCTCTGTAAATCTAAAGTGGTAACCTGTAAAGGCTTTTAAAGGCTTTTAAAAATGTATTAATTTTGTTGCCACTGCACGTTTGTGCGCAATTTTAAAGCATGTCATGTTTGGTATCCATGTACTCGGCCTAAGATCATCTTTTTTATTTCATCAAACATTTGGGCAATTTAGTGCATTAAAATTTAAAAAAGTGTGTTTTTTCCCCAAAAAATGCGTTTGAAAATACTGTTTGCTGCGCAAATACTGTGTGAAAAAAAAAATGAAACACCCACCATTTTAATCTGTAGGTTAATGTTTGGGGGTTCAAAGTAATTTTCTTGCAAAAAAAATAATTTTTTCATGTAATCAAAAAGTGTCAGAAAGGGCTTTGTCTTCAAGTGGTTAGAAGAGTGGGTGATGTGTGACATAAGCTTCTAAATGTTGTGCATAAAATGCCAGGACAGTTCAAAACCCCCCAAATGACCCCATTTTGGAAAGTAGACACCCCAAGCTATTTGCTGAGAGGCATGTCGAGTCCATGGAATATTTTATATTGTGACACAAGTTGCGGGAAAGAGACAAATTTTTTTTTTTGCACAAAGTTGTCACTAAATGATATATTGCTCAAACATGCCATGGGAATATGTGAAATTACACCCCAAAATACATTCTGTTGCTTCTCCTGAGTATGGGGATACCACATGTGTGGGACTTTTTGGGAGCCTAGCCGCGCACGGGACCCCGCAAACAAAGCACTGCCTTCAGGCTTTCTAAGGGCGTAAATTTTTGATTTCACTCTTCACTGCCTATCACAGTTTCGGAGGCCATGGAATGCCCAGGTGGCAAAAAAAAACCCAAATGACCCCATTTTGGAAAGTAGACACCCCAAGCTATTTGCTGAGAGGTATAGTGAGTATTTTGCAGACCTCACTTTTTGTCACAAAGTTTTGAAAATTGAAAAAAGAAAAAAAAAAATTTTTCTTGTCTTTCTTCATTTTCAAAAACAAATGAGAGCTACAAAATACTCACCATGCCTCTCAGCAAATAGCTTGGGGTGTCTACTTTCCAAAATGGGGTCATTTGGGGGGGGGTTGTGCCACCTGGGCATTCCATGGCCTCCGAAACTGTGATAGGCAGTGAAGAGTGAAATCAAAAATTTACACCCTTAGAAATCCTGAAGGCGGTGATTGGTTTTCGGGGCCCCGTACGCGGCTAGGCTCCTAAAAAGTTCCACACATGTGGTATCCCCATACTTAGGAGAAGCAGCTAAATGTATTTTGGGGTGCAATTCCACATATGCCCATGGCCTGTGTGAGCAATATATCATTTAGTGACAACTTTGTGCAAAAAATAAAATAAAAATTTGTCACTTTCCCGCAGCTTGTGTCAAAATATAAAATATTCCATGGACTCAACATGCCTCAAAGCAAATAGCTTGGGGTGTCTACTTTCCAAAATGGGGTCATTTGGGGGGGTTTTATGCCATCTGGGCATTTTATGGCCTTCAAAACTGTGATAGGTAGTGAGGAGTAAAATCAAAAATTTACGCCCTTAGAAATCCTGAAGGCAGTGATTGGTTTTCGGGCCCCGTACGCGGCTAGGCTCCCAAAAAGTCCCACACATGTGGTATCCCCGTACTCAGGAGAAGCAGCTGAATATATTTTTGGGTGCAATTTCACATATGCCCATGGCCTGTGTGAGCAATATATCATTTAGTGACAACTTTTTGTAATTTTTTTTTGTCATTATTCAATCACTTGGGACAAAAAAAATGAATATTCAATGGGCTCAACATGCCTCTCAGCAATTTCCTTGGGGTGTCTACTTTCCAAAATGGGGTCATTTGTGGGGGTTTTTTGCTGCCCTGCCATTTTAGCACCTCAAGAAATGACATAGGCAGTCATAAATTAAAGGCTGTGTAAATTCCAGAAAATGTACCCTAGTTTGTAGGCGCTATAACTTTTGCGCAAACCAATAAATATACACTTATTGACATTTTTTTTTACCAAAGACATGTGGCCGAATACATTTTGGCCTAAATGTATGTCTAAAATTGAGTTTATTGGATTTTTTTTTAACAAAAAGTAGAAAATATCATTTTTTTTCAAAATTTTCGGTCTTTTTCCGTGTATAGCGCAAAAAATTAAAAACGGCAGAGGTGATCAAATACCATCAAAAGAAAGCTCTATTTGTGGGAAGAAAAGGACGCAAATTTCGTTTGGGTACAGCATTGCATGACCGCGCAATTAGCAGTTAAAGCAACGCAGTGCCAAATTGTAAAAAGTGCTCTGGTCAGGAAGGGGGTAAATCCTTCCGGGGCTGAAGTGGTTAAATAAACCTGTGACCTTGCCCTTTCCAACCTTATCGGTCTTTGCGTTGTTGTTTTTTTCTTAGGGGGGGGCAAGGTTACTTAATAGTGGTGTTGGGTCTTTAAGCAGTCATGGCTGGTGTAGATGGGTGCTTAAAAAGTCACAAGAGCTTTGTCTGCATAGGGCGGTGCATGTCAGTTTTGTTGAGCTCAGTAGAAAGGACCTCAATAGGACACTGTCCACTTGAAATGCTTTGCACTGTGCTCAGCAGAACAGCCAAGAAATGTGAACATAGTGGAACTGCTGCTTGCAGAGTTCTATTTCTGAGAACATAAGCAGCAAGGGTGATCATTATGGTTATGCTGAGTGTAGCCAAAGGCACACAGGGCTTAGATGTCATCTTTTCTAACAGGGCCGTGACACACTCAGCACAGTGTGCTTGGAGTGTTAGGGTTTGTTTCTGCAACGCATGTGTTTTAACACATAATACCCCAAAGCAGTGATTTTTTTTTTAGAATATTACAGTGAATGGTGAGAGCAGGTGTTAGGCCACCCACTAACAACAAGTTATGTAGGGTAGTCATTTTAGGAGATTGACTAACAGTCCTCGACATTTTATAAGTGCAAATTAAATTATTAGATAATAATTATAATGGGTTCTGTCCATTAGAAAGCTTTTGAGACTGGGATTTGTTTCTAGTAACAATTTTAGAAATTATAATCAAAGACATTGATAGAGAACTGCACAAAGCCATGGTTTGGCAATATGAGCCCGCATCAAGCCGAACTGTTACCAAACACACACACACACACCACTATATTCAATGTACAGTATAGTGAAGATTACATTTAAGAGCGGCATGTAGAAATCATTCTGATGTAGGCATATTTTCAAAGAGCCTGCCCCCTTTATCCCCAAGCATGTTACCTGAATATTACCACAGACTTGGTATCACAACTGATGACGACTGATGATGGTTTAATAAGCTTGCATTTCAACCTACTGATTTAGATAATAAATTATATTCTTTTAACACCAAACATAGAAGCAGACCTATCAACATTAGCTAAAGGTCTGGAGCGGATCTGAATTCAAAAAGTGACAATCTGATATGTCGTAGGTTGCATCCAGAAGAGTTAAATGTGCCTAAGCGGTATTCTGAATAAGTACCCTTTGTCTTAAACTAATTGTGAAATTTAGGAGTGTACTTCCTGGTATGTGAGTGTGCCTACAGGCTCATAACTGTACCTATGCAGTTAAAGCAGTAGTACGCTCCACTTTGTCATTTTTATCTCCAGGTAAGCTTATAATAAATGCTTAGAAATCTAATAACAACAAGAGGGCACTATCATATGAAAATAAAAATATTGAAAATAAAAATAAAAGTAGCTCCGGCTGCCCCTTTTAAGTGTAAAACACTTCCCACATAAATAATTGAAAAATAGGCGCTAGTCCTTCAATATAAATTATACAATATATCCAGTGATGTTAATAAATTCAACACATTTATAAATGTGGTGTAAATTCCAACTATATTGAGTAAAGTTCCCAATAACCGTCTTCTTGCAAAATCAAGTGTGAAGTAAGCATTTCTACTTTATATTTAAAAAAAGGGATTCTCCATGTGGCCAGGTGAAATGTACACTTACCAGATGGCTGCAGCCGACAAAGCAGCCAACAAGCTTTATATATTGGATCCTGTGCATGGGATTCCAGCTCTTCTCCATAGGAACCCAAAGGGCAAACTGCTACTAGATGTCACTGGTGTAAATTCTCATTCACTCTCCTGTTTACTCTGAGTGACACCAGTGAGATCTAGAAGCAGTTTGGCATTTGGGCTCCTATGGAGAAGACCTGGAATCGCATGCACAGGATCTAATACATAAGGCTTGTTGGCTGCTTTGTCGGCCGCAACCATCTGGTGAGTGTACACCTGGGCACGTGGAGAAGCACCTTTTTTAAAAATAAAGTAGAAATGATTACATCACACTTGATTTTGCAATAAGATGGTTATTGGGGACGTTTCTTTACTCAATATAGTTGGACTTTACACCACATTTATAGATGTGTTGAATTTAATAACATCACTAGATATTGTGTATAATTTATATAGAAGAACTAGCATCTATTTTTGGATTTTTTTTTGGATTTTTAAGCTTATAATAAAACTTACCTTTAGTTAAAATAATTATCTCCTAGATATGCACCGTTTAGGAGATATTCACGTTTTGCAACTGGTGACATCACTGGCGAATTGAGGGCACAGTGTATGTGACTAACTCCCTTGCGCATGGGCAGAAGTGACATCATTGCTTGGCAAAATGCTGGAGCGCATGAACCTGGAAGGAAGCCCTGTCAGCAAGGACAGCTCACCGCTGGAGGCATCCGATTTGCAAGTAAGTCTTTCATAATATGCTAGTAAACAATACATTCTAGCACAATTATGCAATTAACTTGCAGGGGGACCAATCTATATATTTTTTAAATTTTATGTTACTACCACTTTAAATGTAAAACACTGCTGCTAGTTGCAGAAGATTTGGAGTGAGAATTATTGATGTTCCTATTCTTCTGAATACTGTTTATTTTACGGAAGGCTCTGATATAATGAATCAAAGCCCTGTCTCTACCTAGATGGCCACCTCTATGCAGAGACACAGTGCTGAGGAAGGCATGGTGTGTCAGTAATGGGAAAAAAGCAGCGGCAGGGAGATCACAAGCAATACTCGTGACTGGTTCTTTACTCCCTGCCTGCCTTTTTATTTGGCACTTCCTCGGAGTTCAGTTGCTCTTTAAAGGGATCCTATTAATGGCTAATGAAGTAGATTGAAAATCCAAGCTTGTGAAAACATGTTCAGTTTCTTTCTCAGGCATGACACCAGGTCTGCAGTAATAATCATGTAACACATTTTGTGATATTGGAGGAAGTCTGATGTCTGCTTTGTATGATGAGCTACTGTAATATGCAGCCTGGTAAACCTACTGGACTTTACTGTTGGGAAAAAATATCTGGATGTTAGAACATTGGCCTGTTATTGACCTACTGCTATGAAAATAACACAATTATTTTCTAATGAAGTTACTTTTGCAATCAGTCTAGTGGTCCTGTTATTTCTATCAAATAGTCATGTACAGTGTAATTTCCTATTTTAAAAATGAACCTTTATATGATTACATTTTTTTTAAAAGGCCATTGGGCCAGGGTAAAAAGAATCCTTCAATAAATCAGACTCTAGTGCTCCATTCACACCTGTGCGACTTGTTGAATGTTTGCTGAAGCACAACACTGCACGATATGCCATTCCTCAATTCTATTCTACCGGGCCCATTCCCATCTATGCACTTTCCTGCAGTGTGATTCTGGAAAAGCTGCAGACACTTCTTTTGGTGCAGGATGGTGTCATTTTGGGTCCATAGACTTCAATGGAAGTGAATCAGAAATGCATGACATGCATTTTTGATGCATTTGTGATGCACTTTTTAGCATAACAAGAAGAAACCCCTCCTAGCAATGTCTACAGGCTGCATATAACAAGGGAGTGAGAAGGCCACAGCATAGCTAACCCAGAAGCCTAATCTGGTCGGTGAGGGTAAGACTTTTTCTTTGTTATACATCCAACAACACCTACACAGATTACACCAAGCATGGCAGGACATTGCCCATGAGGTTTATGAGAAATGGGACAGCTACTAGTCCACACAGAAAGAAAGCAAACTTAAAGTGGATGTCAACCCGATTCATGAAATTTGAGCTGGGCAAATATATCTGCAGTGTTTTGTTATCTCTCTTCAAAGGCCTATGTCCTGTAGCTGTCTCCTGCTCCGTTTTTTTATTATCAGCCTGATAACTTCTGAAAAGTTCTCCATCACCTATGATAAAAGCAGCCTGAGTTTTGTGTTGGGAAGGTTGCTATAAATAGATTAGCAGAGCCCTAAACTATTCAACAAACAGAACTGAACGTCTCTACCTATGAGGAGAGGGGGTGCATGCCTTTCCTCCAATCAGCTGTCTTGGCTGTATGCCCAGTAGGGATGAGCCGAACACCCCCCTGGTTCGGTTTGCACCAGAACTTGTGAACAGGCAAAAAATTAGTGCGAACACCATTAAAGTCTATGGGACACGAACATGAAAAATCAAAAGTGCTAATTTTAAATGCTTATTTGCATGTTATTGCCACAAAAAGAAAGTGTTTGGGGACCCGGGTCCTGCCCCAGGGGACATGTATCAATGCAAAAAAAAGTTTTAAAAATGGATGTTTTTTCAGGAGCAGTGATTTTAATAATGCTTAAAGTGAAACAATAAAAATGAAATATTTATTTAAATATTGTGCCTGGGGGTGTCCTTAGTATGCCTGTAAAGTAGCGTATCTTTCCCGTGTTTAGAACAGTACCACAGCAAAATGACATTTTTAAAGGAAAAAAAGTCATTTAATCAGTTCCCAACCGCCGGACGCCGATGTACGTCGGCAGAATGGCACGGGTGGGCAAATGGGTGTACCTGTACGTCCCTCCCTCCCCGTGGGTGCCCCCCTTCCCCCCACCTTGCCCGCGGTGATCAGATTCGTTAGAGGACCAATCAGTCCCCAGGGTCAGACCAATGATTTATGGTCTGGACCTGGTGATCGCTCCTAATGAATGGAAACCTTCCCCTGTCTGTGTAAGTGTAAACTCAGACAGGAGGAAGTGATGTCATCTCACCTGTCACTGTGTCACCAATTGCAGTTTTCAGATTTTCACTGATCACTGCATTGGTGTCATTTGTGACTGAAATAAGTGTTAGGGCAGTTAGTAGTAGCCCCCGTTAACCCCCCCCAGTTAACCCTTTCACCCTGTCGCCAGTGTCACTAAGCGATCGCTGTATTTGTGTCACTGGTGACACTAGTTAGCAAGTTAGTTGATTAGTTTCACTGTCAGGTTTTTATAGCATCAGGTACCCCCGTATATTACCTAATAAAGGTTTAAACCCCCTGATTGCCCCCTAGTTAACCCTTTCACCCCCTGTCACCAGTGATCACCATATTAGTGTTACTGGTGACGCTGGTTAGTTAGTTTGTTTGTTATAGCATCAGGGCACCCGCCGTATATTACCCAACAAAGGTTTAACCCCCTGATCACCCGGCGGGTGATATCGGTTAGATTTTAGCGTCAGTCAGGGTCTGCGCTGCCCCCGGCAGCATCAAATTAGTGCCGGTAGCGCTAACACCCACGCACGCACCATACACCTGCCTTAGTAGTGTCTGAACGGATCGATATCTGATCTGATCAGATCTATACTAGCATCCCCAGCAGTTTAGGGTTCCCAAAAATGCAGTGTTAGTGGGATCAGCCCAGATACCTGCTAGCACCTGCACTTATCCCATCCGCCCAGCCCACCCAAGTGCAGTATCAATCGATCACTGTCACTTACAAAAACACAACACACATAACTGCAGCGTTTGCAGAGTCAGGCCTGATCCCTGTGAATGCTAACAGTTTTTTTGGTAGTGTTTGAATCAGTCGCTGACAGTCAGGAGCTCTTTTTCCTGTGAGTCTGACTAGTGTACCGGTAAATTTAGAGAACAAAATGTCAAATCGAAGATACACTAGTGAAGAGGCCTACACTTTTCTGAGCATGACAGATAGTGAAGAGGAAGTCACTCATCTGTCAGATTCAGGCTCAGAATACGATCCTGTAGACAGCAGCGGCACCCTGACAGATAGCTCTGACAACGGAGTTGTGGTCCCTGCCAAGGTCAGGTGTAGGGCTCTCGTATGGAGCAGAGAGCCAGTACTAGTGCTGCTCATCCTTCTGGTGAACTGGCAAGCACCAGCGGCCTAGTACACCCTGGTCTTAGTCAAACCAGCACTGCAGTAACAGTAGTGACGTCCCATAACTGCAGTTCAAGTTGGTGAGGTGGCTAGCAAAACTAGTGTCCCGCAGCCACCAAGAAGACAAAGACAGGCCCGTCGAGCCCATACTGCCCTTTCCTGTTGCATTTGCCAATCCTAATTAGAAGCCCACCACTTCTGTAGCACCCATACTTCCCCCATTCACTGGCCAACAAGGAATTCAGGTAGAAACAGTTGATTTTACATCACTTGATTTTTATTCGCTGTTTTTCCAAAAGAATCTCTATAGATCTATTGTGGATCAAAGCAATTTGTATGCTGGTCAATTCATCGCCGCTAATCCCTATTTGACCCTTGCCAGAGATTAGAAACCTATTACGGTTTCCAAATTTAAGACCTTTCTGGGCCTATCCCTCCTCATGGGCATAACTAAAAAGATGTATGCCCTGTACACACGGTCGGACATTGATCGGACATTCCGACAACAAAATCCATGGATTTTTTCCAATGGATGTTGGCTCAAACTTGTCTTGCATACACACGGTCACACAAAGTTGTCTGAAAATCTGATCGTTCTAAACGCGGTGACGTAAAACACGTACGTTGGGACTATAAATGGGGCAGTAGCCAATAGCTTTCGTCTATTAATTTATTCTGAGCATGCGTGGCACTTTGTGCGTCGGATTTGTGTACACACGATCGGAATTTCCGACAACGGATTTTGTTGTCGGAAAATTTTATAGCATGCTCTCAAACTTTGTGTGTCGGAAATTCTGATGGAAAATGTGTGATGGAGCCCACACACGGTCGGAATTTCTGACAACAAGGTCCTATCACACATTTTCCGTCGGCAAATCTGACCGTGTGTACAGGGCATAAGTTGCGGTCATATTGGTCCACTGACCCAATTTACCATATGCCCGTGTCCTCTGCCTCCATGGCCAGGGCACAATACAAGCAGATCTTGCGGTTAATGCACTTCAATGACAATGAAATCTGTCATCCTCGGGGTGACCCTGGATACGATCGGCTCTACAAAATTCGGCCCCTCATAAACCACTTCAACCAACAGTTTGCCGCCTTATTTACTCCCCATCAAGTTGTCTGCATTGATGAGTCCCTGATTAAGTTTTCTGGCCGCTTGTTTTTCAAACAGTATCTTCCCAGCAAGCGTGCCAGATATGGGGTCAAGATGTATAAGCTCTGTGACAGGGCCACAGACTATACATATAGTTTTATGGTTTATGAGGGAAGAGAAAGTCACGTACCGGAGAACTGCCCAGATTACATAGGGAGCGCTGGTAAGATTGTGTGGGGCTTGATGTCTCCCTTATTCGAAAAGGGGTACCACTTGTATGTGGACAATTATTACACGAGCGTGCCATTTTTTAGTCACTTGTTTGATCATGGAATTGGCACATGTGGCACCGTGCGATCTAATTGCTGGGGCTTACCCAAGCGATTTGTAGATTCCCATCTTAGATGGGGGGAGAGAGCCTGCTTGAAGTGTAATAATTTGCTCGCTGTGAAGTGGAGGGATAATTGGAATGTTTTCGTTCTGTCTTCCCTTCACACAGACACGACGGTCCAAATTCCTACGGCGACTGGTGTTGTGGAGAAACCCCTCTGTGTCCACGAATATAACCTTATTATGGGTGGGGTGGACCTCAACGACCAGTTGTTGGCGCCGTACCTAGTTGCCCGTAAGGCCAGACGCTGGTACAAAAAAAGTGTCTGTATACTTATTTAAATTGGTTCTGCTGAATGCTTATGTGCTATAAAAAACTTCAGGATGAATTCCAGGAAGAGATCATCACAGTCCTTCTATTTCCAGATGGTGCTGTGGCCCAACTTCCCAATCCAAATGCAGTAAGCCGGCTGCATGAGAGGCATTTTCCATATGTTCTCCCTGGTACCCCTACCCAACGCGCCCCCCAAAGAAAATGTCGTGTCTGTAGAAAGCGCGGATATAGGAGTGACACTATTGTCACTTATTATTATTGTCCCTCCTGTCCTGATTATCCTGGTCTTTGCATTGGTGAATGTTTTGAACGATACCACACACTAGTGGAGTATTAGCATATGGTACAGGACTGCACAGACTAGGACACACTTTCACAGGGTCTCCAAAGATGACATTGCATTTTGGGAGATCCGAACCTGGAACCGAACCATTACAACCGTTATGCCCCGTACACACGGTCAGATCTTCCGATGGAAAATGTCCGATCGGAGCGTGTTGTCGGACATTCCGACCGTGTGTGGGCTCCATCAGACATTTTCCATCGGATTTTCCGACACACAAAGTTTGAGAGCAGGCTATAAAATTTTCCGACATTTTTCACGTCAATTCCGACCGTGTGTGGCCTGTTCCGACGCACAAAGTGCCACGCATGCTCAGAAGAAATTCCGACACGGAACAGCTCGGTCTGGTAAAATTAGCGTTCGCAATGGATACAGCACTTTCGTCATGCTGCAATGTTAAAAATGGTTTAATAGAGCGCACTCTCTTCTTCTTTATAATGCTGCTCATATTCACACACACTTCTCACAAACTTCTTTCTTTTTTTTTTTATTGGGATTACCTGAATATATTGTTATTTGTCACATCTGACATAACTTTTTTTTTTTATTATTTAAAGCCATTTTTTTTTTTAGATTTTATGTTTGTATTTTTTCAAAGGCTGATCTTTGTTTAATGTTATTTTTAGTTTTACTCCAGAATATTTTTGTGTGTGTTTTGTGTGTCAAGTTACCACAACACCATTGATATCTTTTATTATTGAAGTTCAAGGAGATTGTTTGTTGTTGGTGTCCCTTGTTAATTTCACATTGTATATTTGAAATGTACCTGAATCCTCACCAACAAACTGTCCTTTTTGAAGTAAAACACACATAGGCAAGTATATTTCAAACCAAAATTCCTTTATTAAGGGCTCAGAACCAAACAAAGACGGAAGCAACGCTGGATAAACATGAGAAATTAGCGAAGCCTGGGACCCCCAGGGCAGACATCAATTCTTGAACATCAAAATTGGTGGCCTGAGGAGTCCATATGTAAGGGAGGGCAGTCTGGTCCAGAAGTCCCAGAGATCCAGAAAGCAGCAGATGACATCTGTGTCCCCAGGCTGTGGTACCACAAGAGGCTGCATATTTTGCCAGACCAGACTGGATCCAGGGTCCTCACTTTCTGGTCTTCCTTCCACGCTTCCTTCCCGGCTGTGGCTCTGCTGTTGGAGATGTGGCAGGAGGAGGAGTAGGACCTGGAGGAGGAGGAGGACTAGGAGGACCTGGAGGAGAAGGAGGAGGAGGAGGACCTGCAGGAGGAGGAGGAGGACCATGTGTGAGTTCACAAAGGTGTGTATCAGATGTAATTTGGGCCCTCAACCCCTTATTAAGAGCCTCCAACATTAAGGACTCACACATGAGTTGTTGTCCCTCCTCCTTCCTCTGCATTTTACAGGCAATGATGGCAGCAAAGTCCTCCTCCACGGTGTGGGGTGCTCCCAGGGCCTCTGTAGCCTTCCAAAAGAGGCCTATGGCAGCCTCCTCTAGGGTACTCCATCTCCTGCCACTTTCTCTTTCCAGGTGTAGGGGAGGGACCGGCATATCAGGCAGCCTGCTCGGCCTGGCCACCTCCTGGCTGAGACTTCCCTGTGTATGAAAAAGGGACATGGTTGTAATGTTTTGCATCATCAATCACAATCATAAATTAGTACTCCAAACTAACATCTAGTTAACATCATTGATTGGACAATCAGAAATATTTAGAGGAATGCTATACCTGGCTCAATCTGGGCTCCTCCACGTGTTGTTGCCTGGAAGGCCCAGGTTGGGCGTCAGAAGCCTCAGCTGGGGGGGAAGGAAGCGTGGAAGGAAGACTGGAGAGGGATGACCTGGGTTCAGTCTGGCCTGCCAGAAAATGCAGCCTGTCATAGCACCACATCCTGGGGACATAGATGTCATCTGCTGCTCCGGATCTCTGCGAATCCTGGACTTTCTGGCGCTCCCTTACATATGTGCTCCTCAGGCCACCAATTAAGATCTTCAAATATGTGATGTCTGCCGTGGGGATCACCTGCTTCACAATTTCCAACAATTGATCCAGCGCTGCCTTCCTCTTTGTTTGGTTCCTGTAATGTGGGTGGTTGATCTCCCACAGACAAGGCAGCTCCCTAAACATGTCAATGAATATTACCATGAAGTCTGTATCATTCAAGATATCCATTTTCACTGCAAGACACAACACAAGACAAACCCTAATGTCAGCCAAAACTCTCCTAATCTTGTTTCAACATCGGCCTCAATGTAGAAGCAGTATAGGCACAAGTATGTCTCTTACCTTCGTTCTTACGATCGGCGCCTCCAATGCTCCTTCCTCCGCTCACAGATCGTACGTAATACGCATGTGTGTTACGCTTTATACACACTGCGCGTGCGTGTAACTCCGCCCGCCCCTGACGTTCTTTCTAATCTATTCCCCGCCCCTTTTCGTTCTGCGCAGTGGGGGAAGAGCACATGGCGGAGACACAGCAGGTGCGTGCTAATTACAGGAACGAGGAGGAGGGGGAGGAAAGCCCGGATCCGGACACGTCCCGATCCAGAAGGAGATTTAAGGCCACAAATATGTCCTTTGGGGAGATGTTGGAGATGGTGGACATCCTGAAGAGGGCCGACTATGATGGAAAGTATGGGCCTTACCCCAACCCCAATATCAGAAAGGCCAAGATCATAGCGAAAGTGGTCAAAAGTCTGCACCGGAATTTCGGGGTACGACGATCGAAAGATAAGCTCAGGAAGCGGTGGTCGGACCTGAAATTAAGAGAGCCCGAACAGTACCGAAAGATCCGGAGAGTGCTGCAAAAAAATTAAGTAGTTGTGCTGTGTTCCTATTCTTTTTGTCTTTATTACGTTCGTGCTGCTCCATATGCTTTTCTTAATTGTACAGTTTAAAATGGGAACTTTAAGGTTCATGGGCCCATTATTCGTTCGTATCAAACATTTTTCTTTCGACCTCTAAAACACCATTGTTTAGGCCATATGCATTTTCTTACATTTTTTAGGGCCTACTTGTATGAAAAATTTTTGGTTGTGTAGATGGGTTCGTTACTAGAATGAAATGCAAACTAGATTCTGTGTAAGGAGAGGACACTTAGCAGCTGTTTTCACATCTGGACACTGGAGCACTAGTGTGGGACACATGAACACCATTTTTATTAGGGGGCCCACACAGGTGCTCCAGTGTATACTATAGGGGGGGGCTACATCTGTGAAGCTTGTACAAGACAGGTAAAGTATTGCAGCTTGACAAAGGACAATAAAAATGCTACATCTTGGAACTCTGCCCAAATTGACAATTGTACCCCACTTCCAAGCAATGTTTCCTATTTATAGTTCTGCCATCAAATATCTGTGTGCTAATTATACCATTTTTGTTTTACATAGGGGAGAAAAGACTCGGAGGACACCCCTCATCCGAGGAGACCAGAGACCCCTCACCTCTGGAAGAAGGGGAAATACCCCCAACCCAAGAAGAGCAGGAGGAAGAAGAAGACGTGGTGGAACTAGTCACCACAACAGGTGAAGGTCTGTGACCACAGGCTCAGGTAAGAGATGGATGCCGGCAGATTTTTGATACCTGTTTTTGTTTTGTTTCTCTCTTTGTAGGTGATCGTGATGTTGTGGATCGAGATCCTTTTACATCAGAAAGTGCCCAGATCCTGATCGGGGAGATCATGGGGTGTAATTTAGAATTGGAAAACATACAGAAAAAAATCAATGATGTTATTCAAAAAAATAATAACATCATTGATGTTTTGGGGCAAATTTAAAACCCCACAAAATCACTTTTTTTTGTGTGCTACAATCTTAAAAAATTATTAGCGATGTTTTGAAAAGCCAAATTTGGAGGATGCACACAGCGTGCCAACATGTGCTATTAACATGTGCTATCCTCGATATTAAAGTAGCAGTGAGGAAGGGGTTGCTCCCCCAAAACACGTCCCTTGATCCCCCGTGATGGCAGCTAGCACATGTGTACATTCGTAAATTGATGTGCATCTTCCAAATTTGGCTTTTCAAGGGGTGACTTCACCCCATCTGAACGCAATATCAAACACAGTTCCTAAATACTCATGTCTGATATTGCCTTGGTTTTACACAGGCCTGTTTTATCTTAAATGGACATTTCTATTTTTGATAATGCCACCCCAAAAATTGTTATACAACAAACATGTTGGTTTGTTTTAAAAACCTTTTCTAAATGCACATGTGATTGTGCAGGTATTAAAAAGTTTGTTACTCAAGAATGTGTGGATTATTGTCTCAACGCTACAACACTTTTGTGCTGATATAATTGCTGTTTTCTATGAAAATGGGGGCAAATCCTCTTTGCACTACAAGTGCAGTTTCAGTGCAGTTTCAAGTGCACTGGTAGTGCAAATTGTCTACGCCTTCAGTAAATAACACCCAACAGTGCTTTGTATAAAAGATTACACAATCACGCCATTTTCAGGACTCCCCACATTGCTGTCAGGGTCAGCTAAAACAAACACAAGCAGTAAATGTCACCAAAGATTATCTTTTTTTTATTTTTTTTTTATTTGATAAATGCTTCACAAATTGTCTGGCATATTCATGGCCCCCCTACCCGCAAAGAACTCAAGGTATCTTAACCGGACACCACGGGCACTCAGGGAGGGCAAGCCAGGACGGCCACTTTCAAGCGCCGTCAGGGTTGTATCATGTAGAATTCCGGCCTCAGGCCCAACTGAGCCAGCATAGTTGGCAGAATGTTGGCGTAAAAAGTTATGTAGAACACAGCACGCCAGGATTATATGATTAAGTTTATACTCCGCCATATGGATGGGTGTCAGAAATAGGCGGAACCGGCTGGCCATGATTCCAAATGTGTTCTCCACCACTCTTCTGGCTCTGGCCAGCCGGTAATTAAAAACCCTCTGTTCCGGGGTGAGTGTCCTCATCGGGAATGGCCGCATAAGATGGTCCCCCAGCGCAAATGCTTCATCCGCAACGAAGACGAATGGGAGTCCTTCCACATTGTCCTCTGGAGGTGGCAAGTCCAAGCTGCCATTCTGGAGATGCCTGTAGAACTCCGTCTGGGCGATGACTCCACCATCGGACATCCGGCCATTCTTCCCCACGTCCACATACAAGAAGTTGTAATTAGCCGACATCACCGCCAACATCACAATACTATTGAACCCCTTATAGTTGAAATAGTACGACCCCGAGTTGGGTGGTGGGACGATGTGGACGTGTTTCCCATCAATTGCCCCTCCGCAGTTAGGAAAGTCCCACTGCTGGGCAAAGTGGGAGGCCAAAGTCTGCCATTCCTGTGGCGTGGAAGGAAACTGTTGAGGAAAACAAAAATCAATTAGTATTTTTGCACATAAACATGGCAAGCAGATTAGACACAAACATTCTTGGCCAAACTCCAGATAGCATTTATTAAGGGGAATTTAACAACACCAAAGTATAAGGTACACCTATCATATTCCCCCTGCCCCCTCTCATGGGCCATTTCTAACATTATAGGGGGGGGGGGGATCTTGGACAGGTAACCCTCTCCACTTCATTAAGAGATGAATGCCTAAATACAGGGTATTACTTGGAACAGCCCCTCCTTAGTTACACTATTGGCAGCCCACTGGACAGGTAAGAAGTGTCATAATACAAAGATATAAATACACACTGTACACATTTAAGCACATTTGGACATTCTGCTATTACCTGTCAAGATAATAATAGGATACAAAAACTTTAAACAGTACCATTTGAAAGTATACAGGCAGGCCCTTGCACTACATGCTTTGGGTAATTCATCCATACATCTGACCACAAAAGAGATGGGTATAGTGTGTATGGGTTTGGCAAAGTCAGCAGATAGATGATTGAGGATAGATATAAAATTGGTATCAGCTGACTTAGCAGTTGGGGGGAGGGAGGGTTACTAAAAATGATTTGGGGACACCACAAAAAAAAGCCTCTGGCACTCTGCCAGAATTTAAAGCACAAATCACATTTCTAAACATTTTAGGGGTTGTTTGGGGTAAAGCACTACTATGGAGCTGACAAAATACATTGTTAAGTGACTACATGAGGTGAATATAGGGCAGGAGAGCATGCTGGGGAGGTTATTGAAGGCAAATATGTATAAAGGACTAAAAAATAAATTACAGAAAAATCCAGCATGCATGAGGACAAAGGGGACATTCACAGCATAATACAATCATGGTAATTAGGGAATGAGGAAAGGAATACAATATATTATGAAACATTCAATACAATAAAATGTGATATTAAAGGATAAAAATCTTACCTTCATATACTCCTTCTGCAGGACCTGGATGATGGCAGAAAAGGTCTCTGGGATAATGATCCCCAGAGCCTGGGGGGAGATGCCTGTCAAGAACTTGAGGTCCTGCAGGCTTCTCCCCGTCGCCAAGTACCGCAGGGTAGCAACGAGCCTCTGCTCCGGAGTGATGGCTTGCCTCATGCAGGTATCCTGCCTGCTGATATAGGGGGTCAGCGAAGCCAGCAGACGGTGAAACACGGGGTCCGTCATCCTGAGAAAGTTCCTGAAATCATCAGGATTATTCTCACGGATCTCACGGAGCAAAGGCATATGAGAGAACTGGTCATGCTGAAGCAACCAATTCTTGGTCCATGAACTCCTCCCCACCCTGTTCATGGACTGGACTTGTGCCAAGGTCAGGACCCCAACACCAAGCCCCCGCACAGCATGAACTCTACGAGGAGTACATATACGCAACATGGCTAGAAAACGGTCGGCTGCTCAGAACGAAGTAACAGAACGCACTGAAGAACAGCAAGGCCTGTGAAGAGTGACCTGATAAACAGTAACGAACGAACAAGAACACAATGACAAGTCACGCGTAGCTTGCTTGCACGCACTGAAGAGCAGATACAAACCCACAAGCACAAACTGAACCGCAGAAAACGATCTGAAATCCACGAGTCTGAAAAAGCGCGAATCGTCTCTCACCAAACTTTTACTAACACAAGATTAGCAAAAGGAGACCAAAGGGTGCCGCGCTTGGTTCTGAACTGGCCTTTTCTAGTCTCGTCGTACGTGGTTGACGTCACTGCGTTGTTGGTGATCGGAAATTCCAACAACTTTGTGCGACTGTGTGTACGCAAAACAAGTTTGAGCCAACATCCGTCTGAAAAAATCTTAAGATTTTGTTGTCGGAATGTCCGAACAAAGTCCGACCGTGTGTACGGGGCATAACAGTTACAAATAAAAGTGTAAAAAAAAAAAAAGTTAAAAAACAAACAAAAAATAAATAAAATAAAAAAACAAAAATAGTTGTTGTTTTATTGTTCTCTCTCTCTCTACTCTCTCTCTAGTGTTCTGCTCTTTTTTACTGTATTCTACAATGCAATGTTTTATTGTTACTATGTTTTATCATGTTTGCTTTTCAGGCATGTAATTCTTTTATACTTTACTGTTTACTGTGTTTTATTGTTAACCATTTTTTTGTTTTCAGGTACGCCATTCAGTTGCAGCACTGATTTATTTATCTTGACAGCAACAGCGTTTGCTCCCATGATACGTAAATCAGCGACTCCAGCGCTGTAGAAGGTGATTTCACCATCACAGTTAAAAAAAGAAAGAGCATAGATGCCGCAGCATGGGGGCAGGGGTGGAGGGGTGATTTGCCCCTAACATTAGGGGCGGATTGCCCCCATAGATACATAGTTACATAGCAGGTGAGGTTAAAAAAAGACACAAGTCCATCAAGTCCAACCTATGTGTGTGATTATATGTCAGTATTAGATTGTATATCCCTGTATGTTGTGGTCATTCAGGTGCTTATCTAATAGTTTCTTGAAACTATCGATGCCCCCTGCTGAGACCGCAGCCTGTGGAAGGGAATTCCACATCCTTGTTGCTCTTACAGTAAAGAACCCTCTACGTAGTTTAAGGTTAAACCTCTTTTCTTCTAATTTTAATGAGTGGCCAAGTGTCTTGTTAACTCTCTTCTGCAAAAAAGTTTTATTCCTATTGTGGGGTCACCAGTACGGTATTTGTATATTGAAATCATATCCCCTCTCAAGCGTCTCTTCTCCAGAGAGAATAAGTTCAGTGCTCACAACCTTTCCTCATAACTAATATCCTCCAGACCCTTTATTAGCTTTGTTGCCCTTCTTTGTACTCGCTCCAATTCCAGTACATCCTTCCTGAGGACTGGTGCCCAGAACTGGACAGCATACTCTAGGTGCGGCCGGACCAGAGTCTTGTAGAGCAGGAGAATTATCGTTTTATCTCTGGAGTTGATCCTCTTTTTAATGCATGCCAATATTCTGTTTGCTTTGTTAGCAGCAGCTTGGCATTGCATGCCATTGCTGAGCCTATCATCTACTAGGACCCCCAGGCAGTGGCGTAGCGTGGGTTGCCAGCACCCGGGGCAAGGCATATAATTTGCGCCCCCTAACCTGCGGACTTTTAGCACTCCCCAAGTCCCTTCAAATACAATAGTACTGACCTACCTGATTCCTATACTGACTACTACACTAACCTACTTGATTTCAACACTGACCAACCTGATTCCTTTACTGACCATTACACACTACACTGTCCACTACACTGAGAACTACACTGACCACTACACTACACTGTCCACTATACTATACTGTCCACTACACTATACTGTCCACTACACTACACTGAGAACTACACTGACCACTACACTACACTGTCCACTACACTGAGAACTACACTGACCACTACACTGTCCACTACACTGAAAACTACACTGACCACTACACTACACTGTCCACTATACTATACTGTCCACTATACTACACTGACCACTACACTACACTGCCCACTACACTGACCACTACACTACACTGTCCACTACACTACACTGTCCACTACACTGAGAACTACACTGACCACTACACTACACTGTCCACCACACTACACTGTCCACTACACTGGCCACTACACTGACCACCACACTATACTGACCACCACACTACACTGACCACCACACTATACTGTCCACTACACTGACCACTATACTACACTGACCACTATACTACACTGACCACTATACTGTCCACTACACTACACTGACCACTACAATATACTGACCACTATACTACACTGACCACCACACTACACTGACCACTATACTATACTGTCCACTACACTGACCACTACACTGACCACCATACTATACTGTCCACTACACTATACTGATCACCATACTACACTACACTGACCGCTATACTGTCCATTATACTACAATGACCACGGTACTACATTAACTGAACCACCATACTACACTAACTGAACCACCATACTACACTAACTGACCACTATACTACACTAACTGACCACCATACTACACTAACTGACCGCTATACTACACTAACTGACCACCATACTAAACTAACTGACCACCATACTACACTAATTGACCACCATACTACACTAACTGACCACCATACTACACTAACTGACCGCTATACTACACTAACTGACTGCCATACTACACTAACTGACCACTATACTACACTAACTGACCACTATACTACACAAACTGACCACCATACTACACTAACTGACTTTCTCTCTCCCCCCCCCCCCCCCAGTAACACGACTGTCACGAGGGAGTCTCGCTCACCTTCGTGTCTGGCTGGCCTGCATCAGTCCGGAGGAGGAGAAGACAGCGGCGGCTCACAATGCTGGCCGGGCTCTACGCCTCACATGACCCCCATACGCCCAATCACAGGGCGCCGGACACTGAACATGGCGGCTGGAGTGCGGGGGACACAGGAATTTAAAATAGGAGGAGGCAGCCAGTGACACATACTGGCGCCCCCCTAAATGTCGTGCCCGGGGCCACGGCACCCTCTGCACCCCCCACGCTACGCCACTGCCCCCAGGTCCTTTTCCATCCTAGATTTCCCCAGAGGTTCTCCCCCCAGTGTATAGATTGCATTCATATTTTTGCCACCCAAATGCATTATTTTACATTTTTCTATATTGAACCTCATTTGCCATGTAGTTGCCCACCCCATTAATTTGTTCAGATCTTTTCGCAAGGTTTCCACATCCTGCGGAGAAGTTATTGCCCTACTTAGCTTAGTATCGTCTGCAAATACAGAGATTGAACTGTTTACCCCATCCTCCAGGTCATTTATGAACAAATTAAACAGGATTGGTCCCAGCACAGAACCCTGGGGGACCCCACTACCCACCCCTGACCATTCCGAGTACTCCCCATTTATCACCACCCTCTGAACTCGCCCTTGTAGCCAGTTTTCAATCCATGTACTCACCCTATGGTCCATGCCAACGGACCTTATTTTGTACAGAAAACGTTTATGGGGAACTGTGTCAAATGCTTTTTCAAAATCTAGATACACCATGTCTACGGGCCTTCCTTTATCTAGCTGGCAACTCACCTACTCATAGAAGGTTAGTAGATATGCTTCGGCATATATTTTTTAGGCACAGATTGCGTTAAAAAATGTTTGATTTTTACTATGTTATATTGTATTTGCTTTGCAGGTATGGTAAGTCTTACTGTTATACTGTAATGTTACTTTATTTTATTGTTAACCATCATTTGCTTAGCAGGTACACCATTCAGCTGCAGCACGGGTTTATTTATCTTGACAGCAACAGAGTTTGCTCCCACGATATGTAAAACCGTGACTCCAGTGCTGTCGGAGGTGATTTCACCACCACAGTTAAAAAAAAGAGCATATATGCCGAAGCCTGGGGGCAGGGGTGGAGGGGCATTTTGCCCCTAACATTAGGGGCGGATTGCCCCCATGCTTCGGCATATATTTTTCAGGCACATATTGCGTTAAAAATTTTTTATTTTTACTATGTTTTATTGTATTTGCTTTGCAGGTATGGTAAGTCTTACTGTTATACTGTAATGTTACTTTGTTTTATTGTTAACCATCATTTGCTTAGCAGGTACGCCATTCAGCTGCAGCACTGATTCATTCATCTTGACAGCAACAGCGTTTGCTCCCACGATACATAAATCAGCGACTCCAGCGCTGTAGGAGGTGATTTTACCACCACAGTTTAAAAAAAAATGGTGCATGTATGCCCATCATTAGAAGTGGGTGGATGAAGGGCGGTATTCTAATGGTGGGCATACCCACCGATCAATCTCTTTTTTTTGTTCAGCCCACAGGCTGCATGAAAAAAAGAACATTACAATGTATGCACAACAAGGACCAGCAACTTACTGGTATGTTGCTGGACTTTGAGTGGGAATACCAGAATGATGCCTGCAGGTTTAGGTATCATCTTGGAAGTTATTCTTTTCAGCCAGCAGTCAGCTTTCATGTAAAAGCAATCCTAGCGGGTAATTAGCCTAGGTTCCGCCAGAGACTAGAATGGCTCTAATCATTTCTATGGCCTAAGAAACAAGAAGCTTCAAGCATTTCATGACGTCGCCGGATATAAACAGCGCCATTTTATCACATCGATCTTGGTGTGGTCAGATACTTTAAGGGCAGAGCAGAGATCTAGGGTCTAATAGACCCAATTTTTTTCAAAAAAGAGTACCTGTCACTACCTATTGCTATCATAGGGGATATTTACATTCCCTGAGATAATAATAAAAATGATTACAAAAAAAATTGAAAGGAACACTTTAAAAATATAATAAAAAAGCAAAATAAATAATATTAATAAAAAAAAGCACCCCCCCCCCCCGTGCTCACACGCAAAGGACGCAAGTGTCGGTCTGGTGTCATATGTAAACAGCAATTGCACCATGCATGTGAGGGTATCACCGCGAAGGTCAGATCGAGGGCAGTAATTTTAGCAGTAGACCTCCTCTGTAAATCTAAAATGGTAACCTGTAAAGGCTTTTAAAGGCTTTTAAAAATGTATGTAGTTTGTTGCCACTGAGCGTTTGTGCACAATTTTAAAGCATGTCGTGTTTGGTTTTGACATGGAAATTTATAGATAGGCAACTCCTATCCTCATATTGATTAGTGGTTCCAAATTAATAATAACTACTGCAGTAGGGAACAGACACAAAAGATACACTCTGCATCTTTCCAAAAAACTGTTCTGCTTTATTATAACGCAATTGAAGGTTTTTATACACATGATTACATAGGTATCAAATTAATATTACAATTGTACTTTTATGGTAACAAGGGGCGTAAGATAGGCAGGCTAATTCTAATCAGGACTTGAAAAAATGCAAACGTACTGAAAACAAACAAATGATTGATAAGACATATTTACAGAGTACTGGCTGTACACTCCTGTGGCCATAATGGTCTTCTAGCTTAATTGTTGGCATGCTGATTAATCATAAACATAAAATGGAAGACATACAAAAGACAAATATGACTTCAACATGGCTAAACTACTTTTCAAATCACATTTATATATATATATATATATATATATATATATATATATATATATATATATATATATATATATATATATATATATTTATATATATATAGATAGATAGATAGATAGATAGATAGATAGATAGATAGATAGATAGATAGATAGATAGATAGATAGATAGATATATCTATATATATATATATATATATATATATATATCTATATCTATATATATATAAATATATATCTATATAGATATAGATATATCGATATAGATATATATATATATATATATATATATATATATATATATATATATATATATATATAGATATCCCTTACAATTAAAGTATTTGAATAAATAGTACCCTAGACTGTGATTCCAAGAGGGAAACAAATCAAACACAGAGGTTTCCTTAATTTAGTAATTTTTGCAGTGTCTGGTGTGGATCCAGGTGACTTTTCCTTCAAGTTTTGCACAACTGTGGAGAGTTTCTCCACAATACACTTGAAAAAGGAGCGCGCATGCCCGTTACGAGCTTCGCGCATGCTCTGAAACGCGTAGTGGTCCCCAGCTAATCTGAACGGCCCGAGTGACGTCATCTCCCATGTGATCCGCTGGAACGCGGAAGTGACTTCTCCACTACACCGCTTGTACAGCCGGCGCCTCCGAGCGGAGGTCCGCGGCCATCCGCACGGCGTCCATCTAGGTTCCCCTTGATCACTGGCCACCACGGAGAGACACCGGGACTAGTTCTTTATGGAAGCAGCACATGATCTACCTCAATGTAAGTGTTTACTATGTTTTTAACATATGAATAAATCCGTTATACCTAAGAGGCGCTTTCTTCTTTGGTTTTTTATGCATACACGGAGGATTGACTTCACTCAACAGGAAGCTGCCCTTGGTATCCTGGAGAAATAGATTTCCCTGGTTCCCTGATTTTCATTGATCCATGGATCACAGACTTCCCTCTGGAATCATTCATTGACTAATTGTCCATTTATTTGTTTGGTTTTATTTCTATGGACTTTGGCGCGATTACATTATATATTTTATCCTTAACAATCCACCTGGCTTTAGTTTTAGATCCTTCCAAACTTTTAGGATCTGGAATTGGGGAGAAAACACATAAATGAGTTTGTCAAAAACCTTAAAAGATCAGCAAGATTCTATGTAAAATCCAAATGGAGGACTTCAGCTGCTGAGACAAAATATAAGCAAGTGAGCAACACACTCCCAAATTAAATCTCGTAGGGAGAGAGTCCAACATCCCCTTAGGGGCTTGATAAAAAAAAAAAGAAAACATTCAGGCAAAAGTTTTCTAGTTTCTTACTCTACCTTTTCTGCTACATTGTAGACAGTAGGGGGTGTAAAAATAAAACCTCAAAACTTCTAGTAACGAGTCTCCTATAAAAGTTATTTCCTGTTACTCTCTTTAGATTCTGGCACTCCGTACTTACAAACTACTTCTGATAACACTTTTTTACTGTGGCCTTTGCAGTGGCATTTGCCACTGGGCATCCAGAAAACATGTTCATAAAGACAAAATGCATACTCGTAAGATCCTGACTTGGGCATCTGGATATATCTTTTTGTAATCTCTGGAAGGGATGTTCAGCTTTTGGTAACACCTTTGGTAACAGGTAAAACAAGAAGTGGAATGTTATAAAAACTAAGGCAGCCATAACTGCTTGTGACTGATGACACGGTCCATCTGTCAAGCTGGAGGGAAAAGAGTGACGGGCTGACATAAAAGATCACATTTTTCCAAAGTCCTGTTTCATAAGAAATTGCTCCCTGTGGACCACTTGTTCTTCTTGTTCTGGGGTCCTTGAAGTTTAATTATTAATCCTAGCTATACTGGGCCAGAACTAGGGTGGAATCTGTGAGTTGCACAGACCCAGCAAGTATCCGGGGGTGTAATGCAGCATCCTAAGTCGCCTGGTCTGCTTCCATGTGTGAGTTTTAATGTTAGTATGGCAAGAAGCTGGAAGGCTGAAAACAGCCAATCAAATAACTTGGCATGCTTTATTGGTTTACCTGTCGAAGTAAAAACAAACTTCTGGCTCTGTAAATGAAACCAAAAGCTCTCTATATCTCGACTATCTATATAAATATATATACTCTTTATAGCTCACAGGCTTTGCTAAAACATGGAGCTCTGCTTCTTAAGCTGGGGGAAAAGGATCCAATGACTCTGAATACAGAGTATCCTTCTGAGTGATATTGCCATCCTCAGTATAAAGCCGGGATCAAATCTACAAAAAATGAAATATCTGGGTCTTCAGGGAGTGTGTCCTGCACTGGTGTCAGACTTTACTTACCAGACCGGTGAGTCCGCTTGGGCAGAGGGTAGTCTCCCGTACGTATCCCACTCACGGCCCCTGGTAGAATGGACAGGAGGCACGGGAGAAAGGAATGGTAAGAGAGCCCGATAAGGAATCCAGGTGCTGGGTGGAAGAGGAACTTCAAGCAGCAGATGGTGGACTGGAACACAGGCAAATAGGTGCTGAGCAGGAGCAAGCAGGCAGGTCAGGATACAGGCAGAGTTCGGCAACAGACATGCAGCACGGTACAAGGGAGCAGGCAGAAGAAGGGTCAAACAGGCCAAGGTCAGATATGGGCAGCAATCAGAGGAGAGTCAGAGGCAAGCCGGGTCGTCAGGAGATCTGGAACACTGGAACAGGTAGTGGGGAACTAAGCAACCGGAAGCTGTTGATCAGGCAGCACCGAGCAGAGTGCATGGCAAACCTAAATAGGCCGGCTGGCACCCAAACGGAGTGCGCACGTGCACGCCAATGATCACAGGCGCGCGCGCCCGCGCCCGCACGCCAGTACACAGACCAGCGCCTGCAGGGACATGCACAGCAGCATGCACAAAGACGGCCAGCACCACGACCAGCAAGGTGAGCTCTCTGACAGTGCCCCCTCCTCAAGGGCAGCCTCCGGATGCCCAGTTGGGCCAGCTTGGAGGCGTGAACGTTCTTGAAAGATCGTAAAAGTCCTGGGGCATGCAGATTGCTCTCTGGCTCCCAGGAATTGTCTTCCGGCCCATACCTCTTCCACTTAATGAGATATTGAATTCTGTTGTTCCTTTTTCTACAGTCCAAGATTGCTTCAACCTCAAATTCTTCTTCATTATTAATTATGACAGGTTTAGGTGGGCCGGTCCTTCGGCCAGTAAAGGGGTTCGGAATAGCAGGCTTCAATAGAGACACATGAAATACCGGATGTATCTTTAGAGAATCAGGCAGATCAAGCTCATATGCAACATCATTTATCTTCCTCTTAACAGAGAAGGGACCCATAAATTTGGGGCCCAATTTCCTTGAGGGACAGGCCATTCTGAGGTTACTAGTGGACAACCACACTTGGTCGCCGTTTTCCAGGTTTAGTTCTCCACGCCTCTTCCTATCATACATCCTTTTGCTGTACTCCTGAGACTTGGCCATAGTTTCCTGCAAAAGTTTGTTGTCTACCACTATCTACCACTAGGCCGACATGTAGTGTCAGTACACAATTATAGAATGCCAAAAGTATCCTTCACTGCTCTCGATCGGGTACATATACCGAATCGAGGCGGTGATTGGAACAAAATCCTGTTGCAACACGAACAGAGGTGGATATTTAAACTAAATGCCACTTTGTTCCCGGGGTTAAATGAGGCTATCTCATTTGCCCCGTTTCTAAAAGGCTTTGTTTCGGGCAAGACGCATTAAAGTCCCCCTGGCCCCCCTTGAGTAACACAGAGCAATCTTGTTTTGGGTCTTCCCCCTGTTCCCTCCCCGAAGATTCTCCTTTCTTCTTCCCTTCCCCCTTCCCTTGTTGTTCCAGAGATATTTATGATTACTTATGTATCGATTTTTCCTCTTTTTTGTTATACATTTGTATACTTTTATATTTTACTCCACTTTCTTTTTTTGCTCTAAACATGTATCCTGCTTTTCATATACCAAGGCATGTGAATTTTCTCTACATATATGGATGCCTCATGTGCAGTTTTTCTGTTAACCAATGTATATATCAGTATAGGATGATATGTCCATGTATGCGATGGACTATTAGTCCTTGTGTACTTTTTTTTTTTTTTTTATTGACAAAGTGAATTTACATAATAATAGAGCCTTCTATCTCCCCTATGCTCTATTTGCCCCTCCCCATGAGAGCTGTCATCATTTTTCTGCTGTGACCCTCGAGCCAGGGTTCTTTTCCCTTAGATGCGCCTTCCCTGCAAGGTGGGGGGGGAGGGCCGCCTGTATAGCTGGCTCCTTCTCCCCCCCTTCCCCATTGGATACCCAGGCTGGTCCTGGCTACCATGTTGGGGATCTTCTTCCCCTTGCCGGCGGCGTTCGGGGACATCCCCGGACGCTTCCGCCCACTGCGCATGCGCTGGGGCCCCGCGCGTGCCACGTGATACGGACGCGTCACGCGATTGTGACGGCGCTGACGTCAATTGGCGGAGTCCCGACTCGCCCCGAACGCCGGGGGGGCCACACGAGGCTGTCGTTTGGCTGCCATGTCCCCCAGCACGGTTCCCATGGATCGGTCTCATCAGGAGGGGGAGGCGTTCGCACCTGCTATCAATCAACCCCCGTTGGATACACGCCCAAAACATATACCCTCCCACACATATACCCTCCCACACATACCACACTGATAATCTTTCCGTCTGGTTGGTGGATTTTCCTGCAGCTTCACTTTGTAAGTACACTTTATGACAATGTGTTCCCGCACTGTTGCTGTCCTATATAGAATGATTGGTTTACTACAATGACCATACATATACTTCAAACGCTTTAGTGTATACAATACTTTTCTACTTTATATATTTTCAGACTTGCTAAACTCAACTTGGACGGGCGCCTACTGAGCCCGGTTCAATGCTGTGGCCAATCCCGGGTTAGGTCACAATTGAGTGTAAGCACATAGGGCAACACAGTGCGGCTCTACATTCATCTTCACCTTGTTTATTAGGTAATATATCCAAGTTCACTTGGTCTTTCCCATATGTGAGCACTCTCTCACCATTTTTCTCCATTTCCACTCACTTTCATCACTTGTTTTGGTTTTGCATGACACTCCCTGTGTGTTCACATTTCATACACTTTTGCTGCTCACACTATGGGACTCACTGCTTTCTGTAATTTCACACCTTCTGTCACCATTCCAATATTTTACCTTAGAGAGTCACTCTCCACCAGCAGTATAAACTAGCCTCTGCACACTTTTGGGTATACGCTTGAGTTTTCTTTTAAACTTAGTTTTATTAATTATTTTTATACACTATGCATGCACCTATATATATCTTTCACATTAAAATATAGTTTCTTTATATATATATGGATATATATATATATATATATATATGTGTGTGTGTTTATATACACATATATATATACACCTAACACAATAAGGCTACAGCCTGTGGATTGGGTGTACACATAGATTTATGGTATCTTTTAACTAAGCAAATACTTCCTAGACTCAATGTTGGAGTGCATATAATGCATGTGATTCCAAATTGTGTTTTCCTTCCTGGATTGTTGCTGCAGGTGTCCTCTCCCGCCTGACCGGCCGTGGGGTCCGGGCCTACAGATGGGGGGCGCTCTATAGTGTGACTTCTCGTAAGCCACATCTTTGGGATCTTGCCCTGGGATTGGAGGCTGCAGCAGTGATGTCATAGGACCTCTGGGGGAAAGTGAACAGGCAATTTTTTGATTTTAAGGGGACCTCCTTATAGAAAGCTTCTCGTCTTAGGACACTCATCATTGGGTAATTATGTCATGTCAATATATGGTATACCTGTTTTGAAATTCACGTAATCAAATTTTGATATATGTACCTTTGTTGTATATTTCTAGCAGACTGACCTTTGAAGAAGACCTGGAATATATAGGTCGAAACGCGCCAGTTCCACTTTTCTGATACTGTCATACATATACAATGTTGCTATGAAAACATGTCTGCATTATATGTGTTGAGTGTCATGAGATTTGCAAACACTCTGTATTGGAGCTCATTTTTTAACCTGTGTGTTGAAGCTATTTTTGTACAATAAAAATTTAATCTTTTTTACAGACATTGGCATAATATTTTCCTTTTGCTGCCTAAAAACCCCATTTGGGGAAACCTTTTCCTTTTTTGTCCAGTCTCCCGTACGTATCCCACTCACGGCCCCTGGTAGAATGGACAGGAGGCACGGGAGTAAGGAATGGTAAGAGAGCCTGATAAGGAATCCAGGTGCTGGGTGGAAGAGGAACTTCAAGCAGCAGATGGTGGACTGGAACACAGGCAAATAGGTGCTGAGCAGGAGCAAGCAGGCAGGTCAGGATACAGGCAGAGTTCGGCAACAGACAGGCAGCATGGTACAAAGGAGCAGGCAGAAGAAGGGTCAAACAAGCCAAGGTCAGATATGGGCAGCAATCAGAGGAGAGTGAGAGGCAAGCCGGGTCGTCAGGAGATCTGGAACACAGGAACACTGTAACAGGTAGTGGGGAACTAAGGAACTGAAAGCTGTTGATCAGGCAGCACCGAGCAGAGTGCATGGCAAACCTAAATAGGCCGGCTGGCGCCCAAACGGCACGCATGTGCACGCCAACGATCACAGGTGCACGCGCACACCCGCCCGTGCGCCCGCACGCCAGTACACAGACCAGCACCTGCAGGGACATGCACAGCAGCACGCACAGGGACGCGCGCATCAGCGCGCACCAGGGCGGCCAGCACCGCGACCAGCAAGGTGAGCTCTCTGACAACTGGGCTCACAGCAGCTGATTCCTACAACATCAATTTATCATATGTGGTTTTCCTTTGTCTCCAGCCTCCTCCAATAGAGGCAATAAGGTGGCTGGGATTCAAATGTACGCATTTTTCATTGTTAGATTTGTACATAAACAAATAAAAGAAATTCATATTTTGAACCTTTCATTAGACAAACATATAGTTAGCTATATATTTGCTACGCAGAATGTGGGACCATAAAAAATTTAATATTTGACCAAAATAATGTCTGTAACTTTGTCTAATAGCACCTTTGCAAAAAGCTACAGCTCTGATATATCGGGTGAACCCTTTATTACTGGGTCCAGCTTGCATAAATATATTACAATGGCTTGTTTTCTATCATGCTGTTTGTGTAAGAACTCCAGTTTCATGTTTCAAAAAGACAACTTTTTCTAGGCAATATTATACATTTTCTCATTGCTTGCTCTGTTGCTAGTTTTAGCTAGATAACACAAGTCCTTAGTTTCCATCTGACATTATTTTTTTGATGTCATAACATAATAAATGATAACAATACCCTGCGGTCATGCAGAGATGCCCAATAAATCCAAAGTATTCTTCTGCTTATACCACTGCACCAATTCCGCGTAAACACGATCGTAAATGCCGCCAGCAAAACTATGATGAGAGCTTTTTGTTGGAAAATGCGACCGTGTGTATGCTCCATCTGTCTTTAGCGTGCGGAATTCCAGCCAGCAAAAGATTGAGAGCATGTTCTCTATTTTTCGGTCGGGAAAAGTTCCTATCCAAAAATGAGATCGTCTGTATGCAATTCGGATGCACAAAAAATCACGCATGCTCGGAAACAATTCGACGCATGCTCGGAAGCATTGAACTTCATTTTCTCGGCTCGTCTTAGTGTTGTACGTCACCGCGTTCTTGACGGTCGAAAGTTCAGAGAACTTTTGTTTGACCGTGTATATGCAAGGCAAGCTTGAGCGGAATTCCATAGGAAAAAAAGTTTTTTCTGATGGAATTTCTGATCGTGTGTACGCGGCATTACAAGAAAAAGGGGCACATCATTTCACAATCCACACATTTTGCTTTGGATTTCAAAAATAAAAATAAATAAAAACAAAAGGACCCACAATCTATATATGACAGAACAGAAAGCTCTCAGCCACATCAAAAACTATACAACAACTGACTGGAGGTGGCATCTATTCTAACAGGGTGTGTGGACTTGATGTGATGGGTCTGTTATATTTAAATTTTATTTATTATTGCTCTCACATCATGGACCGCACATCAAGTTATAAT
Organism: Lithobates septentrionalis; assembly: GCA_037952835.1. Taxonomy (NCBI): domain Eukaryota; kingdom Metazoa; phylum Chordata; class Amphibia; order Anura; family Ranidae; genus Lithobates; species Lithobates septentrionalis. The sequence continues at coordinate 1,641,415 of JBBDGP010000671.1, read as the reverse complement.
CAGCCATTTAGATTTCGTTTTTGTAGAAAAACTTATTTTGTATCCCATCCATCTTGGCTTTGTTAATTATTATGGCAGCTGTATTCTAATTAACAACCTCACCTTAATCTTTTTTTTCTCTCAATAACGGTTTATTGTATAAATGTAAAATTACAAAATTGTTATCTTAATCTAAACTAATCCCAAATTTCTCCAATAACCTTGATTTCATTTCCAACCAAAGGTTGTCTAAACCAATTACAATATATCTATATTATTAATAAAATTGTTAAACTCATATTAGAAATTAATACTCAAGTAATAATCTCAAAATCACACCCTAATGCTAATATATATCCTTAAAGGAGGGCATTTTACTTAGAGTCCATTTTTTAAATGCACCTTTTCCACTATCAAAGAATATTCAATTTGTGTAATACACGGTTAAATGTAACCTTCTTTTACCATGTTTGGAAAACATATTCAAAATAATTGTGATCACATTGTTTATCATTAGATTAATTAACCCGGCACATTTTGTTATAACTGTTTTGTCTAAAAAACAGAAATTGGCATGGTGTCCTTCCAGCTTATCACTGATCTCTCATCCCAGCTACATTCTTTCATGAGAGCACAAAGGAGGGTCACATCTGCATACATGGCACACACAAGAGATAGAACTGAAGGTTCCAACATTCACACACATACCCGAATATCTCTCTAAAATCGCTTACATTTTTCCCATTTGTACACAACACATGCATATCATTCTCTCACTTTCTTTTAACTCTTTAACCACTTGAGCCCCGGACCATTATGCTGCCTAAGGACCAGAGGTCTTTTTTCCAATTTGGCACTGCGTCGCTTTAACTGCTAATTGCGCGGTCATGCAATGCTGTACCCAAACGAAATTTGCGTCCTTTTCTTCCCACAAATAGAGCTTTCTTTTGACGGTATTTGATCACCTCTGCGGTTTTTATTTTTTGCGCTATAAACGGAAAAAGACCGAAAATTTTGAAAAAAAATGATATTTTCTACTTTTTGTTATAAAAAAAATCCAATAAACTCAATTTTAGTCATACATTTAGGCCAAAATGTATTCAGCCACATGTCTTTGGTAAAAAAAAATGTCAATAAGCGTATATTTATTGGTTTGCGCAAAAGTTATAGCGTCTACAAACTAGGGTACATTTTCTGGAATTTACACAGCTTTTAGTTTATGACTGCCTATGTCATTTCTTGAGGTGCTAAAATGGCAGGGCAGTACAAACCCCCCCCCCCCCCCCAATGACCCCATTTTGGAAAGTAGACACCCCAAGGAAATTGCTGAGAGGCATGTTGAACCCATTGATTATTTTTTTTTTGTCCCAAGTGATTGAATAATGACAAAAAAAAATAAAAAATTTACAAAAAGTTGTCACTAAATTATATATTGCTCACACAGGCCATGGGCCTTTGTGGAATTTCACCCCAAAATACATGCAGCTGCTTCTCCTGAGTACGGGGATACCACATGTGTGGGACTTTTTGGGAGCCTAGCCGCGTACGGGGCCCCAAAAACCAATCACCGCCTTCAGGATTTCTAAGGATGTAAATTTTTGATTTCACTCTTCACTGCCTATCACAGTTTCGGAGGCCATGGAATGCCCAGGTGGCACAAACCCCCCCCCCCAAAATGACCCCATTGGGGGGGTTTTGTGCCACCTGGGCATTCCATGGCCTCCGAAACTGTGATAGGCAGTGAAGAGTGAAATCAAAAATTCACGCCCTTAGAAAGCCTGAAGGCGGTGCTTGGTTTTCGGGGTCCCGTACGCGGCTAGGCTCCCAAAAAGTCTCACACATGTGGTATCCCCGTACTCAGGAGAAGCAGCAGAATGTATTTTGGGGTGTAATTTCACATATTCCCATGGCATGTTTGAGCAATATATCATTTAGTGACAACTTTGTGCAAAAAAAAAAATAAAATTTGTCTCTTTCTGGGTGGGTTTTGAACTGTCCTGGCATTTTATGCACAACATTTAGAAACTTATGTCACACATCACCCACTCTTCTAACCACTTGAAGACAAAGCCCTTTCTGACACTTTTTGTTTACATGAAAAAGTTATTTTTTTTGCAAGAAAATTAATTTGAACCCCCAAACATTATATATTTTTTTAAAGCAAATGCCCTACAGATTAAAATGGTGGGTGTTTCATTTTTTTTCTCACACAGTATTTGCGCAGTGATTTTTCAAACGCATTTGTTGGGGAAAAAACACACTTTTTTAAATTTTAATGCACTAAAACACACTATATTGCCCAAATGTTTGATAATATAAAAAAGATGATCTTAGGCCGAGTACATGGATACCAAACATGACATGCTTTACAATTGCGCACAAACGTGCAGTGGCAACAAAATAAATACATTTTTAAAAGCCTTTAAAAGCCTTTACAGGTTACCACTTTAGATTTACAGAGGAGGTCTACTGCTAAAATTACTGCCCTCGATCTGACCTTCGTGGTGATACCTCACATGCATGGTGCAATTGCTGTTTACGTTTGACAACAGACCGCCGCTTGCGTTCGCCTTAGTGCGAGAGCAGGGGGCGACAGGGGTGCTTTTTTTTTTTTGCTTTTTTTTTTTTTTTGCTTTTTTATCTTATTTTTAAACTGTTCCTTTCATTTTTTTTTTCTATTAGACCCTAGATCTCTCCTCTGCCCTCAAAGCATCAGACCACACCAAGATCGGTGTGATAAAATGCTTTCCCAATTTCCCAATGGCGCTGTTTACATCCGGCGAAATCTAAGTCATGAAATGCTTGTAGCTTCCGGTTTCTTAGGCCATAGAGATGTTTGGAGCCACTCTGGTCTCTGATCAGCTCTATGGTCAGCTGGCTGAATCACCGGCTGCATTCTCAGCCAGAGAAAAACACGGAAGACGGTGGGGGGGCATTCCCTCCCACGGCTTGTAAAAGCAGTCTAGAGGCTAATTAGCCGCTAGGATTGCTTTTACATGAAAGCCAACCGCTGGCTGAAAAGAATGATACCAAGATGATACCTAAACCTGCAGGCATCATTCTGGTATAACCACTCAAAGTCGTGAATGGCGTACCTGAAGACAAAAAAATGGTTAACAATAAAACACAGCAAACAGTAAAGTATAAAAAAATTGCATACCTGAAAAGCAAACATGATAAAACATAATAATAATAAAACATTGCAGAATAGAATACAGTAAAAAAGAGCAGAACAATAGAGAGAGAGAATAGAGAGAGAGAGAACAATAAAACGGCAACTATTTTTTTTTATTTTATATATTTATTTTTTTTACACTTTTTTTGTAACTAACTTTTATAACTGTAACCGGTTCCAGGTTCGGGTCTCTCAAAATGCGATGGCATCTTGGGAGACACTGTGAAAGTGTGTCCTAGTAGTCTGTGCAATGCTGTACCCTACGCTAATACTCAACTAGTGAATGGTAGTGTTCAAAACATTCACCAATGCAAAGACCAGGATTGTCAGGACAGGAGGGACAATAATAGCGGGTGTCACGCCTATATCCGCGCTTACTGCAGACACGACATCTTTTTTGGGGGGGTTCGTTGGGTAGGGGTACCCGGGAGGACATAAAGAAAATGCCTCTCATGCAGCTGACTGCATTTGGTTGGGGATGTGAATGGGGGAAGTACGGGCGCTGCAGAAGTGGTGGGTTCCCAATTAGGATTGGCGAATGCAGTAGGAAGGGCACTATGGGCACGACGGGCCTGTGTTTGTCTTTTTGGTGGCAGCGGGACACTACTTGTGCTTGCCACCTCACCAGCTTGAACTGCACTTATGGGACTCGCCACGTCACCAAGTGTTACTGCAGTGCTGGTTTGACTATGACCGGGGTGTACTAGGCCGCTGGTGCTTGCCAGTTCACCAAAACGCTACCAAAAAAAAACTGTTAGCGATCGCAGGGATCAGGCCTGACTCTGCGAACGCTGCAGTTATGCGTTTAGTGTTTTGTAAGTGTCAGTGATCGATCGATACTGCACTTGGGTGGGCTGGGCTGGGCCGGGCGGAGGGGCAAAACGCAGGTGCTAGCAGGTATCTGGGCTGATCCCACTAACACTGCATTTTTGGGAACCCTAAACTGCTGTGGACGCTAGTATAGATCTGATCGGATCAGATATTGATCCGTTCAGATACTATACCACTAAGGGAGGCGTATGCTGCGTGCGTGGGTGTTAGCGGTACTGGCGCTAACCTGACGCTGCCTGGATCTGGTGCTTGCCAGTTCACCAAAATGCTACCAAAAAAACTGTTAGTGATCGCAGGGATCAGGCCTGACTCTGCGAATGCTGCAGTTATGCGTTTAGTGTTTTGTAAGTGTCAGTGATCGATCGATACTGCACTTGGGTGGGCTGGGCTGGGCCGGGCGGAGGGGCAAAACGCAGGTGCTAGCAGGTATCTGGGCTGATCCCGCTAACACTGCGTTTTTGGGAACCCTAAACTGCTGGGGACGCTAGTATAGATCTGATCAGATCAGATATTGATCCGTTCAGATACTATACCACTAAGGGAGGCGTATGCTGCCTGCGTGGGTGTTAGCGGTACTGGCGCTAATCTGACGCTGCCTGGGGCGACGCATATCACCGCTGGGCGATCAGGGGGCTAAACCTTTATTCGGTAATAAACGACGGGTGCCCTGACACTATAAAAAATAAACAAATTAACCAGCGTCACCCGTAACAGTTATACGGTGATCAGCGGTGAAAGGGTTAACTAGGGGCAATCAAGGGGTTAAAACATTTATTAGGTAGTATATGGGGGTCCCTGTCGCTATAAAACGCTGACGGCGAACCTAAATATTTATTTCCCTAACTAGCGTCACCAGTGACACTAATACAGCGATCAGAAAAATGATCGCTTAGTGACACTGGTGACGGGGGGTGATCAAGGGGTTAAAACTTTATTAGGGAGGGTTAGGGGGGTACCCTAGACCTAAAGGGGGCTAACAGTAACTGTCCCACCACCGTAACTGTCACAAACTGATACCATGCAGTAATCAGAAAAAAGAAAAACTGCTTGGTGTCAGTTTGTGACGGGGGGGGGGGGGGGTGATTGGGGGGTGATTCGGGGGGGGGGGATCGGGGGTGTTTTGTGTGCCTGGCATGTTCTACTGTGTGTGTGTTTTCACTCACATTACAGTCTTCTCTCCTCGGCGCCGGAACGGAAAATACCGAGCCGAGGAGAGATGACATCATTTCCTTTGCTGCTGTTTTGCATACAGCAGCAAAGGAATGTTCTCATTGGCCGGCAGTGATCGCGAGGGGGGGGCCACGAACGGATGGCCTCCCCCTCACCTCCGATCGCCGGGGGACAAAAGAGGACCACATCGGGCACCGGGGGGGGTCCAATCGGACCCCTCACCCGCGGGAGGCAGATCACATAGATCTACGTGATTTTGCCTGCCCGTGCCATTCTGCCGACGTATATCGGCGTGAGGCGGTCCTTAAGTGGTTAATATTCTCCTGCTTAAATTCTGCTTTCCTTATTTTGTTCTGATATCCTTTGCATCCCATGTATTGTAATCCCATACTTCACATACTCTAGCTTTTATGATCAGACGGGCAGCCATAGTAATCATCCCATCTTCCCTCTCTGACAACATATAAAGTATTCTGTTTTAACTCTCATTTCTCTGTTTTGACTTTACTAGTTGTAGTGCCTGACCCCAAATTCATCCAACAACTTAACATGAAAATGTGCCTTTCTGTCTAGTGTTAATTGTCAACCTTGATCCATCCTGCTCACATAGATAGCTGTTTCTCTAGCTGTTTACTCTACATTATTCTTAGTCCCTGTGGACTTTGGTGGTAACCCACTTACCCATTGTGGATCCCTGTCCACTTTAACCATCAATCTAGGGGCTCAGTATAGGCGGAACCACACATTCGGTTCATATATTTTATAGTGCTCCTCTTGCGCTGGGCATTTTTTGAGGGCCTCTTACCCTTCATTCCCTTACTTAATTTAATGCCCATAATGACTAGCCAGTCTTTTTCTCGTCTTTACTTGTGCCTATACCCTTTTGCCTCTGAACTACTTTATCTAGCAGATGTACTACATATACCTGTGAACAGCACTATTCTTCCCTTTCTTATCTATAACACTCCGATGGACAGTAGATAGTGACAACATAACATATGACCATCAATCAATACAGTTTGATTAAGGGTCTCCATCTGACATGGAAATTTATAGATAGGCAACTCCTATCCTCATATTGATTAGTGGTTCCAAATTAATAACTACTGCAGTAGGGAACAGACACAAAAGATACACCCCACATCTTTCCAAATAACTGTTCTGCTTTATTATGACACAATTGAAGGTTTTTATACACATGCTTGGGTAGGTATTACATTAATATTCTTTCCAAAATGGGGTCATTTGTGGGGGTTTTGTGCTATCTTGACATTTCAGGGCCTCCAAAACTGTAATAGGTAGTGAGGAAATAAAATCACCATTTTACGCCCTTAGAAAGCCTGAAGGCGGTGATTGTTTTTCAGGGTCCTGTACATGGCTAGGCTCCCAAAAAGTCTCACACATGTGGTATCCCTATACTCAAGAGAAGCAGCAGTATGTAATTTGGGGTGTCATTTCACATATGCACATGACAAGTTTGAGAAATAGATCATTTAGTGACAACTTTATGCAAAAATATGGCAGGCTGCAGGAAAAGGGAGTCATGTGACATAACGTCAGAGGGGGTCAGGGTCACCCGTTTACGTCACCAGGTGGCCCAGCCCTCAGTTGTATAACAGCTGTCATTGGGAAAAGCCTGCAGTCAGCAGGAGCATCCCATCAAGGCAGAGTTTTTTCCTTTATCTTTTTTTTCGGGTCGTTGGATGCTGTGATTGAAGATGGAGTTACATCACAGGACACATTATTTATTTATTTATTTTTTTTAATAAAGGACTTGTCCCAAACTGTCTCCTGTAATTTTTAACATTTTGACACTTTTTTGGGTGAATATGTAGGGGTACAATGTACCCGATACCCATTCACATATGGGGGGGCTGGGATCTGGGGATCCCCTTGTTGCCAGGTTGCATGCTCGGATAAGAGTCTGGTATGGATTTTGAAGGGGACCCCTACGCTATTTTTTTTTACATTTTGGCTCGGGGTTCCCCTTAATATCCATACCAGACCTGAAGGGCCAGGTATGGATTTTGGGTGGGACCCCTACGCCATTTTTTAAAAAATTTTGGAGCAGGGTTCTTCTTAATATCCATACCAGACCCAAAGGGCCTGGTAATGGACTGGGGGGTGGGGGGGTGGACCCATGCCGTTTTTTTAAATTATTTTTATCTATATTGCCGGGATTCAGGAATATATTACAGCTGCGAGCAGTTAAATGACATTTTTTGAATAGGAAAATATCCTGCGAGCCACAATGTACCTTATGCTTAGATAATAACACTACTCAGCTGCATGCGTTGAACACGTCTCATATATTGTGCAAAATAGAAAAAGAAAACATGCTGCGCTAAAGTGTGCTATAATATACTAAATAATGAATCAAAATAGGTGTGTGTCCATGGACATAAATATAACTATATAATGGATACCCCCACTGGCTGAAACATAAAAATAAATATTATTTTTGTGATGATAATATTAAAACAAATAACTAAATATTAGAACACAAATCAAACATATAATGTATATAAGCACACAAAGGTACAGTATACACGACCAATTCAACCATACACTAAGGTGCAAAATGCATAATCGATTCAAACAAGCATGCTACAGTGAAATAAAATATTATAGATGAATGATTCCAAAAGTGCTTAGTGCCACACAATACACGTGGAAAAAAAAAAGTCCTCAATAAAAAATAAAATGATTAGTGAAATCTGGTAAATCAATATCAAAAAAAGTGCTTTAGTGTACAAGGATGTTATTTTCCAGCATGCTCATAATTTTCTTTGTGCCGCAAACCATGCTTTGGTGCAATCCAGCGCCCCCCAGGAAATATGCTCACCTCAAGGCGTGTGACTCAGCTGCTACACTAAGTCAAATCACGCCTTTGAACCACCCCAGGGTTCAATACAGGTCACCGGATCCCAGGTTCCAATGCAAAATGCAGAGATATATAAGGAAAAAGCTCTCGATGGCGTGATATAATTTTAAAATTGAATAAATCAGTATAAAAAACACTCCCCAAATGGGGTACTCACAATCTTAAGGTGCGTCAGTGCACCGCTCTATTCAAAGCGTACAATCAATGAATCAGTAAAGGAGTATGGTATGTGTCTCATCTATGGCAGATCCACAACCTCTCGCACCATCCTGGCCCCTCCCATACGCGTGTTCGACACAGGGATCACGTGTCTTCATCAGGGGGATTGTTTTCAATGGGCAGGGGTGCTTAAGGAGCGGACGTTTTTGACCGTCCTGCAAGCGCACCGCACAGAGAGACAGGTGAGGCTCTTTACAGGTGCTATGCAGTCGCTAATTTTAGCGCTGTAGCGTCTATAAAGCGCCCCAGTGTGAAAGTAGCCTTACGATCGGAAGCAGCTGATTGCCGGTTGCAGGGTGCTGACATCTGATCTGACATCCAGCATCCATGCGGAATCCTCTGGCGTCATGGTCCTCCACATCCACAATAGGCGGGACCGCCTCCCACGTCACCTCGCCACTGAGGCGCAGCACGGCCTCCCGTGGAGAGCCGAGGAGACCAGAAGCCGAAACCGGTCCGTCTGTGCAGAGGCACAGAGAGAACCTGGGTGCGTCGGGTGGTGCAGAGAAAATCACACATCACGTGCCACACCAAACGATCACAGGCCACAAAGCGCATGTCCTGACAGTGGAAACCTAGCAAAACAAAACAAAAGGAGATGACATAGTATAGTATTTGTAGTGCCAATACAATAAAAAGTGCATAAATTATCTCCATAGTGAATATCAAACAAGGGACAATGAACAATAAATTAAAAAAAAAAAAAAAGTATATATATATATATATATATATATATATATATATATATATATATATATATATATATATATATATATATATATATATATATATATATATATATATATATATATATATGTATATATATATATATATAGTATATAATATATATATATATATATATATATATATATTAGAAATAAAAATAAATAAAAAGCAATAAACTAATTAAAAGGTGTAAACTAAATAAAAGGTGTATATAAGTGTATACCACACTAAATATTAAATAACCTTATTGCAAAAAACTGATAAATATTATGTGCATAAACAAACAATATAAGTTACACATATAATATCAATCCAATGAAACCACATTTGCTTTAGATATACATCATAGGTGCAAACGGATACCAAAACCAAAAAGTGCCATGTGCCAAACAAACTGCAAAGTGCTTAGTGCCACACAATTCATATACATAATAGTCCTTATTGAACTACATAAATATATAATGAGCATATAAATAAAAGTCCTGCACATACATAATAAAAGTGCTTATGTGAGATCTTCAATGGTGGTATATTCAAACGTGCTTATATATCTCCACGTGCCACAGGTCATGCAATTGTGCAATATAGGTGACCCCCCAAGGTAATGCGCTCACCTCAGAGTATGTGACTAAGTTTCTAAACAAAGTCAGAGAACGCTTTTGAGCCAACCCGGGCTCTGTGCGGATCACAGGATCACAGGCTCCAGCACGGGAACAGTCAATGGATAAGAAGAAAGAACCATATAGTGTAATAACGTTTTAAATTTTTTATTCCAAAGTCAGATAAAACACTCACCCGAATGGGGTACTCACATTCTCAGGGTGCGCCAGTCCACCACTCTAAAACAAGCATGTGGTTAGGTAAAGCAGTGAGGATATGGCGTCCGTCCCAACACCGACAGCTGCCGCTGCCTAACACTCCGTCCTGGCCGCTCCCTCGAGGGATAGAGATATATAAGCACGTTTGAATATACCACCATTGAAGATCTCACAAAAGCACTTTTATTATCTATGTGCAGGACTTTTATTTACAGTAGGTGACCGCGATATTGTGTCAATCTCGCCGCATTTCTCGGCGAGATCTGGCACCTACGAGCCCCGTCGCGGGAGCCAGCACCGAGATGGCTCACTCATCGGGAAAGGAAAACTTTGTTTTCCTTTCCCGATGAGTGACACGCAGTGTTGACAGCTGTCCGGTATGAATCCTGAGGGGGGAACGCCGCGCCAAATTTTAAATGAAAAAAAACGGCGTGGGTTCCCCCCCCAGGGGCATACCAGGCCCTTAGTTCTGGCATGGATTGTAAGGGGAACCCCCTATGCCGAAAAATCGGCGTGGGGTCCCCCCAAAATCCATACCAGACCCTTATCCGAGCACGCAGCCCGGCCGGCCAGGAAGGGGGGGTGGGGACGAGCGAGCGGACCCCCCTCCTGAGCCGTACCAGGCCGCATGCCCTCAACATGGGGGGTGGGTGCCTTGGGGGAGGGGGGCGCCCTACGGGCATGCGCAGGGACTCTAGCGTCATAAGGGGGCGTGACCCCAGAGTCCCTGCGCATGCTGGGACCATGACGTCACAAGGGGGCGGGGTCACCGCCTATATAAATGGCTCTGCAGCTCGCACAAAGCATTCCAGCCGGAGAGAGCGTCGTGTCAACATCAGAAGAAGAGAAGAAGCGACGAGACAGCGGCGACAAGACAGCGGCAGCAGACTGGGCCCCTCGCTGGCAAAAGAGCTGGCAGAAGATAGCGGGGGGGCCCGGGAGAAGAGGCAGAACACTGGGAGAAGAGGCCGAACACCGGGAGAAGTCAGAAGGAGACCCCCCGAAGTCGGAAGAAGACCCCGGAGCTGCCTAATAAATTACTCTTAAAACCTGTGTACTGTGTTTTTTTTTTATTGACACTTTTCCCTAGGTGAATGGGTAGGGGTACCATGTACTCCATACTCATCCACACAGGGTGGGGGGACGGGATCTGGGGGCCCCCTTATTAAAGGGGGCTCCCGGATTCCGATAGGCCCCCCCGCCCACAGACCCCGACAACCAACGGCCAGGGTTGTCAGGAAGAGGCCCTTGTCCTCATCAACATGGGGACAAGGTGCTTTGGGGTGGGGGGGCCCCGTAGGGTGCCCCCCTCCCCCAAGGCACCCACCCCCTATGTTGAGGGCATGCGGCCTGGTACGGCTCAGGAGGGGGGGCGCTCGCTCGTCCCCACCCCCCTTCCTGTCCGGCCGGGCTGCGTGCTCGGATAAGGGTCTGGTATGGATTTTGGGGGGACCCCCACGCCGATTTTTCGGCATAGGGGGTTCCCCTTACAATCCGTGCCAGACCTAAGGGCCTGGTATGCCCCGGGGGGGAACCCACGCCGGTTTTTTCATTTAAAATTTGGCGCGGCGTTCCCCGTCAGGATTCATACCAGACAGCTGTCAGCACTGCCTGTCACTCATCGCAAAAGGAAAACAAAGTTTTCCTTTCCCGATGAGTGAGCCAGCGCGACATGCACAGTCTCGCGGTCAGGTACTGTATATGCTCATTATATATTTATGTAGTTCAATAAGGACTATTATGTATATGAATTGTGTGGCACTAAGCACTTTGCAGTTTGTTTGGCACTTTTTGGTATCCGTTTGCACCTATGATGTATATCTAAAGCAAATATGGTTTCATTGAATTGATATTATATGTGTAACTTATATTGTTTGTTTATGCACATAATATTTATCTGTTTTTTGCGATAAGGTTATTTAATATTTATTGTGGTATACACTTCTATACACCTTTTTTTATATATGCATAACATTTTTTTGTGTCACAATAGGGGCACATTTAGCACACTTTAGCGCATCATTACCGGTATCTTTTATTTATTTGCTATCTACACGCAATACAAGACGTGTTTCGTGCATGCGGCTAAGTAGTGCTTATACTTAGCACTAGGTTCAGTGTGGCTCGTAGGATTTTTCTCTTATTTGGCTTGAAATTATACAAGCTATATGTGTCATCAAAGATGACAGACAGGGTAAACCAAGATGTTTGTTGGACAAATTATAAGTCAAATTCGCAAACCCCAAATTAAAAGCCCTGCAAATAGGGCTTGAAGTTGAAGGCCTCATTGAGGCCTGGTGGTGAGGTTGCTTTCAAATGGAATATCAATCTCAACTCCCTTTGTAACAGAAGTTTTTTTAAATCCCCCCTCTGGGGTTTGCATGAATATGATCCAATGCCAAAAATGTAACCCTTGGGTTAGCATCCCTGTGAACCAGGGAGCTATGTCTACCAAGGGGTAAATCTGAATCTTTCTTATTTATGCTGACCACATGTTGGTAAATTCTTCTCCAGAATTCCAATTTAGTCTTACTGACATAGTAGCACCCACATTCACAGGAAAGGAGGTGCATTATACGGGAGGTCTTACAATTGACATAGGGGGTCATTTACTATAGCGCCAAAAAATTATCCTGCAGTACCAAAAAATAACCAGAAAGACTTCAACTCTCAGAAAGTCAGCGCTAATGCAAATGGAAAGCAGCACTATTGTCAGATCACATATGCTGGAATAGTGCAAGTCAATGGGGCTCGAACCTGCAAAATCCAAAGTTCTCACTGAAGGCTTACATACAAGTTCTTTGCCATAAAAAGTGTTTGGAGACCCGGGTCCTGCCCCAGGGGACATGTATCAGTGCAAAAAATTTTTTTAAAAACTGAGGTTTTTTTCGGGAGCAGTGATTTTAATAATGCTTAGAGTGAAACAATAAAAATGTAATATTCCTTTAAATGTTGTACCTGGGGAGTGTCTATAGTATGCCTGTAAAGGGGCGCATGTTTCCCGTGTAGAACAGTCTGACAGCAAAACGACATTTCAAAGGAAAAAAAGTCATTTAAAACTACTCGCGGCTATTAATGAATTGCTGGTCCGGCAATACACATAAAAGTTAATTGATAAAAACGGCATGGGAATTCCCCACAGGGGAACCCCGAACCAAAATTATATTAAAAATGGCGTGGGGGGTCCCCCTAAATTCCATACAAGGCCCTTCAGGTCTGGTATGGATATTAAGGGGAACCCCGGCCAAAATTTTTTAAAAAAATGGCGTGGGGTCCCCCTCAAAATTTATACCAGACCCTTCTGTGACGCTTCTCGTCTTCTGACGGTTCTTAAATAACGGAGGGCGGGGTCACCCCGCAGAACACCAGCACTATCTCTAGCACTTTTAAATGACTTTTTTCTTCCTTTAGAAATGTCATTTTGCTGTCAGACTGTTCTAAACATGGGAAATATGCGCCACTTTACAGGCATACTATAGAAAATCCCCAGGTATGAAATTTAAAGGAATATTACACTTTTATTGTTTCACTTTAAGCATTATTAAAATCACTGCTCCCGAAAAAACAGCCATTTTTAAAACTTTTTTTGCATTGATACATATCCCCTGGGGCAGGACCCAGGTCCCCAAACACTTTTTATGACAATAACTTGCATATTAACCTTTAAGCAAAACACAACAATGGTAAATTTGCGCTTACTCTAAATGAGCAGCTAACACGACAAATAGAATATTTGTTAAATTACCCAGTGAAACAAAGTGTAGCGCTAAAAAGTGAAAAATGGTAAATATAAAATAAATGTACATAAGTGAAATGAACACACTAATTTAACGTGTCTTATATTAACATGAAAAGTCCATCATTATAGTCCATATGTGAGTAGGACCATTATGGTCATTAACTGTGAGAATGGTGAAAATACCGTCACCAGAATGAAACGGAAACAATCTGAGCTATCCTACGCCCCAAAATAACATAAACAAAATTGTATAGTGCTGATTGCTGGTCGTTCAGCAATCGAATGCAAACAAAGGTTTTCAGATATCCGGCAAAGCTGAACACAATCCACCACAGTGTCCTATATAAAAGCATGTGAAATTCTGTTTATGTTATTTTGGGGCATAGGATAGCCCAGATTGTTTCCGTTTCATTCTGGTGACGGTATTTTCACCATTCTCACAGTTAATGACCATAATGGTCCTACTCACATATGGACTATAACGATGGACTTTTTATGTTAATATAAGACACGTTAAATTAGTGTGTTCATTTCACTTATGTACATTTATTTTATATTTACCATTTTTCACTTTTTAACCTTTAAAATAAGCACTTTTGATTATTCATGTTCGTGTCCCATAGACTTTAACGGTGTTCGCATGTTCTGCTGCGAACCGAACAGGGAGGATGTTCGGCCCATCCCTAGTTATCATTGAGAATCATGGGGTACAACTTGTCAAGCAACTCGGGGGTCCAAAGTTGCCCAACTGTGAAGCAAGTCATATATATTTTAACAGAAAGGAGCTCTCATTTATACTTGCATTTACATCAGCAGAACAAATGCAGGCAGTGATGTGTGCACATGGGCCAGAAGCAAATGTGTGGGGATGCCAAACAAATCAATGAAACCCACCCACACCAAATCTAATTACCACATCCACCCCACATTGATTAAGCACAAGTACATATCATACCCTTATCCGGAAAATGAGCAGCACCTCCTCTTTGCTAAAGAGGGACCTCGCCATGTCCACCTAGATGGAGATCCTGACCAGCATAGGAACTTCCGGGTGATTATAATGACTTATTTCTGGGTCAGAAGGCGAAACCACACTCTTTTGATCGCTGCTGCAAATATTTGATCGCAACCACAATTAGAATTTTATTATTTTTGTTTATTTGCAGATATGCAAATTTGTATTTCTACTTATGATATTTAAAGGCGTTCGATATGAAATGGTGTCCCTGGCTTAGCAGCAGGTGAATGACAAAAACGAAAGGCCCAGTTTGAGACCTGGTTCACACTGACAGAGGGAGGAAATCGCTCAGCTGAAATCACCTAATTTCATTCCCGCATGTCGGTCCCGACTGCAGGGGGAATTTCAGAGACATCTGTGCAGGTTTCTGCATTAATAGCAATACAAATTGCACCCCAAAGTTGCACCAATTAAAACAGTGCAATTGCCACCACTTTGACATGTCAAATCGCACCAATGTGAACTAAAGCTGACACATACAACACTGCCTATCCACCAGCTGAACTCATTATCTGCAATTCTCCACAGCTGTTATATATAAAGATTCCACCTTTTATCATTTACTTGCAGGTGTGCAGAAGCCTAGGTTTACATTGGAGCGATTTGTCATGAGATTTGAGAGATTAAATCGCATGACTGTTGGCAGGAATGGCACTGTTCCAATCGATGTGACACCGATTTTGTGGCGCCGCACCAATTTGCTAAAGTAGTTCCTGCACTACTTTTGCCAATTTCAGGTGCGCCTTCAATAGACATTTGTGTATGAAGCCACACGGATGTCTATCATGTAGCACCTGAAATGACGCTGACCTTGCTACTTTGAAATCGTGCTACTTCAAGTGAAGTAGCGCGATTTCAAAGTAGCATCAATGTGAACCAGGGCAAAGAGATTAGTTTTTTGGTGCACAAATACATATTGAAATAAAATATAAGAGATATTGCACTTTCCCAAAACCACCACCCACAAAAACTAAAGAGAAAGAAAAGTAGAAGAAAAAAAACACCACAACAAAAGCTCAATAATGTACTTTTATTTTACCAGCAGAAAAAAAAATTACATTTATTTACTAGCTTCAAAAAAACTTGGACAGGATATATGGTGCTACATTTACCAATTTTTAAGGGCCATGCTCATAGGAGCTTACAATCTAAAATTTGACAAAACCTTAGAGTGGACACAGCTTTAATTTCAGTGTATAATGGGCAACACATCACATTTTTATCTGCAAGATTATATAGAAACATACTTAACGGTTATTCTTACAAAGCATTCCAACATAATATTACAAAAGACTTATTCAAAACACCCCACCACCAGCCCACAATCCACACATACATACATTGGTGACCATGTTCTGCTGGAAGCTGCATTTCGGTGTACACGATTAAACGAGATCAAAAAGGGTAGGTCAGCAGATGCTTCCAAACGATGTTTGCATGATCAGACAGGAACAATACACGCACAACATTGACAGCATGGCCACATAAACCCACTATAACAGCTTCAACTCTTCTGGGAAGGCTGTCCACAATGTTTAGGAGTGTGTCTATGGGAATGTTTGACCATTCTTCCAAGTGCATTTGTGAGGTCAGGCACTGATTTTGGACAAGAAGGCCTGACCTACAGTCTCCTCTCTAATTCATCTCCAAGGTGTTCTGTTGTGTTGAGGTCAGGACTCTGTCCAGGCCAGTCAAGTTCCTCAACCCCAAAATCACTCATCCATGTCTTTATTGACCTTGCTTTGTGCACTGGTCCAAATGATTTGGTGGAGGGGGATTATGATGTGGGGTTGTTTTTCAGGGGTTGGGCTTGGCCCCTTAGTTTCAGGGAAGGGAACTCTTAAGGCGTCAGCATACCAAAAAATTTTGGACAATTTCATGCTCCCAACTTTGTGGGAACAGTTTGGGGAAAGCCCCTTCCTGTTCCAACATGATTGCACACCAGTGCACAAAGCAAGGTCCATAAAGACATGGATGAGCAAGTTTGGGGTGGAGAAACTTGACTGGCCTGCACAGAGTCCTGGCCTCAACCCGATAGAACACCCTTTGGCTGAATTAGAGTAGAGACTGCGAGCCAGGTCTTCTCATCCAACATCAGTGCCTGGCCTCACAAATGCACTTCTGGAAGAATGATCAAACATTTCTATAGACACATTAAACCTTGTGGACAGCCTTCCCAGAAGCTGTTCTAGCTGCAAAGGGTGGGCCAAATCAAATTTTAACCCTACAGACTAAGACTGGGCTGCCATTAAAGTTCATGTGTGTGTGTAAAGGCAGGCATCCCAATACTTTTGGCTTAAATAGTGTATCTGGAAAAGACTTACAATGGTGGTGGAACCCTCCTACACATAAATACTACATTTAGACATAGTTATAGGACCTGGGAGATGAGACAACTTCTCTATATGAAGCAACTGGGATTTGAACCCAGACCCCCAGGGATACTAAGCAGAAGTTCTAACCTCTAAGCCACAGAGCTGCCACATGTGAGAACCTCCTACACATAACTACACATAAATACACATAAATACACATAAATACTGCATTTCTTTGGACCTACAGGTGATGGAATTACATTACTCAAGAGTTATTCTTCTTGATTTATTCTGTGATATTTGGTGTTTTTTTGTGGGTGAGAGTAGAATATTACCCTCAATTTTTTGGGAATTACATTTTGCTTTCTGATGTTGGTACACATATCACATTTTTTGGGCTCAAATTATGAATATTTGGAAATAATAAAAAGCCCAAAAAAGTGTGATTCATTTTAAATTTGCATCAGGAATGGTATTGTTTGTGGATTGTAAAGACACCTGTGTGAGTTTGGGTAAAGATTGTTGTGAGATGGAGAGTAACAAGTGAAAGTGACAGAGAAAAATATATTTTCCCAAAACATCAAAACATTCCACATTCTAGTATTCTTAAAATAAAAATATTTTAAGTAGAAGCAACAATGTTGCAAAGGAAAATGTATTTCAGAGAAAGATACATTTCATCTCAACATTAAAATGTTTTTTTTTGTAAAAGTTAGAATTGTTCCATTAGAATCAATGGCTGAAACTTGATTTGGACTAGAATAGAGCAGATTTTCACTTCAAAAAAATGCTATCTAATTAGCTCTCATTTTGGTATTTACTATAGCGCCGGGTAAAAAAGACACTTGAGTTAAAATGAGAGCTATTTTCAGGTCTGAGCATGCTCAGTTGTGTTGGCACCTAGTTGTCCAAAACGGGGAATTTTTCACTTCTCAGACTTTTAAAGATATTTCAGTGTAGAAATCACTTTTTCACACAGTTTAAAAGGAGATTATCTTTAAATAATATACCGCATATTTCAGTACCATTTAGGCAATTATATCATGCTCTAAACATTATTTCCATGTGCACTACTCCAGGTTTTAGCAGAGTAAGGGTTTGGGCGCTATTTCTTTTCAGGGAACTATAGTAAATTCGATTTTGGGATTATTTTCTCACCAGCGCTATAGTGAATACCGTTTTAGCGCTAATTAGCGCTAAATTGCAGCGAGGTGGTGCTATAGTAAATGACCCCCATAGTGTTTAGGTTTAAAGTCGTAACCATTAGGTAAGGTAATATTTTTCCTAGTGTCTATAAGTTGTCAATAGCCACACTTTCCACACGGGAAGGTAAGCACTAGTTTGCATGTGTCGCATTTATCCTGTTTGAATTCACTATGGACTAACTTGTCTCGTAGGGATGGGGCCCTTGTGTAGGTAATCATAGGACGTTTACTAATGCAGGGAGCCAAATCTGGATCTATACTCAAAAGGTGCCAATATTATAAACCTGTAGGTAAATACGAGAACCAGAACCATTGCTAAGTGGAAGAGTGGGTTTGATAATAAAGTTGGCAGTGCCTCCGCCCAGGGCAGGGCCTCTGTGAACAGAAGGGATTCCCTTCTGGGGAAATTAACCAGTAATCTAATCCAAGTAACTGAGAGCAGAGGAACTACTGCAACCAGCATCTAACATTACCATATGCATGTATATAGATGCATACCAGCATGGAGAAAATTACAAGCTTTATATAAGAAAATTTAAACTGTCTCCTAACTAGTTGGCCCTAGTATGTTATGTATGAATGTTAGTTAGGGACCTTAGATTGTAAGCTCCTCGAGCGCAGGAACGGATGTGAATGTATAATATACAGTATATTTAAAGCGCAGCATAAATTGCCAGAACTATATAAATACCTGTAATAAATATGGTACATATTTTCAATGTACAAACAGATATTATCAACAAAAGGCCCAACAGGAGTCCTGGTGTAATTTTGTGTACAGTACATATACCTGGGTATACAATATATAGTTATTATAAGGTATATTTTTAGATGATTGTTGCAGCAAAATTCAGTGGAATAGGCCCCTGAAGATGATCGCGTTGTGGCATCTGTTTTTGTCTCGCAGACCTGAAGACAAGATCAGCGGTGATGGGGAGACTCTCCAGCTGTTGTACAACCAGCCTGGAACACAGATTCTCACATTCAGAAACTGTGGTGTGGCACTGGAACTCACAGTCAGCCTGTCTACTCTACGCTGTAGTACCTCCCTAGTAGTTTCTAAACTGACATGCAACCCGACCTTTAAATACCAGAAGTGGCTGTCAGATGTCTAACTTGACTCTAGCCTATGCTGTTTATTAAGCCCTAAGCTAAAACTAGCTATAGAATCCCAGACCAGAAATAACTAAAATAACAGGAGCGCTATATAAACTCTATTGCAGCCTTTCTCAAACTTTTCAACACAGAGGAACCCTTGAAACAACGTCTCAGGGAACCCCTGCTGGAAATTACTATATCTACAACCCATGATACATTAGTGTGATGTCAGTGGGAAGAATGAGTCTTACACTTGTGGTAATTGGGAAGAATTTACACCCCAGATGATGTCCAATAGGACGAAATGCGTCAGTAGATGCTCGTGGAGTTGCTGTGACCATCTTGAACTATTGTTGGATTACATAGCGTGATTTTATTGGAGTTTTGTAAGTGTACATCTGTTTTTTATAAAAATGTCCAGTTGCAGTTTCACATTATGTGTGGCTGTTTGTTCTTTACGCATATGACCGTAAACTGCCTTCCCGTTGATGCAATCTGCAATGTGCTGGGAGCCTGTTATCTGAAGGTGGAACCTTTCCCTTTAATCTTGGATGAGGCGGATTCTCTAACATTGGTCTGTCTATGTTGCATTTGGCTGGGGTTTTTCCTCACGACTGCTTTATTGACTCAATACTGTACAGTATATGAGTCCACACCTTCTGGTAATCGTGCCCATTTTTCCATATGGTGGCAGACCGCACAATGAGTAAAAGTTTTAACTATTGCATCTCTTCACGGGTGATTTCTCTCCAGCTCATGGGACTCTTTTTCTATGGTGGACTATCAGTGATGATTCATTCGTGAACGTTGAGGAGCATTATTGTTTTAGTTTTTTTTTTTAACATTTGTTTCAAATTTTTGGTGTTTTATCTAGTTCTCTGTGCTTGATTTTGTCCGGAGTTCTTATCATTTTTAATGTACACAAGTTTTGAGGGACTTGGGTTCTATATTCATTCCTTGTCCTCAATTCACTCTTGGTTTACAACATTTGAACGCTGCACTATTGTTTATATTTATATTTGCACTATATGTCTAATGAAGTGTTAGCTGCTTATTAATCTCTAAGCGCAGTTTTCAAGTTTTTATTTTATAATTGGGAAGAACTATCTCCTTACAGATAGCTAAAAAGATCAAGGGTGTCAGTGGGACTGTCATAAATCAGATATGACCAGAACTGCGTGACTGTGACAGAGTGAACCAAATGTAAGTAAGTGAAAAAGTAAGTAATTTATTAATATAAAGCATACAAATATAAACACACCACCAATACCAAACAGTGTAAACAACCAAACAGTGAAAACAAACTAACCAGCATATACAGCAAGGTGATACCAGAATCCTAGTCTAGCCAGGCCAGGGTCATAAACAGGAGACCAGCAGATGGGGGGCATGGAGTAAGACGGACAGGGACAAGGTGGAAGGGATCAGATTGCAGTGCAAGGATCCAGGGATACAGGAACAGACAGGAACAGGTACAAATAGGTTCAGGATACAGGGATCAGGTTCAGAATCAGGTTTCAGGTCAACAGGATACAGGTCAGGGCTCAAGGACAATACCAAG
Organism: Lithobates septentrionalis; assembly: GCA_037952835.1. Lineage (NCBI taxonomy): Eukaryota > Metazoa > Chordata > Amphibia > Anura > Ranidae > Lithobates > Lithobates septentrionalis. The sequence continues at coordinate 1,620,677 of JBBDGP010000671.1, read as the reverse complement.
GCAAGGATATGTGAGCCTTGCCAGGTATTTATACCATTTCCTGCAATCAGGCTCAGGTGATGCCTGACTGCAGGAGGTGATATTGTCTCCATACTGCCAGGATCTACCCGCTGGTGGACGCCAGTACTGCGGCCCAAAGATCACATAACACCAGCAGGGGAAAGCTCTCCTGACAGTTCCAAACTGCCTGGAGACAACTGCTGGTGGACCTCAGTACTGCACTCCAAATGTCAGATAGTATTACCAGTGGATGGAAACTTTCCTGACAGGGACCTTATCTGAGAGGCAGAAATTGCTTATTGCTCAAAGAAGCCCTAGCAAACTCTAGAGGAATCCTAGGGTTCCATTGAATCTTGGTTGAGAAACCCTGCTATTTTGCAATAAATAGGTTCACCTACTAATATACTGGAAGATAACAGATGACAGACACATATATACAGTAACGCAGAAATAGCAATCTGACACTGTGTATGTGAGATAGGCACAGGAACAACAGGACAGAAATAAGTCAGAAATAAGTCTGTCACAGGGATTTAGAAACACTCAAAAAGCTATGGGCACCTGCAGTTAAACTAGGAATACTTGCCTAATAGTCTGTGCTTCTGGTCTGGTTGAAAATACAGCAGCAGTAGCAGCCCCTGTGTGCATAAGGCCATGTAACTCAGTTCTCTGTTTCCTCTCCACTGTCTCATTCTGGGGTTTCAAAGCCAGCCTGCCAGAGACAGGTACTGCTGATACATATTTAATGACATACTGAATTAATACATACAGTTAGGCCCATATATTATTTGACAGAGGCACAATTTTTCAGGTATTTACCAAAACATATTCAAGCTATAATTATATAATGGATATGGGCTTAAAGTGCACACCTTCAGGTTTAATTTTAGGGTATGTACATCCAAATCAGAGTAAGGGTTTAGGAATTACAGCTCTTAAGAATAGCCATCCCCTTTTTCACAGGAACAGAAGTAATTGACAATTGAATCAAAAGCTGTTTCATGGCCAGGTGTGGGCTAATCCTTCCTTATTTCTTCATCAGTTAAGCAGGTAAAGGGTCTGGAGTTGATCCATATGCCGCGTACACACACGATCGCACATTCCGACAACATAATCCATGTTTTTTTTCTACGGATGTTGGCTTAAACTTGTCTTGCATACACACGGTCACACAAATCTTGTCGGAAATTCTGAACGTCAAGAACACGGTGATGTACAATGCATACAACAGCACTATAAAAGGGAAGTTCAATAGCCAGTGTGTCACCCTTTGGGCTCCTTCTGCTAATCTCGTGTTAGTAGAAGTTTGGTGAGAGACGATTCGCGCTTTTCAGCCTTGTGCTTTTCCGATCGTTACTGCTCTTCAGTTTGTGCTTGTGGGATCGTATCTGGTTTTCAGTGCATGTAGTCAGTTGGGATTTGTTTTTCAGTACGTATTATTATAGTACGTATTTGATTTCTCAACGCGTTCTTGTCCTCTCGTTTCTAAATTTCAGCTCGCTCTTCTCAGGCCTTTCTGATTTTCAGTGCGTTCTGTTAGTTCGTTCTGACCAGCCGACCGCTTTGAAGCCATGTTGTGGGTACTTACTCATCGTAGAGATTGTGCTGTGCAGGGGCTTGGTGTTGGGGTTCTTACTTTGACCCAAGCCCAGTCCATGAACAGGGCGGGGAGGAGTTCATGGACCAAGAATTGGTTACTCCAGCGTGACCAACTCTCTCATATGCCTTTGTTGCGGGAGATCCGTGAGAATAATCCTGATGATTTTAGGAACTGTCTCTGGATGACAGACCCCATTTTTCACTGTTTGTTGGCTTTGCTGTCCCCTTATATTACCAAGCAGGACACCTGCATGCAGCAAGCCATCACTCCCGAGCAGAGGCTAGTCGCCACGTTGCGGTACTTGGCGACAGGGAGAAGTCTGCAGGACATCAAGTTCTCGACAGGCATCTCCCCCCAGGCTCTGGGGATCATTATTCCAGAGACCTGTTCTGCCATCATTCAGATCCTGCAGAAGGACTATATTAGGGTAAGTTTTATCCTTTAACATCACATTCTATGTATTTAATGTTTGCTAATGTATAGTATTTCTTTCATCATTCCCTAAATACCAAGTGTTGGAATTCAACATGAATATCGTATTTGTACATATATTTCATTACTATACCTAAGAGAAGAAAACTCACATGGTTTTTGAAAAGGCTGAAAGTGTCACACTTCCGGGAGGACAGGATGTGGCCTCCTAGGTTGGAATGTGGCCTGTTGAGCTCCCATTACGCATGACAATGCTGGCTCCGATCTGTCTATGGGAATTTCCTGATTAACTACTATCCACCCAGGCTTCAAAGGCAGATAAACTGACAGGGATGATGGATGAGGTGAGATACAGGAAATCAAGGGCCCAGGTGTTTGTGAAATCTGACATCGGTCGGACGATGGCAATTCATGGGCCAACACTGCCCCCCAGAGGACTGCGATGACAGGGCGGACCATATAATGACCTGTTGAGGGAACGCCCCAGAGACATTGTGATTCGTCCAAAGGCAAAGTTGGGCAGGCAAACGGGGGGGGGGGTCTTTATGAGGTACGTTTGTTAAAAGGAAATGTTTGCTAAAGAAACAGTCTCTTGAAGACCTGAGGACCAGCCGAGGAGGATGTGCTTAGTATCAATTTTGTATTGTGTTATGATTGTAGGCCTTGTAATATTGCAATTTCTGGTAGTATCTTTATGTTAGTTTTCCTAATTATGTTGTTTTAATACATTCCTATTTTTATTGGGAAATAAATGTAACTTGTTTTACTAGCAGCACCGTGTGTTTGGTTTCATAGCTAACCTGGTATTATTGTGATATTAACAATAGCATGTGCTCAAAGTTTAATAGGCCAACTAATTATAGGGACTAGACAAATTAATACACAGATATAATATTAATAATTATATCGATTACTACAAATTGGCACCACAGACTGTGAATTTTATTTTTACATAGAATCCACAAAAACCTAATGTATTTTTTTTGTCTTGAAACCCTGTAAGCATTAATCCTCAAATACACCCAGAACTGAAAATTGTCTCTAGTGTGGACAAGATTGGCGCTGGCTCGCGAATTCTGAAACCATGTTCAGATGGTCATGAAGATTCTGTGAAATATTTCATCAGGGAGACGGACGCGTAGAACCTGGTGAGATCTTCGGCTGATATATGTATATATGTTAAACGTTTGTATCGTTAATGTGTTTTAGGCCTGTAGCCAGTAAACGGTACTGGTGAGTGAAGGGATTGATCATCCCTGGTACTGATATAGCCTGAAGATTGACAGGATATACCACACATCTTTGAGGAAAAAGTGGGAGAAATATAGATTTTTTTTTTTTTTTTTGTTTTAATTTTTTTTATTGATTTTCGTTTTTTCATTTTTTTTTTTTTTTTTATTAATTTCATTACTAGTGTATTTTTTATTTGGTCCCCACGTGAGTGTGAAATAGCGCTCTGTTCCAACAGAAGTTCAATGTGGCCTGCAATCTAAGGGGTTTAGAAATCAGTGGGAATATAATAAGGCATGGACTAAGAGTGTACCTGGTGTTTTGCAAGCTGTAGAGCTGCAAGGAACAAAGTTGTTTTTAAACGGCTTTTGGATTTTTTTTTTTTTTTTGCTCTTGATTGTGGAACTACAATTTAGAGTTTGCTTTCAAACAGTTTTATCTGTGTGTGTTTTGTTGTCTAGCTGTTGGCATTGTGTAAGCATCTTCAGTGTAGCTAGGTGCGAATTAGCATAGCAATGGAAGCCATTGAAGGTTTTGTTAACAAGTATGGTTGTGTTAGATTTGAGTCTATAAAAGAGAATGCATTAACACACCAATACAATGACCTATTAAAACAATGCAATACCCATAATGATGCTATAAAGCTTAAAAAATCTTCCAAAAAAGGCAAGAAACAGAGAATTGCCAATGCCATATGCATGTTGGTGAAGATGAAAGACATTGCGGAACAAAAAGAATTAGAATGGTATAGTGAGAGGAAACAATTATTTGAACAGGTACAAAGTGTAACAGAGAATATATTGGCAATGGTTGCAAAAGCAGATGCAAATGTTGCTGATCACATTCAACAATTAGTGACTGAGAAGTGTGTATTGGAACAGAGATTAGATGAGCTAGGAAAAACATGTATGTTGAAGGAACAATGTATCGCATCATTGAATCAAACAAAGGCTGAGAATTTGCATGTTATCACACTGCTCAGGGAGGAATTACAGGGTGCACAGGCAGCCATAATGGAGTTATCCTCCAAACATGCAAAAGCTGAATGTGCAATGGTGGAGGTACCCTCCGCACATGCACAGTGCTCAGGAAAGATAGAAGTGAAGCATGCAGAAAAAACAGACGCTCTTATTGCTGCAAGTGATGTTGCTAAGACAGAAATCAATGGTGGAGATGTAAATAAAAGTGCGATAACTGCGCTTGAAAGTGATTCAGGAGTTGAAACTTCTGATGACTCCTCAGACGATGAAAGTATAAAGTCTGCTTATTCCAAGCATAGTAATCGTAGTAATAATGTCCAGCAATGTGAGTTTCCACTGCCGTATGCTCAAAGAAGGGCCTATACAGAGAGACCAGCCCTCAAATGTTTTTTGTGTAAAAGGGGGGGTCACATCGCTAAGTATTGTTGGGCGGCGAATAATGGTATCAAAAGAAGATCGCAGTACCCCAAAACGACCCCAAGGCATTATGAAGTGTATTCTGCCCGATGGGGTAGCAACCCAAGGCATGGAGGCCGTAGTAATCAAACCCATTTCCCTTTAAAGACCCAAATGCTGAGATTACAGACTGATAATCATCAGTATACGGAACAGTTACGTAAAGTCAAAATGGAGGTAGCCACATGGTTATTCAAATGTAGCACTGGGGAAAACAAAGTTGGCAGCACTTAGTGAGCTGCATGGATGCTAAGAATTTTATGGTCAATGTTTCCTTGCCATATTTTATTTAAATACGACGCTCATATCTAAACCTTATACATAGCAAATGTTCCCCTACATTACAATTAATGGGAAAAGGCTTGGGGGACTTAAAAAGTCAATTGTCGTGATAATTATGTGTAATCACTGTCTTTGTGTTCCTTTTTCCAGAGACCTTGGAAGAAGATAAAACTGGTTTGGATACTAATGTCTGTGTTTGTTTACAGGTTCTTCAAAGAGAGAACAACAGTGGGCACATTTAGCAAAACAGGGGTTAGGTTATGGTAAAGGCATAATCGATTATCAAATGGTACCATAAGCTCATTAATTAGTAATTGTTTGCAAACAATGAAAAAATGTAAGATAAACAATAGTCAGGCATTAAGGGTTTCAAGTGTTACAAGTGAAGTTACAAATGTTGTGATGAGATACAGATGTTTTGTTTTTCCGATTAACGAATTGTCTTTCAGATGGAAATGAGCACTTACTCTTCTCAGGAGGAAAATCAATGGATGTCTTTAGTTAAAAGTTGAGTGTTTGTCATTGTCTTATGGTGGTTGTCTTGTCATGTTGTTTTTGTGTGATAATGGCCAGAATTTTAGTTTCTTTTGTTATCAAGTTTTTTTAATTTTTTTAATATTTTTGGTAGTTGTTTAGTCATCCATTTTATTTTTGTTTGTTCAGGTGGAGAAATTATTGTTTAGTCCACCTGAAAGGGGGGTAATTGGCTATTCCGTCAATTAGCAGCTGAATAGATGGTCATGGGATATGTCCTGCAGCTGAATACATCTTGTTGATTTAAGACAAGAGTTGTTGGTAGGAAGCCATTCTAGCTTCTGGAGTTTGTTTTTTCTATTTGTTTTATGTTCATTCAGGTGGGAAAAGTTACAAGGTGTACGCTTTGTCCACCTGAAAGGGGGGTTGGTGCAAAGGTCTGAAAATACAGATAATGCATTGTGTTTTTGATGCTTAAATTGAGAATTTTTGAGAGTCAACATTGACGTTCGTTTTGTTTTTAAATTGTTGATCATACCATGGGGATCCATTTTAGAGTGGGTTCAGCCTAAAGGGGTCATGGTTGTTTTGATAGTTTGGTCAGAGTTGCAGAAGCCAGGAATACTAAGTTCCTGGGTTCCAAGGAAGGAACTATAAGAAAACGTAGTAAGCGAGCAGATATTATGGATAAGAATTTGATTCTGCTCTTGTTTTTTTCACTTCCAGAGTCCTGGTGAAGCGTGATTGGAGAGGTCTCTGGAACAGGGATGACAGATGTTCATCTGGTTGGCAGTTTGTTTCTGCCATATTACACCGCAAATTTGTTCTGACAGACATCAGGAGAGAAAGGACAAACGAAAAGATTCAGTTTAATACTTGTTTTTGCTTATGGACAATTTAGGGCTAATGCTGGATCTGAAGGACTTTGCCCATCAACGAGACTTGTGAAACATTTTTGCCGGAGTCTCTCCTGAAGAATGCAAACATGCTATTAATACATGTGCAATGGGTTGGAGGTTGGGGAAGGAATATACACATCCAATCTGTCAGAACCTGAAATGTAAAATATGTTTTTTTTTTGTTGAAGGAAGGAATTGAAAGAAGAAAAGGTTTTTAATGTATGACATGCATTGACATAACGGAAGTAATATGGTGCAGGTGCCCAGGTGACTGGCGCTTATACATAATAAGGTGTCGGTTGGCCAGACTAGAGGTTGGCCAGGTGACACATCAATGGGGTGAAAATTTCCTTGTATGGGGAGATACGCCTGGCTGATGTCTCACCTGAGAGGTTGAAACCCGACACAGGGAAGGCCAGTGAATACACACAGGAGCATGCTGCGTTAGAAAAAAGGAACAAAACACTGGCTACCAGGGTACATGCCTTCACCACATGGAGCTGCAACATCTCACAGTGGTTGATAAAAACATATTACCCTATATGTGCCGAGTATACACTGAATCAAGTGCGATCATTGTACCAGTGACTTGCTCCCAGAGATGTGCGGACACAGAATGAGGTTCATGCAGGGCGCGTATGTCTGAGGAGTAACCAGAAGAGGAGGGATGTATTCAGCACTATATTGGGGGAATAGGAGCTGGGATGGGTGTTGGTAATGGGGTGGACATCGGCCTCCTGAGGAACAAACTCGCAGCCATAGCTTCAGAGAATAAGCGGGCTTTGTTACTCAGAGAGATTGGTGGCATCCTTAATAACATTCAACAAAGTCACATAAGTACCCAGGTTAAAGTGGTTCAAGATTTTGTCAACCATGTTGAGAGGTTGGTAGAGAGTGTGATGGTATAGGACAGGAATCTGTCATTGGCTCTTGCGTGCACGAAGTGGCAGGTGGAAGTGTCAACCAGCATTGAGCTGATTGTACAGCCTCCATATGAGGGACAGTGGCCTTATGAATTGGCATCACAGCTCAGTAAGATTTTACCAAAGCACATCTCTTACACTAATCCAAGTTGGTGGTCGAATGCCTGGATAGGCTGCACTAATTTGGATTATGAGAGATGTTATGCTTCCTCATTGATCCCATATACAGAAGTGCAGACTCAATCTGTGTATTCGGGGGTATCGATGGGCTTGCTGACTGGGGATTCTACTTTGTTGCATCTGAGGCTAACTTACCCACATGTGATCAGAGAGGACGGGAGCTGGAGGCAGGTTGATATTTCCCTCTGTCGGAGGCATGACCATGATATCCTTTGTATGCCAGGTCAATACACGGTGGTGGATGAGAAATGTTGGGAAGATTCATCACTCTGTGTTCTGGATGGGGAGAACATTGCCTCAAAGGGAACACCGGTGTATTATTTGGGACATAGGAGAGTTTGTTTCTTTGTCCTAAAGGATACTAATGTATCGTTGGTCATGGAACTAGGATGTTCTGTGAACCTGACAATAGCTAGAGGAGCATGGTGTACCCTTGGTATGTGTGTGATGGAAAAATCTGGACAGCCGCACTCCGGATTGGAAAAGTGAAAAATAAAATCCTCTTTATTGAAAAAGTAATAACATGATTAAAATCCGTACATGGCTTTGTTGGGATGATGCAGCATAACCGCTAACGCGTTTCACGCTCCCATAGAGCGCTTACTCATAGCTGGTTTGTACGAAAGTGATCACCACTTATATACACATAATTTATCTACCACATGACTACATATTGATTATCTGATTTGAAACAGCTGATCGTTAGTCTGTGTGGGATCTTTTTGGCATAGATGTGATTGGATGTGCGTCCTATAGTGGAATCACTAATGAAGACATGAATATATAAATGAAATGTATTCATATTGGCAAATGTCAACATATATAAATAATAAAAAATTCTATTCAAGGTTTTTGAAAAACATGTTTGTTATTTTTCAAAACCACAATAATGAGATGGGTGCTGGAATTTGATGTTCAAACGTATAAATTATCATACGGATAGGCGCAAGTATGGGCAAACTATGTGAGCTGGTGGCTGCGGTATAATGTAAATGGTGTATAGAATGAGAATTGGAATTGGGTCTATATGCATGTGATAAAAAGATGTGCATCCAACACCACTATCAGTGTCTACAAGAAAAGACTAAATATGTGTGTATGGTGCATAAATATATGCAAAAAATTTTAACGACATAAAGATAAAAATAATGATGAAAAGCAATTCTTTATATGTGTGTGTATGTGTATATACATGATGATTTCAACTTTCAAAAAACGTGGTGACATATGTGAATTGGAAGCTGGGCAGAAAACTGGCGTCCTGTCGCAATAATGCGACCAAAAGTCTCCTGATTTACAGGAGTCTATGTGTGAATAAATGCTTTTGCTTCAATTCCTACATGTGTGAATATTATTCTTTGCAACATATAAAGGATTGTGAAACTTATCACTCTCTGATAACCCCGCCACTCCAGCTTCACAAAAGTGCTCATTTAAAACCTTGCATCACTCCGTATGGGATGCATTAATCCCAATCAGGTAACAACATTAACGTTGCTGAACGTCTTTCTTTGAAGCAATCACATCTCTCGATGAGTTGTCTTCAAGTGTATGGGCAGAACTATATGAGGTAGATAAAAATGGGACAAAATGCAGTGTTTATGCACCTGTCTCTATTCTTTCTATACATAGTATAATATTGGCAGTGACCATATGACAGGTTCTTCCAATATATGTGTTTATATCAATAGATAAGTAACAATCTCACTAAACCAATTACTATGTGAAATAAACAACTGGTCTACCTCTTTGAAGACCACAGCTCTTAAATCAACTCAAAACACATGGGAACCTTGCAAAAAAGGTAATGAACCATGTACACATGTGGTAAAAAACATTTGTGCAAAGTTAGGCTAGCCATACACCATACAATTCTCCCGTGCAACTCTGGTCTAGATTCACCAAAACCATACAATAGGAGGCCAAACCCAAACACCCTCAACTTGTATGCAATCAGGCAGGCCCTTCTACCACACAGCTGAAGGCAAATCCAAAGAAAATTGAACAAGAAAATTGCATGGTGTATGGCCAGCTTTAGTGTTATGGTCTACCTGCAGCTACCATCAAACAATAATGTCTAATTAGAAACGAGATTCAAGTGACAGTGAATGCAAAAGATATAGTAAATTGTTTCTTTTAAATGAAAACATATATGCATATCACTAGTCATTTGCTCGTATGGATTGGAGTGTGTGTAGCCCAATAAAATGTATCGGTTACTGGGGATATGTGTAAAAAAGGGAACTGATATATTGATATGTGTCCCTATATGTTTTTTTGCTCCATCATCCACCAAAAAAGGAATGTGGATGTGTAATCAAGGAAAAAGTTGGGAGGAAAGGGTTACAGATGTATTCCTCGGGGATATAGCTTCAATGTTGTTTTATTCATAGAAATGTGAAACGTCCCACTCAAAGTTTAACCCCCGTGGAATCCTGGTGTCTAACGAGAATATCCAAAGGACTTCTCGTTTGCACAGTAACTGGAATCTGTCACCTCCTCTCACCGGTGTGATAATTTTCTCAATGCCCTGAATAGTTAAACTGGAAGCGTCTTTGTGGTGTGTGTAAACCCAGTGCTTTGATACATTGGTTAAGATCTCCTTCTCAATATTATACAGGTGATCATGTAACCTGTCTCTGAGACGCCGTGTTGTGCGTCCAACATATTGTACCTGACAACTGGTGCATGTGATAACATATACCACAAATTTGGTGTTACAATTAATAAACACGGGGATCGAGAATTCTTTTTGATTGCTGCATGATTTTATGAGTTGACCCGTTTTAATGTACCTGCAGTAATTACAAGTTTTTATTCCACACTTGAAATTGCCTGTGAAATTGAGCCAATTGGATTTTGTTCGGTTGGTTGAGAACAAACTGGGAGACAGTGAACGTCCCAATGTGGGTGCTCTGCGGGATACAACCTTGATCCCTTTAGAAAGGATGTTACTATATATAGGGTCATTATACAAAACAGGAAGGTGTTTCATGATAATTTTCTTGATTGTATTAAATTCTGAGCTGTATGGAGTAGAGAATACCGGGATTCTAGGAGACATGTCCCTTCTCTGTTGAATGTTTCTAGCTGGTTTTTTCTTTACAAGTGAAGGTCTTGGGATGGATCTTACTGTGTTGAGTGCTTTTTGTATTGATGTTTCTTTATAGCCACGAGCTTTAAACCTGTTTGCCATGCTTTTGGCTTCAGCCTCAAAAGCATCAGGAGAGCTACATAGGCGCTTTAACCTTAAAAACTGGCTATATGGAATGCCTCTGATGGTGTGTTTAGGGTGCGCAGAGTCAGCTCTAAGTAGAGTGTTGCCACTGAGAGGTTTTCTGTACAGACTGGATTGAATCGCATCACCGGACCCCACCAGTTGCACATCAAGGAATTCTATGGATCTGGATTGCAGATTTCCCGTAAATTTTACGTTTAATGAATTGTCATTGAAATATGCCAGCCAGATATCCAAATTAGCTTCTCTATCTGATGTAATAAATAACAGGTCGTCTATAAAGCGACAGAAAAAGACCGTATCTTTGCGGCGGGGACTATTTGGTCCAAAGATGCGGGACCTCTCCCACCAGCCCATATAAATATTGGCCAGTGAGGGGGAAAATTTGGCTCCCATAGAGGCCCCGCATTTCTGGAGAAAATAGTCCCCATCAAACATAAAAAAATTGTGTGTTAAAAAGTACTCCAGGGCTTGTACAATGAACTCTTGTAAAATCAAAGAGAGTTTGCCTGTTTTTCTAAGAAAATAAGTGACTGCCTGGATCCCCAGATGATGTGGGATACTAGAGTACAAACTAGATACATCACAGCTGATCCATCTATAATTGTCTTCCCATTTAATGTCTTGCAGTTTGTTCAATAAATCGTTTGTATCTTTTATGTAACCAGGGAGACTGGTGGCTATTGGCTGTAAATGAGAGTCTACCCACTCTCCTAGGCGTTCATTTAAAGAGCCTTGGCGGTGTACCCTTGGCGGTGTCTCTGAAATCCAGACACAGGAATGGAATTATGTGGTACCGCATATTGCCAATCTGTCTGTGGATGTCAACCAGAACTGCCCTGTTAATCTGAGAGCCCTGAACCTTGGTATGGGAAGGAAGATACAGGAATGGTTAACAGATTGGGATAGAGATGAGAGCCTTATGAGGATGCTGCAGCAAGAGAGAGCTAATGCTACTATAGCCATCTACCATGACCAGAATGTAATAAAGGAGGTAGTACATCAACTAGAAAATGATGTGGGAGGGTCTTGGTGGGAGGTAATATTCAGACATTCCAGTAAGGCCAACAGTATTTTGAATTATTTGATACATCCCGTGGTAGTATTACTCATTATTGCTGCAGTTTCATCATTGGTTCAAGTTGGTATGTGTTGTTGGACTCGACATTTGTATAGGAAAGTCCCGCATTTATCTATACAAGTGGAGGGACGAATTGATGGTAAGGTCTCTTCATATATGGTAGAGGCTTTGCTGCCAGTTCAGAACCCTGAAATACCACTGACGTGCCAGAATTGTGGTAGGAAAGGCCATTGTGAGCGAACCTGCCTAATCCCGGCCCGTATCTAGTGAGGAGGTATAGGAGGTTGGGAATGGGATGTGTAGTCTGATAGATCATAGGTATATATGTATATATTATGGTAATGGGTTGATTTCATGTTATGGTATAGTGTGATAAAGGTGTATTTTAGGCTAATAACATGGGCCAGAGGCCCTCCTCGAGACTCTATATCGGAAAGCTGGTTGATAGGTTGCTCTGGATGTGTGTTGGTGAATGGTGAGTGAATGGACACCCCTTGCCTGTACTGCACCCCGTCCTGAAGATATTGGAGAGAAGAAGACACAGAGTGGTGACATGGAAGCTGTCACGGAAGAATGATGTTGGTGTGTCACCCAGTAGCAAAGCGGCACGTGTTGGGAAACACAGCACTTTAAGACTGTTATGGACTGTTCCACAGGAGCTGGTTCTGAGGCCTATGTTGAGAGGCGCAACACACAGCAAGACCCTTATGGACTGTTCCATAGATGTTCCTGTTGAAAACCGCAATACGTTACCACAGTTAAGGACTGTTCCATAGGTACTGGCTCAGAAACACATGTTGGGGAGCAACACATGTTAAGACAGTTATGGCACACTTCCGGGAGGATAGGATGTGGCCTCCCAGGTTGGAATGTGGCCTGTTGAGCTCCCATTGCGCATGACAATGCTGGCTCCGATCTGTCTATGGGAATTTCCTGATTAACTACTATCCACCCAGGCTTCAAAGGCAGATAAACTGACAGGGATGATGGATGAGGTGAGATACAGGAAATCAAGGGCCCAGGTGTTTGTGAAATCTGACATCGGTCGGACAATGGCAATTCATGGGTCAACACTGCCCCCCCAGAGGACTGCGATGACAGGGCGGACCATATGATAACCTGTTGAGGGAACGCCCCAGAGACATTGTGATTCGTCCAAAGGCAAAGTTGGGCAGGCAAACGGGGGGGGGGGGGGGTCTGGATGAGGTACGTTTGTTAAAAGGAAATGTTTGCTAAAGAAACAGTCTCTTGAAGACCTGAGGACCAGCCGAGGAGGATGTGCTAAGTATCAATCTTGTATTGTGTTATGATTGTAGGCCTTGTAATATTGAAATTTCTGGTAGTATCTTTATGTTAGTTTTCCTAATTATGCTGTTTTAATACATTCCTATTTTTATTGGGAAATAAATGTAACTTGTTTTACTAGCAGCACCGTGTGTTTGGTTTCATAGCTAACCTGGTATTATTGTGATATTAACAATAGCATGTGCTCAGAGTTTAATAGGCCAACTAATTATAGGGACTAGACAAATTAATACACAGATATAATATTACCGTATATACTCGAGTATAAGTCTAATTTTTCAGCACATTTTTTTGTGCTGAAAGTGCCCCCCTCGACTTGACTGGAGTCAAGCACTTTTCTGCAGCAAAAAAAAATAATTTTCCGAACCGACTTTGGGGCCCCGTATCTCAGGGCCACTTGGTGCTAGGAACCCCCAATTTGGTGTGCAAACCCAGTGGAACTGGTACCACAAAATATACAAAGCTGAAGTTCCTAGCACTAAGTGGCCCCGAGACACGGGGCCCCAAAATCGGTTTGGAAAATGTCATTCTCGGCTGCAGAAAAGTGCTTGACATTTTCTGAACCAACTTTGGGGCCCCATATCTCAGGGCCACTTGGTGCTAGGAACCCCAAATTTGGTGTGCAAACCCAGTGGAACTGGTACCACCACATATCCAAATCTGGGGTTCCTAGCAAGTGGCCCTGAGATACGGGGCCCCAAAAACGGTTCGGAAAATGTCATTCTCTGCTGCAGAAAAGTGCTTGACATTTTCTGAACTGAATTTTGGGGCCCTGTATCTCGGGGCCACTTGGTGCTAGAAACACCAGCTTTGGAAATTTTATGGTGCTAGTTCCACTGTGTTTGCACACCAAATTTGGGGTTCTTAGCACTAAGTGGCCCCAAGATACAGGGCCCCAAATTCAGGCAACTGTGTCCATCTGCAGCAATGTCATTTCGGACCCTTTGGGTTCAGAGACCCCAAATTTTGGCTGCAGCTAGGGGGCATCTAGGAACCCTTAACTACCGAGTTTGAAGTTCAGGGGACCTATGGCTGCAAATGGGCACACAGATGCTGCAAATGGGCATTGTTGACCCTCTTTTCCACTTACAGTAGCTGTGCATTTCTCACCCTCGTCTTATACTCGGGTCAATAAGTTTTTCCCATTTTTTTTGTGGTAAATTAGGGACTCGACTTATACTCGGAATGACTTATACTCGAGTATATATATCGATTACTACACCATGATTGTAATATGCTGTGAATGTCCCCTTTGTCCTCATGCATGCTTGAATTTTTTAAACTTGCTTTTTGTTCTTCATGCGTATTTCCCTTCACTAACCTCCCCAGCATGCTATCCTGGGCCCATACACACCTAGCCTAGTCACTTGTTTGTATGTATTTTGTCAGCTCCATAGTAGTGCTTTACCCTAAACACCCCCTAAAATGTGTACAAATGTTATTTGTGTCCTTAAATTCATGCAGAGTGCCAGAGGCTATTTTTTTGGGTCCCAAAATCATTTGGAACCCTCCCTCCCCCCCAACCGCTAAGTCAATCGATACCAATCTTCTATCTGCTGACTTTGCCAAACCCATACACACTATACCTACCTCTTTTGTGGTCAGATTTCTGTTTGGATTCACCAAAACAAGTAGTGAAAGGGCCTGCCAGAATACTTTCAAATGGTACTGTTTAAAGTTTTCTTCTCCTATTATCTTGATAGGTAATTGCAGAATGTAAAAAAGTGCTTCAATTTGTACAGTGTGTATTTATATTTTTGTGTTATGACACTTCTTACCTGTCCTGTGGGCTACCAATAGTGTAAGTAAGGAGGGGCTGGCCAAAGTCAAACACATTATTTATGCATTCAGCTCTCAGTGAAGTGGAGACCTTCATGTCCAAAATATACCCCTCCTCAATTTTTTACAATGGGCGATCAGAGAGGGTGAGGATTCTGATAAGTGGACCTTATATTTTTGTCTTGAAATACTCCTTAAAAAAAATGTTATACTGATGTTGGCCAAGAATGTTTGTGTCTAATCTGCTTGCAAAGTTTATGTGCAAAATTACTAAGTTCTTTTTTCTTGTTTGACTCCACAGTTTCCTTCAACGCCACAGGAATGGCAGACTGTGGCTTCCCAATTTGCCCAGCGGTGGGACTTTCCCAACTGCAGAGGGGCAATTGATGGGAAACACGTCCACATCGTGCCACCCCCCAACTCGGGGTCATACTATTATAATTACAAGGGGTTTAATAGTATTGTGATGTTGGCGGTGGTGTCGGCGACATATGAGTTTCTCTATGTGGACGTGGGGAAGAATGGCTGGATGTCGGATGGTGGAGTCATCGCCCAGACAGAGTTCTATACACGGCTCCAGAATGGTGGCTTGGGATTGCCACCTGCTGAAGAGAACGTGGACTACTTCCGTTTGTCTTTGTCGCTGATGAAGCGTTTGGGCTGGGTGAACACCTGATGCGGCCGTTCCCGATGAGGACCCTCACCCCGGACCAGAGGGTTTTTAACTACCGGCTGACCAGAGCCAGAAGAGTGGTGGAGAATGCTTTCAGGATAATGGCCAGCCGGTTCCGCCTATTCCTTACGGCATTGTCAGAGAAATAATCAATCCGGCCTTATCTGCCGAACGGTGCTCCAGAACGAATGTATGCGCAGTGGAACGATGCTTCGGCGCACGCTCAACGTGACGCTCTGGCTGGCCTATTTAAAGACACTTCAGCTTCCTGTCTGAGTTGTTTCCTGTTTCCTGTAGTTGAATCACTTGCTTGACCCGGATCATCCCTGACCACTCTGCTCTTCTCCTGGCCCTGACCTTTGGCTTGTTTAACGGATTCTGCCTTGTCTTTAGTGTTTGACCCCCTGCCTGTGACCCGGATTTGCCTGCTATCTCCTGTGCTTGAACCTCTGCTTGTGACCCAGATTTGCTGCTTTCTCCTGTGCTTGACCCTCTGCCTGTGACCCGGATCTGCCTGCTATCCTCAGTGTTTGACCCTCGGCCTATTTCGGACTTCCTGAATTGCCAGTCTCTGCACATCTACCATAACTCTTCAAAGAGTACTACGCAAGCTCTATCCTGCCTGCTGGTAGCCTGTGCCTCTTCGTGCCATCCACTCCCTGTACCACCTTCAGGGGGCGGAGTGCGCCTAGTCGCAGGTGAACCGCTCTCGGTATCTCGGCCTCGGTAAGTACTTACCTGACAGTACAAACCAGCCAAGATGTCAGAGGCCAACAGAGCACGTTCCCCACTTGAGATACTGTGTCAGCAGGTTTCCACACTCACCGATGCAGTTCAGAAACTGCAAGAAGGCTACACCCAAATTGATAGTTGCCTCCAGCAACTCTCCGGATCACCCATACCAACAGCTGCAACTCACGCACCCGCCAGTGGGGCCTCCTCCTCTCAGCCTTCATCAAATCCAACAGTGGTAATGGCCCTTCCTGAACCTAGGGTCCCTATGCTGGAGCGATTTGCAGGCGATCGCAAAAAATATAGGGCTTTCAAGAACGCCTGCTCCCTATATCTAGCTCTTCAGCCCAGGACTTTCTCTTCTGAAGTGGTAAAAGTGGGCTTCCCTATTTCCCTCCTGGCCGATGAACCTCAAGCCTGGGCCCACAGTCTGATGGAACAAAGGAGCCCTGTTCTTAATTCAGTAGATACCTTTTTGAAAATATAGCACAACTTTATGATGACCCACAGCACACAGCTACCACTGAAACCATTCTACATAACCTGACTCAAGGGCGAAGGCTGGTTGAGGACTATACAGTAGAGTTCTGGAAGTGGTCGGCTGATACTGGCTGGAACGAACCTGCCCTGAAGTATCAATACCGCCAGGGGTTATCGGAAGTTCTTAAAGATGAGTTAGCCAGGGTGGAGACCCCTGCTACTCTGGAAGAATTGATCCAGTCAGCCACCAAACTAGACAGGCGCATGCTCGAACGGTGCTCAGAGCGCCTCCAGGTTCCTCGATCCAGCTGGATGCTTCCCAAGCCAACTCCCTTCCCGGTTCCTCCAACCACCACTGTTCCCGAAGTCAAGCCTATGCAACTCAGACTGGTCCACGCTCCTCTTATTCCCAAGGAGAGGTAACGTAGGCTGCAAGCCAATCTGTGCCTATACTGTGGGGGTACAGGTCATTTTCTCCGTAACTGCCCTGTGAGACCTAGTACGTTTTACCCACGATCTGTTATGAACTATCAAGTTACTGATGTGCCCAAGACTTATGTCTCCCTCTTTATCTCCCTACAGCTAGCGGAAAAGGAAACATGCATGTAGCATGTAGCTGTTTTTTAGACATCATGCTGGCTCAAGAACTACAAATTCCTCTTCAGACTAAAAAACAAAGCCTTCAAGTACACCTGGCTGACGGGTCTCTCCCTCACTCTGGACTTATCACCCAAGAAACTAGACCTATTTTCGTCACTACGGACTCTGGTCACCAAGAGTTCCTAGGATTTGACCTTATTTCCTCTCCTTTGTTCCCCATCATCTTAGGACTCCCCTGGCTGCAGGCGCATGAACCACAAATAAATTGGAACAAGAAAGAGGTTTCCTTCTCTTCCAAATACTGCTCCCAGCACTGTCTCACTCCGGCCCCAGCCGCTGGCTCAGCTGTAACCCCTGTACCCGATAACCTCCAACATGTTCCATCAGAGTACAGTAGGTGACCGCGATATTGTGTCAAATCTCGCCGCATTTATCGGCGAGATTTGACACCTGCGAGCCCCGTCGCGGGAGCCAGCGCCGAGATGGCTCACTCATCGGGAAAGGAAAACTTTTTTTTCCTTTCACGATGAGTGACGGGCAGTGCTGACAGCTGTCTGGTATGAATCCTGAGGGGGAACGCCGCGCCAAATTGTAAAATTTAAAATGAAAAAACCGGCGTGGGTTCCCCCCCAGGGGCATACCAGGCCCTTAGGTCTGGTATGGATTGTAAGGGGAACCCCCTACGCCGAAATATTGGTGTGGGGAACCCCCTACACCGAAATATTGGCGTGGGGGTCCCCCCAAAATCCATACCAGACCGTTATCCGAGCGCGCAGCCCGGCCGGCCAGGAAAGGGGGTGGGGACGAGCGAGCGCCCCCCCCCTCCTGAGCCGTACCAGGCCGCATGCCCTCAACATGGGGGGGGTGGGTGCCTTGGGGGAGGGGGGCACCCTGCAGGCCCCCCCACCCCAAAGCACCTTGTCCCCATGTTGATGAGGACAAGGGCCTCTTCCCGACAACCCTGGCCGTTGGTTGTCAGGGTCTGCGGGCGGAGAGCTTATCGGAATTGGGAGCCCTCTTTAATAAGGGGGGCCCCAGATCCCGGCCCCCCACCCTATGTGAATGAGTATGGGGTACATGGTACCCCTACCCATTCACCTAGGGAAAAGTGTCAATTAAAAAAAAAAACCACAGTACACAGGTTTTAAGAGTAATTTATTAGGCAGCTCCGGGGTCTTCTTCCGACTTCGGGGGGGTCTTCTTCTGACTTCTCCCGGTGTTCCGCCTCTTCCCCCGGGCCCCTCCGCTATCTTCTTCTAGCTCTTTTGCCAGCGGGGGCCCGGTCTGCTGCCGCTGTCTTGTCGCCGCTGTCTCGTCGCTTCTTCTCTTCTTCTCTTCTTCCGATGTTGACACGACGCTCTCTCCGGCTGGAATGCTTTGTGCGAGCTGCGGAGCCATTAATATAGGCGGTGACCCCGCCCCCTTGTGATGTCACGGTCCCAGCATGCGCAGGGACTCAGGCGTCATAAGGGGGCATGACCCCAGAGTCCCTGCGCATGCTGGGACCGTGACGTCACAAGGGGGCGGGGTCACCGCCTATATAAATGGCTCCGCAGCTCGCACAAAGCATTCCAGCCAGAGAGAGCGTTGTGTCAACATCGGAAGAAGAGAAGAAGCGACGAGACAGCGGCGACAAGACAGCGGCAGCAGACCGGGCCCCTGCTGGCAAAAGAGCTGGAAGAAGATTGAGGGGCCCGGGAGAAGAGGCGGAACACCGGGAGAAGTCGGAAGAAGACCCCCCCCGAAGTCAGAAGAAGACCCCGGAGCTGCCTAATAAATTACTCTTAAAACCTGTGTACTGTGTTTTTTTTAATTGACACTTTTCCCTAGGTGAATGGGTAGGGGTACCCCATACTCATTCACATAGGGTGGGGGGCCATGATCTGGGGGCCCCCTTATTAAAGGGGGCTCCCGGATTCCGATAAGCCCTCCGCCCGCAGACCCTGACAACCAATGGCCAGGGTTGTCGGGAAGAGGCCCTTGTCCTCATCAACATGGGGACAAGGTGCTTCGGGGTGGGGGGGCCCGCAGGGCGCCCCCCCTCCCCCAAGGCACCCATCCCCCATGTTGAGGGCATGCGGCCTGGTACGGCTCAGGAGGGGGGGCGCTCGCTCGTCCCCACTTCCTTTCCTGGACGGCCGGGCTGTGTGCTTCGGCGTAGGGGGTTCCCCTTACAATCCATACCAGACCTAAGGGCCTGGTATGCCCCTGGGGGGGAACCCACTCCGTTTTTTTCATTTAAAATTTGGCGCGGCGTTCCCCCTCAGGATTCATACCAGACAGCTGTCAGAACTGCCTGTCACTCATCGCGAAAGGAAAAAAGTTTTCCTTTCCCGATGAGTGAGCCAGAGCGACATGCACCGTACCCTGTCGCCGAGAAACAGCGCGATGGTATCGCGCTGGAAACACAATCTCGCGGTCGGGTACTGTACCTCGAGCTCCAAGACATTTTCGACAAACAACAGGCAGACCGCCTACCACCTCACCGGTCTTATGACTGTCCTATTGATCTTCTGCCTGGCTCTGAAGTTCCCTTTGGCCGGATCTTCCCATTATCTGAAACTGAGCTAAAAACTCTCAAGACCTACATCGATGAAAACCTGGAGAAGGGTTTTATCCGCCCTTCCTCCTCACCGGCTGGGGCCAGTATCTTTTTTTAGAAAAAAAAGACAGTTCCCTGAGGCCATGCATTGATTACAGGGAACTAAATAAAATAACTATAAAGAACCGGTATCCACTTCCACTTATCCCAGAGTTGTTTCAATGTTTTCGGTCCGCCTGAATCTTCTCCAAACTGGATCTTCGAGGTGCCTACAACCTCATCAGAATTCGGGCTGGAGATGAGTGGAAGACTGCCTTCAGGTCCAGGTTTGGACATTATGAGTACCTGGTGATGCCATTTGGGCTATGCAATGCCCCAGCCACTTTCCAACATCTGGTCAATGACATTTTCCGGGAGTATCTTGACAATTTCCTAGTCGTTTACCTGGAGGACATCCTTATTTTCTCCGCTACTATTGAGTTACACCGAGTTCATGTTAAAATGGTAATGGCAATTCCCAGAACACACAAGCTGTATCTTAAGGCAGAGAAATGCGACTTTGAAAAGTTTGTTGTGCAGTTTTTGGAATTCATTATCTCCACCAATGGGGTCGCAATGGACCCACAGAAGATCAAAGCAATCCAGGAATGGCCGGCCCCCTCAGACAAAAAAGGGGTACAACGTTTCATAGGCTTTGCCAATTTTTACAGGAGATTTATCACTGGATTCTCTTCTATTGTAGCCCCCATTACTCAGTTAACACGCCAACACAACCGTTTTCAGTGGTCCCAGGAAGCCCAGGAAGCTTTTACTAAATTAAAAGCCTTATTCACCTGTGCACCAATCTTAAGGCACCCAGATCTGGCTCTGCCATTTGTATTGGAGGTAGATGCCTCTGAAGCTGCCACCAGAGCCATCCTCTCCCAAAGACAGGGGCCCAAAGCCCTCCTACATCCCGTAGCCTTCGCATCCCGGAAACTAACTCAGCCAGAAAAGAACTATGATGTAGGTGACATGGAGTTGTTGCCCATTAAATTCGCCCTGGAAGAGTGGAGGTACTGGAGGGTGCACTCCACCCTGTCATGATCTTTACCGATCATAAGAATCTAGAATACCTCAGGTCAGCTAAACAATTAAAACTCAGACAAGCCCACTGGGCTCTTTTTTTTATAGATTCAATTTTCATATATCCTACAGACCTGGCTCCAAAAACGGAAAGGCAGATGCACTCTCCCGGATGTTCCTTGAAACCCTCTCAGGCAGCTGAACCTAGCACTATCTTGTCTCTGCAAAATTTTTTGTTGGCCATCCAAACTGACTTAATAACTTCTATTAAATCAACGTCCAGTCACTGTACCGACCCAGAAGTACCTTCCTTGGAGAAACATGATGACCTACTCTGGGCCCGAGGAAAAATCCTTAGACCCTTGGCTCTACGGACTTTTCATGACCACAAACTGGCAGGTCACTCCGGGACTCAAAAGACCGCTGAACTAGTCTCCCGATCTTTTTGGTGGCCAGGCTGGAGACAGGACTGTAAGGACTATGTCTCTTCTTGCTCTCTTTGCCAGCGCAGTAAGGGTTCAAACACCAAATCCTGGGGTCTACTCAAACCTCTATCCATTCCGGAACGGCCGTGGGCAAAAGTTTCCATGAACTTCATCGTGGATCTACCTCCTTCAGGGGGGTTTACCACTATCTTGGTCGTTGTCGACCGTTCTTGTAAAATGGCACATTTTTTGTCCATGGTGGGTACTCCTTCTGCTGCAGATACAGCTAAAAAATTTTTTAAAGAAATTACAAGACTTAACCTGTTCTGGTTGTCGCTCCTCCCTAATCCTGATCCTCTTTATGAGAATTTGAGAGTCTTTATACAGCTCAATAAGGCCACCAATCAGCGTGCCATGGTATTTTCTGGGACTCGCTAAAAGCATATTTAAGGGGACAATTCATCACATCCATCAATGCTATTAAGACCAGAACTAAGTGTGCTCTGTGCTGCAGGAGGTTGAGAGGGCTGAGTCCGCTTTTGTTGACTCCCCCTCTGAACAGACTGAACGACGTTGGCATGAAGCTCAGAAGGTAGTCAGGCATTTGTCGAAAGCGGAAAATAAACGTTTTTTCCTCCAACAGAAATATTTTGAGGAGGGAGAAAGTACAGGCCATATGATTGCCATGATGGTGAGGTCACAAAAGGGGTCATCTCATATAGAGGCAATAACTAATCCCTCTGGGACTTTAGTTTCTTCTCATGCTGATGTTCTATCCACATTCCGGGAGTTTTATGCAGACGTATATTCCTCTAAGGTTTCACCTACACCGGGGGGAGATCAGTTCTTTTTTTGGACCAATGTAATGTTCCGCAACTTTCGGCTCTGGACGTGGAGCAGTTAAATGCTCCCCTCACGGCTGATGAACTGCTGGAAGCATTGGCGCTCTCCTCTCCTGGCAAGTCTCCGGGCTCGGATGGCTTGCCGGCGGAGGTGTACAAGCGTTATTCTAGGGGCACAAGGCAGGGGTGTCCACTGTCACCCCTGCTATTGCGATAAGATCATCCACATCTATTGTGGGGTTTAACATGGGACCAGTTATGAAGAAGGTCTCCCTTTACGCGGATGGCGCCTTATTATACTTGGGAGATACAGACAATGCTCTTACAAATGCTATGCAGCTGATACAACAATTCGGCTCTTTGTCAGGATTTACTATTAACTGGAGCAAGTCTGTTATGATGACAATTGATGATCTAACAATCACATTACCGACTGCTGCAGAATCCCTTAAGGTAGTCTCCACATTTAAATATTTAGGAATACAGGTGTCTGCTGACCCACGGTTGTACCTAGAGGAGAACCTCCTGCCCCTTTTCAAAAGAATGCAAATGATATGTAACACTTGGTGCAAACTTCCGCTATCAGTAATTGGGAGAATAAATCTTAATAAAATGGTTTGGTGCCCCCAACTGTTGTATATTATGCATAATTCGCCACAGTGGTTATCTCGTAGATGGTTTAACCGTATTGACACACTGTTTAGGTCCCTGATATGGAGAAAAAAAGTAGCTAGAATAAGCCTTTCCTCTCTGCAGTATAGCAAGGATAGGGGAAGGGCGGCAGTTCCCAATCCGAGACTCTACTTTTATGCCTCTCAACTACAACACCTGAGTGATTTCGGGCTGTTGAACGACTCAGGATCAATTGAAAGTTTATTACGGACTGGAACGTCAAATATTTCAGTGCTGGCTGGTCTAGAGGCAGGGCTTCCTCACTTACCACAAACAGCTCCCACCGTTATTCTTCTTAAAAAATTATGGACCTCATTCAAATCTAATTTAAAGATCATGGGATTTCTGGCGGAAACCCCCTTATGGGACAATCCTAATCTAGGGGAGGTGTTCAAATTAGAGGGCTTTCGGGCTTGGGGACTAGCCGGAATCTGTAATATATCCCAACTATATAAACATAATGTGTTAAAAACATTTTTGGATATATTGCAGAATTTAATCTTCCAAGGCAACACTTTTATAAATACCTCTAGATACGGCACGCTCTCCAGGCCCAAGGTCGGATTTCCAATCTCTCGCTTTCCAGTCATCCCCTGATAGAGGATATTTTTCTCGGTCGGGAGAAAAGAGGCCTGATTTCCCACATTTACTCTTGCCTGTTGTCATCCATACAAAACACTAAAGCCCTACCGAGTAGGAGGCAGTGGACAGAGGACTTAGGGGAAATAAAGGACGAAACATGGGACATATGCTTACAGGCGGGGCCACTTACTTCTGTATCACAATCACACAGACTGTCCCATCTATTCTTACTGCACAGGGCCTATCGCACACCTATACAACTGCAGCGATGGGGAAGGAGGGATTCTTCCTTATGCCCCAAACACTGTGGAGAAGAGGGGTCACTAATTCACCTGATGTGGCGTTGTCCAAAATTGCATCGGTATAGGGTTGCTATAACTGAGGTCATCTCCTCAGTATTTCAGATCAGGGTCCCCTTGGACCCCAGATATGTATCTTAGGTGCCATGGATGAAGAAATATACCCATCCCCAATTAACCTTGCAGTGATCAGACTATTATATTTAGCTCGTAAACTAGTGGCCAGATGTCCCTACTAAACAACAATGGATAGATCAGGTTAATTATATCCTGATAAGGGAGCACTTAACCTATTAACATAGAAAAGCAGTTTGGAAATTTTATTCCATTTGGCAACCGTGGCTGGAAACACCTGGGTTGGCACCCCCAAGATTGATTATGCAACGGCTATTATAGGTTTAGAAGGTACTTGGGGTTCAATAGAAGGTAGAATCTGACGTGATTATGTGTTATTTTAAGGGAGGTGGTGGGCACGTTCATCCTCTGAGGTAAGAGGAAAGGAACACATATGATTGGGCACAACATGGGCAACACTGTTAATTGGATGGCCCGTTGGCCGTAGGTTTTGTTGGTACTGGAATAACGGATGTATGTACGTCCGTTTAAGATAATTCTCCTCTATGTTCTAACCAAGTTGTGTCCAAGTACTTATTTTTGGTGTCATTGCTGTACCGATTGTCTATTGTACAATGTTTTTCTGTTACAGTAACAAATGTTATTTCATGTACGGTAGTAAGTAAAATGCTTTCTGTCTTGGTTGGCACAATAAACGTTATCTCTGATTTAAAAAAAAAAAAAGAAATTACAAGACTTCATGGTGTACCTAGGAGCATCGTCTCCGATAGAGGTGTCCAATTTATCTTCAAGTTCTGGAGGGAACTCTGCAAAGCTCTGGAAATTAAGATTTGTCTCTCCTCTGCCTACCACCCGCAGAACAACAGCCAGACGGAAAGAACAAATCAAACCCTGGAGCAGTACCTCAGGACAATTGCAAAAGACATTATGATAGAGGAAGGAAGGAGAACCCAGTCTTCAAAGTTGGCGAAGAAGTTTGGCTATCAACTATTAATCTCAAATTACCTCTTCCCTCACGGAAGCTGGGGCCAAGGTTTATTGGACCTTTTAAGATAAAAGGATGATCAACCCTGTGGCCTTCGAGCTAGCACTGCCCAACTCTTACAGAACACATGCAGTATTTCATTCATCCTTACTAAAGCCTGTTGTTCACAGCCCCTTCTCTGGGAGAGAAGAACTACCTGCCCCACCAGTCGAGGTAGACGGGGAGAAGGAATTTGAGGTGGAGTCTATTCTAAGCTGTAGGAAGAGGGGTAGACAGCTCCAGTATTTGATTAGTTGGAAGGGGTACCCTCCTGAGGACAACTCCTGGGAACCCGCTAGGAATTTGCACGCTCCTCACTTGATCCGAGCATTTCATCAAAAACATCCCGAATTGATGTCCAGTTTGGGGCGTCCGGAGTCCGCCCCTCGGGGTGGGGGGCACTGTCAGAGAAATAATCAATCCGGCCATATCTGCCGAACGGTGCTCCGGAACAAACGCATGCTTGGTGAAACGATGCTTCGGCACACGCTCAATGTGACGCTCTGGCTGGCCTATTTAAAGACACTCAGTTGCTCAGACGGGTTGCTGGTTTGTCTTAAGCTTCCTGTCTGAGTTGTTTCCTGTTTCCTGTAGTTAAATCACTTGCTTGACCCGGATCGTCCCTGACCACTCTGCTCTTCTCCTGGACCTGACCTTCATCTGGTTTAACGGATTCTGCCTTGTCTTCAGTGTTTGACCCCCTGCCTGTGACCCGGATTTGCCTGCTATCTCCCGTGCTTGACCCTCTGCCTGTGACCCGGATCTGCCTGCTATCTTCAGTGTTTGACCCTCGGCCTGTTTAGGACTTCCTGAATTGCCAGTCTCTGCACATCTACCATAACTCTTCAAGAAGTACTACGCAAGCCCTATTCTGCCTGCTGGTAGCCTGTGCCTCTTCGTGCCATCCACTCCCTGTACCACCTTCAGGGGGCGAAGTGTGCCTAGTCACAAGGGTGAACCGCTCTCGGCATCTCGGCCTCGGGAAGTACTTACCTGACAGGCAATCAACATGGCGCAATATAAACTTAACCATATAATCCTTGCATGCTGCATTCTCCACAACTATTTAAGAAGAAATTCAATTAACTATGTTGCCTCAGTTGGGCCTGAGGCCGGACTTAACGAACAAACCCTGACGGTGCTTGAAGCTGGCCGTCCTGGCTTGTGCCCACGAGGTCCGATTCAAATATATGGAGTACTTTGCGGGTAGGGGGGCCATTGGTATGCCAGAAAATGTTTAAGAAACATTTTTAAAATACATTTTTGATTAAAACTGAAATAAGATTTCCTTTGATTTACTGCTTGTGTTTCTTTTAGCTGTCTCCTAGGTTCTCCAATGGGCTTTTATTTTTGGCCATTTTCTTCAATAGTGCAAACGTAATTTATTTGATACATGAGGTGACAATCTCTTCTTCAGCAAACTATTATTATGTTGTGGGTCTGTTACACACACACACCTTGTTTTTGTTGTTAATGTATGTAATGCATTACTGATAAAAATATACATCATTTTCAGCACCATGAATGAATTTTGGTAAGTCACGAAAATGGCATGATTGTGGCAAACTATAAAGCACTGTGGGAGAGTTATTTACTAAAGGAAAATCCACTTTGCACTCCAAGTGCACTGCAAAAGTGCACATGAAACTGCACTTGAAACTGCACTGAAAGTGCACTTGTAGTGCAAAGTGGATTTGCCTTTAGTAAATAACCCCCATTTCAGTGTAAACACCAACTTAGTACAAAAAATTATACTGAGCATTGAAAGAAGAAGCCACACATTGTTGAGTAGAAAACTTTTTTCTCTGTGCACATTCACATGTGTGTTAGAAAAGGGTTTTTGAACAAACCAACATATTTTAGTAATAACATTTTTGTTTTTGACAGTACAAATAGCCTTTTTTTGTGTTAAAACAGGCATGTTTAAAACCATAAAACAATACACAACTCGGGAACTTACAAAGTTCAACTTTGACAAAGTGAATTCAATATCAGACATTAGTTTGTCCAAACTGTGTTGATATTGTCTTCATCAGATGGGGTGATGTCACCCCTGTGAAAGCCAAATTTTGAAGATGCACACAAATTGAGAGTCAAAATGGGGATTTCCCTCCTGATCCCATGCCTATTGTCAACATGTGCTAGCTCCCATCATGGGGGGTCAATGGACGTGTTTCGGTGGGGGGCAACCCCTTCCTCTCATCTACTTTAGTTGCGGGGAAGGGGTTGCACCCCCAAAACGCGTACCTTGATATCCCGTGATGGCAGATAGCAAATGTTACCACACTGTGTGCATCTTCAAAATTTGGCTTTCTAAAAAATATTTTAAATGTGTGAAAAAAATAAAAATACAAACAAACTAGAAGAATTTTGGGGTGTTTTAAATTCTGCCTTAAACATCAATGATGTTTTTGAGTCTTCTTTCCACATCATTGATGTCTTCCTTGATCTTCTGTAAATCACGATTGCACACTATGATCTCCCCGATGAAGACGTGTGCACTTGCACTTGTGAAATGACATTCTTCTTCCACAACATCCACATCACCTGAAATCAAAAAACACACCATGTATTATAAATATGCAGGCATACATCTGTTACCTGAAGCTGTGGTCTCAGACATTCACCTCTTTTTAAATCTCCTACGGGATCAGGACGTTCGTGGCTCCGGCCTTTCGTCGTTGCTGCTGCTGCTGTCTGCATGCACTTGCTCTTTCTCCGTCATGTGCTCTCCCACTGCGCCAAAAGACAAGGGGCGGGGAATAGACTAGAAAGAACATCAGGGGCGGGCGTAGTTTCACGCATGCGCAGTGTATATAAAGCGTAACACGCGTGCGTCGTACATACGATCTGTGAGCGGAAGAAGGAGTGGCGGAAGCGCCGGTCATTCTAACGAAGGTACAAGTTTGACTTGGTGCATCAGTGGCCTATACTGCTTCTAGATTGAGGCCTTTATTGAGACAAGATTAGGAGAGTTTAGCCTGACATTAGGGTTTGTTTTGTGTTGTGTCTTGCAGAGAAAATGGATGGCTTCAATGATCACAACTTCCTCCCCCTATTCATAGACAAGTACAGGGAGCTGCCCTGTCTGTGGCAGGTGAAACATCCGCATTATAATCACAAACAAAAGAGGCAGGCAGTGCTGGAGTAACTGCTGGAGTTGGTAAAGCCGCAGATCCCCTCGGCAAACATCCCCTATTTGAAGGCAAAAATTGGTGGGCTGAGGAGCACCTATAATAGGGAGTGCAATAAGGTCCAGGATTCCATGAGATCAGGAGGAGCAGCAGATGCTATTTATGTCCCCAGGGTGTGGTACTATGACAGACTGCATTTTCTGTCAGACCAGACTGAAGTCAGGCAATCAATCTCAACCCTTCCTTCCACTCTTCCTTCCACGCTTCCTTCCACCCCAGCTGAGGCTTACAACATCTAACCTGGGCCTTTCAGCCAGGAAGATGTGGAGGAGCCCAGCTTGAGCCAGGTATAGCATTGTTCTACATATTTCTTGTTGTAAAATGAATGATGTTAACTAGATGTTATTATTGATCACTAATTGCTGATTTAATAAAGTGTTTTACCTATCAATAGACAGTAGTGGCCAAAAATGTTTGGGACAAGAATGAAAAATGCTGGGGTCAGAATGATAGTCTTTTCTATTTGTTAACATTCAATTTGCAACAGACATGAGCTCAAAATTGTGTGTGATTGATGAATAAAAAACTAAAACTATGTCCCTTTTTCATACACAGGAAAGCCTCGGCCAGGAGGAGGGCGTGTAATGTGGCAGCCAGGAGGAGGGTGTGGAATGTGGCAGCCAGGAGGTGGCGGGGGAAAGTGGCAGCCAGGAGGTGGTGGGGGTAAGTGGCAGCCAGGAGGTGGCCTGACTGAATCCCAGGTCCCTCTCCTCCACTTTCCAACCAAAAGGCCCAGGAAGGGGAGTAACGTGGAGAAGGCAGCACTTGGGCTGATTTAGGAGGCTAATGCTGCACTCTTCAAGAGGCCTTTGCCTCCATAGCTGCATGCAAAATGCAGGAAATGGAGGAGGGCCAACGCCTCATCTGTGAGGAAATTATGTATCTGTCCCTACATAAGGGGTTAAGGGGCCAACTCACAACCAAAACCCACCTGTGTGAGTTCTACCATCCTCCTCCTCAACCTCCTGCCACAACTCCAAAAACACAGCCTGGAAGCAAGCCTGGAAGGAAGATTGAAAGAAAGACAAGAGTGTAATGGCCTGGGTTCAGTCTGGTCTGACAAAAGATGCAGGCCGTTGTATGACCACAGCCTGGGGACATATATGTCATCTGCTGCTGTTCCTGATCTCTTGTAGTTCTGGACCGGATTGTGCTCACTATTATATGGGCTCCTCATGCTACCAATTTTGGTTGTAAAATAGTTGATGTGTGCCCTGGGGTACAAAGGCTTCACCAATTTCACCAGTTTCTCCAGTGTTGCCTTTATTTTATTATGACCCATAATAAATGGCTATTTTGTATTCACAAAAACTTGCCTATGTGTTTTACTTAAAAAAGGACAGTTTGTTTGTGAGTAGGCAGGTACATTTCCTAAATACAATGTCAAATTAACAAGGGACACCAACACAAACCAACACAAACCAACCTCCTTGAGGTTAAAAAAATACAAGATAATAATGGTGTCGTGGTAACTTGACACACAAAATGAAAAACAATATTATGGAGAGCACTAGAAAAAAAAAAAACACAAGGAGATCTTGATAAAAAACAAACAAACACTATAAACAAAAATTAAATACATTATTATGGAGATCTGACGAAAACAAAAAAAAAAATATTCAGGAGATCACGAGAAATAATAAAGAAATCAGGTTGTCAGAACTGTGTGTGAATATCAGCAGCAAAACAACTTCATTATTCTAGTAATTATAAAGAAGAAGAGAATGCGCTGCATTAAAAGATTTTAAAATTTGCAGCGTGACGAATGTGCTATCTCCATTATGAACGCTAGTTTTACCAGACCGAGCACTTCCGCCTCGTCATTGATTCAGAGCATGCGTGGAACTGTGTGCGTCGGAATTGTGTACACA
Source organism: Lithobates septentrionalis (assembly GCA_037952835.1). Lineage (NCBI taxonomy): Eukaryota > Metazoa > Chordata > Amphibia > Anura > Ranidae > Lithobates > Lithobates septentrionalis. The sequence continues at coordinate 1,590,742 of JBBDGP010000671.1, read as the reverse complement.
CGATCGGAATTTACGAGAACGGATTTAGTTGTCGGAAAATTTGAGTTCCAGATCTTAAATTTGGTTTGTCGGAAATTCCAACGGAAAATGTCCGATGGAGCCTACACACAGTCGGAATTTCCAACAACAAGCTCCCATCGAACATTTGTTGGTCGGAAATTCTGACCGTGTCTACGCGGCATAAGTGTGGTATTTACATTTGGGATCTATTGCTGTGAACCTACATCATGCGTTCAAATTTGTTGTCCATGCAGATGAAACAGGCCATAGTAAGGTTGAAACATTAGGAGTGGCCAAATCAATTTTTCAGTTTGGTACATTTTGAGGAAAGAAGAACGCACTGGTGAGCTCAACAACATAAAAAGGCCTGGACATCCACAGAAGACAACAGTGGTGGATGATCGGGATGATCGCAGGATCCTCTCTATGGTAAAAAAAAAAAAAAACATTCACAACATCCAGACAAGTGAAGGACACTCTCTAGGAGGTGGGCGTATCATTGTCTACAATCAAGTCTACAATCAGTCTACAATCAAGAGAAGACTTCACGAGAGCAAATACAGAGGTTCACCACAAGGTGCAAACCATTTATAAGCCAGAAGAATAGAAAAGCCAGATTAGACTTTGCCAAAAAACATCTAAAAAAGCCAGACCAAAGGGTCTCCTTGGTTGACAGCAGTGAGATTGGTTATACCACGCCATTGGCGGTCAGCACAAGTTCCCTCTTTTGCTGAGTGGGTTACAGAGATGGATTATATTGAGAGAATAGAGTCACTCTTGGCGTACGAATTTGATACATATGAACAATACCATCAAATATGGCTCTCTTGGAAGGTATTTATGGAGTCAACTGAAATGCGAAATCTTCTTGCAGAACCATTATACCTAGTTTCTGTGAAGCTTAGAATATTTGTTCACTCCTGGCTGTATTACGTTTTACTTTACTTTTTACTTGTTACCTTTAACAAGTAAAAAGGTATCATCAATGGTATTGACTCAGTTTGTGCCCGCTTAGGGCAATATATAGATACCTTCTTGCAGCCGCTGGTGGTTAAAACTGATGCATATGTCAGGGACACCAAGCATGTGATCAAGTGTCTGGAGTCCCTTGAGAATTTGGATCAGTGTATTTTGGCCACTGCGGATGTAGGGTCTTTATATACCATTATCGTACATCATGAGGCTGTGGTATCTGTAAAATGGGCATTGGAGAGCTCCAACCTCCCCAGTAAACAAAAGAAGTTTATGATTAAATGTTTACGATTTTGCTTAAAGCATAATTATTTTTGGTATAGTGGTGATTTTTATTTGCAAATAAGGGGTATAGCTATAGGCCCGAAGTTCGAACCTTTTTATGGCCCATTGGGAGGATGTGGATGTACTCAACCCCAGACCTAAAGAACTTATTTTATACAAAAGATTCATAGATGATCTTGTAATCATCTGGAAGGGGGATGTGACATCCTTTGAAGCATTTAAAGGATCCATGGAAGGGAATGACAAAAATATTCAGCTCACCTGGACTGTGAGTAATGAGTGTATCACCTTCCTTGATTTAGGCCTCATTCTCACGAGGCGGATCCGCTTCCACGGAGTCCGCCTCGGTCCACCGGCTCAGCGGGAGATCTCTCCGTTGATCTCCGCTGAGCCAGCGGATGACAGGTCCCTCTCTGCTCACTGAGCGGGGAGGGGTTTGTCGAGCACCGCTGGTTTCTATGGAGAGATCGGACGATAATGGACAGCATGTCCGTTTTCATCAGATCTCACCTGATCCGATCCGACAGCGACGGATCGGAACGTAGAGGCATCTGTCTGCTTTTAGCGGATCGGACGGGGTCGGATGTCAGTGGACATGTCACTGCTGACATCCGTCGCTCCATAGACTAGCATGGAGCGCCCGTTCAGGTCCGCCGTCAAAACTGACAGGCGGACCTGGACGGTCCGACAGTGTGAAAGGGGCCTTAGAGATCTGCAGGGAGGAGGGTAGACTGCTGACAAGGAACCATTTTAAGCCCACCGACAAAAATTCCTATCTGTCGATGGACAGCTGTCATCTTAAGCCCTGGTTGGTGTATACCAAAGGGCCAGTACATGAGAATTCGTAGAAATTGTACCAAAAAGGAAGACTTTTTGAGTCAATCCGAAATACTGACCAGTAGGTTTAAGGAAAAAGGATATGACCTTGAGAGAGTTGAGGAAGTTAAAATGAAGGTACTAAACATGGATAGGGACCAACTACTAACAGATAAGAAATCACATGAGCCCTTGTGTCGTGAGTTCAATCTCATTCTTGATTTTAATGTGCAATTCAGACAGGTGGAAAAAATAATAAAAAAATATTGGGGTATCCTAAGGAAAGATAGGGTGCTAGGACCCTAATTACCAGCCCTTCCAGGGTTTATTTACAGAAAAACTCCTACCTTGAAGGATGTATTAGCACCAGGAGTGATAGATCCCCCAAAAAAGCAGAAGGGACCTTCTGCATCTTGTTTCGGCATTTTCACTGGTTTCATCGTGTGTGGCAGGTGTAGGGCTTGTAGACACGCAAAGAAGAATATTAAAAAGAGAAAGGAATTCTGTTCTACCAGTACAGGCAAAAGGTACGAAATTCGTGATTTCGTAACCTGTGCATCCACAGGTGTTATTTATATGCTGCAATGTGGATGTGGGTTGCAGTACATTGCCGTACATCAAGAACCTTGCAGATTAGAGTGGGGGAGCATATTGCCAATATTAAAAAAGTATAACCACCCATAGTGTCCCGAAACATTTTAAATGAGTACACAATAAGGATCCTAGTTCGCTGCAATTTTGGGGTATTGAACAGGTGGATAGACACTGAAGGGGGGGGGGGTCATTATATTAGACAACTCAGCAAAAGGGAATCCTTCTGGATTTATGAAAGTGAGGTACTTTGGCTGAGGGGTTTGAACGTGGACTTCGATTTGAACTGTTTTATCAGTAATTTATGAGTTCAGTTATTCATGATTTTATATATTTTTATATATATGTATCTTTATTTTATAATAATATTATTTTTATTGTTTTTTTTTTATGTATTTGTGTAATTTTATTATATTAAATGTGGTCAAGATGCTTACAGGATGGTGTTGCCAGCAGTAGGTTTAATAATGGTCACTAACACAATAGTTTTTTCTATGAAAAAACCTGACTTGGGAAGAATTGATATTTAGCTTGTCAGATGTCCCCATGTGTATTGGTGCTGTTTTCACCACTTCCTGTTTTCTGTGTCAGCCCGGATGGGTGTGCCATGAGGCCTGGTTCCGCAAGGTGGGCCGGACCAGAAAGTGATCATGCAACACACTTGATTAGAGAGTGTTAGTCTATTTAAACAGCGGTGAGACCTCCAGTCTTCAACCCTTACTGAAAAAGTCATGGTGGTGTAGTAGCCCATTTGACGTAACGTGTATAGGGGGAAGAAGTCACAGCGGCAATGTCATGCCACTGTGAGCATCTTGTCGTTTCTAAGCATCCTGAGCCCGCACTGCTCAAGTTCTGCATTTGTAAGGTTTCAATGTTTTTATGAGGAAATAAACCGTTTTGATATACAGAGAGCACTAGTTTTTGCCTTTTCTGTTCCTATGTGCACTGGACCCCATTGAGGGAATCTGTACTGGCTGGTATCCATCTAATCAGCCAGAGGCAGCACAGATGGAATAGGAGCTCCATGAACAGCTGATTCGTTTATATCCCTGAGAGGGAACCTGCTTTTTCTGACCTTCTGGTGAAACAGGGGTCAGGACGTGAGGTGAGCGGCTAGGATATTGAGGTGGAGGAGAGCATTACTTGCATTCTCAACGTTTATGCACTGGTGGTGTGTTGTGCGTTTTTGTGCAGAAGACTCTGAGGATTATTTTTGTGCATTTGGACTCCTATTTTAATTCAATTATTTTTTTTGAGTGTGTAGACTTTATCTTTATTGTCTATTGTTCATTATTCCCATATAGGGCACACGTATATTTCATTATTGTGTATTGTTCAGTATTCCCAGTCAGGGAACACGAATATTTGATTGTGCACTCATTATCTTGCTTTATTGCAAGTTAAGCATCTATTCTCTTTAAGGATTTATTGGTAGTTATTTAGGAAGCGCAACACTGTTTTGTTATGTATGTTTTACTTTTATGTTTGTTTTGTTGGTGTAAGTATGTAAGTACCATTTGTGTATGATTACTCTGTATGCAAAATCATTTCCAATAAATTTAGATTGAAACCTAAAAAAGCCAGACCAGTTCTGAAAAGCATGACTGAGGCTTGTGAAGATATTAGGGTTGCTTTTCCATTAACCAACTATATCCTTTTTAAACCTCCCCCATCAAACAATCAGACAACAACAATTCTCTTTTTGAGTTTAACAGGCCATAGCAGCCACTTTATTAAATATATAAAATACAACTTTTTACCAAAATATAACTTTTCTTTATTTCACATATCTGAAACACTAATACCCAATCCTATTAAAGTCTAGGATCTTAGAAGGCAAAATTGTATCGTACTGACTGGCTGTATCCACCATCAAAAAAGACTTCAAAGGCCCTCAGCCACAACTACACCAGCTCGAGGACTATCACTAGGGATGGGCAAACGATTTGGCCCGAGCATGAGTTCAGGCCAAACTTTAGCTGTTCGGACGTTCGATGAACAGCCGAACAAATGGGTTGCTCGACCATTTGTTTGCCCCTCTGAACCGACAACAATGCATTGCGGCACTGAACAGTGCATTGCAAGCCCTGACTGGCTAAAGCAGTGAAAGCTTCAGCCAATCAGGGCACAGAGCACTGTCAGAGTCATGATTAGACAAGCTAGACCCGTCTTGGAGAGATCACACGCGTGCTGGTCTATAGAGGGGCCTGGTGACTCGGTTGGAGGACATATCCAAAAGAAGTAACCATACAGCATAGTGTTGCCGGTTCAGCTTAAAGGTTCAGGCACTGTGACTGACTTTCACTGCAGAAAATCTGATACATCCTGTGGCAGAAGATCGTACAGATTTATTCCCCCAAATAAGTCTGTGGCAGAGACTTTCGATTCGTGCTGTGTACTGGCTGCTAGACCGGGGAGAGAGGCCTATTCAGACGAGCAAAGAGTGTGCCCCATGAGGGGAACGCATTCCACATAATTATCTGAATTCTATCGGGACATATTTGAGTTTCTCCTGAATGTTTCCTTTTCCGTCTCTTTCCTGCTACTTCCTAAAGTTTGTCTGTTCAATAAAGCATTGAAAACGTACTCCAGTGTTGGTGTGTGTGTCGTCCAGAAGTAAACTCAACAGAACCCCTAGACCCGGTGCCGGTGAAACAGAGGGAAGCAAAGTGAAGGTAATAGACCCGCTTAAACCAGCAGCTCCACCGTGAGTTAGTGCTACATAGTTTTGTGCATTACTGCCAGTTTAACGCCATTTACTTTTGTGTGCGTTACTGCCGTTTAATGCCATATAGTTCTGTGCATCACTGTACATTTGGCACATTATATTGCAGTATATTATAGTGTATCCATGGATAGTGTCTGTGTAGTATGAGTACTCAAATTAAAGTGCACCGAACACCTCTTTATATTGATTAAAGTGCATCCACGTACAGATTTCAACTTCTTCTTTACATTTGCTTATAAGCATCGCCCCCTCCCTCCCAATAATGTCGGGGAGGACAACAAGGAGAGACAGACATTCCCATGGCACTGTAAGGGGGCCAGCAACAAATGTGTCCACAGGCAAAGGTGGACGTGGTGGTCAGTTCTCAGGCAGGGCATCATTTCCTCTGTTTAGTGAGTTTGCTCATGCTATCCAGCCACAGCATGCAGAGGAGGTGGTGGACTGGCTTACTAAACCTTCCTCATCCTCTCTTACGCAAGCAGAGACAAGTGTGCAGTCCCCTGCAGTTGCCAGAGTGGATAAACCTGCCTCCTTGTCCACATCTATTCCTGCCATAGCCCCAACATCAGCCATTGAGGAGTCAGCTGAGTTATTTGACCACAGCGTCAGCCACTTTATCCTTGATGATGCGGAGCCATTACTGGATTCAGATGTTGGTTCTGAGGCGGAGGATGACAGGAACATGAGCCTAGAGAGAGGGAGGAACACTGGTAGACAAATTGGCATTCATGTTCCCCAAGCCGCAGCTTATTGCCATGTTGTCTCCTGTGGTAACAATGAAGATGGAGGAGATGGAGATGATGATGATGAGGTCACTGATGCGACTTGGGTGCCAGATAGAGCAGAGGAGGAAACTGAAGATGAGGCGGCACAACCCCAAGGAGGCCGACATCAAGAAAGAGTACAGAGCAGCCACGCTATTCCATCACATTCTGCAGCTGTTATCTCCCAGCCCACTCCCCAAAGCTCTGCTGTTTGGGCCTTTTTTAACACATCTGCAGCAGATCGCACTGTTGCTATCTCCAAACTGTGTCTCAGGCACATCAAACGTGGCAAAAATACCAACCATATGCATATCATTGCAATTTTTTTTTGCCTTCATCAAGAGTAGGGATTAACTTCGAGTTTGAGTCAAACCAGTTCTCCGAACAGCGAACAATTTGGGGTGTTCGCGGCAAATACGAGAGCTACAGATCACCCTTTAAAAGTCTAAGGGAGAAATCAAAAGTGCTAATTTTAAAGGCTTATATGCATGATATTGTCATAAAAAGTGTTTGGGGACCTGGGTTCTGCCCCAGGGGACATGGATCAATGCAAAAAAAAGTTTCAAAAACGGCCGTTTTTTCAGGAGCAGTGATTTTATTAATGCTTAAAGTGAAACAATAAAAGTGTAATATTTCTTTAAATTTCATACCTGGGGGCTGTCTATAGTATGACTGTAAAGGGGCGCATGTTTCCAGTGTTTAGAACAGTCTGACAGCAAAATTACATTTCAAAGGCAAAAAAGTCATTTAAAACTACTCGCGGCTATTAATGAATTGCTGGTCCGACAATACACATAAAAGTTCATTGATAAAAACAGCATGGGAATTCCCCACAGGGGAACCCCGAACCAAAAAAAAAAAAATGACGTGGGGGCCTCCTAAATTCCATACCAGGCCCTTCAGGTCTGGTATGGATATTAAGGGGAACCCTGGCCAAAATGTAACAAAAAAATGGCGTGGGGTCCCCCCTCAAAATCTGGATATTAAGGGGAACCCCGGCCAAAAAATAAATAAATGGCATGGGGTCCCCCCAAAAACCCATACCAGACCCTTATCCGAGCACGCAACCTGGCAGACCGCATAAAAAGGGGGGGCGAGAGAGCGCCCCCCCTCCTGGACCGTACCAGGCCACATGCCCTCAACATTGGGAGGGTGCTTTGGGGTAGCCCCCAAAACACCTTGTCCTCATGTTGATGGGGACAAGGGCCTCATCCCCACAACCCTTGCCCGGTGGTTGTGGGGGTCTGCGGGCAGGGGGCTTATCGGAATCTGGAAGCCCCCTTTAACAAGGGGACCCCCAGATCCCAGCCCTCCCCCCTGTGTGAAATGGTAAGGGGGTACTACCATTTCACAAAAAAAGTGTCAAAAATGTTAAAAATGACAAGAGACAGTTTTTGACAATTCCTTTATTTAAATGCTTCTTCTATCTTCTATCTTCCTTCGGTTTCTTCCTCCATCTTCTTCTGGTTGTTCTGGTTCTGGTTCTTACTCCAGTGTTCTCGTCCGGCATCTTCCTCCGCGGCGTCTTCTTCCCTTCGTCTTCTGGGCCGCTCCGCATCAACCATGATGGGAGGCTCCCGCTGTGTGACGCTTCTCCTCTTCTGACGGTTCTTAAATAACGGAGGGCGGGGTCACCCAGTGACCCCGCCCCCCTCTGGCGCCTGGGGACTTGACGGGGACTTCCCTGTGGCATTCCTGTGACGTCAGAGGGGGGCGGGGTCACCCGTTATGTAACGGGTGAGCCACAGGGAAGTCCCCGTCAAGTCCCTGTGAGTCAGAGGGGGGGCGGGGTCACAGGTGGCCCCGCCCTCCGTTATTTAAGAACCGTCAGAAGAGGAGAAGCATCACACAGCGGGAGCCTCCCATCATGGTTGATGCAGAGCGGCCCAGAAGACGAAGGGAAGAAGACGCCGCGGAGGAAGATGCCGGATGAGAACACCGGAGGAAGGACCAGAGGAACCAGAAGAAGAAGAGGATGGAGGAAGAAACTGAAGGAAGATAGAAGATAGAAGAAGCATTTAAATAAAGGAATTGTCAAAAACTGTCTCTTGTCATTTTTAACATTTTTGACACTTTTTTTGTGAAATGGTAGGGGTATTTTGTACCCCCTTACCATTTCACACAGGGGGGAGGGCCGGGATCTGGGGGTCCCCTTGTTAAAGGGGGCTTCCAGATTCCGATAAGCCCCCTGCCGGCAGACCCCCACAACCACCAGGCAAGGGTTGTGGGGATGAGGCCCTTGTCCCCATCAACATGAGGACAAGGTGTTTTGGGGGGCTAACCCAAAGCACCCTCCCAATGTTGAGGGCATGAGGCCTGGTAGGGTTCAGGAGGGGGGGCGCTCTCTCGTCCCCCCCTCTTTTCCTGCGGCCTGCCAGGTTGCGTGCTCGGATAAGGGTCTGGTATGGATTTTTGGGGGGACCCCACGCCATTTTTTTAAAAAATTTTGGCACGGGATTCCCCTTAAAATCCATACCAGACCTGAGGGGTCTGGTATAGATTTTGAGGGGGACCCCACGCCATTTTTTTTTTACATTTTGGCCGGGGTTCCCCTTAATATCCATACCAGACCTGAAGGGCCTGGTATGGAATTTAGGGGGACCCCCACGTAATTTTTTTTAAAAAAATTTGGTTCGGGGTCTCCCTGTGGGGAATTCCCATGCAGTTTTTATCAATGAACTTTTATGTGTATTGTCGGACCGGCAATTCATTAATAGCCGCGAGTAGTTTTAAGTGACCTTTTTTCCTTTGAAATGTCATTTTGCTGTCAGACTGTTCTAAACACGGGAAACATGCGCCCCTTTACAGGCATACTACAGACACCCCCCAGGTACGAAATTTAAAGGAATATTATACTTTTATTGTTTCACATTAAGCATTATTAAAATCACTGCTCCCAAAAAACGGCTGTTTTTAAAACTTTTTTTGCATTGATCCATGTCCCCTGGGGCAGGACCCAGGTCCCCAAACACTTTTTCTGACAATAACTTGAATATAAGCCTTTAAAATTAGCACTTTTGATTATTCATGTTCGTGTCCCATAGACTTTAACGGTGTTTGCGTGTTTGAACAAATTTTTTGCCTGTTCGCATGTTCTGGTGCGAACCGAACAGGGGGGTGTTCGGCTCACCCCTAATCAAGAGCACCTCTAAAGGGTTATGGTGAGAAGGCGCCCCTGACACCCAAAGGCCAATTTTGTACGCACCTGTTACTTCTATACAAAGTCAAAGTGACACCAGAATGTATCCAAAAAATCTCTAATCTTGTTCCCAGTGCACTACATCGTGGCCTCATCATACACACTGGCTCCCCAGCTGTTGCTGAGCAAAATAAAGCCAGCTTGCAGGGAAAATGTAATTTGTTTTGACTTTATAAATGCAATTATTGCTGCAGCATATTGTAGACATGTTACAGATCTGCCACTTTACAGGTAGACTAAGGGGACCCCCCCAAGCACTATATTGGAAGGAATTTTTCATTTTTAGGCTTTCACTTAAAAATAAAAAAATCACTGCTCATTTAAAAATGACGTTTTTCACAAACTTTTTTTTTATTCATACATGTCCTGCAAGGCAGGACCCGGACCCCTATAACCATTGTATGCCCAATTACTTGCATATAAGCCTTCAAAATGGGCACTTTTGATTTTTGACGATTGGGTCCGATTGACTCTAATGGGACTCGTTATTCGGGTCCGAACTTTCGCGGTGTTCGGAAGTTCTGGTGCGAACCGATCAAAGGTCTGTTCGGCCCATCCCTAACTATCACTATTAAGATACCCGCGATACAGCCAAATGCCTCTTTAAACCATTCCTGGCTTAAATTTACCAGGGTAGGTACACCCATACCTGAGATGGGCCCCACCCCTTCTTCTCCAAATTTTTCCATGACTGCCTTCCAAGACCCTGAGACTTATGCATACTGCTATGACAGTCTATACAACTTAACAACTCTCCCATACAGCCCACACTACACAACAACCATTTACAAACATTCCCCTGTCCCCCCATGAGGACCTAGTCCGTAACCCCGAAAAGAACAGAAACAAAAACGACAGATTAAGGGAGGGAGGGTGGGAGAAGCTCGTTCCACGCTGTCCAGACTCTGACTGCCCTGCCGGACTAATACCACCCCCTAATACTACTGCCAGGCTACATCCTGCCCCTCCCCCACAACCTCCTATAAACGTTTGACCCACAACCAACCTTTAACCCATTCTTTACTACCACCCTATACAGCAAATCCTGTCATGTCTCGCCTTCCGCCTATGTTGCCCTCCAGCTCCAGGTCATATTCTTAACTGAGGTATGTGCAGATATTAGGGTTGCTTTTCCATTACCCAACTATATCCTTTTTTAACCTTCCCCATTAAACAATCAGATGACAACAATTCTCTTTTTGGGTTTAACAGGCCATAGCAGCAACTTTATTAAATATATAAAATACAACTTTTTACCAAAATATAACTTTTCTTTATTTCACATATCCGAAACACTAATACCCAATCCTCTTACAGTAATTCAACTAAAGTCTAGGTTTTTAGAAGGCAAAATTGTATCGTAATGACTGGCTGTATCCACCATCAAAATAGACTTCAAAGGCCCTCAGCCGCAACTACCCCAGCTCAAGGACTATCACTATTAAGATACCCGCGATACAGCCAAATGCCTCTTTAAACCCTTCCTGGCTTAAATTTACCAGGGTAGGTACACCCATACCCGAGATGGGCTCCACCCCCCCTTCTCCAAAATTTTCCGTGACTGCCTTCCAAGACCCTGAGACTCATGCCAAAAACACCCAAGCATGAAACTTTATGCTTGGGTGGCCCTTCACACCCGCATAGCACGCCCAAAGCCCACAAGACTTTCCCAACATGCGTTCAAATAAACACCATCGCCCCTAAGATATAGCCCAGGGTCCTGCTCTATTTCCCAATGGCGAATTGCTATGCCACCGTCCCGACCACACCAACATGGTATCTGGAAAAAACGACTTCAATCTTAAAAAGTTGAACTTGATGTCCCTAACAAACTCCCTCGCTGCTCGTATGCCCAAATCATTCCCCCAAACATAGAATAGGAGTCTATCCAGCCTGGCATACCTGTAAACCTCGGGTAAAACCTAAGACCACAGCATGCCCGGAATGCCAATCCACCGCACTCTTGCTTCACCTCTCAAAAAGCCCAATTGCAGTCCCTCTGGTCTCACATCGGCCCTCTTGGCACCCCAAAACACATAAGAGTGCCCGAGGATGAGTCTGAAAAGAAAACAAGTAAACATGCAAAGCAAATGCACTGCAACTTGCATGCCCACATATACCCTGACAAACAGACAAACACATAACAGCAGAGGAAAAGCTAGTTTACCAACCCACCAGCCTCGCAACACACCTCACGCACCCTACTCCAGTCACTCAGTGCTGCAACAGGTGAGGGCGGATGTATAAGCGGAAACGCTGAGACTCCCAGCACCCTATCCGCTGAAAAAAATGCCCGTCAAGAGTGGCACCAATTCTGAAGGAATGTGATAAATACTCCCCCGCTCGGAAACCCGCCGACGTCAAACGTATTCTAAAAACAGACGTAAACTGATATCTGGATAGGGCCCTACCATCTGCATTGATGAAGAACGGCCCTGGGACCCCCGGCCTAGAAGATAACCACTTGCGCACCACGAGTACCGGACATACTGGGGAGTTTGGAACCACGCCAAGTTTGATCCGAACCCCTCGCCCCAGTTGGTCCGTCTTAGACCTCCGAATGCACAGGTGAACCTTGTCACCTTGCATGAAAACATCCCCAAGAGCTAAACCCCCCACACTTTTTCTGGAGGCACTCACCAACTCACCAATGCGTAAAGCACCAAAAAACGTCAAAACAAATGCTGTTTTAAAAAGTACTGCTCCAAAAGAAAAGGAACAGACTGTGGACAATTGTCCCACAATGTTCCCCAAAATCCCAAAGGAAATGGGACGTCTAGCATCCGGAACCCGCTCACCCCTCCTATAGCCCTTCAAGGCTTTCTGAACCAAGAAATGTTTTGTGACATCCGAAAAACCAGACAACTGAAACAAGAATGCCAACCCAGACATCTGGCAGCTCAGTGAAGACACCGAAACCCCTTCCTCCAAAGTTCTTCCCTATAAAATATAATAAGACGTGTAACCTATCCTTGTCCCGAAAACACCCCTCACCGAACTTACTAAACCATGCCACACTGACCAAACTTTCTCATATGTAGAGTAGAAGTAGAAGTAGAAAGACTTAAGCCCTATACACACTATCAGATTTTCTGCTGATTTTTGTCTTCAGATTTACCAAAACCATGTAGTGCAAGCGCCTGTGAAACTCCTAAGGTTTGACCACATATTATATGGTTTTGATAAATCTGAAGAAAAATATCATCAGAAAATCTGATAGTGTGTATGGGGCTTAAAGTAGAAGTTATGTATCAGACCTTTTACTGTGGCAAGAAGACGGTCCACAAATGCCTGGGGCAGGGAATTCCATGCTGCTCCACTTCCGGCACCAACTGACGGAACTTGTCCTACTGGAATCGAGAGAGCATCAGCCACAGTATTCAAAACCCCCGAAACGTGAACAGCATAGAAAAAGAAATTGAGTTGAAAACACTTAAGCACCAAGTATCTAAGCAATCTAATAATGGGTGGAGAAGAAGCAGTGACGCTATTGATAGCCTAAACTACCCCCAGACTGTCACAATTAAATTCCACCTGCTTATTTCGAAATTCCAACCCCCAAAGCTCTACCATCAAAACAATGGGGAATAACTCCAACAACACCAAATTACATACCAGCCCAGCCTCTGTAATGCAACAGGCAAAATTCAGCTTGCCAAGAAGCAACTGCAGAGTCTGAAGCTGTATTTTTTTACAGCCCAACACCCCTTCAATGGTCCCCGCAGATCCATCAATTTGTCGAGAGGCAAACGACATTCCATCGCAATCGTATCAATAACAATGCCCAAAAAACTTAACGCTGTACAAGGACCTTCAGTTTATCCAGGAGCCAGCAGCACCCCAAAAGAAGAACACGTGCTGTATCATTTCCAACAGGTCACATAAGTCAAATCCCCAGGAGGGCCTATCACTAGAAAGTCATCCAGGTAATGAAAAATAGAGGGCAAGCCATTCCAGAAATGTGCTAAACATTTTGAAAAGGGAGCAAGAAATTGTGCAACCCATGGGTAAACAGCGATCCACAAAGTACCCACCCCCCGCCAAAAACACTCCAATAGATGCAAACTTTCCGGGTGAAGCAGGCAAAAGGCAGCCTCGATGTCCGTCTTGGCCAGGAGGGAACCCCGCCCAAACTGGCGAACACAGGCTACACATAGTGCCGGGTCAATGGCATTATTGACTGAACCATCCTGCGGATGAAAAAGATGGTGGATAAGCCGAAACTTATTGTGTTCCTTTTTGGGACCACACCTATCGGGGAGACTACTAAATCCACCAATGGCAGAGAAGAAAAGGGGCCCGCTATTCTGCCCAAGGAGACCTTCTTGTGCAGTTTGTCAGACACCACTACAGCGTGCAACCTAGCTCACCTCAAATTAACCGACGACAGCTGGGGGACCACCGACAATGTGCAAGGGAACCCGGAAACTTAAAGAAAAAACACTCAACAATACCTCAGCCGCCACTCTATTAGGATACCTACTTACCCTGTTTCCCTGAAAATAAGACCTAGCGTGATTGTCGGTGATGGCTGCAATATAAGCCCTACCCCCCAAGTAAGTCCTACCCTGTTTCCCCGAAAATAAGCCCTACCCTGAAAATAAGACCTACAAGTACTTTAACTAGGGCTTATTTGGGGGGTAGGGCTTATATTGCAGCCATCACCGACAATCACGCTAGGTCTTATTTTCGGGGAAACATGGTAGGAACCACTCAATTTTTTCCACCCTCACCGGAGTCCTCCCTTTTTCCAGCGTCGGCGATCTTACCCCTTCCTTGCTTAAAACATCGAGAGAAAAGGATTCTAGAGAGGTAAAGAGGTAAAGGATTCTCAGCCTAATATTAAAAATGAACATTTTATTTATGATTATATTCATTTGTCCAATTACATTTGAGCCCCTGAAAATGGGTTGTGATATTGGGATGATATTTATGTTCAATCCCTTGAATTAAAACTGAAAGTCTGCACTTCAAATTAATTTGGATTGTTTCGTTTTAATTTTATTCTGGTGGCATACAATGCCAGAAGTATGAAAATTGTGCTTGTGTTCAAACATACAGTGCCTTGAAAACGTATTCGTACCCCTTGGAATTTTCCACATTTTGTCATGTTACATCCAAGAACGTAAATGTGTTTTATTGGGATTTTATGTGATAGGCCAACACAAAGTGGCACATAGTTGTAACGTGGAAGGAAAATTAAAAATGGTTTTCAAATCACACGCTATGTGTGGCGGAAAACTAACACTGCACATCACCCTGAACACACCATCCCCACCGTGAAACTTGGTGGTGGCAGCATCATGTTGTGGGGATGCTTTTCTTCAGCAGGGACAGGGAAGCTGGTCAGAGTTGATGGGAAGATGGATGGAGCCAAATACAGGGCGATCTTAGAAGAAAACCTGTTAGACCCCATACACACTATTAGATTTTCTGCAGATTTTTGTCTTCAGATTTACCAAAACCATATAATATGAGGTCAAACCTTAAGAGTTTTAATTTGTATGCAATCAGCCAGGCCCTTGCACTACATGGTTTTGAAAAATCTGAAGACAAAAATCTTCTGAAAATCGAATAGTGTGTATGGGGTCTTATGCCCCGTACACACGGTCGGACATTGATCGGACATTCCGACAACAAAATCCATGGACTTTTTCCGACGGATGTTGGCTCAAACTTGTCTTGCATACACACGGTCACACAAAGTTGTCGGAAAATTTGATCGTTCTGAACGCGGTGACGTAAAACACGTACGTCGGAACTATAAATGGGGCAGTAGCCAATAGCTTTCGTCTCTTAATTTATTCTAAACATGCATGGCACTTTGTGCGTCGGATTTGTGTACACACGATCCGAATTTCCGACAACGAATTATGTTGTATGAAAAATTTATAGCAAGCTCTCAAACTTTGTGTGTTGGAAATTCCTATGGAAAATGTGTGATGGAGCCTACACACAGTCGGAATTTCCGACAACAAGGTCCTATCACACATTTTCCATCAGTAAAATCCTATCGTGTGTACAGGGCATTAGAGTCTGCAAAAGACTTAAGACTGGGGAGGAGGTTCACCTTCCAGCAGGGCAACGACCCTAAACATACAGCCAGAGATAAAAAGGAATGGTTTAGAGCAAAGCATATTCATGTTTTAGAATGGTCCAGTCAAAGTCCAGACCTGAATCCAATTAAGAATCTGTGGCAAGACTTGAAAATTGCTGTTCACAGACGCTCTCCATCCAATCTGATAGAGCTTGAGCCATTTTGCAAAAAAAATGGGCAAATATGTTACTCTCTACATGTGCAAAGCTGGTACAGACATACCCAAAAAGACTTGCAGCTGTAACTGCAGCAAAAGGTGGTTCTACAAGGTTATGACTCAGGAGGGCTGAATACAAATGCACGCCACACTTTTTACATATTTATTTAATCGGTTTTGCTATTGTGCTAACAGGTAATGTTCTGATAAAGGAGAGACAGAGATGAACTCATCAGTAGGCTGCATCCAGTCGTAGGATTTGGGAAGGACAAAACCTGTATATGCTACCTAAAGCATATCTAACCGTCTCAGAAAATATTGTTTTTAGTTTAGCTATGCAACAGAGAAAAAAAAGCAGACCTACCGTCCTATCAGGCAGGGTTGGGCTGTATGGCAGAGATGTGTAAATCTCAGAACTGGATGAGCTGACATACAAATCTTTTAGCAGGCAAAAAAGCTTCCATGTATTTTTTTCATATGTGTAATTAGCTGTTTGCCTGGAGTTAAAGTGACACTAAACATCAGAAAGAACATTTCTATTCAATTATATATTGATTACTCAAAAATGTACCTCCTATTGTAGTGTGTATAGAGCATTGCACATGACTATGACTAACACTGCTTATTCCAAAGAAACAGATGTGGGGGAGATATTTGGGAGCTCTCAGAGGACATTACACATCCAGAAACAATTTCATGAAAAATTGATTAACCACTTCAATACTGGCCACTTTCACTACCCTTCCTGCCCAGGCCAATTTTCAGCTTTTGGCGCTGCTGTACTTTGAATGATGATTGGGCTGCCCTAATGGCCACTGATGAGGCAGCCCTAATGGCCAGTGATGAGGCTGCACTGATGGGCACTGATGAGGCTGCCCTAATGGCCACTGATGAGGCTGCACTGATGGGGCTGCAGTGATGGCCACTGATGAGGCTGCCCTAATGGCCACTGATGAGGCTGCCCTAATGGCCACTGATGGGGCTGCACTGATGAGGCTGCACTGATGGGGCTGCACTGATGGGTACTGATGAGGCTGCACTGATGGGGCTGCACTGATGGGCACAAATGAGTAGACATGTGCATTCATTTTCATCCAAATGCATTTTCTTCTGAATTTTGGGTATTTTCGTTATCGTTTTAACAAACGATAACGAACGTGCAGAATCCGAAAATGGAAAGATCCGACATAAACAAATGCTTTATTTTCGTTTTTGTTGCGACAATTCGATATAGAGAGGAGATTCGACATGACGCTGACAATAGCCATCTGTGTTCATCGAACCTGTGGTCGAATGTGCCTAACCTTAGCTCTATTAGTCCAAGATATTTCTACAAAGAGAGAAAAGATTTGACATAAAGAGAAAAGATTCGACATTATAGAGACAATAGCAAAAAAAGGTTGAATGTGCCTTACCTAACTCTATTACTCCAAGATTATTCGACATAGAGAGAAAAGATTCAACATTATAGGGACAATAGCAAAAAAGGTTTAATGTGCCTAACCTAACGCTATTATTTCAAGATTATTCGACATAGAGAGAAAAGATTCGACATGAAGATGCGACGAAGCAGTCACTGCGAGCGGACATTTATGGTCAAATGCTCCGCTCATAGGCTATAGAAGAATTCTAATGTTGGTTGACTAGTAATAATAATGAATAAATATAATTATTACTAGTGTCATACAACATTAGAATTCTACCTTAGCTTGTAGGCGGAACATTTGACTGTAAATGTACGATTGTGGCGTCGTACAGTTTAGCTGCTCCGTCGAATCTTCTTAGAACATTCGACAGATACCATAAGCCTTCAATGACAGATTCGACCTTAATTATTTCCGATTTTCGGACTAATGCATTTTTTAACGAAAAGAAATAAATAAAAACGAATTTCGGCAGTAACTAAATAAATTTATTTTTCGGACGAAAACGAAATTCCGAAACAAAATATTTCAGTGTGCACATGATGAGGCACTGATGAGGCTGCATTGATGAGGCTGCATTGATGAGGCTGCACTGATGGGCACTGATAAGCTGCACTGATCCGCAGTGATGGGCACTGGTTGACACTGATGAGCCTGCACTGATTATCAGGGCACTGGTGATCAGTGTACAATGTACTTGCCGGTTATTGGCACTCCTTTCCTCACACAGAGGCAAGGCTGTTTACTGGTGCCCAGCTGTGATTGGACACAACTGATCACATGGTAAAGGGTGGCTGTGATTGTTCCTTTACCGCAATCTGTGATCAGCCATGTCCAAAGGACACAGCGGTCACAGAGCATGCCGGGGGCTGGAGGCACGGTTCTGGGAGGACATCCTCCCAGAACTGGAGAACTGTGCTGTAGCGGTCTTTTGGCTATAGCGCAGACAGGAATGGGTTAAAGTGCCATTAAGTAGTGGATGTGTATGGATGATTTTTGGAGAAAAAAAAGATATTGTCTGGTGTCATTTTAAAGGCTTATTCACATTTGAGTTAGTCTCTGAAGGGTGATTCACGTTTGGTTCGCTCTTCAGAGGGCCTTTGAAAGACAGTGAGGAAGTGCTGTGCAGCAAAAGTGGGACCAGTTGGGTGGTGGTAATAGCTTAGCTCAGCCAAGGGGTTTTCTTTTTTTACAAGAAAACGGCCAAGGGGTTTTACCACCCACCAACTGCTATTGTGAAAAAGCCCTAAGCCAGGTCCATTGTGTAGTGCTACATAATATAACCTGTAACAATACATTTTTGCTGTCCCCATGAGCACATTTGTTTTGCAAACTATACACTGAAACCATCAACACTTGCTGATTATATTCTGCTAGTTAATTACGTATATATATATATGCATGCAAAAGGAAATCATACATCATACATATATATGACATGTAAAAAGAAATCATACACTGCATTTAAAGCCCCTATTGGAACAGGTCCTTGGCAAGGATGTTGAAGGAGAAATGTTTGTAACAACATCTTGTTTTTTTTCCCCTGCAATCCTTAAAAAGCGACAGTAGTGATTTTAGCACCCTCTCTTGTTCAACATATGCAGTGCTGTGCTTCTCTGCCTGGGATCCCCAGAAGGTCTGATTTCCCAGTCCCCAATCAAATACATCACAACAAACTATTTTTAGCATCAATTTTCCTCCACATCAAAGCAAGAGACAGCGAGGAAATACCTCGCCAGCAGAGAAGAAGAGGGGGAAAGGATGGGGGGGGGGGGGGGGGTTTGCAGAGGGGGAATAGAGGAGCAGGTGAGGCAGAAAGAGTAGTAGAGTGCAAAATTGGAAAACAGAAGATACATATATTATGTGTGCGTGTATATATACAGTATATATAAATAAAACGAGTAAAGAAAAATGTTTAAACATATATTTAGCTGTATTGATAATCAATGTAATATCAGAATGAGATGGCAAAAAATATCTGATGTGTTACAAAAATTCTGTAAACTCTGCAGTCATTCAAAGGACCCCCGGCTCTCATTTTTATCATTTATCCTTCATCATGAATGTCATTGTAATATCTTCCTAATTAGCCATCATAATATAACACATGCTTATGTTTATATAACAGCAGAAAAAAGGCACATTTGATTGGATAGTTTTATGATGGTTTTGAGTGCTATGTAATTATTTAGTCACTTTGTTCCCTTTTTTTGTTGTTGTTGTTCTTCTTGAAACATTAAATAAACATTGTATTTAAACAAATGTTATGTAAGCCAGGATTACATTTTTGGCCAGTATTGTGTCTGCTGATAATTTGAAGGTCAGATCTTTTAGCCCTGGTTCACACTATTGCGATGCGGGAACCAGCACGATTCCAAGGACAAGTAACAGTAACAGGAATGCTGTGCTGTTTCCGTACAATTCACATGCAGGTCTGTGCAGAGCAATTTCAGGCCCATTCATTTGGAATGGGCTAAAATCGGAGTGCACCAAAAGTAGTGCATGCACTACTTTTGGATACACACTGCAACCGGATCACATGGTACTTTGGTACTATGCGATCCGGTTCAGGCAAATGCACTGCGTTTGCGACCTGCAATTGGGGTGCTGTTAACTTTGCACTGACACACTCTGCAAATCACAAGGGCAGTGCGTTTGGAATGCAGTGCGAGAAAGGGTTCTTAGGGTTCATTCACACTGGACACTGGACTTTAACCGACATTTTATATGCCTAGCACATTTTCCAAGAGCTTTCCTGCATCCAGGCAGCCGCACCTGCCGCGTACAGCCTGCCAGACAAGGGAAGGGCTGTACGTGGCTGTGCTCTTTGTAATGGTGCTTACGCGCATATGCATGTCCAATGTATTTTCTCAACACGGAAGTTTTTTTTCCATCTGTGTATTGGTCTGGAGCTCAGTCGTAAATTACACGTATAGGGGTTTATTAACTAAAGGCAAATCCACTGTGCACTACAAGTGTACTTGAAAGTGCAGACGCTGTAGATCTGCGGGGGACATGCAAGGAAAATTAAAAAAATGCATTTTTGCTTGTACGCGATTGGATGATAGAAATCAGCAGAGCTTCCCCTCATTTCAGATCTTCCCCTCAGATCTACAGCGACTGCACCTCCAAGTGCACTCTTAGTGCAAAGTGGATTTGCCTTTAGTAAATAAACCCCATAGTGTTTTGTGTTTTCTTTATCTATTATGTTAAAAAAAAAAAAACTTTTAAAAAGTATTTTTAATTTTCTTATTCAGTTAAACAAGAACTATTTCCTATATATATTTAATATTTAGTTCTAAGTTCTTATTCACGTGTTTTCTGGTTATTCCTAATGAAGAATTAAACTACATTTTTAAAAAAAACAAAAACAAAAAAAGCAAACAGGTAGGGTTTTTATATCAGAAGAGACCCTAGTTGTCTGCCTGCCAGAAGTAATGTATACTGAGCCATGCATGCGCAGCTCAGAGTACATTTACGGCATAGCTCTGTGCCATGATGAAGTGACTTATGTGTGCGAGGGAGTGACGTCTACACAGCATGGCCATTCAAGTGTCTGAACAGAGTAAATCTGGAAGGAAGACCAGGTACAAGCTAGAGTGCTGACAGTGCAGTGCTGGGGGGCATCGTCTGACAGGTACGTTTGACTTAATGTGCCAATATGCTGTTCATTTTATGGTATAAACATTTTGGGGTGCAGAAAAAAATATTTATATATATATATATACATACATACATACATACATACACGTTTGTGTGTGTGCATTTAATTCTGATTTAATTGCTTTGCTGAAAAAAAATGTTGGTTACAGAACTTAATAGCTGAAGTTAGGATTATACGCAGCTTTAAAGTCAAAGAGAGACATATATCCCTCGCTGCCTGCTCCTTAGGCTTTCTACTAGGGTAGCGAATAAAGAGAGGCAGTGTGAGAGGAAAGAATGTCATGGGAGCACCCTGTATTAAATATTAATTTGTAAAATAAATATTTTACATAGCTTGTAAACATATAAAACAGTTTAAAACATAAACACAACAAAATAAAATAATATTGAGTCAAAATTATTATAGTTCTTCTTTAATAACATGGAGTAAATAACAGAGGGACTGTGGTAAGTGGTCGGGTTGCCTGCCCACAGAGCAGGTGGAGGAACTTCTGATTCCCCATCTCCTCTGTGACCAATGAAGACAGAGGCAATGAGGATTTCATCACTTCTGGTTTCAGAGCTGTCCTCTGACCGCTACAGCCAAGGAAGCAGCTAATCATACAGATCTGTTTTTGAACAGCTGCTTTGAAGGGCAGGGAAGACATCAGGGTTCTAATAGACCCCTGATGTCTCCATAAAGAGTACCTTTCACTGGTCAAAGCAATCACAAGGGGCTTGTTCACTGCTTGTGATAGCAAAAAAATAAATGGAAAAAAGTGCATAAAAAGTAAATAAAATATATGAAAATAATAAAAAAAAAAAATTAAAAGCCCCCATGTCTTCTCATGCAAATTAAAATTTACACGAAGCTTGGGCTTGCATATGTAAACAGTGATTGCACCACACATGGGAGGTATTGCCATAAATGTCGGAGTGAGAGCAATAATTATATCGCTATAGCTCTAAACTAATAACCTGTAAAGGATTTTAAAGCTTTGCCTATAGATAATCTTAGGTTCTGTAGTTTGTCGCCGTTTCACAGGCATGCGCAATTTTACATTTTGACATGTTTGGTTTCTCTTTACTTTATGCAACATCATCTTTTATAATTTCCCAAGAAAGTGGGTAAATGACTGCACAAATATCGTGTTACTTAAAAAAAATTGCAAAGCCACAATGTTGTTCTCCAGGGCCTCTGCTTTTGGAAAATGTATAATGTTGCACAATATTACCAAAGCTCTTTTAAATTTTGTACAGACCAGTTCTCTTAGATATTTTTGTCATGATAATACAGTGGTTTTATTTACCTGTATATTGATTTAAAAAAGATTAAATAAAGCAAGTATTCCAGCTTAGGTCATATCTGCATGTCAAAGCTTTCTATAAGGTTTATGACCAGGTTAACCTTATGCACCTGAGGATTTGGTAATGTAAATTTCTAAACCAAGATGCCATTTGCCCATTAATACCATATATACAACTATAGTTGCTGTATAAAATAAAATGCCAAAATTCTCTATTTCTTTTTAAACCTGAACCTGTTTTTCTGCAAGGAATCACTGCTCCATTAATTTAGCTGCTGTCTCTATTTGTGTGCTGAACATCCAGTGTGCTAAGAGGGAGCACAGAACCAACATCTTATCCTTATGTGTCAGAGACTAAATTATGTACTGAGGTGACTGGCAGAAAAATTAACCAGATCACTGCCAATTGGCTCATTCTGCCAAATGGAGCATATTGGTCACACCCAGCTCAGCATGACCTTGGTAATATCCATTTTATCCCTACCTGTTATTAGGAATTAAGGCAGCCAACTGTGACTATGCTGTGTGGCAGGGAATAGATAACCTGGAATGTGCAAACGTAGAAAGAAGGAAAAAAAAAAAGACAGCTATGCCAAGCCATGGAATTCTAATCGTAGAGGTGAGAGGCAAGGAATACTGAGAGAGTAGGCAGTATGAAGACGAGAATAACACTGATTAGTAGAGGACTGACACTAAAAGTAGATTGAAAGTGACAAAAATAAGGACCGGCAGAGCAAAAATAGAAATGCAGGGATAGGAAATAAAAGGTTAGAGACAGAGAGAGAAAATGGATATATTGACAGAAAATGCATGACAGTCAAAGTGTTCAGTGTACTTATATATATATATATATATACACACACACACACACGCATTTATATAAAATATTAATACCTTTCTGAACAAGGTACCTGTCCAACACCATTAAAAGTGGGTACATTAGTAAGTTGAGGCATCACCCATAGATCTAATAATACTGCCAGCACTCCAATGCCATGCTAATGAACACTCATTATTTTAAGTGTGAAACAATAGGTATTTTATTATTAATATGAAATCATTTTTCCAGCATTGCCAACTACATGTGGACAGATGTACAAGCTTTTGCATTCAGTATGTCAGACTCTAATGCAGTGTACACACGAGCGGACTTTACGTCAGACTTTGCCCGGCGGACGGGATTTCGTCGGACAATTCGATCGTGTGTGGGCTCCAGCGGACTTTGTTTTCTCAAAAGTTGGACGGACTTAGATTTGAAACATGTTTTAAATCTATCCGTCGAACTCGAGTCCGGTCGAAAAGTCCGCTCGTCTCTATGCTAGTTCGACGGACAAAAAGCCACGCTAGGGCAGCTATTGGTTACTGGCTATAAACTTCCTTGTATTAGTCTGGTCGTACCTAATCACGTACGAATTTGATGGACTTTGGTGGATTGTGTGTAGGCAACTCCATTCATTCGGAAAGTCTGTCATAAAGTCAGTCGAAAAGTCCGCCAGGCAAAGTCTGCCGTAAAGTCCGCTCGTGTGTACGCGGCATAAGGGGTTTACTGTCCAGTTATCGCACAAAGGCACCACAATTATTTCTTTTGGATCAGTATTTTGTTTGACTGAAGACAACCAAATGGTATCCATAGAGGTCAGAATAGGTTTTTATTTTCTGGCTGGCAGTGTTTATGAGCAACCATAACATGAGACAGTTTCGGACAAGAACCAACAACCATCATTATGGTATCTGTGGAAGCCCAAAGACCCGGCCAGTCAACTACTATCATGATGAGAATAACTGAAAGAAAGTCTGTTCTTATTGCTATTATTAATTCTTATTCTTATTCTTCTCCTTCTCCCTCCCCCTTTCAAGATTCAACCACACAGGTTTATAGCATGTCCTAGGTTTTCTGAAGATTAGTGTGAGGACAGAAAGATTTTATTTGCATAACTGGTCATCTTTTTAAAGTCTATAGCCAGCTTTATTAGATGCAGGGTTGCAGGCTATAATCTCTAATGACCTACAGTGCAAGCAACAATAGCTTCATGACCCGGTAGACCACCTGTGGTTTACTAGTTCAGCAGTATGCTAGGATTAACTAAACCCCATAACAAATGTTTAACACGTTGCAGGTTTCCAGTCATTGGAAGTACAGAAAATAGCTGTTGATCTTGCCAGAAAGTCCTTGTCATTTCCTGTACGTTGAAATAAAAACATAAAACAATCTTATTCTCCTTCTGTTCTGTAATCACCTCACCCCCATGTACTGGAGCTGAACATAGGCAGACATATTTGAATTCCAGCCTGGGTGGCTGTGTGACAATAATAGAGTTTGACGAACACCAAACTGTGTGCAGAGAATGGGGCAGTTGTACTGTTACAATGGCACCCTTAAGCTGGCTATAGAAGGATCCAATCAGGGACAAGCTGAGATTTTATCCATCTATGGGCAGGCTGATTGTACTTAAGTCAATCGACTTGGATACAACCAACATGTCAGATTTTTAGCAGCAGATATAGCCACTAGCAGTAATCACTGTATTATCCTGGAAGGGACAGCTTCCCAGCAGTGTCATAAACCTCCATTAGAAGGGTTTTCAAATAACTTCTAATTAAGTTACACTGTAAAGAACCTGTTGTATTCTAGTAAGCAGTATGCATATGAAAGTCTGGGTTTTGAACTACATCTCAACTTTTATACATCTCAAGCCCTCAACATTAGTTCTTCTTAAGCCTCGTACACACAGTATGATTGATGGCCAACCAAGCGTCTGATTTTTGTCTTAAAGGAGTATGCCAGGATCTTGTCTTGCATACTAATGGTACACAATTGTCGTGCAACAAACACGAACGCAGTGACATACTAAGAGGAATTTCAGCTCTTGAGCGCCACCCTTTGGGCCCCTTCTGCTAATTTCGTGTTTGGTGAGCATTGATTCTGAGCATGCGTGATTGTACTTTCAACTTTTGTGTGATGGATTTGTGTACTGACCATACGAAAATCTGATGTAAAACCGTTGTCCGCTGAAAATTTACTAGCCTGTCATCCAACATTTGTTGGCTGAAAGTTGGACAACAATTGTCAAAAGAAGCGTACTAACGGTAATATTTTAGGACAACAGACAATCCCCTGCCAACAATTGTACCGTGTGTACAAGGCTTAAGTGAAATATGCATTAGATCCATATCATATGTGGTCTATGACAAATCGTAATTTCGTTCTGTACAATATGTTGGTTGTTGGATTGGAAAACTTTGTCAGCTAAAAATATTGGTGTATTCAATTTTATGTAGTTGGCATTAAACATGGTTCTAATGAGCATAATTAAATACTCCAGCCCACCTATCCACACACCTCTCAGATCCTTTGTTTGGGTGTAATTCGATAGGTGACACCTTCTCCATGGACAACAAAATGCTTAGGCAACTTTAATTCTCATTTTACCACCAAAACTATGAAGGAATGCTGACAGTCATTTATGTGACTCTGACATCAGATTAGACTCTGCAAGTGGACTGAACTCTACACTGAACCAAAAACCAGTCAAACTTTACTTAAAGTGATACTAAACACACACTGTTTAATTTACATTATCCCTTCTCTTTCTGTATATGGAGGATGGCACTGTAAGTATTTTGATTAAAAAAAAATCGAAGTACCTGTAACGCAGGGGTTTTACTACCCAAGCTATCATGTTAATGTGTTATTCCTTAAGTAAGGGAATGGCTCCCTCTAGTGTCCGCTACAACTATGCATTATAGACTGTGTAGTTTAATAAGGAAATGACTCATCTGTTTAACTAAGGCTGGGAACTACTTACCCACGATGCCCTGTTCACCTACCGACAATGCCAGGGGACAGAACAGCCTGCTGGGTAGGCAAATAAAAGGGACAGGCGTGGCCTGTTTTCTGTTTCTCTGGACGCCATTCAACACACAGGAGGAGGTCTGTGTGTGTGCCCAGGGCTGGAAGAGCCTGCGGTCTACAACAGAGAGCTGATCGCTTGCCAGAAGGATCCTTGTGGGCAGCCCTGCTGATCGAGCAGGAGGACCAGCCTGCGCTCCAGAGGTTTTGAAGCCATCTGCCTTCCAGCACACCGGGAGGAGGTGTCATCTACACAGACAGAATCTACAGACAGCAGGGATCCAGAGTGGGTGAGAAGGCATCTGCCTATACAAGTAGTGACTGTGATATTGAAAAGTGATTGTCTGCTATACAGACTGCCGCTGAGACCTGTAGTTCCACGGATGTGGATGAGCTGCATCTGAGCCTTTTGCGATCAGATCTTGGGGCCTTGTTTTCCTTTTTACCCATGCTGCAAGGTCAGTACTGTACTGTTCACTTTCAGAAGGAATTACCAGTGGGAATAGCTCGCGGCTAGGTAATCAGTCTCACCATATTCTACAGTTATGCCGCGTACACACGAGCGGACTTTACGGCAGACTTTGCCCGGCGGACGGGATTTCGGACAATTCGATCGTGTGTGGGCTCCAGCGGACTTTGTTTTCTCAAGAGTTGGACGGACTTAGATTTGAAACATGTTTCAAGTTGGTTCATTCAGAAAGTCCGTCAAAGTACGCCGGACAAAGTTTGCCATAAAGTCCACTCGTGTGTACGCGGCATTACTGTTTCCGTTGCTATGTTGGATTACAAATACGTGCACCACCGTACACTGCAGTATATTTAAGCTAGCTGAAGAACAGACTACAACTGGAGGGACTTCCACTACTTTATTCTTCCACAAGGCTTTACTGCTATACATTTGTGTATCACTTGGAACTGCACTCTAGAGGGAGCCATTTAGCAACATACAGTTGGAACTTGTACTTTTATTATTGTGTTCACTGTCTGTGCAATTTCTGTGTGCATTAGTCTGTGTGCTGAGGCCTCAGTGGGACATGCTTCAATACAGGTATTAAAGTATTGGGGGCTATTCCACTGTGCACGTGTTCACATATACCCTTTCAGGTTGCTATTGGATACAGTGGTATAACATTATTGCTTTGAACAAATGTCTCTGCCATTTATAACTTGTGTTATTCATATGGTATTCTTCACCATTGTTCATCATAGTAAACTTTTGCAAGTGGTTCATTGATACCTTGTGTGAGACTCTATTACTTATTACAGCTGGTGGAGTGGCGGATACCCAGGAAACAGTAAATATACAGTATATTGTGTTGTTGCTCTTAACCATTGGGTCTTACACCCACTCTACCACACAGTTGTGCCTAGGGGGTCGAGGCCATTTTCTGGGGTTGAGAGGCAGAGTGCAGGCCCAATCAAATTATCAGCACCTCCTTAGGGGGTCAGTGCTACACGTGGGGGCTCGTTCGGGATTTCTGCGACTCTGCAATCAACCCCCCATAGAGGGCACCCTTATAGGTACCAGAATGGACCCTGACGCTTCGATTCAGTGGTGCGAAGAAGAAGGCACCAACCCAGAATCAAGCGTAGTGATTGAACTCCCTGGGGAGGCCTGGACTGAGGAGAAGGTCGGTCAGATAGTGCAGACATTGTCCTTCAGCAAGAAAATATGGGTGATCGATGTCAGACCTGATCGTGAGGCCTCATGCACCCATGTACTACTGGAATGGAAGAAGGGGATTCCTGACCGTTTCCAAGGATCCAGTGTGCAGTTGGCTGACCAGACTGAGTTTTGCTTGATCCAGTTGCACACACCAGACAGGTGTCGGCCAAGTATCAGTTGGGTTAAGGCCATGAAGGAAGAAGTCCCATCCATGACACCCTCAGCAATGATTGGGCCAGAATTTTTTGCTGCTATGGGGGATTTCGTGTCGAAGTGTCAGAGGGACACTCCACTGTGTTCTGGAGGTGGATACCAGAAACTCCGGGCCTTTTCTGGAAGACATCCAGTGCCTACAGGAGAGCACAACTTTGAAGAGTGGCAGGACCAGGCCACACAAGCGTTGGATGAGTGGGATATCCCTGAGACTCTCAAGAAACAGAGGATTACCCAGGGGCCCCGCCTCAGAAGCCATCCGCAATCTGAAATTCAGCAAGAAAGACTTTGTGGCTCAAGATTACCTGAATATCCTGCAGGAGGAGTTTGGGACCATGGAAACAGCAGCAGACTTAGTTTACTGATTTGAGCATGCTCTCCAACATCAAGGTGAACGCTTGTCTGAATACCTCGGACGCTTGAATAAGATGTTGCACCAGATTGTGTTAAAGAAGGGGATGCTACCTTCTGCCATAGATCAAGCTAGAATGCAGCAGATCCTGAGA
Source organism: Lithobates septentrionalis (assembly GCA_037952835.1). Lineage (NCBI taxonomy): Eukaryota > Metazoa > Chordata > Amphibia > Anura > Ranidae > Lithobates > Lithobates septentrionalis. The sequence goes on along the minus strand of JBBDGP010000671.1, from coordinate 1,562,525 downwards.
GGTGCTTCACGCTCTGATCCAGTTTGGATTCGGCTACAGACTTCAGCTGATACTATGTTCATGACGTATCCTAAGCTCATTAAATTAGTGAGAGAAGAAGAGGCCATGCTGGAGAGCAAAGGAAAGAGCCAGAAGTCGGAATATGTGGTCGGAGTCAGAGTGGCCAGCACAGCTGATAAAGATCCAGAGGTTGAGGTTCTAAAGACCAAGATGATGGAGATGGTGACCGGGTCATTGGATCTCATGTCTGAGATAACCACACTGAAGATGCAGGTATCCCAGATGACGGAGATGATGAACATATTTACAGTAAAATGTACTGGGTTGTCCGGCCAGAGGTCTACAAATCAAGATGTCTGTCTAAACTGTGGAGGTGTAGGTCACTACCAGCGAGTATGTCCTAGCCCACCAAGGGAGACCGAAGACTGGCGTGGACCTCAGAGAAGTGACCCAAGGATGGAGAGAAGATCTGGGCCTTCAAGAAGAACTTTCCCTGAACCTGCAAGGGAACAATGGAAAACACCTGCAGTTTATGCTGTCTCAGTGAGAAGTGCTTATCAGCCTCCAAAACGATGCCAGAAATGGCATTCTCAACGCCAGAAGCTGAAGGAAGCACGAGTCCAGTTACGCTAACCTACTGTTCCAGATGTTTCCAACAGGCCTCCTACCCAGTTGGTAGGTCATCTGCCTGCAGTGCCTGTTCTGGTTGAAGGGATTTATTCCAGAGCCATTATTGATTCAGGTGCCCAGGTTACCCTACTGACCAGAGATTTTACAAGAGGTATCTGTCATACATGCCCCTGCAAATGTTGGAGGATATAGAGATTCAGGCAGGGCATTCAAGCAGAAGATTACCCTTGTGATGGATATCTGCAGATAAAGTTGTTGTGTGATCCACTGAGGGCTGGGAAGCCTCAGGATTTTGAGACACTGGCTATTGTCTGCCCTTGGCTACCAGGGTCCAGAAGAAGTTTGTTGATCGTTGGGACCAACACAGATCTGGTGAAGCAGCTGTTAGCCCCTGTTGTCCCCAGATGTAATCCCTTATCTTCCCTGCCAGCAGGAGGGGGGCCAGAAGTGCCTCCCTCTTACACAATGGATGAAGGAGGATCCACAGCAGAGGCGAAAGAAACTGATCTGCAGGAGAAAGAGGCCAGTGAGCCTACTGTGCCAGAACCAGTGTGGCAGAGGAAATGAAGAGACATTTCCCAATTCAAGGGACCGACCTGTGATGTGTTGGGTGAGAGCACCGAAGAAGTTATCCTCACCCCTCAAGGGTTGCCAAGAGAGCCTGACCTTCTCACCACAGATTTGGTGAAAGGCAATCCCATCTCACCCCCTGGCACATCTATACAGGACACTTCGGTGTCAGTAGCAAGTGGACAGAACAGTCTCCCTTCTTGTGACAATTAGTGGGAGGCTCCTCTGTCAGTTTGTGTCATGGTATGAATCGTTTGAGTTTAAACTCCGGTTATGATAATGCAACTTGTTTGTTATGTGCACACTAACCTATTTCCTCCGCGTGTATACAACAGCATGTAACAAGTCACAAATTCCAACTATCTTTGGGGACCAAAGACTTCAAGTGGGGGGAGTATGTAAAAAATGGATTTTACTACCCAAACTATCATGTTCATGTGTTATTCCTTAAGTAAGGGAATGGATCCCTCTAGTGCCCGCTACAACTATGCATTATGGACTGTGTAGTTTAATAAGGAAGTGACTCATCTGTTTAACTAAGGCTGGGAACTACTTACCCACGATGCCCTGTTCACCTACCCACAATGCCAGGGGACAGAACAGCCTGCTGGGTAGGCAAATAAAAGGGACAGGCGTGGCCTGTTTTCTGTCTCTCTGGACGCCATTTAACACACAGGAGGAGGTCTGTGTGTGAGCCCAGGGCTGGAAGAGCCTGCGGCCTACAGCAGAGAGCTGATCGATTGCCAGAGGGATCCTTGTGGGCAGTCCTGCTGATCGAGCAGTAGTGCCAGCCTGAGCTCCAGAGGTTTTGAAGCCATCTGCCTTCCAGCACACCGGGGGGAGGTGTCATCTACATAGACGGAATCTACAGACAGCAGGGGTCCAGGGTGGGTGAGAAGGCATCTGCCTATACAAGTAGTGACTGTGATATTGAAAAGTGATTGCCTGCTATACAGACTGCCGCTGAGACCTGTAGTTCCACGGATGTGGATGAGCTGCATCTGAGCCTTTTGCAATCAGATCTTGGGGCCTTGTTTTCCTTTTTACCTATGCTGCAAGGTCAGTACTGTACTGTTTATTTTCAGAAGGAATTACCATTGGGAATAGCTCACGGCTAAGTAATCAGTCTCACCATATTCTACAGTTACTGTTTCCTTTGCTATGTTGGATTACAAATACATGCACCACCGTACACTGCAGTATAATTAAGCTAGCTGAAGAACAGACTACAACTGGAGGGACTTCCACTACTTTATTCTTCCACAAGGCTTTACTGCTATACAATTGTGTTTCACTTGGAACTCTAGATGGAGCCATTTAGCAACATACAGTTTTAACTTGTACTTTTATTTTCCTGGACCTCCCCATGTCAGCCTACTATGGGTCAGCTCCGCCCCCTCTGACCCCTCCAGGACCACCTTTTTTCTAGCCCATAAAGGGCGGCTGTCGGACCAGCTCGACATTCTTTTTTCGTCCTCGCTCCGGACGCCTTTTTTGAAGAAAAAAAAACAAAAAACAAACAAGTTTTAGAAGTGAAGACTGGGTCGAATAATGTCCTGTCCGGGTTAAGCCTCTCCCGGCACAGAAGACCCCCCCAGATGGCTGTAAATCTCCCAACGTGGTGGGTTCCCGTGGTGCAGGGACATGTACCTTCAGTTTAGAGAACTGGCTTTATGGCAGATGAGAAACAGGCAGGTGTTGTGGGTGAGTACACTGGCTCTTGTGCACTGTTTAATGAAATTACCTTCCCTGGTGTCTAGCGCTCTGCTGGGCGATATAGTCCACCCCTCGTGTGCTGCAGAATGGTGAAGGACTTTTCAGTGCAATTTCCTTCTCCAATGGGATTGCCACTCCCTAATACAGAAAATTTGCATTCCATTGTCGATAAGTCAGTCTCTACTTTGGTGGACAGTCGCACGCAACCTTGCCCGGGGTGTTTCCCTTTGGCTTCCGGAGCCGATAGTACTTACTACCGATGCCAGTCTCCTGGGTTGGGGAGCCCACTGCCTGGGTCAGCAGGCTCAAGGTCGGTGGCCTCCCGACGTCCCGCAAACATCAAATTTTATGGAATTGGAGACTGTGCGACGAGCTCTTCTAGCCTTCCGGCCACTCTTGAAAGATCAAGCGGTCAAAATATTGTCCGACAACAAGACCAATGTCCCGTCAGGGGGGCACCAAGAGCCGAGTCCTACTTCAGATCGCATGCCAGATATTCCAGTGGGCAGAGAAGAACCTTGCTTCCCTGATGCCAGCCTATCTCCCAGGGCCGGAGAATACCTTAGCAGACCGTTTGAGTCGGAGCTTTTTGGATCCCGGTGGGTGGGCTTTGAATCTGAAATTCCTGCGAAGGATTTTCAGAGTCTGGGGGTTGCCTGTAATAGACCTCATGGCATCAGGGAGGAATGCCCAGCTTCCTTGCTTCTTCTCCAGAACATACCATCCACAAGCTTACGGCCAAGATGCTCTGTCCAAACCATGGGACTTCCCCCTTGTGAATGTGTTCCCTCCGCTTCATTTAATCCTCAAGAGTTTATTGAAGATTCGCAGGGAGAAGGTTACAGCCATAGCAATTCTACCATTTTGGCCCAGGAGGCCATGGTTCCCGCTGGTGTGGAGAATGAAGATGTGTCAACCAATCCCAATGCCGGTTTGTCAGGATCCTCCTGCTCCAGAATGGAATATGTCACCCGAATCCCGGGAGGTTGAGACTAATGGCATGGAAATTGAGAGGAGATCTCTGAAGGATTTAGGCCTCTCAGAGCGAGTGTTGGGCACCTTGTTACAGTCCCGTAAAAGATCTACAAACTCGACCTATCACAGAGTATGGAAGGCTTTCCGACGCCTGGCTGCAGAAAAGGGCTTGGAGCCCGAATCACCTTCAGTCTCGAACGTCCTGGAGTTTCTCCAGCAGGGACTGGAGGATGGCCTGGCTTATAATTCCCTGAAGGTACAGATTTCTGCCCTTTCAGCAATGACGAACTCCAGGTGGGCATTGGATCCGGTTGTGGTCCGTTTTTTCAAGGCAGCCATTAAAATCAGGCCTCCCCTAAAGTCTTACTTTCCCAAATGGGACCTAACTCTGGTCTTGAAAGCATTGTTGGCTCCTCCTTTTGACCCAACATCATCCTACTCTTTATTTCATTTAACATTGAGGACAGTATTCCTGACGGCCATAGCCTCCGCTAGGATAGTTTCCGAATTATGCGCCTTTTCATCTAAAGAGCCTTTTTTTGTGATTTTTTCCCAACAAGATTATTCTCAGACCAGTTCTGAGCTTTCTACCGAAGGTTTCTACTGCCTTCACATGAATTGGGAGACTGTCCTGCCAGCCTTCACCGTAGATCAGTTCCAGGATGATTGGAAGAGGCTAGACTTGGTCTCCTCTATTTCAGTTTACTTGGAGCAGAGTGAGGAGTTTCGCAAGCAAGATCAATTGTTCATCTTTCCTATAGGACCTAAAAAGGGCATGTCGGCTCCACCTCGGATTGTCTCATCCTGGATTGTGAAGACCATCCAGATCCCTTACGAGTCCCTGGGTTTTCCTGCTCCTGCGGAGATCAGAGCACATTCAACTAGAGGTATGGCAGCATCATGGGCAGCCTATGCAAAGGTGTCACCCGAGATTGTATGCAGAGCAGCAAGTTGGAGCGCGCCCAACACTTTCATCCAACATTATAGGCTAAATGTAGCCCTCTCTCCTGCGGAAATGTTTGGTTCTTCTGTTATTTCTGTGGCTGACGGCCATTAAATTTGTTAGCAGCAGTACTCTCTCTGAGTTGTTTTATTATTTTCCCTCCCTTGTTTTAGGTTGCTTGGAACATCCTATAGTAGGCTGACATGGGGAGGTCCAGGAATAAGGAAAATTGTTGCCCATACTTACCGTAATTTTCCTTTCCTGGATCCTCTCCATGTCAGCCGGGGATTCCCACCCTATCTTCCGTCGCGAGGAAGGGTGTTTGAACGTCGAGCTGGTCCAACAGTCGCCCTTTATGGGCTAGAAAAAAGGTGGTCTTGGAGGGGTCAGAGGGGGCGGAGCTGACCCATAGTAGGCTGACATGGGGAGGATCCAGGAAAGGAAAATTATGGTAAGTATGGGCAACAATTTTCCTTAATTGTGTTCACTGTCTGTGCAATTTCTGTGTGCATTGGTCTGTGTGCTGAGGCCTCAGTGGGAGATAGTGGCGGATACCCAGGTAACTATACAGTATATTGTTTTGTTGCTGTGTTGCTCTTAACCATTGGGTCTTACACCCACTCTATCACACAGTTGTGCCTAGGGGGTCGAGGCCATTTTTTGGGGTTGAGAGGCAGAGTGCAGGCCCAATCAAATTATCAGCAGCTCCTGAGGGGGTCAGTGCTACATACCCTTTTCCTAATCGATATATAGCTGTCACATGACCCAGATATTTCCCAGCCTATCTGCAGGGAAACATAAGCAGGAGGAGCTTCTAGTCCTCTGCTGTTGGTCACATGTTCAAAATAAAAATAACAGCCTTCAGAATACAGAGTACAGAATACAGAGTAAAATAAATATTTAACATCAATAAACTGTTTTAAATTGGCATACAATCATATATTTGCAATTAAATCGTTATTTTGTGGAAATAACATGGTGTAGGTGGATTTCTGCCAGTCACAGGCTGTGTCACGCCCCTCCAGCCTGTGTCCTAGAATAAGAGGGAGGTGTAGCCTCCATTAATATACAAGTAATGTCCCATCCCCATTGTGTTTAGCTGGTTAGTGGGCGGAGGAGGAGGGAGGATGTGGACTGTAATTTACCATTATGTATATACCCACATGTGTGGCTGTATAGTCACATGGGCTGCTCAGATGTGACAGGGAGGAAATACTCGGCACAGAAACACACTGAAAACTGAGCATGTGCAGAGTTGACACCAAATCTGTAAAATCCTCAGCTAAATTGGGGACATGGACAGAAGGTGGAGATAGAGAGCAGCATGATCAACCAGTTTTTTTGCAGAATACAAAAAATGAATCTCATAGTGACTGATGGAGTATAAACAGCATGTAATACAGCATTTATTGATAGTGTTTTATGATGTGGGTTTAGTGATACTTTAAGTAATTTTCACTTTGGTTTTACTGGTGTCTATATCTATTTTGTAATATATTTTCTATCAATATTTTCTTGCATCATTATTCTTTGTTTTCATTATAACCAGGGCTTTTTTTCAGGGGGAACTTGGTGGAACTGAGTTCCACCACCTCTGGCTCAGACCCTTTGGTGCCTGCTCACCACAATCACTTGTAAACACAGAAGTCTGGTTTCTGTGTTTACAAGTGACAGCTCTGCACTCTGTGTGTAACCCCCATGAACTCTGTAATGTAATCCAGATATTTAATGCCTCTTTAAGACCCTTCTACTGTTTGTGAAATATGACCACACCCACTATTTGATGTGATTTGGAGGGTGTGTGTGGGGGGAGGGGTTTTGGGGGGTCGTGGTTGAGTTCCAGCACCTATTGTTCGAGAAAAAAAGGCCTGATTATAACAATATTTAAAAATTGTTAGGCTGAATCTCTGAATTCTCTAATTAGAAATGATAGAACCTTTGCCTCTTTAGCTACTGTATTGTAAACTCTGTTACGTTTCTGTCAGGGCATGGCAGTAAATGATACAGGCATTTCCTTTTAGGCTGGGTTCACACTGCTGCGGTGCGAATTGAACGCGATTTTGTTCCGATTGCGTTGCGAATTTGCATTGCGATTTCTTCCTTTTTTTTGGCGAATTTACGGCGATTCTACGGCTAACATTGCGAATTGGTTGTCAAATTGGGAGTGTCAAGCGATTTTATGTCTGTCCAATAGAGTACAGTGTTTATGCTGACGTATAAAGAGCTGTATCACTTCCTGTTCTATCCCTGGTTTGAGTAGTGTGTGGAGAAGAGCGTGTGTTTGTCTGTCAGCATGTATCAGCAGTCATTGCCCTTGGTTATGGCAGCAGTTGTAACTGCTACAGCTGGAGTCATGATAAAAAAGAAAAAAGCCAAGTTGAGGAAGAGGAGGATGATGCAGAGAATTAGAAGATACTGGGTCCACCCTGTAATAGCAAATAGGGAGGAGAGAGGCCAGTTCAGGCTAATCTATAATGATCTACGTGCTCATAATGATAAATTTTTTAACTACGCTCGTATGTCAGTGAGCAGGTGAGTAAAATTCATTTAGACCCCCTACCTACCTCCCTCCTGTATTCCTCCCCCACTAATCCTAACCCTTCCCAGAACCCTAACCCTAATCCCAACCCTAACCCCCAAGTATCCCTTGCCCTCCCTAACCCACAGTACATCCCTCTTCTCATCCATTATCTCTCCCTCTCCTCAATACATTTTTGAGATATATCCTAGCTATCCTCCCTTTCACCCCACTTTCTCATCTGATTAATCTTCACATATCTACACACTCTCAACTCTTTTTGTATATATATAACTTTTAGCTTTGACGAATTGCTACGACTGACCTACAGCTATTTGGAACATCAGAACACCAACTTCAGGAAGAGTGTGGAACCAGCAGAGCGATTACTAGTAACCTTAAGGTAAGATCTAGTACCTAATCTCATAGAAAAAAGGAAACCAATGCAAAGTATCTTCTAATCCAACATATTTGTTGACGTTTATTTTTTGTTTAAATCAAACAAGCCAAAAAAGGCAGTAAACATTTTTGTGAAAATGTCAAGTATTTAAATAACACAAACTATCTTAAATAACATGTAACATAAATCTTTTAGAACGATAGTCTTCACAGAAAATTAAAGGTATCGGCACCCTATCCTGAAATATATTTCTTTACCAGAAATATAATATTAACTGAAAGAAATAAACACAAACTAAAACAATATTCTTCACAGATTATAATAAGTCTCTGCTCCCTTTTTAAAAATATTCGAACTCGGCCCTGGGACCTCTGAGTATTTTGGCAAAGGTGCACTCAAATAATTCGAATAGGTTAGCTGTCTTGATTGGGTGCCATATTGTGAATCAATATGAGGCTCCCCGGATGCCATTTGAGGGATGGTAGAGGCCGCTGGAGGATTATTGGAGGACACGGGAGGTAATGTGGTGTAATAGTTGCCGCTCTTGGCTGCTCTAGATCTAGAAGGCGGTACAATGTGTAGATTTTGTGGTCTGATGTTTCTTGAGATTTCAGAATTGGTGGGGGGCATTGGTGGTGTTAAATTTTGAGGTCTGACAGGGGGGGAAATCACAGTCGGAATAGGTGACGGAATGGGATGTGGGATGTCCGAAGTATTGATATCATAAATACTTCTTACATTTTCAAAGCTTGAAGGGTAAGGGTTTGGTACATTTTGGGGTGGAGGAGGATGGTTGGATAATGAGGACGGATGTCTGGGAACAGTGAATGAGTATATGCACTGTTGGACAGCCATTCTCATTGCAAAATATCTATCCTCTGGAACCTGTTGTACAAGAGGAAGTAAACTCATTATGAATAGAGTGTGAGGGCAGCGCTGTGCCTCAATTTGTTGGGAAATTCCGGACACAATGCTTATCAGCTGCCCAGTGCCATCATCCTCCTCTTGCAATTGAGCTCTCCTGTTTGTTTGGGAGCGCCTATTAGATCTTGGCTGTGACTGTGATTGAATAGGAGCCGTTGATGCTTCAGCAGCAAAGGGCTCCTCCGGACCAGACTGCTCCATTGGAGACTGCAGCAAAGGGCTGCAGCCCACAATTTCCTCCTCAGCAGGGGCTTCCACTTGGTCTCCCGGAACCATAACTTCCTCCTCCTGCCAACTGGATTCGGTGCTGTAACATATAAAAGTTTAACAAGAAATTATTGTGTAAATAGAGGGTAATTTATATCTCAGCCAAAACCAAATAAAATGTAAATGTGGTAGATTGAGGAGGTATAGGGAAGGAAGGAGTGATGGTGAGAAGGAGGGTGGAGGGAGGTATAGTTAATAATTGCTTACTTCCTTAGTTCCAGGACTGGGTTTAGAAAAGCTAAGTATCCAGCAAAGGCGTAGGGCTTTTTTTTGGAGGCAGCTGAGCCACTCTTGGTCTCCCGCTGATTTTTAACATATTTTGTGTATGTGTCACGTAGACTACGCCATCTTGTCTTGAGAGCGAAAACTGAAAAAAAGCATGAACACTGTTAATTAAGCTTCTCTTTCCTTTCAGGTACCTAGCTACTGGCAATTCATTTGCTAGTTTACATTTTGAATACAAGCTGGGAAAATCAACAGTGAGTTTGATTGTGCATGAAACGTGTGCAGCTATATGGCAAGTGTTGAAAGAGTTGGTGATGAAGAAGCCGACTAGGGAAGACTGGGCTAAAATAGCCGAAGTTTTTTGGCAGCGGTGCAATTTCCCAAATTGTTTGGGTGCAGTAGATGGAAAGCACATCCGAATAATCAGCCCAATTCGTAGTGGCTCTAAATACTTTAATTATAAAAAGTATTTCTCCTTCGTTTTAATGGCAGTGGCCGATGCAAATTATTCATTAACCTATGTGGATATTGGTTCATATGGAAGTAGCTCTGACTCAAGCATCTTCTCTCATTCATCCTTTGGCAAGATGCTTCGTGAAAACACATTGAACCTTCCAGATAGCCAACCACTTCCTGGAACCAATCAACCTCTGGAGCCTTATGTGTTTGTTGGGGATGAGGCATTTCCTATATCCAAGCATCTTCTACGCCCATATACCAAAAGAGGACTTACCATTGAAAAGAGGGTATTTAATTACAGACTGACAAGGGCAAGACGTGTAGTAGAGTGTGCTTTTGGCCTACTTGCTAATAAGTGGCGTTTCTTGCACTCATCTATCTGCCTGAGTATGGAGCACGCCTTCAGTGCAGTGCAAGCAGCCTGTGCATTGCACAATTTTGTTCGTGCTCGGGATGGATACATATTTGAGGACAGTTTGATGCATGACCTTGAAGAGCCAACGTGGATCGGAACCCGTGGCAACTACAGTGGGGAAAATGTTCGCCACGACTTCACAGAGTACTTTATGTCCGAAAGTGGGCAGCTATCATGGCAGCTAGATGCAATTAATGCCTAAAAAATTAAAACAATGTACTCTGATGAACATACTACATGTTGTAAATTAGATTTGTGTGAAATAAAATGTTACATTAACTACAGTTCACATGTGTGTCTTGACATTATTTTACAGGGTGTGTGTGTGTGTTTGTATTTGTGTACATATAGATCTGAAAATAACATATCATTAATACATATAACCATAACAAGAACCAGCCTAACCCTAACCCGAATCTCAAAACTAACCCTAACACTAATCTCAACACTAACCCTAACACTAATCTCAACCCTAATCTCAACACTAACCCTAACACTAATCTCAACACTAACCCTAACACTAATCTCAACCCTAATCTCAACACTAACCCTAACACTAATCTCAACACTAACCCTAACACTAATCTCAACCCTAATCTCAACACTAAGCTCAACACTAACCCTAACACTAATCTCAACACTAACCCTAACACTAATCTCAACCCTAATCTCAACACTAACCCTAACACTAATCTCAACACTAACCCTAACACTAATCTCAACCCTAATCTCAACACTAAGCTCAACACTAACCCTAACACTAATCTCAACACTAACCCTAACACTAATCTCAACCCTAATCTCAACACTAAGCTCAACCCTAAGCTCCACACTAACCCTAACTGTAAACAAGCTAAGCACAGAGTGCAGGTAGCAATTGTACTTACGCAGGTCTTTCTGGACATTAGGTGTCAGGCTGTCCCACTCTGGAAACAGGATCTTGACTATCTCCTGCCATCCTTGGTTCTTCTTCCCAGTATCTTTGTGACGTGGGTCCCTGCAGTCCCAGAGGTATTGCCTTTGTTGGACCAGCCTTATCAGATCTTCATTCTCTATGCCAGTCTTTGTGCGCCTGTTTGCCATTGTGGTATGTGACTGTGAACAGCACAGCACATGGAGAAAACAGGAAGGGAGTTAGTGAGGGGGAAGGGTGTGGCTGTGAGGGGAAAAGGATGGGAGGAGTTGGAGGGGGAAGCCAAAAAAAAAATATAGCAGTGATGTGAACGTCCGATTGCGTTTTCATTGCGAATACAATTGAAGTCTATGGAGTTGAATTCGCATCGCACACGGATCAAACTCGCACATGACCTTTTTTTCACGCAGGTTAGATTTGCAACGCATTGATGGGAACGGCACTCATGGAAAACAATGTTATTAAAATGACTTGCGAATTTGAGCGATCGCAGCGGCTCAAATTCGCAATAAAATTCGCAGCAGTGTGAACCCAGCCTTAAGGAATAGCAACAGCAGATGCTTTCAATAGTGCATGTTTCTGTTAAATGTGTGTGTGCATAGGCGTGCACACAGGGTGTGCCAGATGATCCTGGGCACACTCTAATCACCCCCTTTCTCATTAGCATTATTGCTCTGTGTGCCAGTGGGGAGATGGGAAAGATCTCCCACTGAGCGAATCTGCTTAAAGGAGACATGTGGAAGCATTCTCTCTCAGTCTGAATTTGCAGGCAGGGAGATCATGTTCCGGCGGAGCAGAGTGCCACAAGGAAGACTGTATGTATGTATGTATGTATGTATATACAGTATATATTAGATATATATACACACACACTTGCATGTGTGTTTGAGCTTTAGTGTGTACACCCTAATGCAATAGGCTGCGCACACCTGTGTGCGTAAAAAGTTAACTGCTTAGTTAGGGAGGATCTGCGCACTGAAGGCTGTGGAGCAGAAATGGTTAAGGTAGCTCATTGTACCCAACAATTTTACGGGACACTTGTTGAATGTGGTGATGAAGATTCCCCCTAGCAGGTCACTTGAGGATCACTAAGACAGCAACGGCCTAAGTGATGCAGATTATTTCAGTCTAACATGCTTACAAACAAAGCCAACTACTGTTGGTTCAGTAATAGCTGCCAGTGGTTTGGCAAGAGAGGAGAAGTTCACAGGGCTTCACTACACTCTTTTCTTTTAAGAAAGTGGCAGTGAATATCACTGGACCAATAGCCATCCCCAGCAATTCATGTAAACAATACACCTTGACAGTAGTGCCCATGGTTTGTGTCTATTTTGATGTCGGCTCTCTGTAGAAAAATACAGATGATGCTTATCATGGCTAGTCCTTACCACCCCCAAACAGTCCATTCGCCTATGCAAGCAATTTAAAGGGAATTTGAATCAAAGGACATTTGTGAGGGCATTTGTGGAGCTGCTGGGAAGAGAGTATTCACAGTCACCTATCTGACAGTCAAACCCAGAAAGTGTCAAATAGGCATGCACCCCAACACCAGAGACAGGGAAGCCTGATGCCATCATGGCCTGGCCTACCCCTGAAACCAAGAAGCAGATTACCTTATTCTTGGAGACAGTCAGCTTCTATAGTAAACGTGTATGCCATTATAGTGCCTTGGCTAAACCACTGACTGACCTATGGATCAGTCAGTAGAAGAACATCCCATTCTCTTCCTGAGCTACCATTAGAAAGGTGTGTCTTGTGGTCATTTAGGCACCGCAGAAGCTGCAACATTACTTGTATGGCTTCAGCCTCACAGCGATCTCCAACCATAATCCACACAGCTGGTTAAACCATGTTACCGGGAAAATGGCAAGCTACTTTATTGGAACTTGATTGTTCTGCAATATGATTGCACCATATAGTAAAAGTAGGGGGAAAAAACACAGCTTCAAAAGGATTGTACCGGCAAGCAGAACCAGCAGATGTTGGTCACTTTGGAAAGGAACTTGCAAACCCTTCTATGCGGCCTCCAAAGGAGGGGAGGTGTGACAATAATGAGATCTGATGAACCTCAAACCTCATGTCTGTGGAAGGTTACTAAGGTACAAAAAGCTAATGTATAAAGTGGGTGGTGCTGCGCTGATCCTTATTATGGAGACTAGTGTATAAACAATAATGCGCTTGGTAAACCAAGTGAGATGGCATAAAAGTGGAAGAAATTGTGTATATCAAAGGTGACACGATTATGAGTGTTCAATACCTTCAATAATGCATAAACATAACATAGGTATATTAAAATAAAAATAAAAATATTACTTCAATCGCCTAAAAAATCCATATAATTGCAATACAAAACCGTGGTGGTGGGGTTGTCAAAGTACCAGTAGCTGGTTTAAAATTTAAACAGAAGAATAAAGTGCATGGTAAACGTGCGTCTATATTAAAACCAGCAAGGTGTATGGTGCAAACAGAAGGTGCCGGTGCAAATCAAGGTTGAAGGAGTGGTAACTAATGATTCTTATATACGGTGCATATTGTGCATGCTGACATCAAAAAAAATAAAAATAAAAACAAGTGAACAGTTTTTGTTTACACATAAAAGGAAATAATAATATTTTACATGGACAGCGTAAGAGGAAAGTCTTTGTTGAAAAGGTGACAACAACGTGCTAGCATGCACACGTTGCGATTAAAGTGCTAGAAAACGCATTCATATGCTGCACCATACACCTTGCTGGTTTTAATATAGACGCACGTTTACCATGCACTTTATTCTTCTGTTTAAATTTTAAACCAGCTACTGGTACTTTGACAACCCCACCACCACGGTTTTGTATTGCAATTATATGGATTTTTTAGGCGATTGAAGTAATATTTTTATTTTTATTTTAATATACCTATGTTATGTTTATGCATTATTGAAGGTATTGAACACTCATAATCGTGTCACCTTTGATATACACAATTTCTTCCACTTTTATGCCATCTCACTTGGTTTACCAAGCGCATTATTGTTTATACACTAGTCTCCATAATAAGGATCAGCGCAGCACCACCCACTTTATACATTTATCTCAAAGGTCAGGTGTTTACCTTATCGGTGTATGCGGCTTTTCCACCCCCAGCCTCTTCCATAACTGATAGCGCGGGAATAACCCCCCCTATTCACTACAAAAAGCTAATACTGCGTCCTGTGAGCCACCACTAATAAATGGACCATACAGGTCTCAAAACCAATAACTCTATATTGAATTAGCTGCTAGCGTTACACATGTCACATAAACCATGCACAAGATCAATGAATATATATATAAATACGCTGCGCTATCCAAATATAAGATCCAGCACAAAGTGCTAAACGTGCTATACAATATTAAATAAAGTGCTAAGTGGCAATATATGCACTATTAAAGTGATAATGTGCTTATACATGCAATGCGATAATGAATAAAGTGCTAAATCTGCAATATATGCAATATTAAAGTGATAATGTGCATATATGTGAACAACTCTGTGATAACATATAAATATAAATAACTATGTTATATATTGCATAGAATTAAAAATCGCAGAGAAAAATGATAATCTCAGAATAGTACAAACGAGAAATACATAACAATGAAATGCATTAAAACATATATATAGAGTGCTATATATTAATGTTCAATAATTAGTGCAGTAATAAAATTAGTCCATAAGTGCTCCAACAATCCATGTGATTCAGTGAAATGTCAAAAAAGGTTGCTGTGTCCACACAAGTGCTCCCCCCTAGGTGATATCTGCTCACCTTAGGGCGTGTGACCTTGCTGTTTGGCTTGGTCCGAAAACACCTTTGAACCACTAAAGGGTTCTATGGTGCATCCGGGATCCTGAGTTGATCATATGTCACTGCGCCCCAAAGGAATGCGACTTTTAACCTGTTACACTACAAAGTGATTCTCTGTAACGTCAGGTTGGCAGTGGAAAGATTCTCTTCATCTTTTTCAGAGTTAGCAGGTAGTACACAGTCTGAAAAGGTTGGGTAGATCTCTGCCACAGATCTAGCAACCTGCAAGATGTCTGGACAAGCCTCCCTCACAGGATTAGCAGCCAGCATACGCCTGGATAAGTCTCTCTCACAAACTTAGCAGCCAGACAGTTAGTTATCTTGATTGGATTGTAGAACAGC
Organism: Lithobates septentrionalis; assembly: GCA_037952835.1. NCBI lineage: Eukaryota > Metazoa > Chordata > Amphibia > Anura > Ranidae > Lithobates > Lithobates septentrionalis. Next base: position 1,547,405 of record JBBDGP010000671.1, on the reverse strand, counting down.
TTCCAGTAACAGAACCTTTAAGCCGACCCGGCGATACTGTAAGGGTAGTTTAAATGTAGAACAGCTTCTTCACAGTACCAGAACCTTTAAGCTGACCCGGCAGTACTGTAAGGATAGGTTAGAGATAGGTGCGTCCTCCAAGTAAGTTACCAGGCCCTTCTGAGAGACCAGCCTTCATCCTGGCTCTCTCCAGCAAGGGTCCTCCCCTGGATCTCCTCAGCTTGGCTCGGCTTCTTCCATTTAGGCAAGACAGCTTAAGGACCACCTCTGCGGTCGTAGGCCCCAGGTAGGCTTCTGAGCCTACTTGCACAGCTGCAGTAACGCAGCCCTCCAGCCCTCCAGCCCAGAGGGCCACAAGGGAAGATCTGATCCCTAGCACATGGCATCTGTCCCATAAATACTCTCCCCCAGAATTCACAGCAGCAAGAACCTCTCACTGGGCTGTTTCACTAAGTTGTTATTCGCACACTGTTCCATGGTACCAGTGACACCTACTGGCATCACTGGGAACTGTACAACCAAGTCAATTCCAGAACAGAACCAGTAAACTATATACATTCAATCTGAGCTGGTTACAGCTCAGCCAAAAACTAAAAATTTACTTGCGAGCGCCTGGTCAAAAGGAGCAGGGCGCTACACCTATACATACACCCCTCTGCGGTGCTCTGAAATAAGGTATTGAGCTGCATAATTTTTATAAAACAAAGACACTGCAACATAGCTTCATATAACAGAGGGGATTCTAGTTATTAGGCACAGTTACTTTACACAGAATAGCAGCAGGATGGGAGGGGTGGGGAGCAGATCAGCAATGGCTCAATAGCTGACAGGCAGGGAGGGAGGGGGAGAGGGAGAGACTGTGGGATGACAGAGGCATGTAAACTGACCATGGTATCATGGATCAGCAGCCATGATTACCATTGTCAGCACACAGGGGGGACACGGGAACAGGCAGGATCAACCAGGTATTTTACAGCATAGAGAGGGACAAATGACTCCGCACAAGCACTATGCTGTATATTTTGCTTTAAGGGAAGAGGGTCTTTTTTTTTCTTTTTTTTGGGGTTAAACCGCTTTAAGTTTTTTTCACTTTTTTTCCCTCTTGCTTTACTGTTACTTATGTCTGTTTCGTAATATATTTTCAGTAAATCTTTTCCTGCACTGTATTTCTTTTATGTCAAAATGTTTATTGAGACTGTTTTTCTTTTAAATAAAATGATATTTTAAAATCATTGAGCTGAATCCCTAAATGCTCTAAGTAGGAATGAATGAACTTTTGCCTCTTTGAAGAAACTACCCTATTGGAAACTCTGTTATATTCCTGTCTATGTGGCAGCTAGTGATATACACATTTTCTTTTTAAAGGATTGCAGCAAATGCTATAAATAGTGAATAATTTTTTTAAAACATTGGGTGATAGCTACCATGTGAGTCTGTGTGTGTAAAGGGTTAACTGCTCAGTTAACCTGTCCTGGCCACAATCACTTTCAGTGTACTGGTGTTGATGTCCCAGAGCTGATTGTTGTAACGGAGCTGGAAAATCTCTGCACATGCTGAGACTGAATGTGTGAATTGTTACATTCTGGTCATAGCAGGGAAATCTGAGAGTGTAATCTCTCAGTGGAAAATTTGGGGGTGTTCCGCACAGATGGTTGGTTTAATGTGCTGTTGTGAGAGCTGCTGCCTCTACCCTCAAGGGGGTTTCTCTCAGTGGCAACCATGGCTTCCTTCATAGATGCAGTGGAGGATTTGGCGTAGAATGGGAATAGGATGTGTGTTATTTGCAAGAATAGCAGGTCAAAATAAAGGAAAAAGAATAAAACAAATGGAATCACCTCATCTAAGGACTAGTAAACTACAACCTAATTAAATTTTTGTTTTAGGATTTAGATATATAGAAGGGTGTTGAATTGGCAAGTATGATTTGACAGCCATTACCCACAAACATTGGACTTGGCTGAGCATTCATAATTAGCCTTGTCAAAGGCTATTTCAAGTCTAAACTAAAATGTAGGGGGAAAAAAGCCGTCCGCTAGCTTACTTCATGTTAGGTCTTATTGGGATGTTCATTTTGGTTGCATGCTTCCTTTTCTATTCTTTGTATATGGTGTACTTATCAGTAATTTCTCTCTTGAAACTTCTTTCCTAGGGTGACATTGTTCACTTAGGGTTCCCAGGGGCTTAAAGCACAGGGATGTGCAGTCAGGGGAGGCTCTGCCATGAGCATAAACTCACACTCGACTTCGAGTGTCGTAGTTTGGCAATGAGGGGTAGGTAGCTGAAGTCCTACCCTACCACTGGTCAAAATTTGGGGATCCTATCATCTATGGTTCTGGAGATACAGGGCTCCTTGCGCAGCATGTCAGAAGCTACATAAAGAGGTCCAGTTTAAATACAAGCTGGCACACAGACTGAGAGGATGAGCTCACAGTGCCTCTCCTCACTTCTTGTCAGAGGCACTGAGCTCAATGAACAGCTTGGAGTCTTGGACCAATGGTAAAGTACCATTAGCCCCAGCTGTCCAATAAAAAAGCTGCAGTGGAGGCTCGCCTCTCAGTGCAGTGTCATAGAAGGGGGCATGTGTCTAAAAGACTCCCTTCCAGCCCAGCCCTCTTTTTATGGGTATAAGATTTACCTACAATCCCATGGTTTTCTCACACAGTTAAGAGGCAGAATGAGAATCTGCTAGTGCTGAAAAGGTACAAGCTAAATCATATATTTATATGCTATATGTTATAACCAGGGCTTTTTTTCTCAGACAATAGGTGCAGGAACTCCCCCTTTCTGAGTCACCCCTTTTCTCCGCCCCTACCCACTTCCCAGTACCGTCCCTTTTAGACAATATAGAACCAAGTATCATTTTGAGGTGCTAATAATTTGTATGGAATTTGGTAATGATATCAAGAAAAGCAGTAAAATAGATCCCCTGCAGCCAGCAACAATAGAGCCCCCTAACAACAATGGACCAACCACAACAAAATTTCCCTGCCAGCAACAATAGACTCCCGGCAACATCAACAGATCTGCGCACAGCCAGCATTAATAGTCTGTCTGGCTGCCATCCACAATAGACCCCTCCCCCAACAGTAGATCTCTTTCAGAAACAACTGACCCCCCAGCAACATAAGACCCCCCCAGCAACAATAGGTCCCCCACCAGCAACAATAGACCTCCCCAGCAACAATAGACCCCCCCTGCAACAATAGACCCCCCCTTGCAAAAATTGATCCCCAGCAGTGAGCATTAATACCCTGCAGCACACCCCAGCACCCCTTGCAAATACATACAGTCAGTCCAAGAGGTGACGAAACTGCATTCCCCCACCTTCCCGCTGAAAAAAAGCCCTGTCAGGGCTTTTTTTCTCAGAAAATAGGTACTGAAACTCACCCTCCCCAGCCAATGCCCCACCCCAACCACACCCACAACCCCACCCCCAACCCCACCCCCAGGCACACTTTCCTTTAGAGGTGAAAATTACGCGGTTGCCAAATAGTGGGTGTGATAGAGGCTCAGAACAGTGTATCGCAGAAGGCGCAAGGTTCAGAAAAGTGAAACCCACAGGGTACAGGACTCAGGAGTATGTGTTGTGCAGTGCAGAGGAGTGCATATCATACAGTGTATGCTCCAGATGAAGCAGGAAGGGCGCCCTCGTCCCGTGTATCCACAAATTATGGTCCGAAAAAATATAACAAAAATATATAGCGTAATATTGTTTACATACACCACGCCAAACCAAAAAAGAAGTGACACTCAATTGACCTTAAATCACGTGTGATCATATAAAATCCTATGCTGAATAGCTAGGACAGTGTAGTGAGTATCATGCAATCATGCAAAAATAAATAGAATCAAAGAATCAAATATAGGTTACAAATTATAAGTGGGTAAAAGATGCAACGACTCCCAAAATCTGCTTACCAGATATAATTGGACAGTGGACGTGTATAAATCACCCCAAAATTATATGAAAGATTGTGAGGAAAAAACTCCCACCAGGTGCTGAAAAAACTAATAGTACGAGCTGCTTACCAGAAGACAGACCCTCATATGCAGATATAGTGAGATCAGGAACCAAACACCAAAGGAGCAGACATTAAACGGACCTTAGGGAATGTCCCCTTACCAGACAAGTAAAGCAGAAAGGCAGATGTATTGCGGTCTCAGCCAGACTCCCGAGCGGAACGATGTAACCACGTCTTGCCCTCTCAGTCCGGACTCAGCAGCACATATGTAATGAAGAGCCAATAGTGTAATACTGCGTATAGTAGGTTTATTGTAAAAAAGAATAACACTTACATAAATAGGAGATTTAAAAGCGAAAGTAAAATCGAAGCCGGCCGGCCTCCGGACACACTCCCGTCCTCAATCGAACGACGTGGTGACGTCAGCACGCCCCTCCCATGCTGACGTCACCACGTCGTTCGATTGAGGACGGGAGTGTTACACCGTTCCGCTCGGGAGTCTGGCTGAGACCGCAATACATCTGCCTTTCTGCTTTACTTGTCTGGTAAGGGGACCTTCCCTAAGGTCCGTTTAATGTCTGCTCCTTTGGTGTTTGGTTCCTGATCTCACTATATCTGCATATGAGGGTCTGTCTTCTGGTAAGCAGCTCGTACTATTAGTTTTTTCAGCACCTGGTGGGAGTTTTTTCCTCACAATCTTTCATATAATTTTGGGGTGATTTATACACGTCCACTGTCCAATTATATCTGGTAAGCAGATTTTGCGAGTCGTTGCATCTTTTACCCACTTATAATTTGTAACCTATATTTGATTCTTTGATTCTATTTATTTTTGCATGATTGCATGATACTCACTACACTGTCCTAGCTATTCAGCATAGGATTTTATATGATCACACGTAATTTAAGGTCAATTGAGTGTCACTTCTTTTTTGGTTTGGCGTGGTGTATGTAAACAATATTACGCTATATATTTTTGTTATATTTTTTCGGACCATAATTTGTGGATACACGGGACGAGGGCGCCCTTCCTGCTTCATCTGGAGCGTATATTCAAAGGCCCTGGCTGGGTTTAAGCCACTCGCCCTTTTACGGCTTACTTCTGGTAAGCGCAATATATATTGGTGTGTTCTGCTAACTGTGTCCGCCATCATTGTTTCCCTTGGAAGAATTTCATATCACATATTTATTCACTTTGTCTGGACTGTTACTGGGACCATTTATTTCATTTTTTTTGTGACTTCACAATTGGACTATTGTTTATATCACTTTATAGCGCGGTCCTTCCTTTTTTTGATTTATTTTGGTGGGCTACACTTATGACCGCAGCTTGTTTTTCCTTTTTCTTTTCCAAGCGCAGTTTTTTTCTTTATTTTATATCATACAGTGTGCAGTAGCCATAAACATGTACAGTACACAACATTAAAAGGTACAGTATGTACCATACAGCACAGCATAGAGACTATGATCAGGAGTATGTAATGTACACTGTACATACATAATCTGAGGCAAATGATACACACTCCTAACCACTACCCCTGTATACTGTGCTACACATTATATAATCATGACCCCTGTTCTCTTCATACTAGGCTGTTACATACTTCTGACCACTGCACTCTGTCAGTTGTGTTGTACCTTACATACTCCTGACTGCTGAACTCTGTATGCTATGATGTATTTTGCATGCTCCTGACTGCTATAATCCCCACATACAGAGTGGTTGGATTATTCAACATATAGCCCTGTGTGCAGAGTGCAGTGGTCAGGAATATGTAATATAGAGTGTAATGTGCAGTCCAGCATACAGTGTGCAGGTGTCAGGAGTACGTAACGTAAAACCCATTGTACAGAGTGCAGAATTCATTAGTATTGTCCAGGGGCCATTAATGGAAGAGGTATGTAATGTATAGCACAGCATACAGTTATGACTAGGTAATGTACAAGGTATTTTACTAAATCCTTACTGTTGCACTCTGCATACCCTACCATACATGACATACTCTTGGTTACTGAACGCTGTATACTTTGCTGCCCCCAGCAAAGTCCCCTTGTCCTCTCCAAGCAAAAATCCTCCACCCCTCAATGTAACCATCAATTACTTGCCTTTGCACACACCTTTGCTTTACTCTGTGTCAATCCCCAGCTCAGCTCTGTTCCCAACATCCACAACCCACCTACACACCTCCCCATCCACAACCCACCTCTTCTGCCCCATCCACAGTTCAACGCTGCACTTTTTCCACAGTTCACCTTAGCACCCCGTCCACAACTCACCTTTGTACCCTCCCCCATTAACATCTCACATCTGCACCCCTCCATCCACAGATTACACCCCCAGTCTACAACTCACCTCAGCACCCTCATCTACAGCTTATCCTCACAGCTTTCATCTCTGCACAATCTGCAAACCCCCTTCCCTACTATAACCCCTACACAAATCCCCCCATTTCCAGCTCTCCCCTTTGCACAAATCTCTCACCTTTTTACAGATCCCCCTTCCCACAACTCTCTCATCCTTTCACAAACACCCATCCTCTCCCCCGCTCTCTCACCTTTTTCACAGATCCCTCCTTCCAGCTTTCTCACAAATCCTCCCACCCCCACACAAAAAGCTCTCTCACCTGTTCACAGATTGTCCTCCTCCCCCACAGCTCTCTGTCACCTCTTGCAGAATGCAGCCATCACAGCTCTGTTAATTGTGCCCGGGCTTTTTTTCAACACAGTGACGTTCCTGCAGCTCTGCCTATTAGGAATGTAGCACGGAGCAGGGGAGGAGTTTCCCAGCACTTCGCTCTGCTCTGTGCTACACACAGTTGTAACAGGCTGCAGGTGGAGAAAAAAGCTGCCTCCCCAAGCCCCATATTTAAAAACAATGTGGGCGATTGCAGCGTCCAGACCCGGGGCATCTATCTGTAAACATCCAGCATCATGTGCCCTGGATGCAGTGCCGACACTAGCACACAGAAGATGGTGGAGGAAGTGATTTCTTTACTTTTCTGTGTTACAGTGGCTTGCGAAAGTATTCGGCCCCCTTGAACTTTTCAAACTTTTGCCACATTTCAGGCTTCAAACATAAAGATATAAAATTTTAATTTTTTGTGAAGAATCACCAACAAGTGGGACACAATTGTGAAGTGGAACGAAATCTATTGGATATTTTAAACTTTTTTAGCAATTAAAAAACTGAAAAGTGGTGCGTGCAAAATTATTCGGCCCCTTTACTTTCAGTGCAGAAAACTCACTCCAGAAGTTCAGCGAGGATCTCTGAATGATCCAATGTTGTCCTAAATGACTGATGGTGATAAATAAGTCTCTGTATAAATGCACCTGCTCTGTGATAGTCTCAAGGTTCTGTTGAAAGCGCAGAGAGCATCATGAAGACCAAGGAACACACCAGGCAGGTCCGTAATACTGTTGTGGAGAAGTTTAAAGCCGGATTTGGATACAAAAAGATTTCCCAAGCTTTAAACATCCCAAGGAGCACTGTGCAAGCAATCATTTTGAAATGGAAGGAGTATCAGACCACTGCAAATCTACCAAGACCTGGCTGTCCCTCTAAACTTTCAGCTCAGACAAGGAGAAGACTGATCAGAGATGCAGCCAAGAGGCCCATGATCACTCTGGATGAACTGCAGAAAACTACAGCTGAGGTGGGAGAGTCTGTCCATAGGACAACAATCAGTCGTACACTGCACAAATCTGGCCTTTATGGAAGAGTGGCAAGAAGAAAGCCATTTCTCAAAGATATCCATAAAAAGTCTCGTCTAAAGTTTGCCACAAGCCACCTGGGAGACACACCAAACATGTGGAAGAAGGTGCTCTGGTCCGATGAAACCAAAATCGAACTTTTTGGCCACAATGCAAAACGATATGTTTGGCATAAAAGCAACACAGCTCATCACCCTCAACACACCACCCCCACTGTCAAACATGGTGGTGGCAGCATCATGGTTTGGGCCTGCTTTTCTTCAGCAGGGACAGGGAAGATGGTTAAAATTGAGGGGAAGATGGATGCAGCCAAATACAGGACCATTCTGGATGAAAACCTGTTGGAGTCTGCAAAAGACCTGAAACTGGGACGGAGATTTATCTTCCAACAAGACAATGATCCCAAACATACAGCAAAATCTACAAAGGAATGGTTCACAAATAAACGTATCCAGGTGTTAGAATGGCCAAGTCAAAGTCCAGACCTGAATCCAATCGAGAATCTGTGGAAAGAGCTGAAAACTGCTGTTCACAAACGCTCTCCATCCAACCTCACTGAGCTCGAGTTGTTTTGCAAGGAAGAATGGGCAAGAATTTCAGTCTCTCAATGTGCAAAACTGATAGAGACATACCCCAAGCGACTTGCAGCTGTAATCGCAGCAAAAGGTGGCTCTACAAAGTATTAACGCAAGGGGGCCGAATAATTTTGCACGCCCCACTTTTCATTTTGTTATTAATTAAAAAAGTTTCAAAAATCCAAAAGATTTAATTCCACTTCACAATTGTGTCCCACTTGTTGGTGATTCTTCACAAAAAATAAAAATTTTATATCTTTATGTTTGAAGCCTGAAATGTGGCAAAAGGTTGAAAAGTTCAAGGGGGCCGAATACTTTCGCAAGCCACTGTATGTGACAAGGGGGTGAGGACAGGGCTGCCAGTGGTGGCGGAACTCCGTTCCGGCAGAAAAAAAGCCCTGCGTCTATTTCCCAAACACAACTTCTGGATATGACGTTGAGTACGTGCACTTAACTTCTTTGGCCGACCATGGTGAGGCCTGTTCTGAGTGGAACCTGTCCTGTTAAACCACTGTATGGTCTTGGCCACCGTGCTGCAGCTCAGTTCCAGGGTCTTGGCAATCTTCTTATAGCCTAGGCCATCTTTATGTAGAACAACAATTCTTTTTTTCAGATCCTCAGAGAGTTATTTGACATGAGGTGCCATGTTGAACTTCCAGTGACCAGTATGAGAGAGTGAGAGCGATAACACCAAATTTAACACACTTGCTCCCCATTCACATCTGAGACCTTGTAACACTAATGAGGCACATGACACCAGGGAGGGAAAATGGCTAATTGGGCCCAATTTGGACATTTTCACTGAGGGGTTTACTCATCTTTGTTGCCAGTGGCTTCGAGATTATTGGCTGTGTGTTGAGTTTTTGTGAGGGGACAGCAAATTTACACTGTTATACAAGCTGTACACTCACTACTTTACATTGTAGCTAAGTGTCATTTCTTCAGTGTTGTCACATGAAAAGATATAATAAAATATTTACAAAAATGTGAGGGGTGCACTCACTTTTGTGAGATACTGTACATACTTACCTCCTCTGTGCAAGAGTTTTGCACAGAGTGGCCCTGATCCTCCTTCTCTGGGGTCCCCCATGGCGCTCCTGGCTCCTCTGCTCGAGTGCCCCCACGGAGAGCCACATTCCATAGGGGCATTCGTGCAGGCGCGCTCTTGAGTCCTGATGCTGCGTCCATTGACACAGACAGCAGGACCCGACCCTGTCCCTGGCTCTCATGTCACTGGATTTGATTGACAGCAGTGGGAGCCAATGGGGACCCGGACAGAACGAAGAGCACACGGGGGAGCCGGAGGGGGACCCAGGGATCCAGGGGAGGGAGGACACAGGGGGACAGTCGGTGCAGTGGTGGGGGGAGGTACAAGCACCGATCTCCCTGTATAGCTTTCAATAAAGCATCTGACATCTTCTGGGAGAGGAGGAGAAGTGGCTGTCAGCAAAGCTATACAGGTGATCAGTACTTGTACCCCCCCACCCCCCCATCGCCGCACCGATCACTTGTGGGGCTGCCCCCCCGCGCTATGATGAGGATGCCTGGTCCGATACAACAGGTATCGGATCAGGCATCAGAGCATTTGCGTGAGTACCGATACTTGTGCAAATGCTTGGTATCGGCACCGATACCGATACTAGTATCAGTGCAACCC